>OX381674.1:13222832-14468165 GCA_947462355.1 Caradrina kadenii | reverse complement strand
TTATTGTTCATTTAGAAAAAAAGGCCACCCAGCAATTGCGTATCAAAGCGATTAAGGGATACCATAAAACCTTTCCGGGGCTTTTTCAGTCCCAGAATGGTCGGTGTATTGTTGACATGGGAAATTACCAGATTGCTGGGCGGTCTTCCCAGCAATCGGGTTTCAAAGCTATTGAGTATAGACAAGTGGATTTGTGGGCGTATGCAAAACAATGTGCTTATAGAAGCACAATACTTTGCTTATTGCTACCACAATAAACACATTTCTTTTTACACCAAAAATAAAGACTATTTCCCAGTAATCGGTTTTGCTGGGTAGAGAATACGTAGTTAACGGGTTGATGTGCCATTTACACGTCGTAATACTAAAGATCAACAAAACATCGCTCGGCAGCGAAAGTTTGCAGCCCAATAATATAAAATACGAAGCTAGATACCCAACCTTTTATATCGTGTACATGCGCAGTACAAAACTATGTCAAAATAGTAAAATATCGTCGTAAAAATATCTGATCAAAAGTTATTTATTCCGTCTGATTTCATTTTACGATTATTTGATGTGTAGTTTCTTGCAATGCCCCTCAAAATTGTGTACTATGTCGTATCGAATATGTTCCATATTAATAAAATATTATTTCGTTCAGGGGTCACTCGTTTTCAGTTTCATGTTTGTGGAAAAGTTTCGAATCATTTTTGTACTTTGAAATATAAAAACTATTGCCATTGAGGTTTTTAAAAACTTTTCACTGTATTCTCACTTTGATAATTAGAGTCATACACATAAGGAAAAGTTAGGTATCCACTTTTACACGTATTAGGTACCAGGCATTTATAAAAATCAAATTGAAAAGAGTGTCCGTGTGGTTTAAATCCACGTTCTTTTCCATAAAGCCCCACCTACGTATTACGTACATATGTATGTTATTTTTTATCTTTTAATTGTGTTTTTGTGAGTCGTGCTATGTCTTATCTGTGCAGCAAATAAATAGTTTATCTATCTATCTATCGACTTACGTTTAGGAATAAGCAAATAGCTTACACTTTCTGTCTAACTGACCGACTTATTAATAATTTATAAGTACCTGTAAATGGTATAATTGAAATAAATACTTTGACTTAAATATCGACTGCCTCGTTAGCTTAGTGGTCCTAAGCGCGACTGCTACGCTAGAGGTCGTGGGTTCGATTCCCAAGGTCGAGCAAAGTGTTATTAGATTTTTCTATGAAATTCTCAGTAGCAGCTCGAAGTTGAGATTTGTGCCCGGTTTAAGGTAATAGGCTCACCCCCTATAACATGGGACTTAAACATACCGGCGAACTGTGTGTGTACATTCTTACTTATCTGCCTAACCCTACGGGGAGTACAGGCGTGTTGGTATGTTTGATGGTATGCTGAAGAGGTTGTTTGTTTGTTTGTTTATTTGTTTGAACGCGCTAATCTCAGGAGTTACTGGTTTAAATTGAAATCTCCTTACACACAAAATATGTTGCATCTCACTGACAACCCAACAAAATTCCCAAGCGCAATGTTACCAGACTCGAAATTTTGGTTGGTGTTGCCAACATCATCTATTTAACGAACAACAATACAAATACAGCTTGATCTTATACCACGAAAACTTTTAAAAACTTCACAGTAAAGAGGAATACAAGTTGGACAAGTTGATTTTAAAACAATAGCGTTCATTATATCATCAAGAATCTGACAAAGGTCAGTAGGCTTCCGGATAAGGTACAGGGTGATTTAAGACCAGGCCACTGTACCTAGCCCTTCTCCTTAATAAAAACATTTGGCTACATGACGACTCATTAGATATCTTTGCTAATACTGAACTGAGACTCCTAAGTGCTGCTAATAGCTGGAGTCTGTTGCCACCCCCAGATTTTCTTATTTTATTTAGTTTACTGTAATACTTTGAAATTCTATGTTTTATGTTCAGTATTTATATTATATTATTATTAACCAATAACTTACATTTCTGGTGCAAATTGTTTGCATAGGTTGGTTGGTTATTAATAAATAAATAACTTAATGTGTACTTACACCATAGCATCATTAACCAGTAATTCTAAGATACAAGCTACTCAACTGCCCCGTTAGTCTCGTGGCCGCAAGCGCAACTGATGAGTTCGATTCCCAAGTCGGGCAAAAAGTGTTATTGTGTTTTTCCATTAGGATTTGCTCAGTAGCAGCCCGGAGTTTGGAAGTCCAGTACCTCGGAAAGCACGTAAAGCCGTTGGTCCCGGCTGTCATTCGTAGATCTTTGATAGTCGTTACGGATAGTCAGAAGCCAGGAAATCTGACAACCACTCTAACCAAGAGGTATCTTGTTGCCCAGTAACTGGGTTGTAGAGGACAGATAGGCAGTCGCTCCATGTAAAATACTGGTATTTAGCATCATCTGGTTGGACTGGTAGCCGACCCCAACATAGTTGAGAAAAGGCTAAGCAGATGATGATGAAGCTGGTAAAGCTGAGGTTCAGCTCCGTAACCCACAGGGCGTGCCCTAAGCGTGTAGCCGCGTATTTCATAAGTTTCAGGTCCTAATTTTTACGGCACCACAGAAGTCCGGTAAAGCAACCGACAACCTCCTCTTTTCTTTCGGAGTGTGGGAGCTGTTTGTCAGACTCTTTCTGACTACACTTATGCCGACGATCCCGGGTACGTATGCGACTACCGCAATAGACGAAAATCTCCTAGGTTGACAGACTACTACCGTAGCAGTCACGCTTAGGGCCACTAGGCTAACGTGGCAGTTAGAAAGTACATATGAATGAAAAAGTCTTATTGGTACTCGTACTTGCCTGAACCGAACCCTCATGAATGGGAGGCGGGTGTTAACCGCTAGACTATCCAAAGAAAAACGACTTTTATCTGCAAAAGGACCATGGGCAATTTTGTATGATTTTTGGGTCCACTTTTCAATATTGTTTAAGTGATGAGACACATGTCATATGAAATAAATTTAACAAATTTTGAAATAAACAAATTGCCTTTAAATTTAAAAAGCGTTATATATTCCAGATCCTTTAAAAAACAGCTGAAAATATTTCTATTGAGCAAGTGTTTATATACTATTAGTGACCTTTCAAGTAAATTAAATGTTATGTGATTTTTTGTGTATTTGCATGTTGTTAACTGGCTCGGTAGCCTAGTGGTTTTAAGCGCGACTGCTGCGCTAGAGGTCTTGGGTTCGATTCCCAGGTCGAGCAAAAAGTGTTATTGGGTTTTTCTATGAAATTTTCAGTAGCAGCTCGGAGTTAGGATTTGTGCCCGGTTAATGGCAATAGGCTCGCCCCCCTATTACATGGGACCTAAAAACATACCGGCGAACTGTGGGTGTACATTGTTACACCTCTGCCTAACCCTTCGGGGAATACAGGCGTGATGGTATGTTGCATATTGTTTGTTTAATGTGTTTGTAAATTCAGATACAATTTATTGTTAATGAATAAATGACTAATGACTAAAGCTCTTAATGAGTACTTCATTTTATTCTAAGGTAACTGAGTTCAGAAAATGGTGTTTTAGTGCTCCTCACTGCGGGACAGTATGGGAATCTTTGCTCAGGATTTACACGAAAATGACAGAACGTACCAAAACACCATTTTCGCGCTGGATTTGAACTTGGCTGACAAAGAATTAAATTAAGTACTCGTTAAGAGGTTTCATATGACATGGGTCTCAGCACTGACTGTTGAGCAACGTTGACAAAAGTGGGTCCAAATTCTCGCATGCTCCTTTGAAAGATTAAGCTTTAATAATAATAAAATAATTTATTTGCGTAAACATGGTATACAATGGTGTTAAGTATAGGTTAGAGTGGCACAAACATGTTTAGCTAAGATGAAATATAGCATGCAAAAATTTCATGTTACAGGGTAATTGTAATTAAGCTAGGTACATAATATCAGAATATGATGTCATTATTTTTTATCCATAAATTCTTTCAAACTATAAAAGCTGCATTCATTTAGCCATTTGTATAATTTGCTCTTAAATAAACTTCTATTTAATAGTTTGGTATTTTATTATAAATACGCACACACATTGCGTTAACACATTTAAAATAACACATAACATCCAACCAGTGATAATACCATACTAAACCAACCAAACTCACCCTGTAGTTAACATCCTCCAACATTATGATAATGCACAACTTTTAGAAGGATTCGCGCTTTTAGTTGAACGGACAAGTTTGTTCTGTCCCTCGCCTGTTCTCTTTTGTTAGAACTTCACGATTGTGGAGATCCGGACAACTTTCACAATGGTATCGCTTGGTGTGTGTAAATAGGCTGTCGCTTGCTTTTTGGTCTGTGTATTTGTTATCGTGAAGGATAGTGTTGAAATATAAACTAGGCTGTGTAGATAGTGTGCGGTTTTTGATTTGTTATTTTGAGTAGTGTTTCATGATTGCCTGAAGAACATCTGCCTGAATGTTCTTTTCACAGAGCAATGTTCAACTGAAAGAACAATTTTATTGCCCTGAGAACATTTGGTTGATCGCTTGACAACGAATTGAGGTGAAGTGCGTTTACTTCAAGGAAGACGATATTTACAAATAGCACTGCAGATCTTTATTTACTGCTTATACAAAGCTGTTGAGACCCTGTACTTTGGATGTTTGAAGGCCAGCCGCTGTACCTGCACACTTAATTTTAGTACAATTTCAAAAAATCTTTGCTGTTGCTAGAAAAATCTAAATTAATACCATCACGCCTGTATTCCCCGAAGGGTTAGGCAGAGGTGTAACAATATTCACCCACAGTTCGCCGGCAGTTCGCAGTCCCATGTAATAGGGGGCGAGCCTATTGCCATTAACCGGGCACAAATCCTAACTCCGAGCTGCTACTGAGAATTTCATAGAAAAACCCAATAACACTTTTTGCTCGATCTGGAAATCGAACCCAAGACGTCTAGCCTAGCAGTCGCGCTTAGGACCACTAGGCTACCGAGGCAGTCTAAATAAATATTTTTATTTATTTGCTGTTGCAACTTACGGTGGGCTTTAAATTTATATTTATAGACGCCAGTGAACACTGATCCATGAAGCAGATCGATTTTGTTTTAGAAACAAGCCTACCACATTGTCACCTGCCACAGTCACTTTCACTCCTGAAAGCCAGAATCAAGAGTGACGAACAATAGAAAAGAGCCGAAGCAATGAAGCTCAACGAGTCCCGGAGAAACTATTTTTTTTGGTTTTTATTAAAACATCGTTGGATGGCAAATAAGCCCACATTTCAACTGTCTTTGTTCCCGCAAGAAATTCGGGTATCATGCTCGTTTCCCACATAAAAAATAGATAGGACGAATGTTGCGATGTACATATGTTATATACTAGCAACCTGTCCGCGACTTCGTCCACGTGACTTATTTTACCCGCGTTAAGTTACTTCTTTTACTACTCCGTCCCCGTGTGCCGTAGCGTGATGTTATAAAGCTTATGTTACTCAGGAATAATGTAGCAATCTATAGGTGAAATTTTTTTATAAATCGGGTCTGTAGTTTCTTTGCCTATTCGGGACTGCCCCGTTGGTCTCGTGGTCGCAAGCGCGACTGATGAGCGTGGGGTCCCGGGTTCGATTCCCAGGTCGGGCAAAAAGTGTTATTGGGGTTTTCCATTAGGATTTGCTCAGCAGCAGCCCGGAGTTTGGAAGTTGGTGGTGTGACACCCTCGTGTCTCGGAAAGCACGTAAAGCCGTTGGTTCCGGCTGTCATTCGTAGATCTTTGACAGTCGTTACGGATAGTCAGAAGCCAGGAAGTCTGATAAGCTGTATCTAGTTAGACTGGAAGCCGATCCCAACACAGTTAGGAAAAGGCTAAGTAGATGATGATAACTTTCGGAGTCTATTAGTTACAAACAAACAAAAACTTACCTCTTTATAATATTAGCTTAGAAGATATAGATTCTATATGTGTAGCGATATCGTCGTCGAGTCACGCAATCCGCATGTGCTATGACAATGGCGAGACGTGTGTGCAGCTATTCGACAATGAGCACTCGACTTCGCAGTCATGCGCTCGGCACGTCTCGCATTACTCGCAACACGCACGCAGCGCACGCCTGAATGACGTGGCCGAACGCTCTTTTGCCGTAGTTATGCTTTACGGGATCTAGTTCAGTTTGTTTTTGTTTATGTAGGTTACATTTTAAATGTTAACATGTAAGAGAAATATACGAGGATAGAGTTCAAGCTGTGGACGAATGTTCGTCCAAATTATGAGTAGTTAGAAGCCCAGAGTCAAGGTGAGAGAGGAAATTTGACCATCCATACCATCACGCCTGTACTCCCCAAAGGGTTAGACGGGGGTACACCCCCGTCAGTCAAGTCAAGTCGTCGATGACTTAGGTCCCATGTAATAGGGGGCGAGCCTATTGCCATTAGCCGGGCACAAGTCCTAACTTCGAGCTGCTACTGAGAATTTCATAAAAAAATCCAGTGAAACTTTGCTCGACCTGGATATTGAACCTAAGACCTCTAGCGTAGCCGTCGACTAAACTAAGACAATTTTTTTTTAAATAAAGGAAAGACTCCTCTTCCAAAATCTCGACTTTTTCCTTAAGACAACCACTCTTGAAATAACAAAAAGTGATTAATAACATTCCTTCGCTCGTAATATTTAGATTTGTACACAATTATTCGTGTCTCGAACATATGCACACATAATAAAATTATGTTTCTCTCGTAAAACAAACATAAAAATTGTTAATAAAAAAAAATGTACCCAAATTCGCCCGCGTATATACCTATACTTGGGTAATATTCGTTTTAATATGAAGCGAAGTTACTTCGAAGTAAAAATGTTACATATTTTTGTGTCGTATTAGCCGCTTGTCATATTGCGTAAATGCCGAGATCTAAAAATAAGTAAAATGTCAAAGTAATAACGTCAAATGAGGTTCAAATATGGCAGCTGTTTATTTAACTGTATAAAATTAAAGGTGGCCGTCCGATATTAGTTTTATTCAGGTCGTTGAGGAAAAGAGCGTATCGGTTGAGTTGAGAGAAAGTTTTTTCATCAATTTTATCTATACTAATATCATAAAGAGGTATAGTTTGTGATGTTGTGGTGGGTAATCTCTGGAGATTACCCACATTAATTTTCACAATTTGTTCAGTAGATCCAGATCTACTGAATCAATTGTCAAAATTCGTTACCCAAAAAAAAGTTTTTTATGTATTTTGATTTGTCTACTTTGTATATTTTGTATGTATGTATGTATATATGTATTTATTATTATATTTTAATCTTGGAAATTTTCAATTCCTCTTCTTTGCACCTACTATGTTTTGTCTCTGCATCGCCCTAAGGTAGACTCGCAGAAAATGCCTAAGGCATTAAGTCCGCCTTTGTACGGTGTATTTATTTACATTTGTGCATAAAGCTTTAATAAATAAATAAATATATAGCAACGTTATATAACATCACGCTACAACCCACAGATGTCACTTAACGAGGGTGAAATAAGCCACGCGGACGAGTCGCGGGCAGCTCGCTAGTCATGCACAAACTCGCTAGTTTCTGGAATATTCTGACGGTACCTATTTACGTTATATATACTGTATACATACAACACACATAACACATACCATAACGCCTGTATTACCCGAAGGGTTAGGCAGAGGTGTAACAATTCATTCAATTCCCACAGTTCGCCGGTATGTTTAGGTCCCATGTAATAGAGGGCGAACCTATTGCCATTAATAATTCTATACATACAAATAAATAAAATTAAAGTGCCTTAAAGCAATGTCAAATAAACAAAATGCTCTTAGCAATGTTTTACACGGTATAGTAGTCGCCACGAGTCGTGAGCACAAGCGTCATGTTGTTTCATGGATTATTGGATTACTTTCTGGGTTTTTTGGGCCGCCGACGCTGCATTCGATTCGTCCGTCTGTCGGACACATCGCGTGTAGCGTCTGGGCTCCAAAAAATCCAGAACGGAACCCAAAAATCCAAATATTAACATGACGTTTGTGCTCGCGAGGCACAAACGTCATGTCAGAACTATGGGCACTTATACCTAAAAATCAATTATTTATTTTTTATCTGTCTGTCTATCTGTCCATCTGATAGAAAGCTGATGTTATTAGGAGTAACCAAGGCTACTTTAGGTATAGCGCAAAAATACCGAAATTCACACAAAATCACGGTTATAAGCTAGAATATAGTGTTGTTATTTTATTCTGACGTTACATGTAATTGGAGAAGACAGAGAAAAATGTCGAAGTCAAGACGAAGTTTCCGCCAATTATTAGGAATACGCGGCACGGTATCAATTCAATATAATGTATTCAGTAACAATGTACATTGTGTGTTTATATTCAAGCATAAAAAATATAATAATATGTAGTTTCTATACTGTCATTATTAAAGTTGAAAAGTTGTGTGTGTGTGTGTGTGTGTCTGTCTATGGCATTGTAGTTCCCGAACGCATAAACCGATTTTGATTTTGTTTCTTGTGTTTCAAAGGTTAATTAGTCGGAAGTGTTCTTAGCTTTCTTTGATGGAAATTAGTTCAGCAGTTTCAAAGTTACCCGCTGTTTTGTTAGCTACGGTAGTGATATTTTTTCTTCTGTCGGGGGTTACTTGTTGTTTGTTTAACTTATAGCTGGATTGTTGCATATGTTATCCAGATTCATGAGAAATAGTACAGGCTATTTAACATCACGCTACAACCCACAGGAGATGAGCTGCCAAAATCGCGGGCAGAGATCTTTTGTTTTTTCAAATAACATTGAATGGCAAATAAGCCGACTGCACCCCTGACGTTAAGTGGTCACCGCTACCTATAGACATCTGCAATACCTGAGGCTTTACAAATGCGATGCAATCCCAGAGACAAAGTTAAAAGGGCTCATGTGTCTGTAATTACATCGACACCCATACCAGTCAAACTGGAACACAGCAACGCTGCTTTGCGGCAGAAATAGGTACGTAGCTAGTATTATTTTACACATAAAGATTATTTCATTAAACGCTAAATCAAAGCTTACCTCATTTCCTATCCCACATCAAAACACAGGTCCTAATACCACAAGATATCTCACAAAATCCATAGGCATTGAAATTCTAACCCAATGAAATCCCCTATCCAAATGGTATTTGGTATGCAAATGAATGTCTACTGCAACCCTGGTACAAATCATGCGAGTAACAGGCCCACGGCGAATCAGTTTCGTATGTGATCAGAATAATGTGACGTGTGTTTATATCTTGGCTTTTTGGGAAAATTTCAACTGATCAGGTTTTTAACGTTGTCAATGTTATGTTGTAGGTAGGAAAATGTTGAGTTTTTAAACCAAATTAAAAAAAAAGGTTATCTATACTTCTATACACATACCATCATACCATCACGCCTGTATTCCCCGAAGGGTTAGGCAGAGGTGTAACAATGTACACCCACAGTTCGCCGGTATGTTTAGGTCCCATGTAATAGGGGGCGAGCCTATTGCCATTAACCGGGCACAAATCCTAACTCCGAGCTGCTACTGAGAATTTCATAGAAAAACCCAATAACACTTTTTGCTCGACCTGGGAATCGAACCCAAGACCTCTAGCGTAGCAGTCGCGCTTAGGACCACTAGGCTAACGAGGCAGTTAGATACTTCTATACTACATAGTATTATAAAGATTTTTTGTTAGTTTGTACCGAATTAGCTCCAAAACTACTGTACCGATTTTAACAACTTTTTCACCAATGGATAGCCACATTATTCCTGAATAACATAGGGTATTATAACATCACGCTACGATCACGAGAGCGGGGCAATAACCAAAGACGAAACTTTATGCAGGTTAAATATATAAGCCACGCGGAACAAATAGCACATAATTATAATTATTATATTTCTTTGATTGTTACCTCAAAACTCAGTTAATTATCAACCGATTTGGAATTTTTCACTTCGTAGTTTTTGAAGGCGGTTGTCTTTATGATTTTTTTTTTGTTTTATTCTTGAATTAATACATACTAGTAACCAAACTAGCATGAAGACCGTAAGTCACATATTGCATTCATAAATAAATTAAATACAAAACTTGTTTACCGAAATTAGGTCTAAAACTCTTTAAACGCACTAATCTCAAGAACTACTGATCCGAATTGCAAAAATCTTTTTGCGTTATACAGCCCGTTCATTGAAGAATACTATACGCTATATAACATCACGCTACAACCCATGGAAGCAAAGCAGTAATCAAAGACATAACACGGGTAAAACCACGGAGAATTACTAACAATATTATTAGCTCAAAGGGATTCAAAATACCTCCTCCGCATCTCAATTGGCCAAGATACTTACTTTATCACTTAATATTATTATATCACTGCCAAGAATTTAGTACAATCACGTACAATGGTATCGGGCGTCAAAATTCTTTGATACGAAGTCTCTCAAACGGGCCCTTAGTATTAACATTAGAAACGTGACTTGCCCGACTATGAATAAATCAAACCTGTGCTATGGTAATGTTGGTACTCAGTCTCCTGTGGGTACCGTCTACTGCGGTTTTTGATACACCTAATAGGTAAAGGGAGTTTACATCTAAAGACGTGTAGGCATAAGATGGAATTTTAAATGGTTGGTTACCTGCAGTGTAATGATTTTGTCTTGGTAGTACAATCGATTTATATTGTGTGATATACCTATATTTTTTGGCTGCCTCGTTAGCCTAGTGGTCCTAAGCGCGACTGCTACGCTAGAGGTCTTCGGTTCGATTCCCAAGTCGAACAAGAAGTGTTATTGGGTTTTTCTATCAAATTCTCAGTAGCAGCTCGGAGTTAGGATTTGTGCCTAATGCCAATAGGCTCGCCCCCTGTACAGAATACAGGCAGTGTCAGATTTATGTAATTATTTCATCCATAGCTGATGAAACCAATGCTCGTTTCCAATGAAGAAGGTCACTCCTAAGTCTTACATAAAGAGTACGCGTCCTGCTTCCATTATCGCGTCTTCACAAACAATTTCGAGCAAGCCAAAAGGTCAACAAGTATTTTGAACAACAAAACAACATTACAGCATAAATATTATGACATCGCGAATTTGAAAAATAAACGAAAATTTTCCATATTTACAAAGCCTCTTAAAGAATATAATTTGGAAGAAAGCCCAAATGTCAAAAAAAAAAATGTTTATTTTACAAGTCGTTCTGAAGTGGTTCTTAGAAACCGTCTCTGGTCTGTAATTGGTTGTTATTTTAAGTGTTTTATTAGCGAAACATTTAATTTTTTTTATGTTTTTATGGAAGCTTGTGCTTCTCTTTGGAAGGCGTACAGAGACCCCTTAGTTAATAAATAAATGAAACTAGCCTAGGCTCGCGATTTCCTTCGCGTGAATATCGTTTATCTATGAGGTTTAATTTTTTTAGAGCGGAACCATAATTATTTTTTTAAAATAAAAGTAGCCTAAGTTTCTTTATAATATCACCTATATGCCAGTGAATGCCCTTCAAAATCGGTCCAGCCAGAACAAACAAAAGAAGAGACAAAAAAATTAATATTGTTTTTTTGGAGTATTTATTTACCTATTTATTAACACTTTATAAAAAAAATTCATTGTACAAAGGCGGACTTAATGCCTTGGGCATTTTCAACCAGTCTACCTTAGGGTGGTGCAGAGACAAAACATAGTAGGTGCAAGGAAGAGGAACAGAAAATTTCCCAGAATCATCATCTACTTAGCCTTTTCCCATCTATATTGGGGTCGGCTTCCAGTCTAACCGGATGCAGCTGAGTACCAATGTTTTACATTTAGCGACTGCCTACCTGACCTCCACAATGCAGTTACTAGGCTCCACGATACCTCTTGGTTAGACTGGTTGTCAGACTTCCTGGCTTCTGACTATCCGTAACGACTGTCAAAGATCTACGAATGACAGCCTGGACCAACAGCTTTACGTACTTTCCGAGGCACGGGGGTGTCATACCACCAACTTCCAAACTCCGGGCTGCTACTGAGCAAATCCTTATGGAAAAACCCAATAACACTTTTTGCCCGACCTCGCTCATCAGTCGCGCTTGCAACCACGAGACCAACGGGGCAGTTAAAAAATTTGTTAGAAAATTTCGCAGAATAAAATGTAATAATAAATAGATATATATATACATACAAACAAAATATACAAAGTAGAGAAAGATAAAAATACATAAATGGATTAATATAACAAACTAATTATATGACTAGGGTATGGAAAATTATTTTATTTTTATTGATGGTAGTAAAATCAAGTGTAACGCGTTGTGCGTTAAGCGTTACAAGCTACATTTTGCCAATTCCCCACCACAGTGTTTGCACGACTGCATGGACTAAATATATTTATTTATTTATTTCCTTACAACTATCATTACAGGTTATCTTAGTTTTCACCTAACCCATAGTTAAGAGAAAATTCTAAATACTAATTACCTACCTACTAACAATATTTTTTAACTTAAAAATAAAAATTACAACTTATTTATTCTTAAATATCTAACAATAAACACAATGTTTTACTCTAATTACCTTACATAACTAACTACATTTAATAGAACCCTTGCGAATTCACTCAAAGCGCACGCAAATATATCCAATCTCTCATGGACTTCGTTCACCACCCGGATTGTTCGGGTGAGGGATGCTTTCGCCAGTAGATTGGTTCTAGTCATAGGTACGTTTAGTAGTTGCGAGCGTCGCCGCAACATATATACGCACATATATTGTACTAAGGTGTAAACTCCAGTCGTGTGTCGGAGCTGACACACTCGCATTTTTTTGTTATACTTAAGTGTCGTAATACTTTATTAAGAATTAAAGTAATTTCGATAATTCAAACAAACAACTGATATCAATAGTGTAACTCAATTTTGAAGTTTTTGTGGGTAACTTCTTTTTTGCGTACACATACCATCATCACGCCTGTATTCCCCGAAGGGTTAGGCAGAGGTGTACCAGTGTACACCCACAGTTCGCTGGTATGTTAAGGTCCTCTGTAACAGGGGCGAGCCTATTGCCATTAACCGGGCACAAATCCTAACTCCGAACTGGTACTGAGAATTTCATAGACAAACCCAATAACACTTTTTGCTCGACCTGGGAATCAAACCCAAGACCTCTAGCGTAGCAGTCGCGCTTAGGACCACTAGGCTAGCGAGGCAGCGTAACTACGTGTAATTGACAATTAAAAACATTCTAAACTTAGTCGCAATATCATCTCATCTCAGCAACAATGAGTCAATACGTTCATAGCGCGGTACAAGATAATGGGCAAGAAGCTTCATCAATGCCGACACATAAGAGGCCATCGCTGCTCACCTTAACGCTCTATTGCGCCAATTAATTTTGCAAACACAATATTATGCCAGCTGTAGATTCCATACCATTATCTAATCCAATAGATCGCTTATCTCCATTCGCCCGCAAGGGAATTATGTAGACGTAGCCATGATGAATGATAATGATAGCCGCTAGCGACGGTTAGAATAGCAACGGTTAAACTGCGACTCAATTTGATTGTGCCTTGAGCCTTCTCCTCAGATTACCAGGAGACTGAAATGGTTATTATTTTGGGGGAATATTCTTGATAGGAAATTATCCAAATAAATAAAATTTAAGTGTATTTTTGTAATGTCAAAATGACACTAACACCAAAAAACTTTTTTTTTAATTTTTGTATTTGCTGGATTTATTTACGGGTATTTTAGTAGCAGGTAGTTGTCGTAATAAGAATTAACGAACAAGATCATTTTTTTTAATGGTTGTCTGTTTGCCCCGGCAAATTTCTAACTGCTGGATTAATTAATGGGGCTTTATCTGGCAGATATCTGATTTTAAAAGAAGTTATTAACAATACTTTGATTTCAGAATTATAAAATCAGCCCTTTGGCAACCGGCATTCACGCATCTTTGTCGTGGGCATTATTGTCCCACTACAGGACAAGGACCTTGAATCTTCGCATTCAAAGAAGACATAGGCATAGTTGAATTGGCAATTCCGTAAAAGACGTTGTCCTTTCCAGTCGTTATATAGTAATTATCTTTGTATTTTAAACCAGTAAGGTGTATAAGTGTTTCTGTTCCTGTGACCACTGTGTTGCCCAATTTCTCACGGGTCACGGCAACTTTAAGAGTAAATTGTTTTCTTTCAAGCTTGTTGCTTCTCCCTTGTGTCAATGTTCTACATCCGGCTGTGAATATGAACAGTCTGCTCATCACATCTTACGGGAGTATAATCTTTAGCAGAATGAACGAAATATTATGTTAAACAGTATACTGGTTACATCCGGAGTAGTTTATTACGCGGACCTCGTAGAAACTAGAACTAATTTTCGTGCGTTCAGGCGTTTTAGCCATACCTATTACTGGAATCAAATGTAACAGCTCACATTAGGACCCATTAAGTAAATAATAATTGCAAACCGTGGTGCTTGGCAATCTGGGCTTCTCCCAGTTGTAAACATCCCCTTGTGCCTATTGGCCTAGTTCTGTTCTGTCTCCTGCTTGTTTGGAGGGAAGTGGAAACTATATTTTTTCCTACTCCTCCGCTAATCTTTTCTGATTAATTTCGTTGCGGGATCCAAGACAGTTAGGTATATCGTTTCTCCGGGACTCGTCGAGCTTCATTGCCTCGGCGCTCTTCAGGCGGTCTCCACTGTTGATTCTGGCTTACAGACGTTTCAGTGGTTGGAAATAGCGTGGCGGGCTTGTCCCATAAAAAAAAAGGGTTCCTGTTGTATACTTTGTATTAACCAAAGATATAAATGCATAGATGTACCTTAGCACGCCCAATGATGGTTCCATTGTGGTTCATTTGTTTTATCATGAAAACGTCAAAATAATGACTATTTCAACAAGCGTGAGTTTTCTGGTTTAGTTACTTTCCGCCTAACATTTATACGGTGATATAATATCTAGTTTAAATCAAGAACTTAATAATTATGTTTAAGCTTGTTTGTATATTGGTTAAAATTGTTTGTGACATTGATGCCTAAATAAAATATATTAAAAAAAAAACATTGCCTTGTACTAGAAATTCAGCTTGTATCACGAGTGCATTTACGTACATTATAAATACACACACACACCACACCACACCACTACCACCACATTACACCACGTTAAACTCGGAATAACTATATGAAGGTCATACAAACATTTGTTCCGTGTGGGAATCAAACTTACGACCGCAGCGCAGCAATCAATCGCTTTGCCTCTCTGCTTATGGGAACATGTAAATTAGGTTCCGTTAAGTGTATTTTTACGTCCATAAGGTTTCAGTGATAACAAAATAGATAGGTAAAGATCGTAACACCAGTATTTGACTACTTACGTCACAAGTTTCATGTAATCTAAGCCTATTGCAGTCAACCAGACTCCGGGTTGCTACTGTCAATATCTTGATTGAAAACCTAAGTACATTTTAACTGACCTTTTTTTCAAGAATGGGAAGTCATCAAATGACTTCTACCGCTCTGTGGGGGGCGGAAAGAAGTGTTAGACTCTTACTAACTTAAATCCATTCGTGTGCCTTCTACCATTTGCGTTCCAGGACTACGGTGACTCTTTTGAAAACACAATATTAAAATGTTTTGAAACTCGACAGAAAAGTAAAAATTCCTACTGCAGCTAACAAATGAGCTGATAACTTTGAAACCGCTGAACCGATTTCCATCAAACATACCTAAGAACACTCCCAACTAATATACCTTTTAAACAAAAAAACTACATCAAATTTCATTCAGACGTTCGGGAGTTACGATGCCACAGACAGGCACACACACACACAGTTATAATACCCCGTCGTTTTTGCGTCGGGAGTTAAAAACAGGAGAATTTTGACGTGGCTTCGTACGGTTTGGCAAAGCCAAACCCAATTTCAATCAAAATGCAAGAGATGCGTATTCCATGCTACTGTCATAACCATCTATTATTTTCACTCCACTGGTATGAATTCAAATTCCCTCTTACAAAAAAACGATTCACTTACCTCCAAAACGTACGTTTTTCTACAAAAAGGATTGTAGGCACAGCCCTAAGCTTCACAAACGCTATGTAAATGCCTGGTCACTGAATAGGGATGTCGGATGCATCGGCTTGCAAATTGCGGATTCCCTGTGTCTACATATGCTGTAATACTGGTCTCATAACCTTCGGATTACCAGCTCTGTTGGTGCTTGTTGTGTGGTGTTTAGATTTAGTAAGGATTTAGGTATATGAATAGGTACACTGTGCTTATGTTAATATAGTTTTAAATTGATTGATTATTATGAAATGATAAGTCCTAGGTAAGATTTTTTCTGAATTTTTAATTTTTTTTGAGGTAAAAGAATTACCATTGTCATTTATATACAAGTTACAAAACCCAATCGTATTGGTGAGGTTCTTCGGAAGGGTCAGGTGCGCAGTACTCGTAAACGGCGTGCTTGTATGATCAGATGTATGAACGTGGATGAGGCGAAAGGAGTATGTAAGGATCATAGCAGGTGGCGTTCAGTTGTTTCTGCCTACCCCAGTGGAAAAAAGGTTGAGTTTATGTATGTATGTATGTGGCAATGCTGCGAGTGTTTTGGGCACTTACACCATTGACGGTGTTACAACCGCAATGTAATCTCAGTCTTAATCTGTCAAAAACCCCTCTTATTTATGTTGTTTGTCACTGTGATTACTTCACGCTTTCACTCCTAAGCCACTAAACCGATTTTGATAAAATTTTGTACAGAGATAGATTAAGTAGACCTTGGAAACATTATGCTACCTTTTTAACCCCCGACGCAAAAACGACGGGGTGTTATAAGTTTGACGTGTCTGTGTATGTGTGTGTCTGTGGCATCGTAGCTTCCGAACGCATGAACCGATTTTGATTTTGTTATTTTTGTTTGAAAGGCGAATTAGTCGGAAGTGTTCTTAGCTATGTTTGATGGAAATGGGTTCAGCGGTTTCAAAGTTATCTGCTCTTTTGTTGCGGTAGGGGTTTTTATTCTTCTGTCAGGGGTTACTTAAAATTTTTAATTTTGGTCTGACAAAAGCGCTTGAAATATAAGATGAACGTTTGTATGGGAGTTTTGTATTGAAGACAAAACTATAAACTTTATATTTAGGCGCTAAATAAAAAATTGAACCTTAAAAAAAAACAAAATGGCTGCCCAAAGTAACCATTCCACGCGAACGAAGTCGCGGATTATCTCTGGTTTTTCAATTGCAAACGCAGTATAACTTCAATATTCTCCACAGCGTCGTGCAAGCGAGGCAACATTACATTTATGAGTAAACCTGCTTATTCAATTGCTATTTCAGTGAACTTTGGCAGTTCAGCATCGTTGCTTCTCGTTTGTGGGACGTATTTTTGTAACGTCTGGGTTTTATGATGTTTAATTTTGTTATTTTCAATTTATTTGCTACGGTTTTTAATGGGGATACTCTGTTTAGTTCATTGAACTAAAAAAGTGTGATTTTTCGTCCTGATTATTTCTTTATTTTTAGCATCTAGGTAATTATTTCAATCCTACTAATCCTACTTGCCTGCCGGGGATGCGGGTTGTTCGTAAGAAATACCGCGCCCCCGGAACGCAAAGGGCACAAGAAGGAACATGGGTGGGTTTTAGTCAGTAAAAGTCTGACACTCCCTCCCGCCCCGCCCAGGGCGGGAGAAGTTATTTGATGATTTCCCACTCCCCCAAAAAAAAAAAAACAACTAATCCTACTTCATTACCTACTAATATTATAAATGCAAAAGTTAGTGAGGATGTATGGATGTTTGTGACTCTTTTACGCTTAAACGGCTGAACGGATTTCTCTAAAATTTGTTACTCATTATTGATCTAGCTTAACAAATAAAATAAGGAAGAACTTTTATCCCGTTTAAGTGTTCACGTGTGATAATTAAGATCGTTGGTTTAATTCTACCAGTACATATTTTTGTAAAATATTTCTTATAAGAGTAAATATGTAGTTTCTTACCCATTCTTCTCCGTGTAAAACTACCTTTTGGATGGGGTAACTACAAATTTTTTTTTTACTTGTAAGTGACGTTCGAAGATGCCTTTTAATGATCTAATTGACATAAATATTTTGACTTTGACTTTTGCAGATAAAGTCACAGGCAGAAGTTAGTTCAAAATAATTCAGTAGATTTTAATAGTTGCAAACGAAATATTTAAGAGTAAGTCATAGTCAAAGTCAAATCATACCATCACGCCTATATTCCCCGAAGAGTTAGGCAGAGGTGTACCTGTACACCCACAGTTCGCCGGTATGTTTAGGTCCCATGTAATAGGGGGCGAGCCTATTGCCATCAACCGGGCACAAATCCAAATTCCGAGCTGCTACTGAGAATTTCATAGTAAAACCCAATAACACTTTTTGCTCGACCTGGGAATCGAACCCAAGACCGCTAGCATAGCAGTCGCACTTAGGACCACTAGGCTACCGAGGCAGTTATTCATTTATTTCAATTAGACCATTAAAAGGCACTTTTGAACGTCAATTGTATGTTAAAATTAAAAATATTGAATCTAGTTGTAGAATGCAACATTCTCAAAGCACGATAGGTAGGTATTCAAATTACAATGCTTATAATAATTTTGAGATTATTACTTTTAACGTTTTCATAACGACCACAGAAAGACCTTCTCTAAACTAATAACAGAACTTGGCATGTAACATTTATTTTAAGTGACCACTCGTACTGTGAGAAGGCGACATTGAGGGGGGCTTTGTAAAATATGCTTTCTTAAACGATAATTTCTTTTAAATTTCCGTGTCAAGGCTGAAGGAATGATTTAGGAGGTCAAAGTTCAATTTTTTTTTCTTAATGTTCTGGTTCGAGGTGGCGCAAGAAAAGAATATTTGGAAGGACATAAAATATACCATCACGCCTGTATTTCCCGAAGGGTTAGGCTGAAGTGTACGATGTACACCCACAGTTCGCCGGTATATTTAGGTCCCATGTAATAGGGGGCGAGCCTATTGCCATTAACCGGGCACAAATCCTAACTCCGAGCTGCTACTGAGAATTTCACAGAAAAACCCAATAACTCTTGCTCGACCTGGGAATAGAACCCAAGACCTCTAGCGTAGCAGTCGCGCTTAGGACCACTAGGGTAACGAGGCAGCTACAAAGATAGAAAAAAAAAGTTTAAAGATTTAAATTGCGAAATTGTATAATTGTCTAACTTTTAAACCTAAAATCTTATTAAGTTTGTATGAAATACCGTAAGTACCGCGTAAGAGCTTGTCATCTGTTAATAAGGTCCGTAAAAACAATGGTGATCCGTGCCTCCCTTTGCTGGTCTCTGTGCCGCCGTGGGTGGCGCTCCCCCCACTTTGAAAACTTCTGGCTTACAGACTCTTAAACCAAATATCTAATACATAAAAATGTCGTGTCGCAATGTTTGTTACCAAACTCATCCGAAACGGCTGGACCGATTATTATAAAATTTTGTGTGCATATCGGTTAGATGTGAGAATCGGTTAAAATCTATTTATTATACCCGTAAAAAAATGGCAAAACAACGTTTGCTGAGTCAGCTAGTACACATAATTATAATATTTGACAACAACATTACCTAACTAACATCATTAACTGCCTCGTTAGCCTAGTGGTCCTAAGCGCGACTGCTACGCTAAAGGTCCTGGGTTCGATTCCCAGATCAAGCAAAAAGTGTTATTGGTTTTTTTATGAAATTCTCAGTAACAGCTCGGAGTTAGGATTTGTGCCCGGTTAATGGCAATAGGCTCGCCCCCTATTACATGGGACCTAAACATACCGGCGAACTGTGGGTGTACATTGTTACACCTCTGCCTAACCCTTCGGGGAATATAGGCGTGATGGTATGTTATGTGTAACAACATTACCAAAAAGGTTTCCGTTAGTTACCCCAACATTATCAAGTAAAACTCACAAAACCCGATCATCCATCAACACAACAGCAATACGCTTTCAATACCCAACAAAAATAGGTAACAAAATAAACTGCTCAGCAGCAGTTTATTTTGTTACCTATTTTTGCTGAACAGTTAGAAGTTAGTAACGTAACATGTATTACATTTATTTCTCTAGAGACGCAACTGTTACTAGGAAACTTTTTAACGACACCAGAACAAGTTCCGTTACTACATCTTGGTTTACATAAAATGTTTGTGTTATGACGGTTTGGCTCTTATGTATTGCTTGTGAATCTTGGATTGGTTTGTTAGGGGGACTGGTTTTTTCAATTTTGATGGGTACTGACTAAGAAAGAAGTCAAATTATTTATATCTATTAGAGAAGTAGGTAGGTTGACTGCCTCCGTGGTCTAGTGGTCCTAAGAGCGACTGCTACGCTAGAGGTCTTGGGATCGATTCCCAGGTCGAGCAAAAAGTGTTATTAGGTTTTTCTATGAAATTCTCAGTAGCAGCTCGGAGTTAGGATTTGTGCCCGGTTAATGACAATAGGCTCGCCCCCTATTACATGGGACCTAAACATACCGGCGAACTGTGAGCGGGTGTGCGGGTGTACATTGGTACACCTCTGCCTTACCCTTCGGGGAATACAGGCGTGATGGTAAGTAGGTACAGCTCTTTGTGAAGAAGCTCGTCCGGGGCAGTACTACCACCATACCTATTTCTGCCGCAAAGCAGCGTTGCTGTAGTCCGGTTTGAGAGGTTAAAGTAGTACAGCTCTTTGTTAAGGAGCTCGTCCGGGAAAGTACTACCACCACACCCATTTCTGCCGCGAAGCAACATCGCTGTGTTCCGGTTTAAAAGGTATGAGTGCCAATGTAATAACAGGCACATGAAACAATTCAACTTTGCGTTGCCATCTCAGACGATGGCAACACATTTGCAAGGCCTCTGGTAATGCAGATGTCTATAAGCACCGGTGACCAGTTAACATCAGGTGGACCGTCGACTTGTTTGCCATGCAATGGTATAAAAAAAAATTATAAAAAAGACTTAAAAGGCACTTTTGAACGTCATTAATAAAAAAATCAAGTAGAATCTAGTTGCCCTTTCCAAAAACTAGATTCGTATGGGAGAAGAATGGGAAAAAAAACTCTATACTTACATACCATCACGGCTGTATTCCCCGAAGGGTTAGGCAGAGGTGTACCAGTGTCCACCCACAGTTCGCCGGTATGTTAAGGTCCCATGTAATCGAGGGCGAACCTATTGCCATTAATCGGGCATAAATCCTAATTCCGAGCTGCTACTGAGAATTTCATAGAAAAACCAAATAACACTTTTTGCTCGACCTGGGACACGAACCCAAGACCTCTAGCGTAGCAGTCGCGCTTAGGACCACTAGGTTCACGAGGCAGCTATACTTACTCTTTTAAAATGCTTGTTTACACTATGGCTTTGATAGACAAGCATACATAACGGATATAAGGAGCATCATATACACAACTTTCAACCTTCAACTATCAACGAAAGTTAAAATCTTCTCATTCAATAATCAATTGTTGCTTGCATGGTAAAAATAGTTAATTATCTTTTTAAACTTTAAGCATAAATGTAAAAAAATACACCGTACAAAGGCGGACTTAATTAATGCCTTAGGCATTTTCTACCAGTCTACCTTAGGGTGATGCAGAAACAAAACATAGTAGGTGCAACGAAGAGGAACTGAAAATTTCCAAGAATAAAATATAATAATAAATACATACATACAAACAAAACATACAAAGTAGAGAGAGATAAAGATACATAGATGGAGAAATACAACAAATTAATTGTAGGACGAGTCTGCCAACTTCTTATGCAAGTGTTCGCGAAATATATGGAACAGCTGTTTTTTTCACCCTGTCTGTATTTTTCAACTGCGCTATTTTTATTATGCGTTATATTTAACATTTTACACTGAAGACAAACTTAGAAAAGTCATGTGAAAGACGGCTACGCAGCACACGTCTTGAGACATTGTTTGAAAGTTGTTGCAAGTTAAGGCCCGGCTGACTGACGTTGTGGCATCAAAACACCACCGCACCCGTTTTAAACTTTATTTCAATTAGTTTGTACGCCTGTATTCCCCGTAGGGTTAAGCAAAGGTGTAACAATGTACACCCACAGTTCGCCGGTATGTTTAGGTCCCATGTGATAGGGGCGAGCCTATTGCCATTAACCGGGCACAAATCCTAACACCGAGCTGCTACTGGGAATTTTATAGATAACACTTTTTGGTCGACTCAGGATTTGAACCCAAGACCTCTAGCGTAGCAGTCGCGCTTAAGACCACTAGGCTAACGACGTAGTCACGAAACGTAGTTTTATTGGATTATTTATTTCTCTTATGACCACCTCCTGATGTTTCATTTCATCATTCATTTTTTCGCAACAGTTGATCCTTATGTAAAAGTGGGTAAATGTCAAACCCGGCTTAGCAAGCACGAACTATAAATAGTTCTTCATTTACATCCTAATCCGAAAGTAAACTGAACTCGGTCACCAAGCAAACATGTACGAGGTAATGAAGTAATTACTTGTAAACTAGTCGGTTAAGAAATTTATAACGAGTAACAAACTGTGAACTAGAACTTTTAGAGTTTTCAACATCGATTTAAGTTAGCTAGCCTTGTTCAGGAAATATTTTCTGAGGCGTAAAAACTTGGCTAGAGTTTTCTTCGCAGTTCTTGTTAGAGCATATTAAAGGGTAATTATGAAATTGGGTTGTATGTATTATTAGGAACCTATGTAGGTAGTTGTCTTTTGGAAGGGGCGACTACACTCAAAGTCAAAGTGAAATCATTTATTTCAATTAAACCATTTACAGGCACTTTTGAATTGTTAAAAAATTGGCCAGTTAGTCAGAAAGTCGAAGGTAGCTCGTTCCGTAAACGTAAGTCTTGTAGGTCTCTATGGAGAAGAACGAGCAAGAAACTCCACTGACACTCTTTTTAAATTGTTTAAAAAAAATCTGATTACAATATTCTTGTTGCTTGCTGCTTAGTCGGTTAAAAAAAGATTCTGTAATCAGTAAATTCTCTTCGTAGATTAGTTCAGATACTCAATAAACACGCGAAACAACAATTAATTACTCATATCTAGATTAGGTATAATGAATTCTCTTAGTCATACCAAATGACTCTTCAGAAAGCTGCCTAGTAGCTTTACGAAAATAGGACTCACTATAAGGTTTAATACTGCAAAAAATAAAACATACCGGTAAACTGTGGTGTACATTGGTTACACTTCTGCCTAACCCCTCGAGGAAAACGGGTGAAATAGTATATAACCCGTCAACTGTCGGGCAGACGTTGAAAGTTCGAATTCATTTGTCTAACCAATATCCGACAGTTAACCTCATAAAAGATCTGCAAAGCAACTTAAAATTTGTCTTCGTTCTTTGTTGATGTGTTAAATTAAAAATGTTTATGTGTTAAATAAATTACAACAGAATATAATAATAACAGAATTTAGTTTTCTTTAAAAAAATAAGAGAAATCTGAGTTTTATTTAAAGCTTCGTTTTAAAAAGCCTTCTTGCCTTGACTTAAGTCTTACTTTCGTTTGATTCCACTGTTCAACGGTGAGGTGACTAGTGTAATAAATAAAGTTTAAGGTTAGCTATTATAGAATTAACTCAAATCAATCCAGTAAGCGATTCTGAGCAAACTGCTTTCAGGGAATGCGTTTAATATGATACACAGTGAAAGGTATACAAGCGCCTGGTTTCGCTCAATGGTGCCAACCCTCTATAACTACACATATTGTGTCACTCCTAAGCTCAATACGTTTGTACGAAACGGACCGTCACTCAGTTCAAAGGAGGACTGAGTGACACGTGAGTGAACTCACGACCTCTATCGTATCAATCGTTAATCAACACTTCTGTACTGTTAGGTGAATAATTTAATCGAAGTAGATTTTGAACATGTGATTTCTCACCGTAGAACGCAATTGAGCATTGTAGCGGCTGTGGGTGAATGAGCCGAGAATAATCTGAATTTAGGTGTTCCTATGAGATGGATGCTAGATGTTATATTATAAAGATGACAAAAAAAGAAATAATAATTATCCAATAATTGAAGCACAAAATATACGAATTTCGTTGTTTAGTTGTTCGTAAGAGATACCGCACCCCCGGAACGCAAAGGGCACAAGAAGGAACATGGATGGGTTTAGGTCAGTAAAAGTCTGACACTCCCTCCCGCCCCGCCCAGGAGAAGAAGGAGAAGTTATTTTATGATAAAAAAAAATACATACATACATAAACTCACGCCTTTTTCCCATGGGGGTAGGCAGAAACCACAGAACGCCACCTGCTTCGATCCTTACATACTTCTTTCGCCTTGACCACGTTACTACGGTACGGTTACGGTATTTTTCACTTTGTAGGTTTTAATAATTTTATGTTGTATTTTTTTTTATGCCATTATGTTTTCGAAGAACGAATTTAAATACCACCTGATCATATTCCACGCTGTCAATTGTTCCCCAATACTCATTGCAAAAAAAAAGAATTACTCGTACATTTTCCATTCAGTAAAAATACTTTCACATTTATTATTCTGCCACGACTTTGCTCGTCGCTTTTATTTGGCACAATATGGCGTCTGTAAATAAAAGTTTTTTATTGCCCTACTTGTTACATTGTAGTATAGTGCCATATTCCTACCTATATGCCTACTAAAAGGCATGTAGGTACCAACTGGTGTTATATTTCATGCTGATTTGGTTAATAAAAATCGTGTATGTGTGCTGAGAATTTATTATTCCTCGTAATAAATCTCGGTATTTCTTTTACGGTTGAATTTGTTTTATTTCTCGTTATTTTTAAGTTATTCGTAGATTTATCTAGATCAGTAATGTGTATATTAATAAATAAAAGTTATGTGTCTGTTTGTGCAGTCAGTTACAGCTTTTTACAAAATAAATATGAATGTAAAGTAGGAGTATGTAAGGATCGTAGTAGGTGGCGTTCTGTGGATTCTGCCGACCCCCATGCAAAAAAGGGGTGAGTTTGTGTATGTGTGTATATAAATATTAATATTTACACTTACACGAAAATACGATTCATTTTTGTTTGTCTGTCTGTTTGTTCCGGGTAATCCTAAAACATGTGTACAGATTTTGACGAAACTTCTGGCAAATAGCTGATGTTATAGGGAGACTAACTAAGGCTACTTTTATTTAAAAAGGTTAAGGGCACACGAACAAAGTCGCGAGTATAAGCTAGCTTCATAATAAATAACCAACAATCTGGTACAATTACCGTTAAGTCCTTATCCCACAATCCCGTATATTGTCCTAACCCTCAGTTTCCCAAAACGAAATATAGATGTGGTAAATTGTCAAGCGCAAAAGCTACTGTGATTGGTTAACTGAATTATCAACAACCGCCATCGTATAACTTTATGAAAAGTCTTGCTTGGATTCAAATCCACCATCTCATGCATTGCAGACCTCATGAAGTGCCTTAGCCATTGGACCATGAAAACACATCAACATTATGCTCTTCAAAAAGCTAATTTAAAAAAGAAATACAAGTTTCATTTTAAAACGTTTCCCCTCCATAACATCGCAAGCATAAAATTTTAAACTCCGAACCAATCCCACCTAATTTCCTTACGCCATTCTCTAACAAAGCAGGTGACATCCATCTTTGTTTACGACTGTACCTACGTGTATACGCAAGTCGGATCGCGGATCGTAAACTGCGCTCGCTACCGTTTACGTACAATCGTAAAATTGATAGGTCCACCGGGTAAAGGGTTCCGTGTTCCTGTTTTGTATAAGTTACGTGTAAAAGGTTATGTTTAATCCGGAATGGGTGGGATTATTGGATTTTTTCCATTATTTATACGACTAAAGTATGTAAGTGTCCAATTTATGTGTAACATTTCCAGGAAATACTATCCAGGTTGGGTAAAAATGGTTGCCTTTTCCGAACTATGTTAGGGTCGGCTATCAGTCCAACCGTATGCAGCTAAACACCAGTGTTTTACACGGAACGACTGTCTATCTGACCTCCATAGCCCAGTTATCGGATAACACGATACCTCTTAGTTAGACTGGTTGTCAGACATCCGGGCTTCTGACTCAACGCCACAACTGTCACAGATCTAGGAATGATAACCGAGACAAACGGCTTTACGTGAATTTTTGAGGCACGGGGATGTCAGAGCACTAATTTTTCGTATCATGTATTAGATCTGCATTTAATTAAGCTGCTAAGCTTGCCGTCGCGCCGGACTGCAGCCCGTGTTGCGTCTCCCGTACCGCGCGTATTGACTGCGCTAAATAAGCTTGTGTGCCCAACCTGGACTGCGATTTATTCGCAGACAACTTTGTTGATTTAATGGTGATCTGCATTTTTATGAAAGCAATAGTATTTAATTTATAGTTAGTAATTTATGTTATACGTGTGTATTTATTAAAGTATATTATTGTTATTATTTTCTCTTAAAAATTCTATATCTTTAACTAATGTAATTGGCCAAGGGCCGTTTTTATGTTGAAGTAAAATAAATAAATAGGCTATGTTTACATCGCGCTACTGCGGGCTCCATAAAGACGTAGTGGAGACGTATTCTGGACAATGTAAGTGACTAAAGTTGATGAAATTTTGCGGTTACTCGAAAAGCTACACGGCAAAATCAAGATATCGTTTTTTCCATTACGTTTTTTTGAGTTAACCTTCCCATTTTTTTTTTTTTTTTTGGTGGGTGGGAAATCATCAAATAACTTCTCCCGCCCTGGGCGGGGCGGGAGGGAGTGTCAGACTTTTACTGACTAAAACCCACACATGTTCCTTCTTGTGCTCTTTGCGTTCCGGGGGCGCGGTATCTCTTGCGAACAACCCGCAGCCCCGGAACCTTCCCAGTTTAATAAGTAGATATAGTAGCCGCCACGAGTCGTGAGCACAAACGTCAAGTTAATATTTGGGGTTTTGGGTTCCTGTCTGGGTTTTTTGGGGCACCGGCACTGTACGTGAACGGTCCGACTGACGGACCAATCGCGTGCAACGTACTAACACTAAAATCAAGCTTCGTATTTCATCAACTCCCCTTTTCTCTTCCCTCTACTTTTCGCTTCTCGCTTCTGACGTTTAACGCGGTATTTCCACAAACCGTCCCACTTCACACGTAGCGAGCCTCATGAAAACTTTCAAAAACTTGATTCGGTAAGTAAACCTTAAGTAATAGTTTTCAGACGGTCGAGGGTTTTAGGCCAGTTTTACATCAGCGAGTGTGAAGCAGAGAAAAATAAAATAATGTTTTTTTACGCTTATAATGTAATGCTATTAGTAGTTGAAAATTTTGTGCAAGAATTTTTTTGGAAAAAATTTTGATTTTCACCTTTCTTATTTATTAACATAACATACCATCACGCCTGTATTCACAGTTCGCCGGTATGTTTTAGGTCCCATGTAATAGGGGGCGAGCCTATTGCCATTTACCGGGAAGAAGTCCAAACTCCGAGCTGCTACTAAGAATTTCATAGAAAAACCCAGTAACACTTTTTGCTCGACCTGGGAATCGAACCCAAGACCCCTAGCGTAGCAGTCGCACTTAGCACCACTAGGCTACCGAGTCTTATTTATTATGAGTCATAAATGTTGAAGTCCTTATAGAATTATTTGCTTTTAGTATATTCCATTTTTAAATTGCATACTGTGAGTGTGAACAAATACTGCACTATTCTTGCCACATTCATTTAGAAACATACGTAAAGCTGCATAGAATAAAGCTCATTTTAAATTAAGACATAACTCCACACTCATTTTCAAACACCAGCTTAAAAATCATATCTCCTATCAACTTTAAATTCCATTCTGAATTAAAATCCGCGGCCGAACTCGCGGTAACTAGCGTCTGCTTCAATACTCGTAAAATATAAATGGTACACATTCAATTTGCAGTCTTATCTTCTAAAATGTAAGGTTGAACATTGAATGGGTGCTATAAAATGTCTCGTTTTCGCTCAGCTCGCTTTTCTTCAGTGTGAAATACGCCCAAGCCTTGTTCTGCAACCACACTAAGAATTTCGGATTCTCGCCTTCCTTAATCTGACTTCGGATAAGTTTTGAGAATTATCTGGATCAAGGAGTATGCGCGGAATTTCGGGATATCCTCTAAATAATATGAGATAACAGTCTTAAGTGTTCGGTTTAGAGTCGATTTTCGGACGAAATATGCGAGTTTTGGCTCGTTTTATAAATTCAAGGACGGTTTTGTCATTGTATTGTGAAACAATCTTGGGATTGCTTGAAGTACTTCAATACGTTTCAGCTTTGAGTCGTCCATTGTTGTAAATGAGTCACTTTCATACATCGCTTTGAGTAACGACGCGAAATTTGTAGTCATAGTAATTTATACCATCACGCCTGTATTCCCCGAAGTGTTAGGCAGAGGAGTAACCACGTACACCCACAGTCCGCCGGTATGTTTAGGTCCCATGTAATAGGGGGCGAGCCTATTAATAATTTATTTGTTTAGTGTGTGTTTTATTAGTAATTTATTTGTTTAAATAATGCTTTGGAGTGCTGCAGAGAGTGATTTCTTTTTTTTTATGACATTTGATGGCCAACAAGCCTACGGTCCACCTGATGTTAAATAATCACCGCTACCTATAGACCGATTATCACCAACTATACCAAAAACTACAACACTTTTCAAATAAACAGGAGGTCTATTCTTAAAAAACATTCAAAATCTAACCGCAATCTCATCTCAGCCACAATGTAGGACATTTTGGACATTGATTGTCGTTCAGAAAATGCCGCTAATTTACCTAAATTTGCAGCATTTTTGACAACTTGAGGCTGAGATTAGGACGCGATCGTTTTTAGAATTTCGTAGAATAGACCCCCAGGAGTTTATATTGCCACCTTATTGGGTCTCTCCCCCCACGACCGGCTTGACCGACTTTTTATCGTCAGTGTGCGTTGGTATATAAGAATTCATATATTATGTTCCATTCACGCCGACAAAAAAATCGGCCAAAAAGTCGGTCGTGGGAAAAGAGGCTAAACCAAAAGACACATCGAGTGTTCGATTTGCTTTTGTTTCAATCTTTATATCAGCCATTTTTGTTTATTTATCACCATCTACTGATTGGTCTATTTTTCTGCTTAAACGTAACCTAACCCATGTCATCGAAAGAACAAAATTGTATTAATGATTTTGGACGTTCTTTTTTTTTTTGAGGCGTGAGAAATCATCAAATAACTTCTCCCGCCCTGGGCGGGGCGGGAGGGAGTGTCAGACTTTTACTGACTAAAACCCACCCATGTTCCTTCTTGTGCCCTTTGCGTTCCGGGGACGCGGTATCTCTTACGAACAACCCGCAGCCCCGGCAGGCATCGACCCTCAGTGGCCCCTTCCCTTTGCTGACATCTCTTTGAGGCGCGCGTGGAACACGAACGCGCCGTCGACACGGCCTGTCGTTATGCAACGTAAGGACGGTGATCTACCCATTGCTCACCGTCCACAGGTCCGTATCTATGGTGGCCGGGAGTCGTCTCGCAGCTGAAGAGAAGCTTGTGTATGATAGCCAAATTTATGAGGAATAATAACGAGCTATACCGTTACGCACACTACGTCGCGTAGTAGTAACCAAAGGCGTAACTTAACGCGGGTGAAAAAAAGACACGTCAAAGTGAAGTCGCGGGTAGAACCTAGTATAACATATCTATCGTATTTTAAATTGGTTTGACGAAATTAATTGAAATTATTTAAAAATTGTGTGTTAACTAAACTCAATTTTGCATAAAACAATACTCAAAAAAAACTAAAGGAACATCACACCTAATCGGCAATGGTGTATGGAGCTCCCAACACATTCTACAACCTACTTACCCCCATCACTTTCGGCCTATAAATATACAGTTCGTAAATCATTCACTTTTACGGTCACCGTCACTTCCGTTAAAAAATGAGCGGTAACTTTTGAACTGGAAGTTATATTGTGTTGGTATAACCAACCGTGAGGAGTGAATATTTAGTTATAACTATATTGGGTGTAGTTGAGCGCTGAAGGACCAGCAAATAATTATCTTTGACAAGTTTTCATTGATATTAAACTAAAACTGTAGAGAAATAGAGTATATAATTACGTGTAAGGTTATATCCGACACACCAGTGGCCCAGCCGGAATCACTACTAAAAATTAAATCGTTAGCTACCAACGCCACCCGCGAGCCATCAACCTTTTATCTAGTTATTATAAAAAAAATAAAAAAAATAATTAACCTCCAACAGAAAAATAAAAATCCCTACCGCAACCAACAAAAGAGCTGATAACTTTGAAACCGCTGAACCGATATCCATCAAACATAGCTCAGAACACTCCCGACTAATATACCTTTCAAACAAAAAAAACTCAATTAAAATCGGTTCATGTGTTTGGGAGCTACAATGCCACAGAAAGACACACAGACACGTCAAAATTATAACACCCCGTCGTTATTTCGTCGGGGGTAAAAAAAATGTTTTAACGCACATGAATTAAAGACGAAACTTGAATGGCAAATTGTTTGCTGTATCGAAGCTATGATGTTGTAATGAGCGATCTAAGCACTATGTCAAATGAAAAAAACCCAATCACTTTGCCCGATCTGTAGCGACCACGCCAACCTACTACTAAACAATCAATACATTTACATAAAGTTATAGTTTTCCACCTGGGCTGGGCTATAAGCGAGTGTGCGAGTGCATCACTCGCTCAGCCAACACTGCTGGTATAATAATAATAATAAAGCGGTACTCCTAAACACCTTATTAGGAGATTCCTTTCTCAGGAGCCCTGACCACCGGTAGCTTGGACCCTGTTCCCGATACCGGTGGGCTACTATTTTTTATATTTTTTAATGTTTTTATTTTTTATATTAATATTTAAAAATGTATTTAATATGTATGAGAAATAAATAAATGTAAATTATAATAAATTTATTTGTAAGAATATTGTTATAAAAGATGTTACACGTAATTTTCAGTCCAAAATATTCTGCTGTTTCCAGCGTACAAATATTTTTCAAGAATTAAATCAATTTGAAGGAATTACATAGGTACAATGTCAAATGCATACTAATTAGAATGTCAAGAGTTATCGAATACAATATTAACGGAATACTAGATAATTATGTCAGGAGTTATTAAATACAATGTCAAGGCAATCTAAATTATAATATCAAGAGTTCTCAGATAAAATGTCAAGGAATATAAAATATGTCAGGAATGAGTAAATACAATGTATAAAGTAATTCAATACAATGTCACATAGGTATTAAATTCAATTCAATCACTATAAGTGTAAGGGCAAGTCGTCGTCCAATTTAAATTTAGAGTCAAACTTTTCATTTAAGAACTCATCAGTTGAGTAATAACACTTAAACAATAGGAAGTTAAATAATTCCTTTTTAAATTATATGTGATATATATATATATATATATATATATATTATATGTGTGTGTTTAATTGAATGTGAATGTATCAAGCGACAGTCTCTCGGCGAAGATTCTGACCGCCAAGCGATTATAACATTTAAAGCTGGCAGCCGTTTAAAACGTGTCAAGAACTTGAAACTTTGATCTCCAATATCTCCGTAACCCAAAAAGTTCCTAAGTATGGTCTGAAACCAAAAACAATATAGCAATGATGGAAACAAGATGCAACTTTCGGCTACGCTGAGCGTCATTTTTTACCCCCAACCCAAAAACGTCGGGGTGTTATAAGTTTGACGTGTCTGTCTGTGGCATCGTAGCTCCCGAACGCATGAACCGATTTTGATTTAGTTTTTATTGTTAGAAAGGTGTATTAGTCGGGAGTGTTCTTAGCTATGTTTGATAAAATCGGTTCAGCGGTTTCAAAGTTATTAGCTCTTTTCTCAGCTGTGGTAGGGACATTAATTCTTCTGTCGAGGGTTACTTAAAATGTTTAATTTTGTGGTTTGCACACAGTATTTCCTTTTTTTTACAGCCATTGGATGGCAAACAAGCCCACGGCCCACCTGATGTTAAGTGATCACCGCTGCCTATAGACATCTGCAATACCTGAGGCCTTGCAAATGCGTTGCCATCCCAAAGACAAAGTTGAAATATCTCATGTGCCTGTAATTACACCAGCACCCATACCCTTCAAACCGGAACACAGCAACGCTGCTTTGCGGCAGATTTCTGCCGCAAAGCAGCGTTGCTGTGTTCCGGGGAATTACTACCACCATACCTAAATAGGTATGGTGGTAGTAATTCCCCAGAGGAGCTCCTCCACGAAGAGCTCTACTACTACTATCACACACACATCTACATCTACTATCTACACATTTCTTGAGCGAGAAAATAGCTGAAAGCGAGTCGCTTCCTGCGCGGTAGAACGGATGCCTAAAACCGAACAAACAGAAGCCTTTCCAGCCAGGATCTGATTTTAAAACGTAAAATTAATCCTCCGTGGACCGCAGTCATAATTTAGGAGCAACCGCACGCCATCAGCTTGGCAGATTTATAGCAAATATTCGATGTGGCTAACTCAGAATTATTGGTGTCATGTTTTATGGGATATATTCATATTTATTATGCGTATAACTTTGAAGTGGATGTTTTTTTCCGGTAGACCGTGCTGGGTGGCCAGTTTTTGTCAAGTGGTTTAACCTTCGCTTAGGGGACCATGTTTCAATTTTAGTTTTGGAATATTTTTTCTGGAGTACTTTTTTCTTTCTGATACTCGTGAAATTTTTATTTACAAAATACATAACATAACATACATACCATCACGCCTGTATTCCTCGAAGGGTTAGGCAAAGGTGTAACAATGTACACCCACAGTTTGCCGGTAAGTTTAGGTCCCACATAATAGGGGGCGAGCCTATTGCCATTATCCGGGCACAAATCCTAACTTCGAGCTGCTATTGAGAATTTCATACAAAAACCCAATAACACTTTTTGCTCGACCTGGGAATCGAATCCAAGTCCTCTAGCGTAGCAGAGTAGTGGAAAAAGGCTATTACCGATACTACATCACAGACTTCAATTTTCTTTGCAATAGTATAAAACAAAGTCGCTTCCCGTTGTTCGGTTTTAATGCGGTTTCCATCGAAAGAGAGAGTGATTCAAGAGGAAGCTTAATACGTATACAACATCGCGCTACAACCAACGAGAGAGGCACAGTAACCAGAGACACACCGCGGAGTATATTGTTAAAATATAAAGCGACCATTGCCAACTCATACATGTCAGATACATCTACAATATTCCAATACAGACAGATCGACCCGTCAGATATTAAAAGAAACCTTCCATGTTCTTTCACACGCCCAAAAACTGTACAAGGATTGAAGGGTACCCTTCTTTTAGGGCATACGCACACGACAAATTGATCTTATCTCGTATAGGTACGTATTGAAAGAATTAAAGGCAAAGCATTTATTTCAATTAGACCATTTCCAGGCACTTTTGAACTGTCAATAAATCTGTCAGTTAGTCAGGAAGTTGAAGCTCGTTCCACAACGTAACTAGGTCTATATGGAGAAGAACGAGCACGGAACTCCATGGACACTCTTCTCGTTTGGTTTTTTACAAAATTCTGGTTACAATAAATATTCTTGTCCGTGTTGTGTTGTTGTGAACCTAAAGATAGTTGTTCCGAGTCTGGCTGTTTGTGTATGTGAGTTTATTTGTTTTTAAACGCACCCAAGAAACAAGATTTTTGTTGTTGTGGGGTAGTTTAAAAAAAAAAAATGACAAAAAATATAAGTAAACTAGCTTCTGCCCGCGACTTCGTCCGCGTCTTTGATATGTTATCCCACGGGAATCGTACATTTTCTGGGAAAAAAGTATCCTTTGTGTTATTCCACACTACAATCTATTTTAGTGCCAAATTGTATCCGGATCCGTTCAGCCGTTTAAGCGCGAAAGAGTAACAAACATCCATTTATCCATCCATCCGCACAAACTTTCGCATTTATAATATTAGTAGGAAGTAGGATTAGATACACATTTGACAGATTGAGACTGCGATCGTTCCTAAACGCCATACCATCAAACGTAAGTCTGAAATCACCGACAATAACGGGCATTCGTGGTGACGAAATCGCCCGTGTACAACCGTCCTTATCTCGAACATGTGACAATAAAGGGCCAAGGGTTCCGTTTTAATATCTTCCCTTTGGTGAGTGTCTTATATCCGACTGTTTCTGACTTGTTATTATTTTTGAGACTGTTTTCCTCGTCCATAATTGGTAAGACGATGCGAAGGATCATTTTACAGTGGTTATGGACGCTGTTATTAGTAATTATGGATGATTTGTTGGTTGGTTTTGAAAACTTAATGGTCTATAAGGTTGGCTTTCAAGTTGTTCTTTTGTGTTGTAATGATTGTTTATAAGTGACGTTGTTGATTGCTTCTTGTTGATCGTTATTGAACACGTAATATTGGCAGTATTGGTGTCTTTGATAATTGGTGGCAGAGGAAAAAATAACATACATCACGCCTGTATTCCCCGAAGGGTTAGGCACAGGTGTAACAATGTTCACCCACAGTTCGCCGGTATGTTTAGGTCCCATGTAATAAGGGGCGAGCCTATTGCCATTAATCGGGCACAAATCCTAACTCCGAGCTGCTACTGAGAATTTCATAGAAAAACCCAATTACACTTTTTGCTCGACCTGGTAATCGAACGCAAGACCTCTAGCGTAGCAGTCGCGGTTAGGACCACTAGGTACTTTGGAGATAAGTCAAAAGCAAAAGTATCTAAATCATAAAAATCGTGCATAGTTCTGCCAAAGGGAGCCAACACACGCCCACATTTATTCTATTTCTCCAAATGATTCTGATTCATTTTAAATCTATTTTAAGCATACGTTTAGGACGTACATTGTCCTTGTGTTTCTGGATAGTTGTGTAAACATATTTATTTGGTATATTAAAATAGTTTCATGTAATTTGTTCAAATATTGAGATATTAGCTTATGCCCGCGACTTCGTTTGCCAAAGTTCTGAATCAAACCAAAGTCCTTCAATATCCCAGGGGAACATATAAGCAGGATAACAAATATCCTATGTGTTAAGTTAGATCGATTTCTGTATGTATGCCCAGCTAATTCCGGTTAGCCGTTTAAACGAGACAGAGTAACAAACAAACATCCATCCTTATAAACTCAAACATTTTATAATAATTAAGCTTTGTCTGTCAAAGTCTGAAATCGCCAATCCGCCTCGAGCAAGCGACAAGTGTGGTGATCAATGCTCGTGCCTTCTCTGTATGAGAAGAGGCCTTAGCCCTGCAGTGGGACAGTAATAGGCTGGTGATAAAAGTTAGCCTCCGGATATTCTACATCGTGCACTTTTCTGGTTTCTTTAGTGTACTAAAGAAACCAGAAAAGTATTCCCCAGAATTGATAAGAAAATATGACGGCCGTTCTTCTGTTATATCTAAACATTACCATGATACTTGTGTTCCAAAAATTCCCAGAAAAAATATATATAAGGACCAAGGGTGTACTTACTAACTTTTCTTGTTAGGCATCGAATTCAAATAGTTCTCATATTTATGTACTCAGTTTATGTTTGTGTAAGAGGGGCCGTACACTGGAGAGGTTTCGTCCGATCGAGTTGGATTGCCAATTAATATGTTATAATATTTACCTAAGTTGTCCTAAGTAACTAGGACTATTTAATACTTCCGATTTTGAAATCTTAATCATTGATAAATGTTTATAGGAAATATGAAATTGACATAAAATTAAAATGCCATGGGGTCCGTGTGCCCATAGCCTTTTTAGGGATTTATCTAAACGGTTGGTTGACACTTCCCACGACCCAAAGGCTGGCTTTTACCTTGGCCAGAGGTTAAACAACCAACGTGCCATCCAACGTGGCAATGCCGCCAGTCTTTTGGGCACCTTTCCGGTTGACGGCGATGCGGATTTATAATTTTGAGGCTGTAAATATTATTCATAAACAGAAGTCAATTTATTATTTAACAAAGGAAAATGCCATTAAGTTTTACCAAATACAATAAAACTCATGTAAACCAAAATAAAATGAACTCTTAGCTATTACAATTAATGCTGAAATGCAGTGCATCGTATTTATTGTGTCGTGTCTATTCAGTCTTTTTTTTAACTTCTTTGCCCACTCCAGAAATTTCTCCTGTATCGTAGGTGCATTGAGAAACATGTAAACTCACATACACACTCCACCAGACCCGTTACGGCTAACTGTAGGCCATTCAAAAGCATAGCCACGTAAGGCAGCAGAATGATCTACGCCCACCATGCTGTCAGTGATAAATAATAATATGAAAATGTAAGTGTTAATTGTTTTTTGTCGATGACCTACAAAAATTATCGAAAAAATCTTAGGCACTAGACTACCATAGATTATTTATGAAATTGTATTTGTAGACTAAGTTAACCTTAAACTGTAATTAATGATAAAAAAAAAAAAAAATTCATTATTTTAATGGACATTCGGAAAATAGATAACCAATCTTGTCCTAAAATTCAGATTTCGGCAAAACTCTAACAAAGATTACGTCGTATTAATGCCAACTGAAACCTAATGTAAACTTTCTCTTTATTCTCGGAATAAGCCGTTCAATCAAGCCAATTACTTATAGGCTACAAGTTCAAGAGTTCCATCTAGATTTGGATTAACATGCCACATTATATTTTAAGCTTGGTTTGACCTTGACCTTTGTTCAACACCCGTTATGTTGGAATGTAGTAACTAATTAGATATTACATATATACCATCACGCCTGTATTCCCCGAAGGGTTAGGTAGAGGTGTACCAATGTACACCCACAGTTCGCTGGTATGTATAAGTCCCATGTAATAGGGGGCGAGCCTATTGCCATTAACCAGGCACAAATCATAACTCCGAGCTGCTACTGAGGATTTTATAAAAATACCCAATAACACGTAGTTAGACCTGGACCTCTAGCTCTAGTTCTAATATGATATTATCGATTTCAAAGGACCTTGGGCAGAATTATATGGGAGCTTGTCTCTTTATGGACATAAAAGGCACCAGTCTGAAGGCGACGGCAGAACGCAGACGCCACCAGCTGTAAAGCTAAAGTGACACTACGAGATTGTAGTGGAAATAAAGTGACTGTAGTTTCCATTAGGTACTGTGATGTGTGACGCGGGTTCAATTCCCGCGTGGAACAAATATTTTTATAGCCTACAGGAAGTTGTTCCGGCTTCAGTTATTTGTGTATTTCTGTTTATATTTTTGTAAACAACTAACTGCACTGTAACTGCTTCGTTAGCCTAGTGGTCCTAAGCGCGACTGCTACGCTAGAGGTCTTGGGTTCGATTTCCAGGTCAAGCAAAAAAGTGTTATCGGGTTTTTCTATGAGATTCTCAGTAGCAGCTCGGAGTTACCATTTTTTTTTTTTTTGGTGGGTGGGAAATTATCAAATAACTTCTCCCGCCCTGGGTGGGGATTGGGAGTGTCAGACTTTTACTGACTAAAACCCACCCATGTTCCTTCTTGTGCCCTTTGCGTTCCGGGGGCGCGGTATCTCTTACAAACAACCCGCAGGGAGTTACCATTTGTGCCCGGTTAATGGCAATAGGCTTGCCCCCTATTACATGGGACCTAAACATACCGGCAAACTGTGGGTGTACATTGTTACAACTTTGCCTATACCTTCAAAGAATACAGGCGTCATGGTATGTTATGTTATGTTTGTACACGTACCGAAAGATACAGGGAAAAACCTAATATGAAAGAAAAAGTTAAAATAAATTACATTATTTACGCAAACACGTCATTATATCTGTATAATATCTACTCTTAAATCAAATCTGAATAAAATAGTACCCAGTTTCACTGATGGAATATTTAAATTATGATTGATGAAATGCATGTTTGCGTAATTGCACGTCAATCACATAATCAAAAGCTTTGTCACTCGAAATTGACTCGATAAGCTACACATTATTAAACTCTATTATCCACACAATCTGTACTTATTCAACCGAAAATCGTTTGACAGCAGCAAATAGTAAGCGACTGATGGAATGGAACCAATTAGAAGGCATTTCATATCAAGGACGGTTCTCATTTGTCAAGACTACTTAGAGTGCTATTTACTCTAGAATTGAAGATTATTCTAGATTACAGACACGTCTGGATTTAGGTGCTATCAATAAAGAAATAATGGAAATGGATTGTATTGAAGGATCGATTGACAATATTAAATCGTGTGTTATTGACTGAACGGCTGATTTTGTGGACCTTCAACATGTTGGTACTGGGACAATGAGACGCCTAGCTATGAGACAATTCTTCTAAATTAAAAGAACGATCGCAATCTAATCACAATTTGACAAAAAATTCTCCTTACCTACATTTTTTGACATTGATTGATGCTGAAATGAGATAGCGACTAGATTTTTAACGTGAGTATAAATTGGCCCTTTGACCGCACCCGGTAGTGCTGGGCTGCCGTCTCATGCTGCCGTTCCATCAGACTATAAAAGTGAGGGAAGAGGTAGTGTACCTGTATTATCGCATACAATTATAATTGTGCGCTATAATACGAGTAAGTATCAGTATTTGTTTACCAAAACATTCCTCCAAACTACAAAAAATAAAAAAACACAAAATTAAACATTTTAAGTAACCCCCGGAAGAAGAATAAATATCCCTATGGCAGCTAACAAAAGAACTGTTAACTTTGAAACCGCTGAACCGATTTCCATCAAACATCAGCAACGAACACCCCCGACTAATTCATCTTTCAAATAAACAAAAACAAAATCAAAATCGTTTCATGCGTGCGGGAGCTACGGTGCCACAGACAGACAGACAGACACACACACACACACAGACACGTCAAACTTATTACACCCCGTCGTTTTTGCGTCGGGGTTTAAAAATAAATGCAAGAAAAAATAATGACGTTGCTAAAAAATTTCTACAAACTTTTGACCATGACTCACCACACATGACTCATCACACAGATAAAATATCTAACTACCTCTACTATTTATTTAACTGCCTCGGTAGCCTAGTGGTCCTAAGCGCGACTGCTACGCTAGAGGTCTTGGGTTCGATTCCCAGGTCGAGCAAAAAGTGTTAGTGGGTTTATCAATGAAATTCTCAGTAGCAGCTCGGGGTTAGGATGTGTGCCCGGTTAATGGCAATAGGCTCGCCCCTTATTACATGGGACCTAAATATACCGGCGAACTGTGGGTGTACATTGTTACACCACTGCCTAACCCTTCGGGGAATACAGGCGTGATGGTATTTTTTTTTTTTTTTATTAAATATATCAACTAAATAGTATATGTCATTAAAACTAAATACACACTTTACCTGTTCCATATTTAAAACTAAGCTAGTTCTATTGTGTGATAGGGACAAGCAATTGACGCTACACGGAATAGCGTTCATCAAAAGATAGCAATGAAATGAAATGCTTTCACTGCGCGTCGGATGAATCAGCACACTAACTGGTGTTGGATGGTTTCATGCAGTAACGTGACAAGCACAAGACTATTGAAATTTAAAGTATGCCTTGTCAAATATTAAAGATGGTTATGTTGCAACTGGAGTCTTCTTCTTAGCGCATCGAAGGCAAAATAGAATAGAAACAAAATAAAGTAATTATTTTTTTGGCCCAGTGTCGAGTTACGACAACACTTTTCGCTGAAGCAGTCATTAGGTCCTCACGTGTGCAGGTGAGAGGGTATGCGGTGACAGATAAAAGGTGGGCCATGGTCTGTGGACAGGAGCCGCATAAGCACTGGAGACATTTCCAATTAAAAGTGAAAAAACTTGTATTTTAGTAAATCAGCTGTCTTGATTTCTACAAAATTACATCGAAAGAACCGATCAAAATATATGGACTTATGGTTTAAAAAATTACCTAACGAAAATTATAGATTACATGTTCGTCTCATTAATGCAATGGGATTTTCTTGTTTGCATTTTTACATTGAAGGTCAAAGTACTGACCTTATTATACGTTTTTTTTTATGTCGTTGTCGTTAAGCGGTCTTTGGAGTGTGGATCGTTTTTTTTTTTCTTTTTTAAAGAACGTTGCCCCACACTAGGAATTTCTCCTGTATCGTGGGTGCGTTTACAAACATATAAACTCACATACACAAACAGCCAGACCCGGAACAACTATCTGTAGGTCATACAAATATTTGTTCCGTGCTGGAATCGAACCCACGACACGCAGCGCAGCAGTCGAACGCTCGGCCACTGCGCCAACCCTGTCGTCAAATCTAGAGTCTGCAATACTAGAGGCCTTGCAAATGCCATCCCAGAAACAAATTTGATATGTCTCATGTGCCTGTAATTACACCGACACCCATACCCTTCAAACCGGAACACAGCAACGCTGCTTTGCGGCAGAAATAGGTATGGTGGTAGCTTCGCAAAGCTCCTTCACAAAGTGCTCTACTACTACTAAAACTACTTTCTTTACGAAACCAAGTTTTGAACGTTGTAAATAAACTTAAGATATCCAGCATTATTTCACACCGAAAACAGACGGCGTTTCTCAGGAATGATTTTCGCTCAATATCGCTTAGTTTAATGATCAGTATGCTTAGTTAACATGTAAGTAATGTATATTTTTACACACCGTGTTAAAGCCGTGCAAAATCACTTGACACATCATGTAATCTCGCTTGATCAAACAGCATCCTCTTCCCGAGATATCTGAAGCGTTCACAGATGATGTAATATTAATTAATTAATTAATTAGATTTAACGAGCACTTATCCAGGCTTTGATCACTGATATTTGATATCGTTGACGAAGAAAGATCTTACGTCTTAGGTGGCTGTAACATTTTCTGGATATTTTGGAATATTGATTTTGTAATTTGAGAGGATCAGGTCGGAGAGGGGACAGCCATGTTGTTTACAGTAACTAGATTAGGGCACATCACTGGAAGATGATATAGTAGTAAGTAAATTATATTTATTTCCTTTACATAACATACCATCACGCCTGTATTCCCCGAAAGGTTAGGCAGAGGTGTCCCAATGTACACCCACAGTTCGCCGGTATGTTTAGGTCCCATGTAATAGGGGGCGAGCCTATTGCCATTAACCGGGCACAAATCCTAACTCCGAGCTGCTACTGAGAATTTCATAGAAAAACCCAATAACACTTTAGAAAAACCCAATAAAATTTTAAATTTTTAAAATCCATAAAAAGAAATATTGATACAAAAATAAAAACGTTTAAAATAGTAACTTATAGGTATCGGAAATAGAGTCTAAGCTATCTGTAGTCATGGCTCCTGAGAAAGGAATCTCCTACCAAAAAGAGACCAAGAGTACCGCTTTCTAAACTAAATTCTTGCTTGCGAAGCGACTTGTCCTTGGCAAGGTCATCACAATTTGAGTATAGGGTTAGTATTCCTAGAAAAACATTAGGATTCATGCATTGAACAATAATTATCATGCTTTGCAAATGAGATGGTGATCGTCCTTAACTGTCAACAGCCAATAGGAAGAAGCTACGAAGAAATCCATACAAAGAAATAAAATTTAAAGTGTCTTTTTGTTCTAATCTCTAGAATGGCTGGACCTGACTGACCAATGAAATTAGCTGATGTCATTTTTTTTTTCGGATGGGACGTCATCAAAATGACTTCCCCCGCCCTATGCGGGGCGAGAGGGAGTGTCAGACTTTTATGGACTAAAGCCCCTCCATGTTCCTTCTTGTGCCCTTTACGTTCCGGGGGCGCGGTATCCCTTCCAAATAACCCGCGGCAGCTGATGTCACCTAGGAGTAAGTTACTCAGTTTTACACGCGAACAAAGTTGCGGCCAAATGCTAGATTGTAATAGATTGCAAACAAGATATTCCTTTTATCAGAATCTATAAAGCTTATATTAAAGAGTCTGAATATCCTTAAAAAGAACCCAATAACACACACAACCCAGACTACCTACCCAAAACAGTCCCAAAGGCAACAGCTGTTACAAAAAATGCTTCTTTTTGCTTCAAAAAAATATTCCTTTAGAAATACTAAGTTTTTATTCAACGTAGAAAGAGCAAGCAATCAGCATAATGCCAGCATTAGTAGGGAATCGCGTGTGTCCGACCAAATGTGAGCATTGACCCAATTTCTCTTAGAAGTATTATTAAAGGCGATTTTTTTTTGTTTGTACATCGTCTTGCAGGGGTAGTAAATCTTTTCATTGGTCAAAGTCAAAATCAATTCATTTATGTATTTCAATTAGATAATTGTCATTTCGTGCAAAGGGATTCGCGTAAGTGTCTTTCGCGCAAGTGTACCAGATCCATTAAAAAGCACTTTTGAACGTTATAAACAAGAATAAAGAATTAAGTCTAGTTACTCCTTCCTTAGATGGTTCGGTCATGTTGAGAGGATGAGTGAAAGGCGACTAACGAAAAGGATTTATATGGCAGATGTGAGTGGCAACGCCGGGAGAGGACGCCCTAGAAAGACCTACCCTGACCTTATTGGTGGGGTTCTTCAGAGAGGTCGAGTGCGCAGTACTCGTAACCGGCGTGCTTGTATGAACAGATGTATGAACGTGGTCGAGGCGAAAGAAGTATGTAAGGATCGTAGCAGGTGGCGTTCTGTGGTTTCTGCCTACCCCCATGGGAAAAAGGCGTGAGTTTATGTATGTATGTATGCTCCTTACAAAAGGTTTTGAATGGAGAAGATAGGGCAAGAAATTCCATAAATACTCTTTTCTTAGTGTGGATAAGAATTATGGAAGCGAGCATGTATGTAATGCATGCAAAATATTGTACTTTCGGATACATGTAAACAGTACAGGGGCCATATTATACTAGAAAAAAAAGTTAGACTTTGACCTTCAATAGCTCTGTGAATACAGCTTCTTGTATAACAAGAAGACAACAATAACCTTTTTTTTTTGTTTTCTTATCATACTAGATGATCATGCCAAAGGTTGACCACCCCTAACTTGAGTGAATGCGATCGAGTAATCTGTGTATGGTATGTAAAAGGCTATAAGATTTGATAGAGGACGTTTGTGTATGAGTCTTGTTAGAAATAAGTATCTATCGAGGAAAACTGAGCTTGAATGCAAATATCACAGTATTTTGTTCTTGTGGGGTAAGTAGAGGGTAAAGTCTGTTGTTGGAAAGACATTTGAGAGTTATTTATTTACTATAGGTTAACAATTCCTTTTCTACAATACCTGTACTGCAGTACTATTCTGTGCGCCGGGGCTGCGGGTTGTTCGCAAGAGATACCGCGCCCCCGGAACGCAAAGGGCACAAGAAGGAACATGGGTGGGTTTTAGTCAGTAAAAGTCTGACACTAAGGCGAGAGAAGTTATTTGATGATTTCCCACCCAACAAAAAAAAAAAAAAAGTACTATTCTGTGTAAATCTATTCCGATTAATTTAGTTGAAGTTAGTCAAAGTCAAAACATTTATTTCAATTAGACCATTTACAGGCACTTTTGAATTGTCAAGAAGTTACTCATACAAAAAGTTGAAGCTAGTTGCTCGTTCCAAAACGTAGGTCTCTATGGAGAAGAACGAGCAAGAAACTCCATGGACACTCTTTTCAAATTGGTTTTTACAGAATCTTGGTTACAATATTCTTGTTGCTTCTACATGTGAAAACAATGAAGTTAAATATAAAACAATTAAAAAAAAAAATATATGATAATAATAGTACTAAAGATGTAAGCCATGGCAGTTAAGAGATGACCAATCCCACTGACAGCGCCCGTTCACGAACATGACGCGAGGATCAGCACCACTTAGCTCAACCATCATGAAGGGAACCAAATGATCCGACCCACGCGCCACCATCAGCGAGACATTTAAGTGAGCATGACAAAGCCCTCAACCACCATGCTCGTAGTGTCCAACACATAATAATAAAATAAATAAAAGGCTCCATGGTACTCACATTTACAAAATTGAAATAAATGATGATAGATTATATAAAACTAAGGTTTTAAGTAATTCTATTCGACAGATGAGCTGTAGTATGTAAAAAAAAATAGAAATAATAATAACGGTACACGTTATTAAGGTCAATGAGAATACAAATAAAAAGGTGGCAAGAAACATCCCCCTGTATTAATATAGATATGTAAGTATTAATTTGTGAACCCGAGTGACTATGGAGCAGGACCAGCATTAAGCCAAGCATTCTTGTCATTAATATAATCTTCTAACTTATAATATGCTTGACTACATAGTGTGCGTTTGATGCAAGTTTTAAATTTTCTCTCATTTAGTTCGAGAATATCGAGCGGTATTTTATTATAACATTTTACAGAGTACCCCATAAAAGAAGTGTGTACTTTAGACAATCTGAAACTTGGTTGATCTAATTTGTTCCTATTTCTAGTATTAAAATGATGTCTATCTCCAATTTTTTTGAAAAGATGAAGATTTAGCTTGTTGTGAACTATCAATGTCTAGCATCAGGTAGGATGACATCTCATCTTTTGCTCTTGTACCTAAATTCGCCGATTAAAATGTTTACAGAATGATACGGATGTGATGTTTTTTTCAGAGATCTTCAGAATTGAGGCCCTGCAGCGTCATACTATGTACATCGCTGCACTGCATTGTGCCACTTTTTTTTATTAATGAACAATTTAGTATCCTCCTAATAATATAAATGCGAAAGTTTGTGAGGATGAATGGATGGATATATGTATGTTTGTTACTCTTTCACGCTTAAACGACTGAACGGATCTGGATGAAATTTGGCACTGAGATAGATTATGGCGTGGAATATGACATAGGATACTTTTTATCCCGGAAAAATGTACGGTTCCCGTGGGGACCGTACATTTTTAGTCGTGTGCAGAAACTAGTTCTATATTCATTTCGATAAGACTTTTTCAATTCATATGTACTTTTTAAGTTTATCTTGGACATCTCAGACGTTGGTGAAGGAAAACATGGTAGAAGAAATTTGTGTATGTAAATAATGTAAGTCTAAAATCACATACGCCTTGAGCAAACGTGGTGATCAATTCTCGTGGCTTCTCTGTACGGGAAGAGTCCTATGCTCTGCAGTACCACAATAATGGGCTGGTATTATTATTGATTAGTATATTTAGATTTTGTAAAGAAAATGTGTTTACCTAATGATAATGGGACCTAATAGCGAGAAAATAAAAGACAGTTTAGGCTAACAAAAAACTCACAACAGAATGTTCACATTTTTCGCTTGCTCATCACTTTAATGATCATTTGTTACTGTTTTTTTACCTGCAATGACTGGTAAATACGGACAGGTTTTGCCCAGATTTTGCTCTCACATCTCCGGATTTGCCCATTTCGACATTGTTGTTTCGTATGTACAATTTAATCCAGCTCAGAGGATTAAATTTTACATTTTACAGCGCCACGTTAATTTTATATAAAGGTATGTTGTCTAAATCTTTGTGTGGAATAACATGTGTTGTGAGTTGTGTGCTTTGTAAGTAATTATATTTTCGTTCTATTGTTTTTTGTGATGCCATTTTGTTTTAATTGTTGTGACGTATGTATTTTTCAGTAGGTAGTGTATTAAAAATATAGTGATAATACTACTAATTAAAATACTAAACGTTGGTATAACTGGCGCCGTTTAAGTAGCGAATCCAAAATGGCGGCCAGATAAAGAAAAGTATCATGCTATTTCACTCGCACAGTATAGCAACAGTAAGAGAGAACATAATAAGTTGCCATTTCCAATTCACTTTTAATTTGTTAGTTAAAGATTTTATTTACCGAATTAGCAATAAGAATTGTAATAAAAAACAACTCCCATTCAAACTTAAATTACCTAATTACACACCACACCTACATACCACCAGAACATAATCCCAAAACCCATACAACATAATCGTATAAAAAATAATGTCCCATTTTGGCGCCACTCAGCGAAAACCTCACCCATCGCGTCTGACAAATGCTTTCGCACCGCACATTACAATGTTATATTAGGTAGATAACTTCGAATGTATAGCACTGCTCTTAACCGCGCTTGAATGAGTGCAATTTGTATCTACAAATTTTTGGTAATAGCAATTCGTTGTAGTAAAGTGCCTGATATAATCATTATATTGTCTATTGGTAGGCGTATTCACTACGGACTGCCCCGTTGGTCTCGTGGTCGCAAGCGCGAGTGATGAGCACGGGGCCCTGGGTTAGATTCCCGGGTCGGGCAAAAAGTGTTATTGGATTTTCCATTAGGAATTTTTCAGTAACAGCCCAGAGTTTGGAAGTTGATGGTCCAACATCCCCGTGCTTTGGAAAGTATGTAAAGCTGTTGATCCTGCGCCTGATCTCTTCCCGATTGTATCGGATTGCCATCTCATCGGATTATGACAGTTCGAGAAGAGGAAGTGCACCTGAGTTTGCACATTAAGATTAGCCTTATGTATTCTTCTTATTAATATCGACTGTTCATCTTTCTGGCAATGTGGAGATACTAGCTTCTTGTTGGTTTAGTGATTCGAAAATGTCATTAGCCTTTGAAAATTATGGTAGGGTCTGCTTCCAGACGTAACAAAGCAGTATTTGGTATCTAGCGGCTGGCAGCTTATGAAATGACTAAGAAAAGCCCATTTTCTATTGTTATACCATTTTTAAGACACATATAACGGCTGTAACGTAACCTCCATCAATACTTGTAAAAGTAATTATCCAATAATAAATCTGAAAAGTTTGTTTGTATGCTCTAACGCCATAATATCCGGAACTACTGGTCTAATTTTGAAAATTCTTTCACTAACAGGAAGCTACGCTAATTTACTAACACTAGGTAATTTTATTATCAAATTTATTAGATTTTTTAACTGCATCGTTTGCTTAGAAGTCTGCTAAGCTAGAGGTCTTGGGTTTGAATCCCAGGTCGAACAAAAAGTGTTATTGGGTTTTTCTATGACATTCTCAGTAGCAGCTCGGAGTTAGGATTTGTGCCCGGTTAATGGCAATAGGCTCGCCCCCTATTACATGGGACCTTAACATACCGGCGAAATGTGGGTGTACACTGGTACACCGCTGCCTAACCCTTCGGAGAATACAGGCGTGATGGTATGTTATGTTAGAGATTAATTCACGTTCGGCCAAAATCTAGTCGTAATCATAGAACCGGTTTATTTAACCAATTCCAAAAGGTTTTACTTTCGAATCGTGTCCGACAAATTCATTCGCACCCCCCATTACAATGTTATAGCACGGTGCTCGTCTTAACCGCACTCAAATGAGTGCAATTTGTACCTAGCTCGGTTTTTGTTAAGCGATAGCAATCATTGCACTGACATTACTCAAAACGGTTAACGGCTGGTTGTAAATAATTCAGAGATGTAGTAAGTTCAACTTGACGTAAATGCATTAGTGAAACTGAAACATGTTGTCATTTAGACGCTATCCAAACATGGCGTCAGTGTTAAGTGGTGCCAGTGACCTTGAGCTTGCCGATGTTTTTATTGTTCCGTACCCAAAGGGTAAAAACTGCCCCGTTGGTCTCGTGGTCGCAAGCGCGACTGATGAGCACGGGGTCCTGGCTTCGATTACCGGGTCGGGCAAAAAGTGTTATTGGGTTTTCCCATTACGGATTTCTCAGTATCACCCCGGAGTTTGGAAGTTGCTGGTGTAAGACCCCCATGCCTCGGAAAGCACGTAAAGCCGTTGGTTCCAGCTATCATTCGTAGGTCTTTGACAGTCATTGCGGATAGTCAGAAGACAGGAAGTCTGACAACCAGTCTAACCAAGAGGTATCGTGTTGCCCAGTAACTGGGTTGTGGAGGTCAGATAGGCAGTCGTTCCATGTAAATCACTGGTACTCAGCTGTATCCGGTTAGACTGGAAGCCGACCCCAACATAGTTGAGAAAAATGCTAAGCAGATGATGATGATGACCCAAAGGGTAAAAACGGGACCGTATTACTAAGACTTCGCTGTCTGTCCGTCTGTCTGTCACCAGGCTGTATCTCAAGAACCGCGATAGCTAGACAGTTGAAATTTTCACAAGTTATGTATTTTTGTTAATATTATATATTTCTGTAATACTAACAACAAAATAAAATAAATATTTAAGGGGGGCTCCCATAAAATAAACGCGACATTTTTTGCTCGTTTTTGCTCGATATTGATAACAGCAACATAATATTACACAGAATATTTAGTTACACAATATTGACTTTAAAAATTATTAATTAAATTAAAATAAAACAAATATTTAAGGGGGGCTCCCATACAACAGACATTATTTTTTTGCCAGTTTTATAAATAATGGTACGGAACTCTTTTTGCGCGAGTCCGTCTCGCACTTGACTGGTTTTTAACCCCCGACCAAAAAGAGCGGTGTTATAAATTGGACGTGTCTGTGTGTTTGTCTGTGGCACCGTAGCCCTAAAACGGGGGAACCGATTTAAATGCGGTTTTTTATATTTAAAAGCTGATTTCCTAGCGATTGTTCCTAGATAAGTTTTATTAAAATCGGGTCAACCGTTCAAGGTTATCAGCTCTTTTGATCTTTATTCTTCACTCGGGGGTTATTTATTTTTTAAAATTTGTAAGCCTAATATTTTATTTTAATATTCTCGAACAATAAAATAGAAGTACGACACTTTGTCAAAATCAATTGGGTGGGGGGATTTCGGGAAAGTTTCAAAAAGTTATATCGGTAAAAAAACATAACCCTCCTTCTGGCGTAGTGGGGTAAAAATACGAAGTAACCATAGTCTGTCGTTTTTATTTTATTTTACTTTTGAATTTTTTGGGAAAGTTTTGGAATAATGATATCGGTAAAAGTATAAACTAACCATAATGTATTAATTTTATATTTCTATTTAGTTTTTGTGACTGCCTCGTTAGATAGTGGTCCTAAGCGCAACTGCTACGCTAAAGGTCTTGGGTTCGATTCCCAGGTCGTACAAAGTGTTATTGGGTTTTTCTATGAAATTCTCAGAAGCAGCTCGGAGCTAGGCTTTATGCCCGGTTAATAGCAATAGGCTTGTCTCGTATTACATGGGATTTAAGTATACCGGCGAACTGTGGGTGTATAACTGTATATTAGTACACCTCTGCCCAACCCTTCGAGGAACACAGGTGTGATGGTATGTTTGTCCATTTCCGTAAAAATATCTTAAAATTATAAACGCCGTCTTCTATCAGCACAGTTGACAAACGCCCTCGCTCACACACTCGTCATCGTAATGGCCCGGTGTTGTTCCCAACCTCACTTGAATTAGTGCTATTTATCACGCCTTGTACCAACTGGGGTAGGTAGAATTTTAAGTGAAGTATTATAATTGCAGTGTTTAGTGTTTTGGCTGATATTTACCAACACTTTTGTTATTCATCTTAATTTTAATTTCATAAATATTTTGTTTATAATTCAATTTAAGTTTTGATCTCTTGTCTTAACATAGATTTTATATAATACATAGTTACCTATTCCAGTGGCAAGTATCGTCATGTACCACAACCCTGGTCCCCAAGATTCAGGCTCCGCCTATTTTGGGGACCACTGTTTTTACTAGAAATGCGTACCGCTAATTAAAAAAAAATAGATATACAAATTAAATAAAAACAAGCAGTAATGGCCCAGTTTTAAAGCCCAGGTCTTATATATGGGGTTGTGGGTTCAAATCCGGACAAGTACCAATTCCAATTCATATGTACTTTCTTTTATACTGGATATTCCTATTGTAAAGGAAACTGCCTCGGTAGCCTAGTGTTCTTAAGCGCGACTGCTAGGCTAGAGGTCTTGGGTTCGATTCCCAGGTCGAGCAAAAAGTGATATTGGGTTTTTCTATGGAATTCTCACTAGCAGCTCGGAGTTAGGATTTGTGCCCGGTTAATGGCAATAGGCTCGTCCCCTATTTCCGAGGACTTAAACATACCGGCAAACAGTGGGTGTATATTGGTACACCTCTGCCTAACCCTTCGGGAATACAGGCGTGATGGTATGGAAAGGAAAACATCGTGTGGAAACCTGGACTCATTAAATTAATATAAGTCTAAAATCGCCCATCCACCTTGAGGGAGAGTGGAAATCATTGTCGTGCCTTCTCTGTAAAAGAAGAGGCCCCAACAATCGCGACTTAAATTCTTTCAGTGATAGGAACTTATACGATTGCTGAATGCCATAGGCTATATTTTGTGATATACTTGATTTCCAGACGAACGAAGTCGTGGACAGGAGCTAGTCATATAAAAAGTGGCCTGTATTTATTTAGATAAATTCAAATTAAGGGGCTATACGAACACATGACACCGTAAAACACTCATTTTTTGTCTCACAGTCTGGTGTAATGGTACATAAAACAAGCCTGAAAAAATTTAAGTGTATTGTCAAGGGTTCAAAGAAAAGACTTACTTATAAATATTTAATGAAATTATAATAGTGGCATGGTAAGAAAATCGCAAAGGAGAGCATAATAATTTTTTTTCGTCGCAAATAAACTATATAATTTTATGTAATGACATTATAGGGAATTTAATGAACTAAAGACATACTTATAAATTGTGCTACTGAGCTATGTATTTTTTTTCACAAATTGAAGAAAACTTCAAGATTTCTGTTATTTTTGTGACTATCCGATACAACTAACATCGAACGTATCGCCATTTTGAACCTTATGTCATTGTCAATTACCTAAACATTTGCATACGATAGGGCCTTAAGGTATTAGGTATATAAGTTTATGCAAATTCTATGAACCGTATGAATCTTATTTTGACACAAAAAAATATTATTATGATATATGAGAACCGTGTATACAGTGTGTATTAATTTTCTACATACATATGTATGTATGTAGAAAATTAATACACACTGTATACACGGTTCGGTGCTTGAATTTATGTATGTACATAAACTCAAGCCTTTTCCCATGAGGGTAAGCAGAAAGAACAGAACGCCACCTGCTGCGATCCTTAGATACTCTTTCCGTCTCATCCACTTTTACACATCTGGTCATACAAGCACGCCGTATACGAGTACCGCACCTGACCCTTCTGATTAATTTTTATTTTATTTTTTTTGTTGTCTTCTGAACTGTTAATTTAAATTAAAGTTCATTCTTATTTAATTCTGTGAATTTTAATTTAAAAAACGAATTTTAATATCTGCTGCTGAAAAGAAAAAAACCGTCAACAGACAAAGATTAACGTTGACAAAGAATAAACTGCTGTTTACAAAATTCAGCTTCTGTATTCTTCATTAAGGCATAATATTCATAACGAGGCAAAGGAAATTTCGCTAGTCCTTCGCAAGATACGCCATTTATTATGAGATGCACGCTATATTACTGACAAGTTGTTTTATATTTATGTGTGTGTCGTCAAGTGACTTGGGTACTACCTTGAATATTTTATACAGCGGAGTTTGCAAGCGTACGTCGCGCTTAAAGCGCTTTTTTATTAAAGGTGGAGTGTTGATTGTTTATGAAGTAATTATGAAGGTGACAGCCGGAGGACTTAAAAAAACCGAAATTAATTTAAGGAAAGGTTTAATTACTTTCAAATTACAATATAAGACTTATGCTAAATCTTAGGTCTAGACTTGGACGATGCTAGTTCCGAAGTGCCGAATTAATTATTACAAAAAATATAATTATAAACGATTGCGAAACGCGGATGCGGTGTCAGCAGGTTGGAAGTAGGTGGCCGATGGCTACACGAGGCGTCGAGTCAGCAGAGCCCGTGTGTTGCAATTTTATGTGGAAACATCCGTTGTACGTAAATAGCTATCATATCGCTATTCAGCCGATTTGGTGTAGGCAGGGCACGTAACAAAGTAATACAAGTTATAATAATAGAGAATCTTCTAACAGAATGATTTTTTAAAAGCGAAAAATATGGGATTTTCTGTACTAATATTATAATGAGGTAAAGTTTGTGAGGTTGTAGGGGGTAATCTCTGGATCTACGCAACTGATTTTAAAAATTCTTTTACCCACAGAAAGCCACATTATTTGTGACTGTCATAGGGTATATAATATCACGCTACGATATACGAGAGCGGAGCAGGAACAACAAAGACGTGACGTAAAGTGGGTGAAATAAACCACGCGGACGAAGTCGCGGGTAGTTCGCTATGTTTTATAACCCCAACGCGAACGAAGTCGGGGGTAACAGCTAGTTTTCTATTAAATTGGATGTTCCTTTAAGCGTATTTCTCTACCTATAGCTTAAAAATCTTTTAATTTATTCGTTAAATTGTACACTATTGTTTATTGTGTTATGTTGACTGCCTCGTTTCTGCTAGGTCTAGGGTTCGACTCCCAGGTCGAGCAAAGTGTTATTCGGTTATGTATGAAATTCTCGGTAGCATTCGGAGTTAGGATTCGTGCCCGGTTATTGACAATAGACTCACCCTCTATTACATGGGACCTAAAAGTACAAACCTTTGCCTAACCCTTTGGGAAATACAGGCGTGATGGTATGTGATCTTTTTAAGGGATCATTATGTGACGCCACTAAAAGTTGTTGATATTCATGAGTACTTTAATCTCCTGAAAGATAAATAACGAATTTAAATATATGATATATTTAGTTTCAAAAAAAAATTCCTATAGTTTTTTTTTATTAGTGATGGATTAATCAATAACGTTCAGTAATAACTCTGCCTGGACACATATGACAGGAACCTATTTACGATAAATGCATTTTTCCAAACCAATTTTTCATCAAAAACCCTTGAACCAAGTTTAAGGTAACATTTCAAACTAATTTCATCGCTACGAGCGTGCTACGCCAAAGAGACTTAATTTCATAGCAGCTACGACGCGTAGCAGTAGCTACGTGTATTACGTAGCTGTAAAGTTGAGCAAGAAAGCATTTTAATTTTAATTACCTAGAAGTAGGATATTTTACAAGGTCGTTTGTGAGAGACGGCTTCTTGAAGTTTCTGTGAGACTACATTGAATATAATCTTCATATCCGATGTTCCTTGGAGACGTGTGTTCATAAAGGGCACTTTTATAAACACACGTACACACTACAAGTACTATAAGAAGTACTTATAGCACTTGTATTTTTGCATTCCCAATTTTTTTATATCATTGGATGGCAAACAAGCCTTCGGCCCACCTGATGTAACTTCGTCCCCGCTACTTATAGACATCTGCAATACCAGAGGCCTTGAAAACGCGTAGCCATCCCAAAGACAAAGTTGAAATGTTTCATGTGCCTGTAATTTCACCGGCTCCCATACTCTTCAAACCGCTGCTTTGTGGCAGAAATAGGTATGGTAGTAGTACTTCCCCGGACGAGCTCCTTCACAAAGATCTCTACTACTACTTGTTTACCCTACTCCTACATTCCTGGTACAAACTGCCTCGTTGGCATAGTGGTCCTAAGCGCGATTGCTACGCTAGAGGACCAAAGACGGGTTCGATTCCCAGGTCGAGCAAAGTGTTATTGAGTTTTTCTATGAAATTCTCAGTAGCAGCAGCTCGGAGTTGAGATTTGTGACCGATTAATGGCAATAAGCTCGCCCCCTATTACATGGGACCCAAACATACCGGCGAGCAGTGGGTGTATATTGTTACATCTCTGCCTTACCCTTCGGGGAATACAGAATATTTGCCTACCTAAATGTACCTAAATTAAGTACATCTAAACGCTCCAATCACAATCATCGGTTACAACAACCGGTCGTTACTGCAAGGTACCATTCCAATGTTTGCGGTTAACTCATTTAAGTCCAGCGCCATTTAATTTATTGTTTCGTTCAGAATTGTTTGAAATTAATTTGAATGTGGTGTGCTTTGGAATCGGTGTTATTAGTTTCTTTTCGAGCAATTGGTCAGTGAACTGAATAGATGGGTTGAATGAATGAATAAATGAATTTTTGAATGAGTTTTTGAATGAATGAGCTGTTGCGTTCTTGTTGACAGTTGTTGCAAACTTGTTGTTGTAAAGGTTAAAATTCGTGTTCAATATGTTGTGTCAAAGGGTTTTGTTTATTGTTTACGAGTAAAACCACTTGTAAAGACTAGTTGTACACAAAACTGAAGTAAAGTTTGAGTTGTTTTTTGTTTGTAAAAAATAATCTTTGGAAATGTAGGTCGTAATACAAAAAAAATTCACTCTGGGAAAGCTACGCTATTGCTGAGTACCACATACTTCTTATGTTTTAAGCTATACTTGATTTCCACGTAGACGACGTTGCGGGTAGAAACTAGTAGTTCATAATTCAAATACTAAAGTGTTATTGGGTTTTTCATCAGGAATTTTTCAGTAGCACCTCGGAGTCCTTGTACCTGGGTGTTAGCCTTAGGCCTGTCTTCTATTATGTAACTTAAACATAGCTGCCGAAATATGAGTGTGCATACATCTCTGCTTACCCTGACAGGTAAATCGAAGCACGATGTTTTTTCATATACGAAACTTTCTCCAAACAATTTTCCTTCAAGAAAACAAAAGACAATCGCCATCCTCCCTAACGACCACTATTACTAAATCTTCTTGTCGTGTGTCCCATTACACTAAAACCATGCTTACATCTGTCATACATACAAAGGGATTACGGTCACCGCCATTTTGTTTAAGTAGCCGCTTAATGTAACTAGATTTTGCCTTGTGTATGTGATTTATGAGTTAAAATAAGTGGTCTCATTTTTACTGAGTGTCATGGCGCTAATGATGGTAATGTTGTGTTTGTTGCTACGTAAAAATCGCTTTTCTCTTGCGTATGTCATAAAAAACCATCCAAGTGCGAACTGGACTCGCAGCCGTAGGGTTCCGTATCGTCGTACAATATTTAATTTTTAATCTCTAAATAATTGTTTTATTGCATAAAATTTGCACCTACCTTCACCACCTATGGTTGACTGATAGAGGATGCCTGTGGCATTAAGACGACTTTCGTACATTTCTGTTGCATAAATAAATAGTTAAAATACTACATATAAAAAATAGGTTTCCTACTGGACACCTTAACTAACATGAAATTTTGATAAAGTTTAAATCAATCATCTATCAACCCTTCCCTTGGATCCCGCAACTAAATTAAACGGAAAAAAACAGTGAAAAAATCATAATTTCCACTTCCCTCTAAACAAGCAGCAGACAGAACAGAATCACACCAATAGACGTAAGACGTTTACAGCTGGGAGAAGCCCAGATTACCGAGGAAACGAATTGACATTAAGTAATGGGTCCCTAAAGTGATTCCAGTAATAGGTATGGCAAAAACGCCTAAACGCACGAAAATTATTTTCAGTTTCTACTGTCTACACTGTAAATAACATTCAAGAATAACTTGTGTTTCTCTTGCCACAACTCGGAGATCAATATTGCTTTGTCTGTGGAGTACCCGAAACCCGGTACTTCTTAGTGACCATAGAAAGAATGAATGAGTATGAAAAATATACTCATCCAAGTGGGTACAATATTCTTACTTAAAAGTCGAATCAATTAGAAATGGTTTACAATCTTAAATTGACAAGATCGGCAATCAGTTTAATCTTGTTACCAGACACCAAAAAGTGTCACAAACTTTGTTACAATTTTGACACCAACAAGGAAATTCAATACGGTACCAATTTGAACTCAATGAAGTGTACGACTAACTGACCATCACTAACTTAGTCGAAACACTCCGCTACTGAGTGTTATACAGTTATTTATCAAGTTACCGACTCAACTGCAGCGGAAACTTTGATAGTAGATATCTTGAAGTTTAGATGTTCGACAATACGGGACTATAGTTCGGCGAACACGAATGTGTTGGGTGCTATATTATTGAAAGTATACAGAATATTGTGAAGTTAGAACTTAACTGAAGTTAACCGCATCGTTGGTCTTGTAGTCGCAAGCGCAACTGATGGTCCTGGGTTCGATTTCCAGATCGAGCAAAGTGTTATTGGGTATTTCCATTAGGAATTTCTCAGTAGCAGATCGGAGTTAGGTTTTGTGCCCGGTTAATGGCAATAGGCTCGCCCCCTATTACATGGGACCTATAACATAGCGGCGAACTGTGGGTGTACAATGGTATACCTCTATCTAACCCTTAAGAGAATACAGGCGTGATGGTATGTTATGTGTAAAGTTAGGAACAATGATTACCTGATGCTGCGGGAGTAGGCCGCTTTGCGATGCGCCGCATTTCTTATAAGTGTACTGGTAAAATTTAAAGTCTTCTATTAATACCAGGCGCTTATTGTCCTAATGCAGGCCAAAAATCTCTTCTCGTACACAAGACGCATGAGCATTGATCACCATGCTTGTTCAAGGCGGATTGGCGATTTTAGACTGATTTGAATTAAAAGTCCAGGTTTCCTCTCGATGTTTTCCTTCAGTGGTGTCCAAGATAAACTTTGAAAGTACTTACATAATTATGAGTAAAAAAGTCACATTAGTACTTGCTCGATATCGAACCGCAACATCACATAAGAAGTGAGAGAAAACACATCATACATCTCAAAAAATTTAAAGTAACCCACGACAGAAAAATAAAATTCCCTACAGCAGCTAACAAAAGAACAGATAACTTTGAAACCTCTAAACAGATTTCCACTAAATATAGCTAAGAACACTCCCGACTTATTTACCTTTCAAACAAAAAAAAAACAAAACAAAAATCGGTTCATGCGTTCTGGAGCTACGATGCCACAGACAGACACACACATACACACACAGACACGTCAAACTTATAATACCCCGTCGTTTTTGCGTTAAAAATTGCTTACATCAAAACACACTTCACTCTTCATAAAATCCTCAAAAATTGGGAAAGGAAAAGATCTCTCTTCCTTTCCCAAACTTACAAAGCTGCCGAACTCGCTGGAGCCAAAATGGAAAAAAAAGGATACTAGTGAAGTGCATTTTGTTCTCAAACGTGCGCCGCTTGCGATACATTGAAGGTAAAGTTTCCATGCAGTCGTGCATTTTTTGGGGCCCGTATACGGAGTGCAGGTACAGACGACAAAAAGAAAAAGTGTACTGGGAGCTAAGCACCAGTTTTGTTTTATACGTTGACTTTAATTCACTGTGTATCTTTGAGAAGGTGAAAGTTCTCTTGATTACAACAACTTTCGTAATGGGTCTAACTTTAAAATATGAAAAAAGAGCTGTTTCATGCATTCAAATCGCGTTGTTATGCATTTTTATTTTATTTTTTTCGGAAGGGCATCTCGCATTTCAACCTAGGAGCTTGTTTACTGCTTAACCGGGCTTTCCTGTAGATGAATGGACAATTAAGACCTCCAGCCAGGGCTTACAGAAAATAACAAGCTAAGCGACTGCGCTGAGGGTACCCCCTGCGGGGTACGGGCTTCGGCTCAGGGCGTCTCTGGGGGAGGGCAGCAAAGGCACGGCCTGAATCGAATTATTATTATGGATTATTTTAAAGCTATCGGGGACGTCGCGGCGGCCCTCGGCGGCGAGGGTGGAATGACGGCGGTCTGTGTTTGCGGATAGTGCTAGTGCGTTTGTTACTTTCCTGGAGGAGGGTAATAGCGTCGTCGGGGATCGTTAGAGTGTGCCTCAGTCGGCGAATCCTACTAATATGCATTTTTGTAAGGCTGATTTTTTTTTAAAGAAAATAGTTCTACCTTATTCGGTCGATGATTGTACACGTTATATTGTAGTAATAACCTATTTAGAATTTACTTGTCAATTAAAACTCACCATTATTCGGAAAAAGATTATTTACCACCATTAGCACATATCATCATGCTAAATGAGTCCAACTGTCTTGGATCCCGCAACGAAATTAATCAGTAAAGAACATCGAAAGGATTAGAAATAAAATATTTTTCACTTCTATACAATATGTAACAGGGAATAGAGTATACACTCTGTAGATATTTCAGAAGGTCAAGTCCAGTAATTAATAATGTTCAAAATCATGTCGCATCTCATCTCAGCGACGAACATAATCAAAGACTAAGACTTGTCAAAACTGTAAGTAAATTCGCGGCATTTGTGACAGATTGACACTGACATTAACATTGACACTAACTGCCTTGCTGGCTTAGTGGTCTTAAGCGCGACTGCTACGCTAGAGGTCTTGGGATCGATAACCAGGTCGAGCAAAAAGTGATATTGGGTTTTTCCATGAAAATCTCAGTAGCAGCTCGGAGTTAGGATTTGTGCCCGGTTAATGGCAATAGGCTCGCCCCCTATTACATGGGACCAAAAATATACCGGCGAACTGTGGGTGTACATTGGTACACCTCTGCCAAATCCTTCGGGGAATACAGGCGTGATGGTATGTGTGACACTGACATTGGAATGTAAAAGTTTTTAAATACCTATATAAGAATTGATATTAAGACAGCTTACACGTAGATAGGAACATTTTTTTTTTTTTTTATATGTTTGCATTATCAAAACCTGTAGATATCGTGCAATAAAATTGTTTTTATCCTCTGCATACCAAACTATTTTGTTGTATGTACAACTGAGTAGTAAACTTTACTGTGGGAAACATTTTCGGGATGAGTTTTTCTGACGCAACGTTAGTTTCCCAAATGACTGCGTGTCGTCACGCGTCGTTGGATACCCGACTGCAGTGAGCTAAAAAGGCCTGGTTTTTGGTTTGTTTGTGTACTTTTAGGGCTTCGTTGGACAAATTATATTATTATGTAGTTGGTGTTATTATTGTTGTTTAATTAGATTTATTTTATTTGTATTGTAGCGATGGCCTTTTTTTTTGGGGGGGGGTGGCAAAACATCAAATAACTTCTCCCGCTCTGAGCGGGGCGGGAGGGAGTGTCAGACTTTTACTGACTAAAACCCACCCATGTACCTTCTTGTGCCCTTTGCGTTCCGGGGGCGCGGTATCTCTTACGAACAACCCGCAGCCCCGGGTAGCGATGGCCTAGTGGCTAAAAAAACTTCTTATGCAAATAGTAGCGAGTTTGATACCAGGCAAGTACCAATGCGAACTTTGCAATTCATATGTATTTATTTTCTTACGTTTCTCTTGGCTATGACAATCAGGCAACACATTTGCAAGGCTCTGGTATTGCAAATGTCTATAGGCATCGGTGACCACTTAACATTAGGTAGGCCATCTACTGGTTTGCCAACCAGTGATAAATATATATAAAAAAATAGATTTAAAAAATAAAAAATCCCAACTGTGTAAAAAATGAAATTTCCAGAAGTCCTGTAGTCTGAAATTAATCGGGACTCATAATTAGGACGATTTGAGTCAGCCTAGGTTTTTATTGAGTCCCGACTGTTACTTAGCTGAATTCCTGACTACTGTATTTGTTTTTTTCTTCTCAGTTTTTATTTAAATGTCATCTTTAAGCAGTCGGTTTTTTTTTTAATTTTTTTAAGCCTATTTCTTTATTTGACACTTTTTAGTGAGAATGGTTGCTAGTCAATGTGTATATTTGCGTAAGCCATATTATATAAAATCACTTTATTTTGAAGTGTTTAAGGTAAAAATAAATAATAAAATTCTCAGGCAGAAATGACGTAGTTCTGTTGAAGATAATCACTACACCTATATATGTATCCAATCGTGGGCGAGGATTGTCTCAAATTCCAACATATATTTCGTCATCCCGCACACACACAAACAATCACAGCCTGTATTTCCACGTCGCATTTAAGATGAAACTCCTTGCTTATGGCCTGTACGTGTTGAACCCTTATCCTCGTAAAGTGTCATAAGACACCTGGCAATGAAGGTACAGATATATTTCAGAATGAACCAATATAAAGAGTGTAAAAAGAAACTTAATAAAGCCTAAAGTTTCATGTTTTTTTGCTATCATTGGTAGATTGTCCTATCTTTGGCCTGGACCATACCTTCTGGTTAAAAATATTATTGGGTTTTTCCATTAGGATTTGCTCAGCAGCAGCCCGGAGTTTGGAAGTTGGTTGTGTGACACCCCCATGCCTTGGAAATCACGTAAAGCCGTTGGTCCCGGCTGTCGTTCATTGATCTTTGACAGTCGTTACGGATGGTCAAAAGCCAGGAAGTCTGACAACCACTCTAACCAAGAGGTATCGTGTTGCCTAATAACTGGGTTGTGGAGGTCAGATAGGCAGTCGCTCCATGTAAAACACTGGTATTCAGCTGCATCCGGTAAGACAAGAAGCCGACCACTACTTAATTGGGAAAAGGCTAAGTAGATAATGATGACCATACCTTCTGGTTATGGAGATTTACCAATTCAATTTTTACGAAATTAGTTTTAAATGTTCGAAGACAGACACACCCTAAACTTATTGGTGTAGTACTTCAGAAAAGCCGGTTGCGCAGTACTCGTAACCGGCGTGCTTGTATGACCAGATGTATGAACGTGGATGAGGCGAAAGGAATATGTAAGGAACGTAGCAGGTGGCGTTCTGTGGTTTTTGCCTACCCCCAAAGGAAAAAAGCGTGAGTTTATGTATGTATGTGTGTTCTAACTAAACTGTAAATACATCTTTGGCCTCTGTACTGTGGCATGTGCCCGTAAGCGTAATGTTTTGAGTGTGTTACCAGAAACAGTGCCTTTTTAAATCAATAATTACAATATTTTTGCTCTATGTTACTTAGTTTGATGGACAATATGTGTACTTAACGACTGTGTGATTTGCCTTTTTACACCCTGTATATTTCCTACAACAAAACATAACAACATACCATCACGCCTGTATTCCCCGAAGGGTTAGGCAGAGGTGTACCAATGTACACCCACAGTTCGCCGGTATGCTTAGGTCCCATGTAATAGGGGGCGAGCCTATTGCCATTAACCGAGCACAAATCCTAACTCCGAGCTGCTATTGAGAATTTCATAGAATAACCCAATAACACTGCTCGACCTGGGAACCGAACCCAAGACCTCTAGCGTAGCAGTCGCGTTTAGGGCCACTAGGCTACCGAGGCAGTTCCTACAACAGTAAGTAAGCAAAACTGCGAACTAAAAAATAGCAACATTCTTACCCAATTTCAATATCAGTCATGAATGAGTAAAAAACAAAAAAATAATCAGTATCAGTAGAAAAAGCAATCAACAGACAATCTAACTCAAACAAGCCAAAAATACGTCAAAACAAAAACACACGCAGTACAGAAATAATTGTACCGAAAAATCCAAGCAATTATTCGGGCTTCAACCCGAATATTTTATCAATCAAACACATTACGTGGTCCTGCGTATCGAATCCAATTCAAATTTTTACCTGAGTTACATTCTTTTAATGTGCGGTACCCTAAAATGGCGGCGGGATCGAACCGATCAGCTGTATCGATAAATGTGGCTTTTTTGTCAAATTTTGCGAGGGGTGTATTATTGAAATCCTGTAATCTTTTTGTTCATTCTCCTGATCGAATTTCGGCCTCGGTGGCCTATCTCAGGCCACTGGAGCAGGAGATATTGTAGTGCACAAGTGTGTGCGCAAACATAGGTGCACTTCCTCACTCATAGTCCGATGGGACGGCAATCCGACATGACTGGGGAGAGATACGGCGCAGAACCTATGGCTTCACGTACTTTTGAGGCACGGGGGTGTTACACTACCAATAACCAATCTCGTACCAACAACCAATCTCGTACCTCCAACCACCAACATTAAGATAAGTTTTTGACACAAATGGGCCCAACTGACTACGTGTCTCACTGCCAGTATGGGAAAATACTGATTGCAAATGACAATAATCTCACATCTTCTATGTAAAAACAAAAACAATCTAGCAGCTTAAACAATCCATTTTCCAACAATCAAGGCCCAATCCAGGACTCAACACTTAATCAATTCCCCGGCTAATACCACTAGGTACCCTACACTGGCGAGTCTCCTTACCCAGTCCATCCAGGCTACCTGGAATGCGCATCACGTCACACATACGTGACTTCCATTCGGCAACTCGTCTATACGAACAGCTAAATTTTCAAGATTATCTCTCTAGAACTTTTTGGACGGTTGCCAGAATGGATATACTTGGTACTATGGTAGTCAGATCTTTTTTTTAATTTCCATTGTTCTTTGATACCGTTTCAGCCAGTTATTATTCGAAAATTAAAAGCGTTCCGTTAAAAGTGGAGTGAAATAACACTTTTTAAATTCGTTGCGAGGTGTTTTTATTTTAATAGATTGGGTTTTAATGGTTTGAGGAGTAAAGTTGATTTTATTGAGGTCAGTCTTCGGTACTTTGAGACACTTTTGCATCGCTTAATGATCCATGTTTTTAAAATAGTATGTACTTATGACAATCACTATCATTATGAGTCAAGCTTAGAACTTTTTTTTGTTGTATGAGAAACAAGCTGGCGCCTACTGCCCGCCTGATGTTAAGTGACCACTGCCACCTATAGATATATTCCATACAAGAAATGTCTCTTGTGGCTGTAATTACACCGACACCCATACCCTTCAAACCTGAACACACTTGTGGCTAATTTTGTGGTCATTTTTGGTAAACCTCTACTGCTACCTATGCTACTATTACAGATTAATTAATTTGTTGATTTTGACCACACACAGTGGTCATATAAAACATAGATTTATCATTGAGAAAATATCTACACTGAGGCCGAAAAGTCATAAGCAAAACATTTGAAATTTCCGAATATTATACCTTACAACAATCGAAAATTTAATCGATATCGATCGGTCGATACTTTGATATCGACTACTACAGTAATACTTCCCCCGCTTTACTTTTACCCTTGTTTTCGGCTCTCAAACCGTATAACCCGATACATTTATATTAAAATTCGCATTTTGGGTCAAAGGCTTTTGTAAAACTGCAAAAAGCTACGCCAACAGAAACGTATACGATTCTTTTGTTATAAAAGTACTTTTAGACTCTATATAGAGCTGAGTAGAGTCGACTTGTATTATGTAGAGATTTGAACGACGAGACGATTGTTTGACTCTCTTGTAAAGGTCAGAAATGCGCTCAAAAGACTTAGTTGTTTCTTGAAATATTTGCTTGTATTTTTATACTTCAAAGTTTTTAAGAGCTACACAAAACTCCTATTATTACATCGTCTCTAAGTGCTCTCAAATAAAGCTTCTTTTGTATTGGTTCGTCTAGACAAGTAAAGCTGCAATCGTTCTCCTAAGTTATAATAATAATTACAGCCTATTATTGTCCCACTACAGGGCAAAGGTCTCTTCTCATACAGAAAAGACACGAACATTGATCACCACGCTTGCTCAAGGCAGATTGGCGATTTCAGGCTTATATTTTATTAGTGCAGAAGTACCTACTTACATTTGAATGCTAACTGCGTTTACTATACGCAATAGTCCAATCAAGTAAATAAATGACCAATAGTTTAGGAGCAACGTGGCAGGTATGCCATACATCACTGCCGGTACAGTTTGGCAATATAAACTCATTACCATAGAATGTAAATTTATAGAAGTGACAGTTGCCTTCTAAAACCTTTGAACAATTCATTGACGTACTTTTTATGAGCTGTCAAATCACGATTCGTGTAGTCATATTTTTATCAAGTAAATTGATTAACTATTTATTGATTTCAAAGCAATTATAAATCTAATTTTACTATTAATAGAAGTTTTAGGGTTAAAATAAAGGGTATTTTTAAAATGGTTGTGCCTTGAAATTATTAGTTTATAGGGTCAAATATCTAATTTAGAATGGAAATAAAGCGGGCATTGTTTTTTTTTTTAATCTTTGGTCAATACCAACAAATGATGGTATTATGAAATTCCGAATTAACTATGACAATATCGACAATCCTCTTTGGCGCAGGGTAGAGGGGAGCGTACTAATAAAATCATTACCACCACGCCTGTATTCCCCCAAATGTATTGGGCAACGGTGTACCAATGTACACCCACAATTTGCCGGTATATTTAGATCCCATGTAATAGGAGGCGAGCCTATTGCCATTAACCGGGCACAAATCGTAACTCCGAGCTGCTACTAAGGATTTCATAGAAAAACGCAATAACAGTTTGCTCGACCTGGGAATCGAATCCAAGACCTCTAGCGTAGTAGTAGCGCTTTGGACCACTAGATTAACGAGGCAGTTTTATAATACTACTCGTATAATTAGCCCCTGCTATCCAACTGCTGACCAAAGGCCTTTCTGCATTCCTTCCGTCGATCGCTTCTACCTTATTACTACGGCTTTCCAAGTATAGTTTAAAAAAAAAATATCATGAAAGCTGCAAAAAATACTGATAATTTTGTATGTTTAATCTTTTAATTCAATGACTGCACTTGAGCGTCGCGTCTATCGATTTTCTTAATCTATTTTATTACCTAGTTTCCACCGGCAATCCCTTCACCATCATTTAGTTTCCAACAGCCCTCATGGGAGACTGTGGGACGGTCCTCCGTACCATGAGCAACACCGTAAAGAGTGCTGAATTATGCACATAAATATAGTTGAAAAATATATTGTACTTTTGGGATCAAACTCAACATATTTGGAGGTATAAGTTGAAACCCACAACAATGTATCAAAATGCTTGACTGAGTTTCGCAAATGTTTTTACCATTTAGCAATATTGCTGTAAGCTGTGACTTTACCCAGAACACGTGAGGAAAATTATTTGACAAGTTCTTTTCTTTCTTTTTTTTTTAAATAAAACATTGCTCCTTACTAGCAATTTCTCCTATATCTCACATATATTATATAACAAACATATAAACTCACATCCACAAACAGCCAGACCTGGAACAACTTTCTGTAGGTCATACAAACAGCAGTCAATCGCTCGGCCACTAATCTAACCAGTTAATGCTACATGTTAGGAATTGCCTTTTTTACTGTGATAGCCGTTTGGATGACGAACGGACACATTTTGCTTTTAATAATAGTAGTGTGAATATAAGTTTACATCTATGAAAAATAAAAAATAAATGTTTAAGTCATGTTCGGTGATAAACAAAACTCAAGGGTTTTTTCTTTTTCAAAATTATTAATACTTATTCAAGTCTTCTTGTTACGGTCTACTCATATATGCAAATTTTACCTGTAAATTCCGTAATCTATAGCAAAAACTGTCAGACTATTTTATGCCCAACCTTGTATTATAATTTATTTTTCTCATTCTTTACAAGAAAAAAAACATGTTTAATACTTAATTCGCTAAAAATGATCGACAAAAATGATGAACGATGAAGATCAACGACGAACGATGAATAATAAAAGTCAAGCGATGAATAATAAACTGAATAATAAAACTCGAGCTGGACTCATACTAAAGGTCAAAGGAATAATAAAATAATAAAAGGTTGTAAGAATTCTGAAGCTATCAGAGCGTAGTTCCTGAAATCCTTCCTAATAGTATGAAGGTTCAACAAAGAGAATTTATTACTGGTACTACAAATACTATTACGTACCATACGGTTGTATGAATAGCCGTGTCAGATGAGGAAATTCAACAAAAGTGATTTTAAATCTCGTAGAGACAATGTCGGGAACTTATTACACCGTTCGGTTAAAAGTCAAAGTACTTGATTACACCTACTTAGATTAATGATAATAACAACAATAATACCAACTTATTATTGTCCCACTGCAGGGCAAAGCCCTCTTCTCATACAGAGAAGGTACGAGCATTGATCACCATGCTTGCACAACGCGGATTGGCGAATTCAGAATTATTACATACCATCTTCACGCCTGTATTCCCTGAAGGGTTAGGCAGAGGTGTACCAATGTACACCCACAGTTTACCGGTATTTTTAGGTCCCATGTAATAGGGGGCGAGCCTATTGCCATTAAACGGGCACAAATCCTAACTCCGAGCTGCTACTGAGAATTTCATAGAAAAACTCAATAAAAAAAAATATATATTAAATTATACTTAATCATCACTAAAACGGTGTAACAAGCGGTCATATTATAAGGAATTCAATATATTACCCTTATAACTTTTAGATTCCACTTTATCAGTTCCCAACATATTTTATGCGCGTTTAAAAATCCTCTCCGGTAATTCCATTGTTGTTTTATGTTCATGACCATATTTATGTTACGAGGTGAGCAGAATAGGTGGTAACAATACGTGAAATATGTGGTGCATTAAAACTAGTAGTGATTGTACAGTTGAACAAATCATTTGGTATAAAAGTAGGTAACATGACTAGCATATTTTTCTGTAAACCCACCTATGTACAAAATTGAAATATAGGTACAGTGTTAGGGTAAACGAGGGACTTGCTTTAAGAGAGAGAGTGTATTATGTTCGACTATTCGACGATAATTCGACACCATCGCCATGTATGGAACAGCTGATTTTTTTTTCGTAATTTTAAATTTAACTAGTAACTGCCTCGGTAGCTTAGTGGTCCTAAGCGCGACTACTACGCTAGAGGTCTTGGGTTCGAGTTCCCAGGTCGAGCAAAAAGTTTTATTGGATTTTTCTAAGAAATTTTCAGTAGCAGCTCGGAGTTAGGATTTGTGCCCGGTTAATAGCAATAGGCTTGCCCCCTATTACATGGATCTTAAACATACCGGCGAACTGTGGGTGTACATTGTTACACCTCATCCTAACCCTTCACAAGCAAAGCACGCTAAGCCGTTGGTCCCGGCTGTCATTCGTAGATCTTTGACAGTCGTTAGGGATAGTCAGAAACCAGGAAGTCTGACAACTTGTCTAACCAAGAGGTATCGTGTTGCCCAGTAACTGGGTTGTGGAGGTCGGATAGGCAGTCGCTCCTTGTAAAACACTGGTATTCAGCTGCATCCGGTTAGACTAAAAGCCGACCCCAACATAGTTGGGAAAAGGTTAAGTAGATGATGATATTGTAAATTTAGAAAAACTCTCCTCTGTATATTTACTTTATGCGTAATTAATTACACGTAATTACATACTGTTTCCACATTGGGTAGCATTTGTACCACATTGCAGACAGTTTTGCTAATTGGTACCACAATTAGCATAGTTAGGTTTAGTTGAAATATAGTACAATATGTATTGCCAATGACAATTTAATCGTTGCTGGTTAAATGTATGTGAAACTAGCTGTTGCCTGCGGTTTTGTCCGCGTAGAGGTCGGAAATAATCCCATAGTAATGTTCTGCCGGGATAAAAAGGACCCTAAGTCTTAATACGGTTTTACGGGTTACCACACCTGTATTCCCCGAAGGGTTAGGCAGAGGTGTACCAATGCACACCCACAGTTCGCCGGTATGTTTAGGTCCCATGTAATAGGAGCCGAGCCTATTGCCATTAACCGGATACGAATCCTGACTCCGAATTGCTACTGAGAATTTCATAGGAAAACCCAATAACACTTTACTTGACCTGGGAATCGAACCCGGGACCCCACACTCATCAGTCGCGCTTGCGACCACGAGACCAACGGGACATTTTTCCATCATAAATGTTTCGCTAAAATATTGCAACCATACTTGCAGGCTTCCAAAAATTCATACAATACCTAAAGGGAAAATTGATTGTGAAAACGAAACTTTTTCCCGAAATTGAGTGCTCAAACATTGAGCTTATGCACACTTGAAACCGGTAACAGACAAACAGACAGAATACTAAAATATTTTTCACATACATAATACAACATGAACCGTGAAGTGCCAAAAAGTCAACACGTCAAGTCAAGTCAAGTCGGCACGGTTGGCGCAGTGGCTGAGCGATTGGCTGCTGCGCTGTGTGTCGCGGGTTCGATTCCCGCACGGAACAAATATTTGTATGGCCTACAGATAGTTGTTTCGGGTCTGGCTGTTTGTGTATGTGAGTTTATATGTTTGTAAACGCACCCACGATACAGGAGAATATCCTAGTGTGGGGCAACGTTTTTACAAAAAAAAAAAAAAAGTCAAAACACTATGTTTTGATTATGTTTTGAAACTACTATGTTTTGTCTCTGCATCACCCTAAGGTTTCAAAGAGATGTCAGCAAAGGGAAGGGGCCACTGAGGGCCGATGCCTGCCGGGGCTGCGGGTTGTTCGTAAGAGATACCGCGCCCCCGGAACGCAAAGGGCACAAGAAGGAACATGAGTGGGTTTTAGTCAGTACAAGTCTGACACTCCCTCCCGCCCCGCCCAGGGCGGGAGAAGTTATTTGATGATTTCCCACTCACCAAAAAAAAAAAAAACAATCACCCTAAGGTTCACTGGTAGAAAATGCTAAAGGCATTAAGTCTGCCTTTGTACAGTGTATTATTTACATTATGTGCAAAAAAAATTAATAATAAAACTTTTTTTTTCAATTAGACCATTTAAGTACAGGCACATTTGAATTGTCAAGAAGATACCCATACAAAAAGTTGAAGCTAGTTGCCCGTTCCAAAACGTAGGTTTTTATGGAGAAGAACGAGCAAGAAACTCCATGGACACTCTTTTCTAATTGGTTTTTACAAAATCTTGGTTACAATATTATTGTTGCCTCGATATGTGAAAACAATGAAAGTCAATAATAATAATAAAAAAACAATAGAAATAATGATAACAATATAGTACTTAAGTCATGGCAGTCAAGAGATGACCAATCCCTCCATCCTCCATCAAATTGTATTTTAAAATTCAATCGGATTTCTCGAAATATACAAGCCTATTATTTTGTATTGACAAAGGCCTCTACTCATACAGAGAAGGGATAAGCATTGATCAACACGCTTGCTTAAGGTGGATTGGCGATTTCAGATTTATGTCTATCTATACTGATATTTTAAAGTTGAAGTTGTGTTTGTTTGTTGTTGTTTAGTTTGTTTGCTTGAACACGCTAACCTTCGAAACTACTGATATTAATCCGAACATGTTTAATTTATAGAAAGCTACGTTATCTCTCTCTCAGATATTTTATTACCAAAAAAAAATTGGATACGTACCAAAATTCACACGGACAAATTTGCTGCCAAAAATAATAATTTGTTAATTAAATAAACTGCCTCGGTAGCCTAGTGGTGCTAAGTGCGACTGCTACGCTAGAGGTCTTGGGTTCGATTCCCAGGTCGAGCAAAAAGTGTTATTGGGTTTTTCTATGAAATTCTCAGTAGCGGCTCGGAGTTAGGATTTGTGCCCGGTTAATGGCAATAGGCTCGCCCCCTATTACATGGGACCTAAAACATACCGGCGAACTGTGGGTGTATATTGGTACACCTCTGCCTAACCCTCCGGGGAATACAGGCGTGATGGTATGTTGTTAATTAAATAAAATTTCCTGTTGAGTAAAGAGTTACATAATTATTTTTTTTGATTAAGCAACATATTAATCAAAAATAAATTATTTTACTCTTTCACATTATTTAAAAATGCATAAAAAGATGTTACAAAACCATGTTTTGTTACGTGTTATGTTATGGCAACTAGAATTATATAAAATTAACTATTTTCCCGATGGTTTCCATCACCGATACAACTAATGTCCAAGATAAATGTATGAATTGAAAAGCTCACTTCAATACTTCTACGAATTCAAATTCACAACCTTATTTAAGTGAGACACCAAAAGGCCTTCACAACCCAAAAAATAACCCAAACTGACAGTTCAATGGACACTACTCCGCCATCTTTTATTTCTCCCCCGTGCGTCCCAAAAATAGTGACCCTTGCCCACTAACCCTGAGACGTTTACTTTCTGTACTCCGGTAAATTGATTACGCTCTATTTCCTGTGTTACGTTATTGCTAGGTTTGCTCAGCTGTTTCCGTATTGGGGCAAACAATGTACCTACATGTGTAGACGTAAATAGTTACAGGGAGATGGTGTTCCTTTTGATTTGAGTATTGTATTTTTGTACTCTGCTGTACTTGGTGATTTTGTAATTGATTGTCGTTTCATGTAAACAGTACACTAGTTTGTGTATAGCGCGATGGGACGGCAGTCCGACGAAACAGACGTGAGATCGTGTCCAGGACCAACAGCTCTACAAGCATTTCGAGGCACAGGGGTGTCACACCACCATTTCCCAACTCCGGGCTGCTACTGAGAAATCCGTAAAGGAAAATTTCAATAACACTTTTTGACCAACCTCGAATCCAGGATCCCACTCCCACCATCCTACCCCGCAGTAACTACAACACACCATCACCATCATGCCTGTATTCCCAGAAGGGTTAGGCAAAGGTGTACCAATGTACACCCATAGTTAGCCGGTATGTTTAGGTCCCAAGTAATAGGAGGCGAGTCTATTGCCATTAACCGGGCACGGATCCTAACTCCGAGCTGCTACCGAGAATTTCATAGAAAAAACCAATAACACTTTTTGCTCAACCTGGGAACTGAACCCAAGACCTCTAGCGTAGCACACACACACACACACACACAGTAACTGACTCGTCAATTTGCATGTGGTGCTCAAATAATTCAAAATTCAACTTCAACCATCATGAAACACTACTACAGAAACCAGCTATTTACTCTCCCATGTAACTGACCCCACTAGGTACACGAAAAACACAATAATCAAGTGCCCGATTGAGATCTCACAGCTTCAATATTGCGTCCACGTACTGCCACAGTGTGGAGCGATACCAGCACAAATGACAGGGGTCTTGGTGACGTATAGCGGCTTACATGGAAGAGGGATTTATTCGGCCCATGTGAGCAACAAGCGTCTGAATTCGGAAACTGTTTGCTACAGATTTCGGAGATAGGAATGAAATAAAACTAGGTCCCGTTCTACCTACAGTACAGTGGCTGTCAAACTTCTTTGGTTAATTTTAGTAAGCACGTGTGCGGTGTCAAAGCAAACGTCTCATATAAAAGGAGGTTTGTGATGAACCAAAACTTTAAAGTGTTATTGACTTTTTCTATGGAATTCTCTGTATCCTCTGAATGGCAATAGGCCCGCCCCCTATTACATGGGACCTAAACTTAGTGGCGAACTGTGGATGTTCATTGGTACACCTCTGTCTAACCCTTCGGGGAATACAGGCGTGGTGGTATGTTGTTGTTGTAATTAAGCATAGATTTAGGCCCGGCGCCTATTGGCGGCACGGCACGGCAAGGGATTTTTTGGCGACAAATAAAACTACTACTTAAAAGAATGAACATGAAGTTCAAATTTCAATAGTAAGCCTATCGCGATATAGGTTTTGTACTTATAACCGTTAACATTGAAATTTCAACTTTCTTACTATCACATTACGTTGTATTTTTATTTATCTTCAAAAAATCCCTTGCCATGCCGCCAATGGGCGCCGGGCCTTATAGTCTACGCAGACGAAGTCGCAAACAAAATCTAGTATTATTATAATACTTAAATCACATTTCCTCATAACTAACATCACTATATTACTAGTGACGTGTGACGTGGGTTGAAATCCACATCACTACTTATGTTATTTTAAAACAATACCAAAGAAAGAGAGAGACACTTCAGATATTCTGCATTGTCATCAAATGAACAGTACTTTGTGCCCATACTACACAGAAAAAACATATTACGTCTTTTTATATTCTACTCACGAACAATGTGGTCGTTCCCCTTATTCTGCAATGTCTACGCCATTGACAAGGGTGTGTATTGAGTGCTATTGTGTGTCATTGTTGTTACACTGTCGAGGTATCCCACACTGAACTAGGCAAAGGAATTACAGGAAACCTGCATCTATTTTTAGAACCATCTTTCTGGTCAAATCTTCTGTCGTTAACGTCTCTTTTTTAGTATTGTGTCTTTGAATGACATGTTATCATCGGAAGAAATAAAAAAACCGACACTTAGTGTTTTCATTGCGATATGTTCTTTTCAGGACCATTCCTGGGAAATCTTTAAAGGGTAATTCTAGTAATTTATGTGACAATCGCAATCTGATCTCATTCTCAATCTGTCGAAGAAGTTTCTGATTTACCATTTTTTTTTACATAAATTGTAGCTAAGATGAGATTATGAACTTTTTTTTTGTTTTGGAATTGCCCTTCTGGTTACCAAGATATTGAACGTCAATGCAACTTTCAGCTAAACAAATTTTAAACGTTTCAATAAAACTTTGAATAATACTACGACGACTCCTGTATTGTTGCATGCATCGGTAAGTTACATTTCACGCCACTATAAACGGTTTTTAACATAACAAAATTATAGTCAGCACCATCATCATAATATAAGCCGCAGAATGGCCACTGCTTGACATAGGCCTTCCCAATAGATTTCCAAAAGGACCGTTTGGAAGCGGCGTGCATCCAGCGTTTTCCTGTGGTCTTTATTAAGTCGCCTGTCCACCTTGTGGGTGGACGTCCTACGCTGCGCTTGACGGTGCGTGACAAAATATAGGTAATTTTATATTACTTAGTTTGGTGGGCAGTATGCGTTGTTAAAAGCTATGTAATATCTACACTTGATAAATATGTATTATAGCAAAGGCACCCACAAGGTGGTAGCCAGATTTTGAAATTATAACTGTAAACAAAATTGTACCCTATAGCAATGAAAATTAAAGCCAAACTTTGTCTCACCAATGTAAAAACAAAAAGAAAACTTAATTCAAAATTCACACTTGCAGTCCTAACCACAAAGCGGCCATCAATGATTGGAATTGACAATTTGAATTCTGAATAATATTCTCTCTTTTGAATTGAGAAGATTTTTTGGCAGATGGCCAAACGTCTCTTTTAGGAGTATTTGAACTTTGGCGTCACGTGCACAATCAGCACAAACGCTGAAGGCATAGACAATTTTGTGCAAGTTTTTTCTTTCTTGGAAATTATATTGTAACTGGCTGAAAGTGACTGATGTTTGATTTTTTAATGGCTTCTACACTTATGGTTTTGTAGATGTGATGGTTTTAGCGTCATGTTCGTGGACGGGCGCTGTCAGTTGGTAACGGCTTACGTCTTTATTATTGACTTCTTACCATTTCAAAAATGAATTATTTGATTGAAATAAATGCTTAAAATTATCCCATCATATCAGTTGAGCGACGTTCACTGCTAAAGCTAGGTCTCCCATAAAGATAGATATAATGACTGGTCCTGCGATCGTCACCAGGTCGATTTACCAAATTTCAGGTAATTTCGTTCAGCCGTTTAAGCGTAAAAGAGTAACATTCATCTATTCTCACAAATTTAGCGTTTATAGTATAGTAGTGGCAGGTACATCCTAATGTACCTACTTATTATGGCTTTACCATAATATTATTTAGAAATAGAACACACAGTATATCGTAATTCAAAATGAAATTATACACCTTATAACGGAATTATAACGTTTATTTTAGATAATTATATTTAATCACAGAAGCCTGAGTAATAAATTAATTACTTCAGCTAATAATAATAAAGCTGAAGAGTTCTTTGTACTTCTTCGTATGTTTAAACGCGCTAACCTCTGAAGCTCCCTGTCGGTTCGGGAAAAAACGATATCTGCTTCAAAATGGAGTTCCAAGATTCCCCCGCAACAAACATACTGACATACATAGCGAGTTAGATAAAAGCTTGTAAAAATAGTTCAATTTATGAGGCTGTATAACATCACTGTATAAGTCTATGACCCACGGGGGCGGAGCAGTAACCAAAGACGTAACTGACCGCGGTTACAACCACGATGTATAGCTGATTTGTAACATTATCAAGTAAGTACTAAAACGAAAACAACCTAAATTAGAGGACTATTTATTATTAATTTAAGTGGCTTGGAAGTACCCTGAAGCGACAAGGGACTGTCCCTGACAGATGCACGGGCACCCCACGCGCTTACCTACCTCACTCTGCGAGATTTACAACTACCACTAATACAAGTAAATAAATGGATTAACGGTATGTTTCTTAACAGGAGATTAACACTAAAAATATCTTGTGCCATTTACATTGCTTTAGTAAACGACTTAAGTAAAAGCCCACTGTACATTTATTTATTTATAGCCTGTGCTAAGGTCAAAGTCTAAGCCTCTTGCCACCCGACCGACTTTTAGAGCGATTTTTTGTTGGCAAGAATGGAACATAATACATGTTATTCTAATATACCAACGCACGCAGTCGACAAATAGTCGGTCGGAAATCATCAAATAGCTTCTCCCGCCCTGGGCGGGGCGGGAGGGAGTATCAGACTTTTACTGACTAAAACCCACCCAAGTTCCTTCTTGTGCCCTTTGCGTCCCGGGGGCGCGGTATCACTTACGAACAACCCGCAGCCCCGGCAGGCATCGGCCCTCAGTGGCCCCTTCCTTTTGCTGACATCTCTTTGAGGCGCGCGTGGAACACGAACGCGCCGTCGACACGGCCTGTCGTTGTTTAAACGTAAGAACGGTGAGCTACCCATTGCTCACCGTCCACAGGCCCGCCCATGAAACTATGGATTTATTGAAACGAAGTGTTTAATTCAATGGAACTATTTACAGGCACTTTTGAATTGTCGGCAAAAAAAGAAGAAAAAAACAACCGCCTTCAAACCTTCAAATAATTTGCTGATTTATATTTTTCCTATTTTATCTCTTATTTTTTTATGTAATGTGACTGATTGTAATAATTAATAATGTGTATAATTATGAGTCCTGGTAACTTGAAATAAATGATTATTATTATTAAAAAGTAAAAAATTACTTTAGTTTTGGAAGTCGGTGGCAATACAAAACAACAATCAGAACCAAATCCGCCGACTTCCAAAACTAAAGTTATTTTTCACTTTTGAACCCCTCGACGCAAAAACGACAGGCGTGTGTGTGTGTGTGTCTGTGGCATCGCAGCTCGTGAACGCATGAACCGATTTTGATTTCGTTTTTTTATTTGTTTAAAAGGTATATTAGACGGGAGTGTTCTTAGCTATGTTTGATGGAAATCGGTTCACCGGTTTCAAAGTTATCAGCACTTTTGTTAGCTGCGGTAGGGATTTTTAGTTTTCTGTCGGGGTTAGTTAGTTAAAATTTTAACCTCTTGAAGGCGATTGACTGTCTCTTTCGTAAAAAGGTTTTTTTTTTCAGGTATCGGGTTTAAAATATACTTTACCTAATCACTTACGTTCACGTGAGACATCTGGTTTTTGTATAATATGTTTAACAGCATATTACAGTTCTTACCAGACACTTTCCATGGTCCATAACTTCCACCAGACGTCTAGACTCCGGGATCGTAGACCAATTTTTTTAATAATTTGCTTCATTTTTGTTTTTCTAAAACAATACACAAAGTAATAAAATTGTAGTATAGATAATTAAAAGAAATTCTTTTACTCTCTCGTTAGCCTAGTGGGCGTAAGCGCGACTACTACGCTAGAGGTATTGGGTTCGATTCCCAGGTCGAGCAAAATGTTATTCGGTTTTTCTATAAAATTGTCAGTAGCAGCTCGGAGATAGGATTTGTACCCGGTTTATGGCAATAGGTCCCCTTAACCTCTGCTCTTCCCTTTCGCAGAATACAGGCGTAGTGCGCTTTTAATATCTTTCAATATACTCAAAAGTATTTGTCTCATATTATTTCAAATTCTAACAAAAGATGTCCATTTTCAGTTTTTCACTTCGAATGAAGTTCCTGGCGGATCCCTGACCTTTGACCTCTAACCCCTTGCGTGGCATGATGGTACCCCGATCCCGATGAGGGCATTGCTAGACTGATGAAGCTTTTGGATTTCACATTTTATTATGCATATGGCCTTTATTTTATGAAAAGTTTTTGTACCAGAAATAAACATAGTTTTGACTAGCTGTTGCCCGCGGCTTCGCTCACGTCGACCTAAGTATTACTTAACTAAATAAGTATTGAATACTATGTTATCAAAATCTTCCAAGCAGGTCAAATGGTTGCTAAGGTGACTGCTCATAGTTACGACTGTAGGTTTAAAGAATTTATCTGTAGTCGCTTGAAGTCTGGATTCGTGCACGGCTGGTAATAGGCTTACGCCATACCTGGGGCTAAAACATAATTGGCGTAAGGAGAATATATGTGGCTTTACTATCCCTTTAGATAATACTATGATGTGGTTTCAAAATTTACTTACTTTTCTTTCTCAAACCATTAAACAGCATCTTTAATAGGCACTGCTTTAACATTATACCTCACATTGTAGCTGCGATCTGCCTAGTATCAAGACCGAAGAAATGAATCTTATAATCAGAGCAACAGCCAACAAAATTTGAGCTTCGTGTTAGAACCAAATTAATGTAAAGTTTTTGGGAGAAAGTATGGACAAAAAACAGTAAGCACAAGACTTCGTAAAAGACTAAGCAAAGTTTTACCTCACAAATTATCCCTTATCTTTGGAACCGTAAACTACACAATAAATTTCCATTTAAAGAAAATTTTTAAGCATGTAGAACATCTTCTGTTTATAGTACCTACCTATAAGAAGAAATTCCGAATGCGATGCATGATTCATGATTGATGCTTGATTCAACTTGCATCCTGAAAGCGTGAAGTCTGTGAGACATTCAACGTCAGAAGAACGACTGTCACGGAATTTTTCTATGGGTGAAATTGATTTTGGTACAGTTTCTGTTGTTGCTAATCTATTTCTGTTTTGCCATTTGAATATAAGTACACTTTTTGGTGGCGTGGCTCAGGACAGAAGTTAAAATTTTGGAAAACACCGTTTGCACATAAATCGTTCAACACTTGTATGAAGTGTCGAAGTTGGGAGGTCCCTTTTTTAGGCATGAGATGTCGTCAAATGATTTTTTCCTTTCTGGTGGAAAGGAGTGTCAGACTGTTATTGGCTGAAACCCATCCGAGTTCCTTCCAATGTCCTTTGTGTTCCAGGGCCGCGGTGAGTCTTTCGAACAAATTCCGCAACTGTGCTAACATCTCTTTGAGGCGCGCGTGAAACACAGTACGTCGTCGACTTGGGTCTAGTTCTGGTTGGACGGCCTTTGTCCAGCTTTTGTGGGCACTTTAGCAGAGCCACACAACGGTAGCCGACCGCAAGCCCACTCCGACGGTGGTCTGGAATCGCTCTACGACTCTCGACACCCGGGTCATCCCCTTCTGTTCTGGCGGCCGGGGTGAAAGGTTGACCTCTCCCTCATGCGTTTCGCCTCCTCCTTCGTTGGCATTACTACTTCGCAGAAGGAAGCGATTGCTTCCTATTCTCCCTCGCTCCGGACTATGGATGAACCAAGGCCGGACGCGAGAGGTCGCCGCCGCCAATCGCCTTTATGAGGACACGCTGATGTTCTGCCCAAGCAAGGGCATACCTCCACCGTACGCTCCTTTGTGATCCTACAGTGATAACACCAAGGCGTGTCCTAGCTCCGAAACCGAAACAGTTAGCTCCCGAAGCAACTGTGACCAGAGAGTACCTGCGTCAGAGAATCCTTGTGGTGCGGCGATCCTACTATCGATATAAATTGGTAACTCTTTAAGTTTCTGAGGTGCTGTTTTTTATTCATGAAAAATATTCTTAGGGGTAGGTAGAATTTGTGGGCTAATCTGTCGAATTCTGTTCTATTCATTCTTCTTCAGTCGACGTATGCAAATTTTCGAAGTTATGTTAAGGTTATGCTTAAACCTATTTTATTATAATATTGAAATCATACCATCGAAAATAAAAACAATTGAATTAGGTACCAATTAAAATAATGACAAAAAGTAACAATCAATTGGGATCGAACTCACACAAAATATCTTACATGGCTTTCATTAAACACCGAAGCTATTCTCTAAACAAAGTAAATAGCGTAATAATAATAAAAAAATATAGCAGTTCCTATACCATGTTATAATTGACTGCTTAACTCCTTGTGGCTAATGACGTCATGTTTTTTATTTCATAGGATAAAATATCTCCCACTGTCTTTCATAGGAACTGCCTCGTTAGCCTAGTGGTCCTAAGCGCGACTGCTACGCTAGAGGTCTTTTGTTCGATTCCCAGGTCAAGCAAAGTGTTATTGGGTTTTTCTATGAAATTCTCATTAGCAGCTCGGAGTTAGGATTTGTGCCCGGTTAATGACAATAGGTTCGCCCCCTGTTACATGAGATCTAAACATACCGGCGAACTGTGGGTGTACATTGTTACACCTCTGCCTAACCCATCGGGAAATACAGGCGTGATGGTATGTACGGTGTAATATGTAACTAATCTGCAGTATTGTGTATATTTTATAGCAATCCAAAACATGTCCAAGAGCAATAATGCTTCCTTAACCTCATTATTTATTACAAATAGCGAAATAACCTAACTATTAATTACAAAGCCCACCACCCAAAGAGCAAAGCAGATTGTGTGAAGGAAGATATCCAGCACCTCATGACTACTTGAATTAGTGAAACTACCTACCTCCCGGTAGTGAACTTCAGTGATGTATCTGGAGGGCATTAAATAGATTGCGCATTTAAGTAGGCCGCTGCAAACATAATTTGGTAAAAGAGGGCATCATATACCCGTCTGAAACTCAGTGCAATTGACGCATAAGTAAAAGCGGCCACCTACTTTTCTTAACCGGTGTAAATTATTGTTAGGGGCATCATCAATCCCGGGTCGGTGCCACGGTCGGTTCCACGTGCGCCTCAAAGAAATGTCAGTACTGTAAGATGGGGCCCGCCAGGGCCAGTGTCTAACAGGGTTGCGGAATTCAAAAGAGTCACCGCGACGCTGGTACGCAAAGGGCATTAGGAGGAACACTTGGTGTTTTAGTCAGTAAGAGTCTGACACTCCCTTCCGTTCCGCCCAGAGCTAAAGAAGTCATTTAAAGATTTCCCATCTTTAAAAACAGGGGTATCATTGATGTGAAAAGAAGAATTTAAGTCATGTGTTGGCCCGACATTTAAAGACTATTTTGTCAAAATTAAAGAGTCAAATAGACATAATTTCTTTAACAATACGTATATTTTCCGCTCTGCTATCGTTTGCACACCTATCAGTTTCTATTTTTTCGATGAAAATTTTTGACTTCAATTTGCTGTTTTTTAGTAACTATGTATTATAGACAGTCTTTTCTGCAAAAATAATAAAGAAAAAATAAGCAAGCTAAGCGTTACTGTATAAGAATGACTACTTCTATTTTATTATTGTTTGGAAATCTTCTAGTATTCAAAAGAAATATTTAAAAAATCACAAAAAGTAAATCATTATACCGGGACCGAACTCAAACCCTGCGATTCGAAAGGCGGTCATCGAACCATTAGACTATTTAATTCAATAGAAAAAGATTTGAAATTGCCGTTCTGTTTTGCCATGATTGACTGTTTAGCTTCTTAAAGGTATAGCGTGATGATAATTATTTCAATAGTTCAATCCTCAGCCATCTAAAGTATTGTTATATTTTGTTTCATCTTTTTTGAAACCCGTCGTAATCTGTATCATCATTGTTCATCCCCCAAAGTAGATAGCGCGATAATTTATAGCCTACGACCAACTTTGGCCTATGATGAATATATATACAAAAATTGAACGGAATCTGTCCGGCAGTATTTGCGTGATGCTCTAACAAACAAACAGACAAAAATTTAGAATCGCTTCCCGACCCCGTAGCAATCACTTTTTTTAAATATATTAAATGTACAGTTTTGACTTCGCTACGATTTTATTATAAGTATAAATAGACTATATACAGACATTATTTTCTGCTTTAATATTAAAAGATTTAAAAAAATAAGTAAGCAAATCAATGTTATGGCAGAAGTTATGCATACTTTTATTTTATTACTAGCTGTTGCCCGCGGCTTCGCTCACGTCGACCTAAGTATTACTTAACTAAATAAGTATTGAATACTATGTTATCAAAATCATCCAAGCAGGTCAAATGGTTGTTAAGGTGACTGCTCATAGTTACGACTGTAGGTTTAAAGAATTTATCTGTAGTCGCTTGAAGTCTGGATTCGTGCACGGCTGGTAATAGGCTTACGCCATACCTGGGGCTAAAACATAATTGGCGTAAGGAGAGTATATGTGGCTTTACTATCCCTTTAGATAATACTATGATGTGGTTTCAAAATTTACTTACTTTTCTTTCTCAAACCATTAAACAGCATCTTTAATAGGCACTGCTTTAACATTATACCTCACATTGTAGCTGCGATCTGTCTAGTATCAAGACCGAAGAAATGAATCTTATAATCAGAGCAGACATCTCTTTGAGGCGCGCGTGAAACACAGTACGTCGTCGACTTGGGTCTGGTTCTGGTTGGACGGCGAGCCACACAACGGTAGCCGACCGCAAGCCCACTCCGACGGTGGTCTGGAATCGCTCTACGACCCCCGGGGCATCCCCTTCTGTTCTGGCGGCCGGGGTGAAAGGTTGACCTCTCCCTCATGCGTTTCGCCTTCTACTTCGTTGGCATTACTACTTCGCAGAAGGAAGCGATTGCTTCCCATTCTCCCTCGCTCCGGACTATAGATGAACCAAGGCCGGACGCGAGAGGTCGCCGCCGCCAATCGCCTTTATGAGGACACGCTGATGTTCTGCCCAAGCAGGGGCATACCTCCACCGTACGCTCCTTTGTGATCCTACAACGATAACACCAAGGCGTGTCCTAGCGCCGAAACCGAAACAGTTAGCTCCCGAAACAACTGTGACCAGAGAGTACCTGCGTCAGAGAATCCTTGTGGTGCGGCGATCCTACTATCGATATAAATTGGTAACTCTTTAAGTTTCTGAGGTGCTGTTTTTTATTCATGAAAAATATTCTTAGGGGTAGCTAGAATTTGTGGGCCAATCAGTGGAATTCTGTTCTGTTCATTCTTCTTCAGTCGACGTATGCAATTTTTCAAAGTTATGTTAAGGTTATGCTTAAACCTATTTTATTATAATATTGAAATCATACCATCGAAAATAAACACAATTGAATTAGGTACCAATTAAAATAATGACAAAAAGTAACAATCAATTGGGATCGAACTCACACAAAATATCTTACATGGCTTTTATTACACACCGAAGCTATTCTCTAAACAAAGTAAATAGCGTAATAATAATAAAAAAACATAGCCATTCCCACACCATGTTATAATTGACTGCTTAACTCCTTGTGGCTAATGACGTCATGTTTTTTATTTCATAGGATAAAATATCTCCCACTGTCTTTCATAGGAACTGCCTCGTTAGCCTAGTGGTCCTAAGCGCGAATGCTACGCTAGAGGTCTTGAGTTCGATTCCCAGGTCAAGCAAAGTGTTATTGGGTTTTTCTATGAAATTCTCAGTAGCAGCTCGGAGTTAGGATTTGTGCCCGGTTAATGACAATAGGTTCGCCCCCTGTTACATGAGATCTAAACATACCGGCGAACTGTGGGTGTACATTGTTACACCTCTGCCTAACCCATCGGGAAATACAGGCGTGATGGTATGTGTAATATGTAAGTAATCTGCAGTATTGTGTATATTTTATAGCAATCCAAAACATGTCCAAGAACAATAATGCTTACCTAACCTCATTATTTATTACAAATAGCGAAATAGCCTAACTATTAATTACAAAGCCCACCACCCAATGAGCAAAGCAGATTGTGTGAAGGAAGATATCCAGCACCTCATGACTACTTGAATTAGTGAGACTACCTACCTCCCGGTAGTGAACTTCAGTGATGTATCTGGAAGGCATTGAATAGATTGCGCATTTAAGTAGGCCGCTGCAAACATAATTTGGTAAAAGAGGGCATCATATACCCGTCTGAAACTCAGTGCAATTGACGCATCAGTAAAAGCGGCCACCTACCTTTCTTAACCGGTGTAAATTATTGTTAGGGGTATCATCGATCCCGGCTCGGTGGTGCGTAGTGTTCCACGTGCGCCTCAAAGAAATGTCAGTACTGTAAGATGGGGCCTGCCAGGGCCAGTGTCTAACAGGGTTGCGGAATTCAAAAGAGTCACCACGGCGCTGGTACGCAAAGGGCATTAGGAGGAACACTTTGTGTTTTAGTCAGTAAGAGTCTGACACTCCCTTCCGTTCCGCCCAGAGCGAAAGAAGTCATTTAAAGATTTCCCATCTTTAAAAAAAGGGGTATAATTGATGTGAAAAGAAGAATTTAAATCGCGCAATAATACAGTCAAGTATTGGCCCGCCATTAAAAAGACTATTTTGTCAAAATTAAAGAGTCAAATAGACATAAATTCTTTAACAATACGTATATTTTCCGCTCTGCTATCGTTTGCACACCTATCAGTTTCTATTTTTTCGATAAAAACTTTTGACTTCAATTTGCTGTTTTTTAGTAACTATGTATTATAGACATTCTTTTCTGCAAAAATGATAAAGAAAAAATAAGCAAGCTAAGCGTTACTGTATAATAATGACTACTTCTATTTTATTCTTGTTTGGAAATCTTCTAGTATTCAAAAGAAATAATTAAAAAAATCACAAAAAGTAAAACATTATACCGGGACCGAACTCAAGCCCTGCGATTCGAAAGGCGGTCATCGAACCATTAGACTATTTAATTCAATAGAAAAAGTTTTGAAATTGCCGTTCTGTTTTGCCATGATTGACTGTTTAGCTTCTTAAAGGTATAGCGTGATGATAATTATTTCAGCAGTTCAATCCTCAGCCATCTAAAGTATTGTTATATTTTGTTTCATCTTTTTTGAAACCCGTCGTAATCTGTATCATCATTGTTCATCCCCCAAAGTAGATAGCGCGATAATTTATAGCCTACGGCCAACTTTGGCCTATGTTAAATATATATCCAAAAATGGAACGGAATCTGTCCGGCAGTATTTGCGTGATGTTCTAACAAACAAACAGACAAACAGACAAAAATTTAGAATCGCTTCCCGACCCGTAGCAATCACTTTTTTTTAAATATATTAAATGTACAGTTTTGACTTCGCTACGATTTTATTATAAGTATAAATAGACTATGTACAGACATTATTTTCTACTTTAATATTAAAAGATTTAAAAAAATAAGTAAGCAAATCAATGTTATGGCAGAAGTTATGCATACTTTTATTCTATTATTGTTGGGAATCTTCCAGTACGCAAAAAAAAAATGTTGGAAAAATCTCAAAAAGTAAAACAGTTATTGAGGACCGAACTCAGGATGAGCGATTTGCAAGGCGGTCATCGAACCATTAGACTATTTACTTCGACGGCAATTACTCTAAAATAGCCGTTCTAGTTTGCCATGGTTGACTGCTTGGCTCCTTGAAGGTATAGCGCGATGATAATCATTTTAGAAGTTTTATTCCGCAGCTATCTCCAACATTCTTACATTAAATTTCGTTGTTTTCAATGCCGTGAGAATATGTAGAAGAACTCAGACATAATGCAACATTGCTTATCCCCCAAAGCAAATAGCGTGATAATTTATAGCCTAAGTGTTAAGTGGAGCTTACTACAATACATTAGTGAAAACCGCATTCAAATCGGTTAAGCCACGGCTGAGATTAGCGTGTTCAAACGCACAGACAAACAGACAAACAGACAAACAGACAAAAATTCTAAAAACCATATTTTCGGCATTAGAATCATTACCCGACCTCGTAGCAATTACTTTTTTTCAAAAATATTAAATGTACAGTTTTGACTTCGCTACGATTTTATTATATGTATAGATTGTTGGAAATCTACCTGTACGAAAAAAAAATGTTTGAAAAATCACAAAAAGTAAAACTGTTATTGAGGACCGAACTCACGATCAGCGATTTGCAAGGCGGTCATCAAACCATTAGACTATTTACTACTTCGGAAATTACTTTAAAATAGTTGTTCTAGTTTGCCATTATTGACTGCTTAACTCTTTGAAGGTATAGCGTGATGATAATTATTTTAGAAGTTCAATTCCGCAGCTATCTACAATATTCTAACATTATATGTAGTTATTTTCAATCCCGTGAGAATCTGTAGAAGAACTCGGACATAATGCAACATTGCTCATCCCCCAAAGCAAATAGCGTGATAATTTATAGCCTAAGTGTTAAGTGGAGCTTACCGCAATACATTAGTGAAAACCGCATTCAAATCGGTTAAGCCACGGCTGAGATTAGCGTGTTCAAACGCACAGACAAACAGACAAACAGACAAACAGACAAAAATTCTAAAAACCATATTTTCGGCATTAGAATCATTACCCGACCTCGTAGCAATTACTTTTTTTCAAAAATATTAAATGTACAGTTTTGACTTCGCTACGATTTTATTATATGTATAGATAATAATATCGGTTTAAAGTTGATTACATTTTATATAAGTTATTTTGCGGTTGCTTTATAAAAATTCGATCGAACTTCGGTCACAATATCTGAAAGAAAATCTTCTTAAAAGTTGTATTGAAAGCCTTAAGACAATTCAAAAATAAAACTTACTCTATTATTATCAAATATTAACAACTTTAAAATTAAAAAAAAAACCTTAATAATAATAAAAAACTTGGAACTTATTAATTTTAAGATTATAAAAAAAAAATACTTAAGTACCTCACAACAAGTCCTTTCATTTGATATGTCACACGACGCAGTGGTGCATCTTGCCCCCGATAGTGACCCCCCATATACAGACTTCGTCTATTCACGTCACATCTCAGCGTTTGGGTCACAGAAATTAATATGTGTACCAAATTTCAACTTAATCGGTTTAGTAGACTTGGAGATAATTGACTGTGACGGTCGGTAAAACGAACACACAAGTGGTAAAGTGGTGGTCTATAAGGGCTCTGTTTTTTTTTGGACGTCCGGAACCCTAAAAAATCTAAAACTAAATGGCATCAAAAATTTTTAAAGGAATCTAGATCATTGCACAGTAGATATTATAGGGCACTAGTGTGTGCACTTCCTCTTCCCCTACTCTCAAAGTCCGATGCGACTGAAATCCGACACGCCTGGAGTAAGCTAAAGCGTAGAACTAACAGCACAAACTTTCAATCCTCGTGCTAAAAAATCTTAGTGGAAAAACCCAATACACTTTGCCCAAACTGTAAATTAAACCTAGCGCCTTACGATATAGAGAGTGATTTTCCACACCAAAATATGATTTATTTAACATAACATACCATCACGCCTGCATTCCCCGAAGGGATAGGCTGAGGCGTACCAATGTACACCCACAGTTCGCCGGTATGTTTAGGTCCCATGTAATAGGGGGCGAGCCTATTGCCACTAACCGGGCACAAATCCTAACTCCGAGCTGCTACTGAGAATTTCATAGAAAAACCCAGTAACACTTTTGTCTCGACCTGGGAATCGAACCCAAGACCTCTTTTTTTTTTGGGGGGTGGGAAATCTTCAAATAACTTCTCCCGCCCTGGGCGGGGCAAGAGGGAGTTTCAGACTTTTACTGACTAAAACCCACCCATGTTCCTTCTTGTGCCCTTTGCGTTCCGGGGGCGCGGTATCTCTTACGAACAACCCGCAGCCCCGGCAGGCATCGGCCCTCAGAACCCAAGACCTCTAGCGTAGCAGTCGCGCTTAAGACCACTAGGCTAACGAGGCAGTTATTATTTATTTATTTGGTAATATGCTTAGTTAACGGCAATGTAATGTAACTTTTTTACTCTGTGTTTTTTTAGGCCATTGGATGGCAAACAAGTCCACGGCCCGCCTGATGTTAACTAGTCACCTCTACCTATAGACATCTGCAATACCGGAGGCCTTGCATATGCGTTGCCATCCGAGAGACAAAGTTGAAATGTCCCATGTAGTCATGTGCCTGTAATGACACCGGCACCCATACCCTTCAAACGGGAACACGGCAACGCTGCTTTGCGGCAGAAATAGGTATGGTGGTAGTAGTACTTCCCCGGACGAGCTCCTTTATAGAGAGCTCTACTACTACTGCGTCTGTACAATATGGTACAGATGACGTCACAACATCGACGATACGAATACGGAACCTTCCAAGTCGTCTTCGAATTTCGCACATTTCTATTTAGAAGTTCCCTTGTCATAATTTAAACATCAGCAACGTTTAAGAACTTCAAGTAATTTCCTGTGTTGATGACGTCACGACGTCGTGCAAACCTCTCGCAAGTTACAAACATGATTAATATTATAGTTATTTATACCGTGACATCTCCTTTGTTCTACTATGTATTCGAAATTAATTCTCACTCATACATTACTCGTTAATGGCATGTTTGCTCTCACAATATCCGGAGTTGACGAGGTTTTCACGTCAACGTCATTTGTTTTTAGGATTCTGTATGTTCCTTAGCCTCTCCGCTGAGGACCGACTTTTTGACAGATCTTTTGATGGCCAAAATGGAACATGAATTCGTATACACCAACGGCACACAGCCAACAAAAAATCGGTAAAAATCAGTCGTGGGCAGAGAGCTTAAACGAGGCCAATGATTTAGCTGTACAGGTTGCTCAATATTGGTCGGGCAAAATTTAAGACGAGTCAGTCGCCACGAAAAAAAGAAGATGAAGGGTTCTGTACCCGAAGTAGAGTTTAGAACCCTTTAGTTATAGAACCCTAAAAATAACACTAAAATTTTACAGGACACGTAATATGACGACTTATGATCATTTAAGATCGCGGACGGGTGCAAAAATAATAAATGCCGCTTAGACTGGACCCTTAAAATGACGATAAAAATATTGTTATAGCAGGTTGTTAGGCTTTTCACGTAAAAGAAAGGTTTTTGACAATCGATCCAGGTCGAGCAGAAAGTGTCATTAGTTTTTTACATTACGAATTTCTTAGTAGCAGCTCGGAGTTTGGATGTTGCTGGTGTGACAACTCTGTGCCTCGGAATGCACGTAAAGCCTTTGATCCAGCTTCTGATCTCTCCTCAGTCGTATCGGATGGCAGCCCCATCGGACTATGAGAGTTAGGGAAGAGGGGAGTCACCCTGTGTTTGCGCACCCACTCGTACACTATGATATCTCCTGCGTACTTGGCTAGTCTCCAGTGACCGCCGAAACGATAATTCTCAGGTCTGAAAAACACCGAAATAAAGTGATAATGGTAGCAGTAGATATTATTCAACAATAGTTACAAAATAGTTAATAGTTTCCTTTCTTGGCTATGTCCAAAACTGTTACTGGGACGTTCATAGTTCCTCGTCTAATAAATCTAAAACCGCACAATATTGGACGAAGGAATCACTAAATCAGCGAGTCTCGTCCGTTCGGCCATTTCCCAGTTATTGGGTAAGGAATGTGTGGATGCGGCCCGTAATACATCACCAATGAAATGCTTGGCGTGCTAGGTGAGTTTAGACTATGTTGTCCTTACATTACGTCATTACGATACTTGCACGCGACCAGTTAGTTCTCAGGCCTAGCAGTGTATGATTCGAGATGATTTTTATTGGAAATATTATATTGTATGTTTTATATTATACGATCCGCATAATAAGTATCACTCATTTTTATAAATAAAACCTCCAAACTGAAGAAATATTACATACAAAAAGGTCAGGTCATGTTACGGTCACAATTATCATCATCATCTGCATAGCCTTTTTCCAACTATGTTGGGGTCGTCTTTCAGTCTAACCAGATGCGTCTGTATCTGACCTTCATAACCTAGTTACTAGGCAACGCGATACCTCTTGGTTAGACTGGTTGTCAGACCTCCTGGCTTCTGACTATCCGTAACGACTGTCAAAAATTTACCAATGACAGCCGGGACCAATGGTTTTACGTGCTTTCCGAAGCTCGGGGGTGTCACAGCACCAATTTTCAAACTCTGGGCTGCTACTGAGCAAATCGTAATGGGAAATCTCAGTAATACTTTTTGCCCGACCTGGGAATCGAACCCGGGACCCCACGCTCATCAATCGCACTTACGACCACTAGACCCACGGGGTAGTTTATTTCTGAGTTACTATAAGGTACTTTTGTATCTGTCAAGATCGCAGTAGGTCAGAAAGTTGAAGGAAGGTACTTGCTCGTTCAAAATAAATAAATATTATACTTCAATCATGTTGAATTTATGGATACAATGTAACAAGTCGTGCTCGTTACAAGAGGTCTAGAGCAAAATAAAAATAAAAACAATTCAAAATAAATTTTAAACAAGAGATGACCAGTTCCAACTGACGGCACCCATTCACGTCATAACCATTTCAACAAATTGTCCCTGGAAACGTTGTTCGTTGAATTATAAAGTATTGCCAAACATAACACCAACCTATTTACCTGCCAAATTCAAGGTTAAAAAAAGCTTTTAACTCGCAACATGTCCACGTTACAAAACCGGTCCACTTTAGTTCCTGTTACAATTTCGCCATTGAACAAGACGCGACGTGTCCACGTCACTGTGCTTGTTTTGATGAGGGTGGAGGTAAAAGGGTTGGGATAAAGGTACTAGCTATACGCTGGATGGGACGATGGGAAGTGTGGCTGTGTGTGTGGCGTGACGTATTTGTAGTTTATGTTCGTATATAGGGGTGTATGTAGTAGTGTGTGAGTACAGTCAAACAAAAAGAGATTAAATTTAAAAACTATCTACATAGTGTGCGTTTTATTTTGGGAGCAAAGAAAATGCCTAACGTATGCCACGCCATCTAGAGAGACGACGTGGTTATGTAGGGTTTTCACCCACTAAAACTCCGACTGTGCGCCTACTTTCGACATGATTGGTCGGTCGCGAGAACTGCTACGCGTGACGTTCGCGAAGTACCTGTAACCTAAACATAACACTTGTAAATAATAATAAAATTAGAATTTATAAAAAACTTTTTTACAAAAAACACAACCTCTTTCAAAAACTAAAAAGTGAAAAATAACTTTAGCTTTTAAAGTCAACGAGCTCATGGGAGAAATCGTTTAAAGATTTCCCGGAAAACAAAAACAAAAAGCTTTGGAAGTCGGTGGCTTTCGCTTTTTAGTATCAATTTCCAGTCATCCAAATCCATGAAGGGACAGTTATACTACGTAAATTAACAAAACACCAATTAAAAGTCACAAGAAAACAAAATACGCTAATTCGTCTACTTGGATGACATATTTTTTTCAGTAATTTTTTTTTTACCAAACTACTGCTAACCACACCTTTGAAGTATAAAGAACAGATGAATCTCCTTCTATTTGAAGTTGGTTAAAAAATAAAGGAGGAAGCTTATAGAGCATCAAAAAAATTAGAGATTAGAACATTCTACAAACAATCTTGTTCTATTTCTAAGATAAATTATTTGAAACAATTATCAAATTTGTACAATATCAACAAGTACTTCTTATGTAATTGTAAGAGCATTTTTATAACCAATAGGTACTAGAAAAAAGAACCAGAATGCTAACTATACTTCTACTTCCTACATACGATTTTACTTGGGGTCGGCAGAACACATTTTTTTCTTCCATTTCGTTCTGTTAACCATCATGCTATCACTGGCTCCCTTCTCTTTCATATTACTCTTCCCACAATCCATCCATCGTTTCTTTGGCTTCCTCTCTCTCTCTCTGTCTCTCTCTCTCCATCCACTCACATTTAAAGATTAAGTACATAGCATTAAAATTGCGCATACCTTCTCAACTACATTGCTTACCTACTCTTTGTTCCGAAATTACAGCCCTACTAAAATAACATAGATCTAGTGTCTTCAGAATCTTGGCCCATAAGTATAACAAAGCCAAGAGTCCCATATGAAAGGGACATTACACAAACTGCGACCAAGACGCTCATCCAGCGACCAATAATGTACGAGAGCTCATACAGCCGGGATCAGTAAACAAGGTTATTGTCTCCCGTCGCCAAGAATATTGTGACACTCTGCGAATGCGAAATTAATCTCAATTTTATATAAGACTATTACGAAAATATTTTTCGTATTAAAGACTTCAGATTTTTCACATCTTCTTCTTGTAAAATAAAAAGTAATGTTTTAAATTAATAACATAACATACCATCCCGCCTGTGTTCCCCGAAAGGTTAGGCAGAGGTGTAAAAATGTAGACCCACAGTTCGCCGGTATGTTTAGGTCCCATGTAATAGGAGATGAGTCTATTGCCATTAACCAGGCACAAATCCTAACTTCGAGCTGCTACTAAGAATATTTCATAAAAAACCCAATAACGCTTTTAGCTCGACCTGGGAATCAAACCCAAGACCTTTAGCGTAGCAGTCGCGCTTAGAACCACTAGGCTACTGAGGCAGTTCAGTTCCTTTATTGTTGTTTGAACAAATTTTAATTCTTGCCGATCCAATCCTCTCCTCGCCTCGCCGGTATGAAATCACCTTTAGAGAAGAAACAGCATACGGGGACTCTGCACGGAGTAGTTCCATAGAGCTAACATAGACTTTAGCAAACAGACATGTTTGCAGTCCGCCTAGCGATCCGACACATACCTATATGGGATAAGCGTACCTACCTACACTAGGGTATACCTCTTTGAACAGTAGTAATACATCTAATGTGATGTTGTGTTGTTGTTGTGTCATGGACATTTTAACTTGCTTACTTATGCACGCGGCTTTGTTTGCGCGAATGCCGATTCTTTTGCTATAATAAAATAAGCCTAATAACTGCTTATAGCATTAGCTGCTTTAACATTAGGTTTTTCGGAAATTAGTCGCAACAGATGACAGACGAGCAAACATTTTTTTCTGATTTCGTAAAAAGCTGTTATTTTGACATTACAAACTGACACTTCAATTTAATTTACTTGTATAGATTTAGGTCATCACTGACATAAAGAAACTACAACTCAAAAACCACTCAAACGAACTTATTGAAATTTGACACAGCGGTAACTTGGGATCTGGAAATAGGATAGAATAGTAAAAACAAAAGCTAGTATTATGAAAAATTTGAAAAACCCATCCTCTGGCCGTTATCCTCAATTCGTCTGCATACAGATTGCCAATCATAGTTCGTTGCCTCTTGCAGCATTTGTTCTTTACACTTGCACTAGCATATACTCCCAATTTCATCCGCGTGTTTCTTTTCACCCGCTTTACGTTACGTCTTTGATTGCTGCTCCGCTCCAGTGGTTTGTAGCGTGGTATTAAATAGCCTGTAATTGTATATATGTAATATTCCAATCCGACTGTTGATTCCAGAGATTTGTGCGTTTAAACAGAGAATCAAATAAACTGTATATTAGTATACTAGCTGTTGCCCGCGGCTTCGCTCACGTCGACCTAAGTGTTACTTAACTAAATAAGTATTGAATACTATGTTATCAAAATCTTCCAATCAGGTCAAATGGTTGCTAAGGTGACTGCTAATAGTTACGACTGTAGGTTTAAAGAATTTATCTGTAGTCGCTTGAAGTCTGGATTTGTGCTCGGCTGGTAATAGGCTTACGCCATACCTGGGGCTAAAACATAACTGGCGTAAGGAGAGTATATGTGGCTTTACTATCCCTTTAGATAATACTATGATGTGGTTTCAAAATTTACTTACTTTTCTTTCTCAAACCATTAAACAGCATCTTTAATAGGCACTGCTTTAACATTATACCTCACATTGTAGCTGCGATCTGTCTAGTATCAAGACCGAAGAAATGAATCTTATAATAAGAGCAACAGCCAACAAAATTTGAGCTTCGTGTTAGAACCAAATTAATGTAAAGTTTTTGGGAGAAAGTATGGACAAAAAACAGTAAGTTTTAAGAAATCTTATATTTCTTAAAAGACTAAGCAAAGTTTTACCTCACAAATTATCCCTTATCTTTGGAAGCGTAAACTACACAATAAATTTCCATTTAAAGAAATTTTTTAAGCATATAGAACATCTTCTGTTTATAGTACCTACCCATAAGAAGAAATTTCGAATGCGATGCATAATTCATGATTGATGCTTGATTCAACTTGCATCCTGAAAGCGTGAAGTCTGTGAGACATTCAACGTCAGAAGAACGACTGTCACGGAATTTTTCTATGGGTGAAATTGATTTTGGTACAGTTTCTGTTGTTGCTAATCTATTTCTGTTTTGCCATTTGAATATAAGTACACTTTTTGGTGGCGTGGCTCAGGACAGACGTTAAAATTTTGGACAAAAAACGTTTGCACATAAATCGTTCAACACTTGTATGAAGTGTCGAAGTTGGGAGGTCCCTTTTTTAAGCATGAGATGTCGTCAAATGATTTTTTCCTTTCTGGTGGAAAGGAGTGTCAGACTGTTATTGGCTAAAACCCATCCGAGTTCCTTCCAATGTCCTTTGTGTTCCAGGGCCGCGGTGAGTCTTTCGAACAAATTCCGCAACTGTGCTGACATCTCTTTGAGGCGCGCGTGAAACACAGTACGTCGTCGACTTGGGTCTGATTCTGGTTGGACGGCGGGCCGCACAACGGTAGCCGACCGCAAGTCCACTCGGACGGTGGTCTGGAATCGCTCTACGACTCTCGACACCCGGGGCATCCCCTTCTGTTCTGGCGGCCGGGGTGAAAGGTTGACCTCTCCCTCATGCGTTTCGCCTCCTTCTTCGTTGGCATTACTACTTCGCAGAAGGAAGCGATTGCTTCCCATTCTCCCTCGCTCCGGACTATGGATGAACCAAGGCCGGACGCGAGATGTCGCCGCCGCCAATCGCCTTTATGAGGACACGCTGATGTTCTGCCCAAGCAGGGGCATACCTCCACCGTACGCTCCTTTGTGATCCTACAGTGATAACCCCAAGGCGTGTCCTAGCGCCGAAACCGAAACAGTTAGATCCCGAAACAACTGTGACCAGATAGTACCTGCGTCAGAGAAACCTTGTGGTGCAGCGATCCTATCCCCATCGAAAATAAAAACAATTGAATTAGGTACCAATTAAAATAATGACAAAAAGTAACAATCAATTGGGATCGAACTCACACAAAATATCTTACATGGCTTTAATTAAACACCGAAGCTATTCTCTAAACAAAGTAAATAGCGTAATAATAATAAAAAAATATAGCAATTCCCATACCATGTTATAATTGACTGCTTAACTCCTTGTGGCTAAAGACGTCACATTTTTTATTTCATAGGATAAAATATCTCCCACTGTCTTTCATAGGAACTGCCTCGTTAGCCTAGTGGTCCTAAGCGCGACTGCTACGCTAGAGGTCTTGGGTTCGATTCCCAGGTCAAGCAGAGTGTTATTGGGTTTTTCTATGAAATTCTCAGTAGCAGCTCGGAGTTAGGATTTGTGCCCGGTTAATGACAATAGGTTCGCCCCCTGTTACATGAGATCTAAACATACCGGCGAACTGTGGGTGTACATTGTTACACCTCTGCCTAACCCATCGGGAAATACAGGCGTGATGGTATGTGTAATATGTACGTAATCTGCAGTATTGTGTATATTTTATAGCAATCCAAAACATGTCCAAGAACAATAATGCTTACCTAACCTCATTATTTATTACAAATAGCGAAATAGCTATTAATTACAAAGCCCACCACCCAAAGAGCAAAGCAGATTGTGTGAAGGAAGATATCCAGCACCTCATGACTACTTGAATTAGTGAGACTACCTACCTCCCGGTAGTGAACTTCAGTGATGTATCTGGAAGGCATTGAATAGATTGCGCATTTAAGTAGGCCGCTGCAAACATAATTTGGTAAAAGAGGGCATCATATACCCGTCTGAAACTCAGTGCAATTGACGCATCAGTAAAAGCGGCCACCTACTTTTCTTAACCGGTGTAAATTATTGTTGGGGGTATCATCGATCCCGGGTCGGTGGTGCGTTGTGTTCCACGTGCGCCTCAAAGAAATGTCAGTACTATAAGATGGGGCCCGCCAGGGCCAGTTTCTAACAGGGTTGCGGAATTCAAAAGAGTCACCGCGGCGCTGGTACGCAAAGGGCATTAGGAGGAACACTTTGTGTTTTAGTCAGTAAGAGTCTGACACTCCCTTCCGTTCCGCCCAGAGCGAAAGAAGTCATTTAAAGATTTCCCATCCTTAAAAAAAGGGGTATCATTGATGTGAAAAGAAGAATTTAAATCGCGCAATAATACAGTCATGTGTTGGCCCGACATATAAAGACTATTTTGTCAAAATTAAAGAGTCAAATAGACATAAATTCTTTAACAATACGTATATTTTCCGCTCTGCTATCGTTTGCACACCTATCAGTTTCTATTTTTTCGATGAAAACTTTTGACTTCAATTTGCTGTTTTTTAGTAACTATGTATTATAGACATTCTTTTCTGCAAAAATAATAAAGAAAAAATAAGCAAGCTAAGCGTTACTGTATAAGAATGACTACTTCTATTTTATTATTGTTTGGAAATCTTCTAGTATTCAAAAGAAATATTTCAAAAATCACAAAAAGTAAATCATTATACCGAGACCGAACTCAAGCCCTGCGATTCGAAAGGCGGTCATCGAACCATTAGACTATTTAATTCAATAGAAAAAGATTTGAAATTGCCGTTCTGTTTTGCCATGATTGACTGTTTAGCTTCTTAAAGGTATAGCGTGATGATAATTATTTCAGCAGTTCAATCCTCAGCCATCTAAAGTATTGTTATATTTTGTTTCATCTTTCTTGAAACCCGTCGTAATCTGTATCATCAATGTTCATCCCCCAAAGTAGATAGCGCGATAATTTATAGCTTACGACCAACTTTGGCCTATGATGAATATATACAATACAAAAATTGAACGGAATCTGTCCGGCAGTATTTGCGTGATGCTCTAACAAACAAACAGACAAACAGACAAAAATTTAGAATCGCTTCCCGACCCCGTAGCAATCACTTTTTTTTTAATATATTAAATGTACAGTTTTGACTTCGCTACGATTTTATTATAAGTATAAATAGACTATGTACAGACATTATTTTCTGCTTTAATATTAAAAGATTTAAAAAAATAAGTAAGCAAATCAATGTTATGGCAGAAGTTATGCATACTTTTATTTTATTATTGTTGGGAATCTACCTGTACGAAAAAAAAATGTTTGAAAAAACACAAAAAGTAAAACTGTTATTGAGGACCGAACTCACGATCAGCTATTTGCAAGGCGGTCATCAAACCATTAGACTATTTACTACTTCGGAAATATCTCTAAAATAGCCGTTCTAGTTTGCCATTATTGACTGCTTAACTCTTTGAAGGTATAGCGTGATGATAATTATTTTAGAAGTTCAATTCCGCAGCTATCTACAATATTCTTACATTATATGTCGTTGTTTTCAATCCCATGAGAATCTGTAGAAGAACTCGGACATAATGCAACATTGCTCATCCCCCAAAGCAAATAGCGTGATAATTTATAGCCTAAGTTTTAAGTGGAGCTTTCCGCAATACATTAGTGAAAACCGCATTCAAATCGGTTAAGCCACGGCTGAGATTAGCGTGTTCAAACGCACAGACAAACAGACAAACAGACAAACAGACAAAAATTCTAAAAAACATATTTTCGGCATTAGAATCATTACCCGACTTCGTAGCAATGACTTTTTTTCAAAAATATTAAATGTACAGTTTTGACTTCGCTACGATTTTATTATATGTATAGATAGATTGTTGGTAAAATTATGCACACAAAAATTAATAGCTGAAGCTATTCCACGTTTAAATAGCAGCATTTTATTATTTTTGTGTTTTAGACTCTAAAAACAAGAAGTCACGTTTGAAAGTTGTTTAAACTATAAAAATATTATTACAAACATCAGTCGTAAAAACTGCAGTCTCTCATATCGGTTCATATTTCTTCGTCGGTAAGCCTTTGTTATATTCAGTGGAGCTCTAAAGTAAATGCTCGTAGCAGCGTCTACAAATTGTCTACGAGACTACGATATCGTAGCACTTCGTAGCGCTACGAGACGAGTTTTTATTTTGATGACATTGTTTATTTGTAATGTAATGCGGTTTATAGATCTGTGTGTATGTTTGTAGTGTGTTTGTATGTCAGGTTTGCTTGACACTTATAACAATATCACCAAACACGTAAGGTAGGTTAGGACCTAATGGACTATTTTTTTTCCGATGGGAAATCATCAAATGTCTTCCCCCGCCCAGTGTCAGACGTTTACTGACGAATTCCCATCCATATCCCTTCTTGTGCCTTTTGCGTTCCGGGAGCGCGGTATCTCTTACGAACAACCCGCAGCCCCTGCGACCTAATGTTTTTAGATCCCCATCGGGTCTCAGTGAATCTCAGGGTCAATTTGTCCAAAATATACAGATTATTTTTTTTTTTTGACGTCGGTTTTTTGCTAAATGAGATCGCAATTGGAATTTGAATGTTTTTAATCACAAGTACATCACGGAATGCGGTGAAGGAATACATCCTGCAGAAACTTGGATATACAGGGTTATTTGTAAAACAATGACAACGTTGCAGGACTGTATTACTATCATCATAAACAACAACTTTTGTTCTTTAATTTTTTACAGAATCAAGCAACGCAAGCGCATTGAAGTGAATGACCGACTGAAGGATTTCCGTAAAATTGTAAATTGGTCAAGTACAAACACCCCCGCCGCCCTAACCCCGCTTCCCTCGCTATTTTACTATCGCTTTCGTTTGCTTCGCATAGACTTCGTAACATTTAGAGCGTTCAATTTAAATGTTTTTATTTTTGTATGAAAATCTGATGAACTAAAATATGATAAATTTTTAAATGTCATAGAACAAAAGTTGTTGATTATGATGTTAGTAACATAGTTCTAAAAGGTTGTCTATGTTTTACAAATAACCCTGTATAGTGAATATAAGTCTGAAATCGAAAATCTGGCTTGAAAAGACGTGAGGATCAGTGCTCGTGGCTACTTCGTATGAGAGGCCTATGTCCTGCAGTGGGACAGTAATAGACACGTATTACGATTATTAAGTGAGACCAAAAACATAACATTACACGATATTTTTTTATACCTAACATAACATACCATCACGCCTGTATTCCCCGAAGGGTTAGGCAGAGATGTACCAGTGTACACCCACAGTTCGCCGGTATGTTCAGGTCCCATGTAACAGGGGGCGAGCCTATTGCCATTAACCAAGCACAAATCCTAATTCCGAGCTGCTACTGAGAATTTCACAGAAAAGCCCAATAACACTTTTTGCTCGACCTGAGAATCGAACCCAAGAACTCTAGCATAGCAATCGCGCTTAGGACCACTAAGCTAACGAAGCAGTTTCCATACCTGGTTTCAGATAAGTACTTACTTATTTTTAAAAAGAGGTTCCATATAATAAAGTCAACATAAAGAGGTATCTTACAGAGCAATAAGAAGATAGAGGAATATAAAGCTTATTTCACACAATATTTACGCCCGCGGCCACTCCGCTTCATTGTGGACGTGAGAGGGTTAAGCGATGTAGGACAGTTACACATTAGAGGGGGACATAGGAGATGAACACAATAGTTGCATGTACAAAGGAAATTTAGAATATTTTGGTTAGAATAATTATATAGGGTAGATGGTAATTAGTGAACACACCATCACGCCTGCATTCCCCGAAGGGTTAGGCAGAAGTGTAAGCAATATACACCTACAGTTCACTGATATGTTTTTATGTCCTATGTAATAAGGACGAGCCTATAGCCAACAACCGGGCAAAAATCCTAACTCCAAACTGCTACTGAAAATTTCACGGAAAAACCCAATAACACTTATGCTCGACCTGGGAATCGAACCCAAGACCTCTAGCGTAGGAGTCGCGCTTAAGACCACTACGCTGATTAGGCAGTAAACAACATTATTATTATTACAAATCCAGACAACACCCAAAATCTCTGCACATCGTTACACTATTGTTTTACCAATAAAAATCTCATTCAAAATGTAACGATTCAGGAACGAACCTGGTCCCCTCCCTCCATACAACACTTATCCGGTGCGAGCCGAACATTTTATTACCGTGAGAGTGAATTTATTTACAGTGTATCTAATACTGCTTTTACGCCATCTTTAGAAGCTTCGGAACGGGCTATAAACATACTTTAAGATGTCACTTTAGTGTGAAAAGCGCGAGTTTCAGGGGCGAGATTTCTTTAGATATCTGTACAGATTGGAATGGGATGGGGACGATATGATACGAGGCTTTTTATGTGGAGTTTGATGTGTGCATGTATGTAAAATGTTTATTAATATTGTGTATATGCTGATGGAATTATAAAACAAAATATGAAGGATTTTTTTCCAGCGCGCTTCGCACAGACGTTGCCACTGATGTGTTATATTTTGGTCAATAAGTCATTCATACATACAGACCATCACGCCTGTATTTCCCGAAGGGTTAGGCAGAGGTGTAACAATGTACACCCACAGTTCGCCGGTATGTTTAGCTCCCATGTAATAGGGGGCGAGCCTATTGCCATTAACCGGGCACAAATCTTAACTCCGAGCTGCTACTGAGAAATTCATAGAAAAACCCAATTACACTTTTTGCTCGACCTGGGACTCGAACCCAAGACCTCTAGCGTAGCAGTCGCGCATAGGACTACTAGGCCAACGAGGCAGTTCATTCAAGTCATTCATATTGATTTATTCATTAACAATGTCACATTGTGTCCGATTTTTTTATAAAAAGTAATTGCATACACTACAAACTAAAAGCACCACTATGGTCAAACACTTAATAATAAAAAATAAAATAATATAATCTAGACATATCAGTACAAGAATTAGTTATTTCAATAAACTAAAATTTTATAAATACCAACACCTTTAATAATTAATCTAAAAATGACAAAAGAAATCAAAGTCATGAAACTCAATGATATTTTGGGGTACTACACATACATATCTAGGCTTGTTGTCCGTCTAATATCTTAATTTTAAAATGAAACACCATAACTCAAAATTCTAATTTTACCCTACGAGTAATTGGGTCCCGTATAATTACGAATAATGAATGGCTCAGAGGTTAAGACACGCAGGTTCTCATACACAAGGTTCACAACCGATGAGGGCTTGTACCAATTTATCTTTTCCTATTGGTATTATATTATATTTTCTAAATTTATCTTGGACATCACTTGCATCGGTGGAGGAAAACATCGTAAGGAAACCTGGGCTTATAATTAACTAAGGACTTCGTCCGCGTAACTTACTTCAGCCGCGTTAGGTTACGTCTTCCATTACTGCTCCGCTCCCGTGGGTCATAGCGTGATGTGATATAGCCTATGTTACTCAGGAATAATGTAGCTATCTATTAGTAAAACAATGGTTAAAATCGGTCTAGTAGTTTTGGAGCCTATACGTGATAAACAAAAATCTTTCCTCTTTATAATATTAATATAGAAATATACATCTAAGACTGGTCTTGAGCAAGTGTGATCATGCTCGTGCCTTCTCTGTATGAGAAGAAGCTTTTACTCTGCAGTGGGACAATAAAAGGTTGGTATTATTGTTGTGAAAAAAAAAACATATCATTCTCAAACAAAATTTATTAATTTACCACGCAATACAATATGAACGATAATATTTCCCGGCATCCACCCGTTTTAAAAATTAATAAAATGATTCCACTTTGCAAGTTAAGCAGTTTAATTATGAATTATAACTCATATTCTCTTAGCTGCAGTGCGGAGAGGCGATTAATTAATAACACTGATTAAATATTAACTGCCTCGTTGGCCTAGTGGTCCTAAGCGCGACTGCTACGCTAGAGGTCTTGGGTTCGATTCCCAGGTCGAGCAAAAAGTGTTATTGGGTTTTTCTATGAAATTCTCAGTAGCAGCTCGGAGTTTGGATTTGTGCCCGGTTAATGGCAATAGGCTCGCCCCCTATTACATGGGACCTAAACATACCGGCGAACTGCGGGTGTACATTGTTACACCTCTGCCTAACTCTTCGGTGAATATAGGCGTGATGGTATGTTAAATATTTAATCTGAGCATACATAACAATGATTGTTGGCCAATTTCGGTTTTGAATACATTGTGGTATAATAATAGTAGTTTCTGCCCGCGAATTTGTCAGCGTGGTGTTTTAAGGGGCTACGAGTATCCGAACATAGGATACCGTAAAACACTTTTTTTGTCGCATAGTCTAACTTATTGGTACATATTACACGACTGAAAAAAAATTAGTGTATTGTCAAAGGTTTAAAAAAAAATCCTTACGTATAAATATTTCATGACAATATAAAAAAAGAAAAAAAAAAGATCTGATAATTATGAGCGTAAACTATATAATTCTATGTAATAACATTATAGGGAATTTCATGAACTAAAGACATACCTATACATTATTCCACTAAGCCGTGTATTTTTTTCATAATTTAAAGAAAAGCTTAAAATTACTGTTATTTTTGTTAAACTAACATCGAACGAATTGCTATTTTTAACCTTATTTGTTGCCGTGAAGCGTAATTGTCAATTGCCTAAACATTTGCTTACGATAGTGCCTAAAGTTATGTCTTTGGTTACTGCTCCGCTATCGTGGGTTATAGCGTGATGTTTATGTAGCCTATAATTCTCTTTAATAAGCATATTACGCAAAGGATATTTTTCTACTCCGACCAGACGTTTCGGATATTAGTGCGTTCAAACAAACATACTAGTCAGCATTATAATATTAGCATAGGAATAAGTGTTATTAGATCTGTATTTTAAATGAATGAATTTAAAGTTTCTTGCCCATTTTTTCCATACGAAACTTTTGGGTAACCAGATTCAATGATTTTTCCTTGTATATGGCAACTTTCTGATTGACAGCCATGAACGAAAATTCAGTTGGAAGCAAATTATAATGCACTATATCATTGAGCTATTTGTAGTATCATTGAGGTATTTGTTAATATAGGAGGGCAAAGAGCACAACGGCCGTATTAAGGTGAATCATTAGTTAAAGACATAATATTTCCCGTGCCAGAGAGAGACGGAGATATATGTCATATTTAGCCTTCTCTTTTTCGCAACAGAACAAGGATGGCTTTCCTTGTATTTTGGATGTTACAGGGGATCTAACTAGTGACCAACACGATCGATAGTTTGCACGTTAACCGTCATGTTATTTTAGTTAACTGCCTCGGTAGCCTAGTGGTTCTAAGTGCAACTGCTACGCTAGAGGTCTTGGGTTCGATTCCCAAATCGAACAAAAAGTGTAATTGGGTTTTTCTATGAAATTCTCAGTAGCAACTCGGAGTTAGGATGTGTGCCCGGTTAATGGCAATAGGCTCGCCCCCTGTTACATGGGACCTAAACATACCGGCGAACCGTGGGTGTACATTATTACACCTCTGCCTAACCCTTCGGGGAATACAGGCGTGATGGTATGTTGTTGTTGTTATTATAGCTAGTATGAAAAGGCTCGGCATCAAAATGGCTGTTAAAAAAAGATTATAATAAATGGCAGAAGCGATTTATTTAATGTTGAAATTTAAATTCATTTAACCCTTAATCGTTCACGCGAAGGTATGCACGACCATGCGTGCATTTTACGAATATTATTAGGAGTAAGGTTTGTTACACACGCTACGTTTTTTAGTTTTAGCAAAAAAATAATGTAGTGTGGAACATTGTCAAGCGTGACATAATGTTTATTAATGTACAATTAAATTTGTTGCAGAGAAAAAGTAACAAATGGATTTTTTTAAGATTTTCTTTTTTCCAAAGTCACAAAAATAACTGAATAAAGTGGAAATATAAAGCGTAACAGAAAAACATTATATTTAAAAACGCAAAAGAAGGCGCATTAAAAATAAATTAGGAGTAACCGATAAGCGAAATACATTTTTTTTTCCATAAACCAAAGATTAGATTCACTGCGGCAATGCAGTAAATCATTAACCACAGACATTAACCGAACCAGTTAAGCTAACAACTTGTTACGTACAAAATGCTACCTGGAACTTTGAACTCATTACCATAATAGACTAACAACATACCCATACAAGTACTGCGAGCCGTTTGAACACAAAATGCCGACAAATTGTCCGTACATTGAAACGATCGCGTGTGTTACCAACCTAACCTGTCAAAACCTGCATTACACCAAGGCCTCTGGTATTACAATAATTAATTTTCTACTTAGCCTGTTACAATTTTAGGTAGAAACAGTTGCTAGTATAATTAATATTATGTTTCAAATAATATATTTTCTTTTGAGACCCCGCGGCGCGGCGTAGGGTTGGTCGTAAATTGTGTTGTATTAAATGTAATATGTGCTGTCAATCTGCTAATTCTGGTGAGTGAGGGTTGTTCAGAGTCAACGCAAATAGACAACATTACGCTCAAGCAGTTTTCATTTATTAATAAACTATAACACATCGATAATAGAGTTGAAAATTGCACGACGAATTATTAGGCATTTATTGTTTTGCATGCTATTACTGAATTTTTAACTCTATTTCCTTTGTATTTGAGTTCATATTTAATTAATCGGAGGAAAATCCTTGTTTTTTTTATATTATCTGCTGAGCGTTAGAGTTTTTTTGTAAAAACCGAAATTACGATTATTGTACCTAAGTCTTAATAAAAATGTAGTTGTTTAAAGTTAAGACAAGCTTCTAGCCTTGACTTAGTCCGCGTAGAAGTTAAGTATTAGCTTATGGCACTCAATACTAGTGTAGGTTTCACCAGTAAAAGATTTTTTGTATTCAGGACAGTACTTCTAGGTATTACGTCATACAAACAAAAAAGTTTATCTGGCTGCGAATCCGCCCGCGTGGGTTTTTTCACCCGTGTTATATAACGTTTTTGGTTACTGCTCCGCTCCCGAGTCTCGTAGCGTGATGTTATATAGGCTATTATTAATCCACTCACGAATCTGGCTATCATAAACAAAAACATTTTGACTAGTAGTTCCAAAGATAAATATGAATAAATCTGAAGTGTTTCTTTTTTTGTTAAAAATTAGCTAGTTTAAACAAACAAAATGATTCATATTTATTATAGTTGTCGGAACGAGTCGTGCGCGCAAATATCAAGTTAATTTTTGGGTTCTTGGGTTCCCGTCTGGGTTTTTTGGGGCACCAACGTTGCACGCGATCGATCCGACTGACGAAGCAATCGCGTGCAGCGTCGGCTACCCAAAAAACCCGGAAAAGGACTCAAAAATCCAAAAAATAACTTAAAGTTTGTGCTCACGACGCGTGGTGACTACTATATCCTACTATGTAATATTATAAACGCGAATATTTGTAAAGATGGATGTTTGTCACTGAGATACATTGTAGTGTGGAACAACACATAGGATACTTTTATCCCGGAAAAATGAACGGTTCCCGTGAGATGATATTATATCAAATATGACGCAGACGAATTCGCGGCTAGAAGCTAGTATAAGTATAAATAGAAGAAGTCTTTAAAAAAATCTGACAACAAAATAAAATGTTAATGAAAAGCTACGGAAAAAAAAAATTAATGAAATCAGATACAACAATTTCACGATGAAAAATAAAACCATCATATCATCACGCCTGTATGTTTAGGTCCCATGTAATAGGGGGCGAGCCCATTGCCATTAACCGGGCACAAATCCTAACTCCGAGCTGCTACATGGAATTTCATAGAAAAACCTAATAACACTTTTTGTTCGACCTGGGAATCGAACACAAGACCTCTAGCGTAGCAGTCGCGCTTAGGACCACTATTACTGTTGTAAAATATTATTATTCCACCAATATTATTATTTCATCTTTTCTTATCAAATAGGTACCTAATGTCTTATTCATTCTTACCCAGAACCGAGATACACAAACTATAATTAGATCTCCTTGAACTACGAACAAAAGAGCTTAAAGATAAGTGTAATTGGTAACCTGAAAGCTTACCTGAAAAACGGATATTACAGACCAGATTTCAACTTCCATTAATTACTTGGCTAATAGTTTTATTTTCTTTGTAATACAAGTCAGACAAGCAACTTCAACGAATTCGACGATTCTTGGTAGAGCGAAAGAAGAATACCTGGAAGGACTCGATCAAGGTTTTTGCTTAGCATGATATGGTGTAAGCGTGGGAAGGAACCCCGGGGTTTTTACCAGGTAAGAATCTGAAATACCCCCGTGCTCATCCCAAAGCGGAGGACAATAATGGCGATTTATCACACAGCAAACCAAAAGGTCTTTGTCCAACAGTGGGCAATAACTACAGAAAATAAATGAACTGACGCCTTTTACCCATTGGGGTAGGCAGAAACCACAGAACGCCACCTGCTACGATCCTTACATACTCCTTTCGCCTCGTCCACGTTTATACATCTAGTCAAACAAGCACGCCGGTTACCTACTGGTACCTAATACGCACCCGACCTTTCTGAAGAACCTCACCAATAAGGTCAGGGTAGGTTTTTCTAGGGCGTTACCTCCCAGTGTTGCCACTCACATCTGTCATATAAATCCCTTTTGTTAGTCTCCTTACATTTATCCTTTCAACATGACCAAACCATCTAAGCATACTCTTTTCAATCTTTGTCACTACATGAATAATTAATAAAAAGTTTAATAATAAATAAATAGATTTTTGTATTAAAAGTGGGTTTTTTTGCGTAATTTTTACGTATTTATACGTATGATAATTGTTTTCCAGTTTAGAATTATAAAAAAACATGTTATTAAGCAAGCTTATGCATATTATTTAAGCATATTATGTAATATTTTTTTAAGGATTCCATTTTGTTTTCCTTTTTGTTTTTACTAGAAACGAATTATCAATTAGTCAAATCAAGACGTTTTATTTACTGCTTGTAATCCGATTTCAATTTATAGGCCGAGTTATTCGCCCTAAATTCAGCCCACAAGCAGCCCTACACCCCTTTCAAGTCCCGGGACACGCAACTATAACATTCATCATAATTCCGCAAGCCTGTTCACGAATCCGTATACTTATCGTATCTGCATTTTTTCGTATGTTACCATGATTTATGTTATGTTCTCATTGTATAAACGAATCTATTTTGGGGTAAGAGGCAGTGGTTATAAGTTTCGGAGATTGTGGTATTAAAAGTTACTACTAGTATTAATGACAATTGATGTGCTTTGTTGAACCAAACTGATAGAATTATAACTTTACTAGCTTTTGCCCGCGACTTCGTCCGCGTGGATATATTCACCCATGTTAAGTAACGTCTTTAGTTACTGCTCCGCTCTCGTGGGTCGTAGCGTGATGTTATATAGCCTATGACAAAAAGAACTCGGGGGAAAACTTCTCCACGTCTTTCCAGGCATGGCTTTATTTTCCCTAGAAAACAAATATCTCTCATAAGATCACTCCAATATATTCAAGTATAAATCTGTTCTTATGTCTCAAAGTCATTCTTCAAAACTTTTAATGTCCAATTAAGTATACTTATACAACGTCCCCGTCCATAAAAAGTTCCACTTCGTTTGCTAATTAAGTTAGAAATTAAAAGAGATTTACGTCGATACGTAATTAAAGAAGGCAATTAAATTATAATACGCTTCTGTTCTGTAACTTTTTCGCTGGTCTCATTTTGTTCCGTGAACGGTAGGGATATGCTGATGTCTTATCGATAGTGTTTTATGTTTTAATTACGTGTTTACGTTTAGCAGGGGGGTAATTCTACTAACTTTTAGGAACGACCGTGGTCTTGTCTCAGTCTCTAGAATACTAAATAAATTTTGACATTGATTACCGGTAATGTTATGTCAATTTTTTTTTTATTAGATATAGTACAATTGGTTTTCAGATTTCTCTACCTCTTAAAGTTAAATATAAAGTGTCTAACTCAATACCGACTGTATTATTATCATTGCTAAAAGTCCTAATTTAAAACATTTCTTTTCCAACTTAAATTACCTGCATTCGAGGTTTCTTAACTCATAAAATCCTCATACCAAAATTGAAACCATAAATGAAAAGACTAGACCAGAAACAAAATGGCTCCTAGTAATAAACACCTAAATTACCACAATCAACATCCAACACACGTAGCCGTAACCAAACACAAATGTTATCGACACTAAACTATCGACACGACCACATCCCTACCAGTCGTTAGAGCACGAAATCACGTTAAATGCCGTTCGGAAATTAAAGCGGATACTAAGGCGGATACGACGTGACCAGATGCCGACCTCCGCGGATAAAAATAATATGTTTTATAGTTTGGTATAGCTTACATTGGACAGGTGTATTGTGCACTTCGAGGATGTAAAACTATAAACAGGTACACAGCACAGCCAAAATTGTGATTCCAATGCAAAAGTCTACATAAATAGGCTAATACGGACGACACGGTTGGCGTTGTGGCCGAGCGATTGGCTGCTGCGCTGCGTGTCGCGGGTTCGATCCCCGCACGGAACAAATATTTGTATAGCCTACAGATAGTTGTTCCGGGTGTGACTGATTGTGTATGTGAGTTTATGTGTTTGTAAATGCATCCACGATACAAGAGAAATTCCTAGTGTGGGGCAACGTTTTTAAAAAAAAAAGTGAATATAATACAATCATAATACCAACCTATTACTGTTCCACATAAAGACAAAGACCTCACCTCATTCAAAGAAGGCACGAGGATTGATCATCACGCTTGCTCAAGGCGAATTGGCAATTTTAGACTTATATTGTTACTTACTAGCTGTTGCCCGCGACATCGATCGCGTTGTGGCTATTGTAAAGCACAAACTACCCGCAATTTCCTCCGCGTGGCTTATTTCACCAGCGTCAAGTTACGTCTTCGATTACTACTCCGCTCCCGTGTGTCGTAGCGTGATGTTATATAGCCTATGATACTCACAAATAACATGGCTTTCTATGGGTAAAAGAATTTTCAAAGACGGTTCAGTAGATCCATAGATTACCCCCTACAACCTCACATACTGACAAACTTTACCTCATTATCATGTTAGTACAGATAAAGTCCAGGTTCCGTCAAGAACATAAATTTAGAAAGTGTATGTATACTCCAGACGGATTCCGACCACGGCGGCTAATCTTTATTCAGACTAGCAAAATATGCAGGAGGTATTATAGTGCACAAGCGTGTGCGCAAACACAGGTACACCTCCTCTTCCCTAACTCTCATAGTCCGATGGGACGGCAATCCGACACAGCCGGGGAGAGATCAGGCGCAGGACCAACAGCTTTACGTGCTTTCCGAGGCACGGGGGTGTCTCACCGCCAATTTCCAAACGCCGGGCTGCTACTGAGAAATTCCTAATGGAAAAATCCAATAACACTTTTTGCCTGACCTGGGAATCGAAACTCTGACCCCACGCTCAACAGTCACGACTGTTGAGCGTGACCACCACGAGACCAACGGGGCAGTTAGAAAGTACATAAAATATGAATATTGAGAAAGTGCCCGAATGCGAAGCCACAGCCTTGTGTATGAGAAGCGGGCGCCTTAACCACTTGTCCACATACCATCACGCCTGTATTCCCCGAAGGGTTAGGCAGAGGTGTAACAATGTACACCCACAGTTCGCCGGTATGTTTCAGTCTCATGTAATAGGGGGCGAGCCTATTGCCATTAATCGGGCACTAATCCTAACTCCGAGCTGCTACTGAGAATTTCATAGAAAAACCCAATAACACTTTTTGCTCGACCTGGGAATCGAACGCAAGACCTCTAGCGTAGCAGTCGCTCTTAGGACCACTAGGCCACCGAGGCAGTTAACCAATACATTTACAGCTTTATTATATTAGTGTAGATTAATTAGCTAAGGAATAGTGCAATTTAACTCTCAGACAGCTATTCACAGGTAACAGAACAACACAATACATGTATCTGCCAATCACAGCGATAATCGCCGGCCAATTGTTGTCCACCTGGTCGCCTACACACCACAGTACACGCGAGATAATCCTCACATGACACGGAATGTAACGCTGTCCTCAATACCTTGACCACTATAATTATAATATCGGTGCATTGTGTTCACAATAAAGGGTTAATTAACCCTTCTACTGGCGCTTGGTGAAAAAACCACTTAACGAACGTTTCATGTTTTTTTAGTCTATATTTGGGAAGCTTCTGGTAACAGAGATACCATCATACCATCACGCCTGTATTCCCCGAACGGTTAGGCAGAGGTATACACCCACAGTTTGCCGGTATGTTTTAGGTCCCATGTAATAGGCGGTGAGCCTATTGTCATACCGGACACAAATCGTAACTCCGAGCTGCTACTGAGAATTTTATAAAAAAACCCAATAACACTTTGCTCGACCTGGGAATTGAACCGAAGACCTCTAGCGTAGCAGTCGCGCTTACGGCCGCTACTTCTTCTAACGTTTTTTATTCAAAAAGTCGCCATCTTGCAGACTACAACAAACAACCAAACAAGGATGGTGATCACATTTACTTAACATACCTTTTTTATTTATTTTGTTTTCGAGGGAAGCCTCCAAAAGGCGCCCGATCTTTTGAGGATAAGACCGGGGAGTGTGGGATTCGTACCCCACCAAAACCACCCCGGTGGACACCATCAGCACATAGAGACGGTTCCGTTTCCTCTTAAAAGACCGCACCAGAACCCTCCCCGTGCAATGCCTGTTAAGGCACGTCCCTGGGAAGACTGACACTCTCAGACATCCTAAAATTCACTTCCAAAATAAATGCGGCACCTTTTCATTACCGGAGACCTCGCAAAGGTTAATCTCAAATTAGACTTTAAAAACATACCTTTTATGAAAGTATAAAATTTTCAAACAGTCTTCAGTTTAAAGCTCTCAAAATTAACACTTCGTTCTTAGATCAAACTTGAAAATTCTTCACAAAAGTGACGTGCAAAACGAAACTTTATCTCCAAGACAATAAGGTTTAAAATCTTTTGTTTGATATTACAAAAGGTTGATGAATACAGTCTTTAGATCATTTCATTCGTTCGTTCGAGTATTCGACACCTTCGATGTAGGAAATACTCAACTTTATTTCTTGGGACAGGTGACATACAGGGTGCTCCGTACAAAGTTACTTAAACTTACTAATTAATTTAATTAAAATAAAACAAACTCCAGCCGCGATTTTGGCGGTACTAACTTTGTTAAAATGTTTTATGTAGGAGTTGATTAAAAATGTGGAGAAGGCAAAAACAAACGAGTCGTGACGTCATTTATGACGTATGCAGTTTATTTCTGATGGGAAAAAAATTGTCCTCAATTTTTGTACGACAATTTTTTTTTCTATTAGAGCCGAAGCCCACGTCCAACTTTTTGTAGGACCAATTATCGGACCGTTCAGTAGAACCATAGTTTCGTGGGACCGACTTTTTGTAGGACGTGTGCGTTGGTATATTAGAATTCATATGTTCCGTTCTCCCCGACAAAAAAACGGTCACCGATGTTTAACATTTATTTAATTAAGTTAAATTGTAATTGTCAAAAAAGACAATAATATATTTTTGGATTACAATTTCAATGTCGCAATTGTATTACGTACGATACGTAACATACCATCACGCCTGTATTCCCAACGGGTTAAGCAGAGGAGTAGGTACCAATGTACACCCACAGTTTGCCAGTATGTTTAGGTCCCATGTAATAAGGGGCGAGCCTATTGCCATTAACCGGGCACAAATCCAAACTCCGAGCTGCAACTGAGAATTTCATAGAAAAACCAAATAACACTTTTTGCTCGAACCCAATACCTCCACCGTAGCAGTCGCGCTTAGGACCACTAGGCTAACGAACGAACGTATGAATAATATTCAGATAAGATTCTTGTCAATATAAATATTACAAGGGACTCAAAGTCATGACTAACCCTTAGTTGATAAGTTGTGGCTGTACTAACCATTGGACCAATGTTGTCAAGTGAAATAAATGAATTATTATTATTATTATTCTCATTTATTCATTACTAAATACATATAAATTACATTTTTAAATATTGTTATAAAAGTAAAAACATTTAAAATTAATAATTATTATTATTATTAAAGTGTAAATAATGTTCATATAATTAACATTTAAACATCGTTTTGCGTGCTTAAGAACGTTATATTAAACGTTTCATTTTCAGTTGGGACGTAAATTATTATACGGATCAGATTTGTTAGCAATCGTGTTTTGTAAATGCGTGTCCTGCTGGAAAAGGTAAATTATGAGATATTATTGTTCGTGATAATTTATTGTGCAAATAAAATTACGATTTTGTTAGATTAACAGACGATTATGATCCAGTGGGAAATCCTTTGGATGGGTAAACAAGAGCACTTTTGAACTCAATTTTGTTTTTGAGAGTACTTTTTCTTTAGGGATTGGAAATCATCAAATGACTTCCATCGTCCTGGGCGGAGCGGGAGGGATTGTCAGACTTTCACTGACTAAAACCCATCCATGTGCCATCTTGTGCCTTTTGCGTTCCGGGGGCGCGGTATTTCTTACGAACAACCCGCGGCCCCGGCAGGCATCGGCCCTGAGTGGCCCCTAAAGCGGACGGGTGTGTCGGACTCCTGCCGGCTAAAACCCCTTGTGTTACTCGTACTACCTTTGGCCTTTAAATACGACTTTTGCAGTTGATTTTCTAAAAACATTTTTCATGCACACCTTGTCCGATAAATAACGAACACATCAAAAAAAATAATCAGCCAAATCGGATAACCCGCTCTCGAGTTTTGCGCTATACAACACGTTAAGCCAAACATTTGTATGTATATATTTGCAGAAGATTTAACAAAACCAAATTTTACTCTATACAGTACAAAAAACACGATGAAAAATAATACAAATAAACTCCAAAGACTCCACACTAACTTCACACGAAAATGAAATTCGATTTACAAACAGGACACCCTGTAAAGGCGCCAGCAAGAAATCTAAATTGAATCGAAATTGTAAGAATTTCCGTGTGTGGGATTCCTATTGTCGTGTGTGCACACAAAGATGTAGGTGTGTGTGTGGGAGAGAAAGTGGGTAGCGTGCGTGTGATTATGGGTTTTTCTTTAAGCTGCGCGATTGTTTCTTTTGATACTTTTACTTATTTTCACAGTTTGCAGGTGAACGTTCTGAAGGAATTGTTTAAAGAATTTGATTACTTTGAAATAGTTCTCTGGTATTGCAGATGTCTATAGGTAGCGGTTTTTTTTTAGGTATGGGAAATCATCAAATAATTCACCCCGACCATAGTGTCAGACTTTTACTGACTAAATCCCATCCATGATCCTTCTTGTGCCCTTTACGTTCCGGGGGCGCAGTATCTCTAACGAACAACCCGCAGCCCCGGCAGGCATCGGCTCTGAGTGGCCCCTTCAAACATATAGGTAGCAGTGACCACATAAAATCAGGTGGCCAATTGGCTTGTTTGTTATCCAAGGACATAAAAAAACAAATCCTGCCTCCGAGCTGCTACTGAGAATTTCATAGAAAAGCCCTAGTAACACTTTTTGCTCGGTCTGGGAATCGAACCCAAGACCTCTAGCGTTGCAGTCGCGCTTAGAACCCTAGGCTAATGAGGCAGTTAACCAACATTTACGCAAATGAAGTCGCGGGCATAAGCCAGTAAGTAATAAAATTTGTTTACAGACCCGTCAGTAATGCACGCTTCCACAAAAAACGTGGAAGCCATTAGGCGTCCATTAAGGCGTATAGGATAATTTTGGCCTAAATGTTCCTATTTATAATATTCTCCAGACCGATTCCGGCCACGGCGGCTAATCATTATTCAGACTAGCCAAGTACACAGGAGATATTATAGTGCACAAGTGTGTGCGCAAATATAGGGGCACTGCCTCTTCCATAACTCTCATAGTCCGATGGGATGGCAATCCGACACACCCGGGGAGAGATCAGGCGCAGGGCCAACGGTTTTACGTGCTTTCCGAGTCACGGGGGTGTCACACCACCAATTTCCGAACTCCGGGCTGTTACTGAGAAATTCCTAGTGGAAAAACCCAACAACACTTTTTGCCCTACCTGGGATCGAATCCAGAACCCCACGCTCAATAGTCGTGTTCGCCATCACGAGACCAACGCAACGGGGTAGTTAATACACAAAAGGTGAAAAGGGAACGGTTTGCGAGTTTATTAAAAGTTTGTGGAACTATTGTGTTTGGGTGACTATTTTTGACATAACATTTTGGTGCCTTAAAGAAAATGATCGATCTTAACATACCTTCGGCAATTTCAAAACTGGTTTCATTTTTAATTTAGACACGGATGACTCAGCAGCTGATGAGCAACGAATGTGGTGGTTGTTCCGGGTCTGGCTGTTTGTGTATGTGAGTATTTATCATGTGTTTATAAACACACCCAAGATACAGGAAAAAAAAATATACTATGCATGTCGGTGATGCGACCCCGTGAGTTTTGCCCGTACCAAAAATATCTCAACGGGGCTAATGAAGATTTTTAATTTAAAAATGTAGCAATATGTCTACATTACAATTTGTTATTAAGTAATTTCAATTACTTAATAACAAATTGTAATGTTCCACGTGCAATGCAACAACAAACAGTTCCCACCGACGCAATAGAACAAAACAGAATCAAAATCACACGAGAGCTTGCCTGTTGCTTGGCCAACACAATCCTATACAATATTCATAGGCAGGGGTGGACTAAGGGTGGTGGAAGGGGCCGCCTGTCTCGGCTCTGGGGGTCTCCAAAATCTCGAGTAGTTCTCTTAACCAAATAAGGCTAAAGGCAGTTAGGAGTTGGTTGGAGGCCCCATAGAGACAATTAGGACCGGGGCCCCTATTTCCTTCCACCTGGGGCCTCTGGTTTAGTCCGTCCCTGTTCACAGGCTAATAGTATTACAAGCGAATAGCACTGTTTCACTAGTTACAATTGATTTAAAATCCAGTACAAATCCAGGCAAATCCAATGAAAACCCGCTAATAAAGTGTTGCTGTTAGTAGAGCTAACTTTTCCCATTACTTGGTCGTTTATTTTGCTTCAATGCGTTTTAATAGCAATATATGGAATAATTGGTGGCGCTGGAAGATACTGAATATTGGTACTTTGGTTATGCATGTACAACCTTTTTTTTTGTTTACAAGAAACCTGAAAAGAGGTCATTGAACTCATAATTTATTAAAAAAATCAGCTGATCCATCCATTTTGTCGAGTTAAGCAAACGTTAATGTATGGAACAGCTGATTTTTACCGCTATTTCAGGGTTGGTTCACAGATGCACTGCCTACCCCATTACTCTCATAGTCCGATCTGTTTTTACATTCTGCTACTGTGAAATTCCTATGGAACAGAACCCTCACAAGGCTTTGCCAGACCTGGGAATGTAACCAAAGATCCCACGCGTCAGCAATCGCATTTACGACCATAAAACCAACGGAGTAGTCAATGGAGCCGGGTCGGTCAATAAGCCTGTGTACAAATGCCAAAAAAAAACTTGAATTTTAAGAACTTAACTATTTTACCACCGTACAGACCATCCGCGTACTCCCCAAACTATTAATTTATTTTCCATTTAAACACAGAACTTATTCTCTCTCATTTCTAACGAGAATCCTCAAGTTAACAAGAGAAACATCCTTGTTATTTTCGAGTATAATTTTTAATTTTAAACTGTTATAAATCGGATTTGGCCAGGATTTCCGCTGCATCTGTTGTTCAGAGTTTAAGTGAATTTTGATATCATTTCGCTAGCGGTTTTAAAGAATATAACCAACAGCTGTCGTGTTGAATTTTAAAACGGGATGTTAAAATTTTCATATTTAGTGACAATGTTAGTTTACCTAAAATGAACACTTGCTTAAAAGAAAATTAAATTCTATCACCACGCCATTTCATGGTAAAAAATAGTAATGAAATTAGGGTTCTACGCAAATAAAATAAAAACCTCGCAGTCCGGCATTGGAATTTCTCCTGTATCGTGGGTGCGTTTACAAACTAACATAAGTATATAAGTATACAAACAGCCAGACCTGGAACAACCAGGATTTTGGACAATTCAGTTTCAGGATTTTGAACCAATCCATGTTTCAGATTTTGGACCATTCCATTTTCAGAATATTTACCATTCCATGTTTAAGATTTTGGACCATACCGTTTTTAGGATTTCGGACCATTCCTTTTTCAGGATTTTGGACCATTCCATTTTCAGTATTTTTGGCAATTATATTTTTCGGGATTTTGACTCATTCCATTTTCAGGATTCTGTACCATTCCCTTTTAAGGATTTTGGACCATTCCATTTTTAGGATTTTGGACCATTCCATTTTCAGAATTTTGGACCATAACAGACTACTAAAAGCAATCGTGATAACTATCACAAGTTGCACTGAAGTCACCGAAGTCAAATAACATTGATCCTCTAGCATTAGTATGTACTACAAACTATTCAACAGTGAGGTGAGTACAAGTTTGTTAACTGAAGCAGATGTTACGTTAATTACAATAATTTCGGTTTGAATGGTTTCACCAATGGAGTCAAGTGTGATTATTTTGTTGACGTGACCGAACGAAATAAATAAATAATTTAAGTAAGTCGTATGACTTACTTAAATAAATAACAACAACAACATACCATCACGCCTGTATTCCCCAAAGGGTTAGGCAGAGGTATAACAATGTACACCCACAGTTCGCCGGTATGTTTTGGTCCCATGTAATAGGGGGCGAGCCTACTGCCATTAACCGGGCACAAATGCTAACCTATTACATGGGACGTAGACTTACCGGCGAACTGTGGGAGTACGTTGGTACATCTCTGCCTAACCCTTCGGGGAATACAAGCGTAATGGTATGTGTGTGTTATTTACTTTAACACGAAAAGGCCATGGAATAATTATATTAGTTGAAAGTAATCTGTACTTATCAAAATAAAGTTGAAGAGATTTTTATGTGTTTCTTTACACGCGCTAATCTCTAGAGCTGCCAGTCAGATTAGAAAATATCTTTACTATATGATAGCCAGAATCATGAGGAACCCACCCACTACACACCCTTAAAGCATGACCCTTATTTTAACGAACACCTTGTGCAATAACAATACTCTGCTCGGTGTTTTTTTTCACTCGAGTTATGATACGTTATTGGCTACAGCTCCGCTCCCGTGAGTTGTAGCATGATGTTTATATATATACCATCACGCCTGTATTCCCCGAAGGGTTAGGCAGAGGTGTACCTATGTACATCCACAGTTCGCCGATTTATTTACATCCCATGTAACAGGGGGCAAGCCTATTGCCATTAACCGGGCACAAATCCTAACTCCGAGCTGCTACTGAGAATTTCATAGAAAAACCCAATGGCACTTTTTGGTCGACTTGGGAATCGAACCCAAGACCTCTAGCGTAGCAGTCGCGCTTAGGACCACTAGGCCAACGAGGCAGTCCTCGTCTTCCATTCGTCTAATAATCTGCCCAATAGACTGGTATTATTATTTTTATTACTGTCCCACTGTAGGGCAAAAACATCTTTTTACCAAGAAGGCACGAGATCACTTCGGTTGCTCAAGGCGGACTGACGATTTCAGACACTTCATTTAAACCCAGGTTTCCTTACAATCTTTTCCTTCACCAAAGTCCGAGATAAACTTAGAAAGTACAAGTACATTATGAATAAAAGTCACATTGGTCCTTGGCAGTCACGACATAGGTATAGAATAAAAAATAGGTAATTTCTACTAAACTGCTTCCTTCAATAACAAAATCACATCACGTAGCTACTTAAGGGTATCTCTGTACTTCATGTACTCCACTTTTGTGAAACACATACTACAAACAAAATTATTTGGAATCCTATTTCAGCCTCAAGTTATTTATGTCAACCTTTTGTAAATGTTACCAGGGAACTATTTTTTTTTAATAATTTAAGCCCTTGGCTATAAACGTAGGTGATACACATAAGGTTCGCTTTATACCCACGCGCTATTTAAAAATATTTTCAAGCTTCGTTTTTAACTACTTTTGCTCGTGACTTTGTCTGCTTGTGGAATTCGTGTTTCCTAAAGGAGTACTACTACGGAGTTTCAAGTTGAGATGTTTATTTAATGTAATTTTTTTAACAAAATTTAGAACCTCATTTTATCCTTTTAGGGGTTGAATTTCGAAATATCGTTCCTAATTCCTTATATACATGTTTTTTCAGCCTAATCTCCGAAACGGCTTACCGATTTTGAGACTTTCACGTGCATACTGATGTTACAAGGAGTAACTTAACCTCTATCTACTAGTGAAAGTCGCGTCAAAATCGGTCAAGCCGTTTCGCAGATTAATCGCAACAAACAAACCGACAGACAGACAAGATTTAAAAAATGTTTTTTTTTTCGGGCAAGTGTCATGTAAGCATTCATATTTTTTTTTTTAAAACGCTATTATTTTGACTTTACAAACAGACATTTCAATTTAATTTATTTGTATAGAGTGTAGTTAAACCACCTGGATTTGAAATCTATACCAATATTATAAAGCTGAAGATTTTGTTTGTTTGTTTGGTGAACGCTAATCTCAGGAACTAAAGGTTTGAATTTAAAAAAAAAAATTTACATGAATAGTCAATTTATCGAGGAAGGCTATAGGGTATATAACATCACGTTACGACCGATAGGTGCGGAGCAGTAACCAAAGGTGTGAGTTAATGTGGGTGATAAAACTACGCGGACGAAGTCGCGAGCAGAAGCTAGTAAGGTATATTTATGGTACTTTTTTAACGTATTTAACAGAAGTAAATATTTAGGTCATCAAAGGCCTTGTGTTTGTTTGATTCGATTTCTATACCAGACAAGCTTCTGCTCGAACAAGATTGATATATCATCACACGGGAACTGTAATTTTTTCTAGGATAAAAAGTACCCAATGTGTTATTGCACACTACAATCCATCTTAGTGCCACACATCCAGAACCGTTAAGCTGTTTAAGCGAGACAGAGTATCAAACATCCATCCATCCTCACAAACTTTCGCATTCATAATATTAGTAGGTTGTTAAAGGACTAGTTGGTTCTGAACACGAGGTCAGTTCAGTGCGTCAGGACCGTTGAGCGACGTGTACATAAAGCCGGTAACTACTAATATATCCAGTGAAAGGCCAATAACTGAACTGTCAGTTAAGCTGACTCGGAAACTGATCCCGTGTCCAAAGCCTATTATGATGTATGTAAAGTACTTTATTTTTATTTTTTTGCATTACGTTAACTGCCCCGTTGGGCTCATGGTCGCAGGGGCGACTGATGAGCGTGGGGTCCCAGGTTCAATTCCCAGGTCTGGCAAAAAGTGTTATTGGGTTTTTCTATTAGGATTTGCTCAGTAGCGGCCCGGGGTTTGGAAGAAGGTGGTGTTACCTCCTCGTGCCTCGGAAAGCAGGTACAGCCGTTGGTCCCGGCAGTCATTCGTAGATATTTGATAGTCGTTACGAAAAGTCAGCCTGGAAGTCTGACAACCAGTCTAACCAAGAGGTATCGTGTTGCCCAGTTACTGGGTTATGGAGGTCAGATAGGCAGTCGCTCCATGTAAAACTTTGGTATTCAGCTGCATCCGGTTAGACTGGAAGCCGACCCCAACATAGTTAGGAAAAGGCTAAGCAGATGATGAAAATGTATTACATTAGCAAATGTCGTGACAACCCAGAGGTCAAAGCGCCCGCCTCTCTTGCATTAGGTTGCGGGTTCGAGTCCGAGCAAGTACCAATGTGACTTTTTCAATTCATTTTGTACTTTCTAAGTTGATCTTGGACATCACTAACGTCGGTGAAGGAAAATATCTTGAGAAAACCTGGACTTATAATTGATAAAATCTGATATCTGTCTGTATATGTGTGATATGTGCCTGATAACTGCCTCGGTAGCCTAATGGTTCTAAGCGCGACTGCTACGCTAGAGGTCTTGGGTTCGATTCCCAGGTCGAGCAAAGTGTTGTTGGGTTTTTCTTTGAAATTCTCAGTAGCTGCTCGGATTTGGTATTTGTGCCCGGTTAATGGCAATAGGCTCGCCCCCTATTACATGGGACCTAAACATACCGGCGAACTGTGGGTGTACAGGTATACCTCTGCCGAACCCTTCGTGGAATACAGGCGTGATGGTAAGTTTGATATCGCCAATCCGCAACGACCAAGCGTGTTGATCACTGCTCGTGCCATCTCTGTATGAGAAGAGGCCTTTACCCTGGAGAGAGATAATAATAGGCTTGTATCATGATTCTTAAATATTTTTTTTTTTTTTTAAAAAAAAAACGTTGCCCCACACTAGAAATTTCTCCTGTGTCGTGTGTGCGTTTACAAACATATAAACTCACATACACAAACAGCCAGACCCGGAACAACTATCTGTAGGCCATACAAATATTTGTTCCGTGCGGGAATTGAACCCGCGACACGCAGCGCAGCAGCCAATCGCTCAGTCACTGCGCCAACCGTGCCGTCACTCGTATTAATACATACTTATTTAAATAATTAAATTGGCTATATTTGACCCCCTCAAGGTGACTTTGAAAAATCCTAAACCTATTCTAGTGTTCGCTTGGAACAATAAAATTGTATAATTAAATTATTCTCAAATGAATTAGTATAGTATTCATAAAAGAGCTTTCAGTGAACGAACCGTGAAAATATGAAAAATCGAGTTACATTATTCAAAGTACACTTATTTAGTTAGCTTTTCATATTTAGTTTTAGTTTAAAAGTCATTCCAAAGTCAGCTCATCCAGGCCTAAAATTTGTATTGTTTTAGGTATGCTAAGTTAGATTAATAGTACCTAAAGGTAAGTTTGTCTTATTATTTCTTGAAGGGTTTTAACAGCCTCGTTGGCCTAGTGGTCCTAAGCACGACTGCTACGCTAGAGGTCTTGAGTTCGATTCCCAGATCGGGCAATAGGCTCGCCCTCTATTACATTGAACCTAAACATCCCGGGACACCTCTGCCTAATCCTTCGGGGAATACAGGCGTGATAGTATGTTAAAGTTAACACCCTACAGAAAACCGACATCCACGGCGCACGAAGCTGCGGGCACAAGCTAGTGTTAAATAGAGGTTGAACATTGTCATCCTCCATGATATGTCAGAACATCGCGAGTTGTGACAATTGAATGATAAATATTCTCGCGACTTATCATCATTGAATGACACATTTACTCTCAACTTGTCGCTATCAAATGTTAGATATACCGACGGCTTGTCACTATCGAGTATCTGATACTCTTTACGCTTTATTAATAATAATAATAACAGCCTATTATAGTCCCACTGCAGGGCAAAGGCTTCTTCTCGTACAGAGAAGGCACGATCATTGATCACCACACTTGCTTAAAACGGATTGGCGATTTCAGACTTATGTTAATTATAAGTCTAGATTTCCTTACGATGTCTTTCTTCACCGATGTCAGAGTGGTCCAAAATAAACTTAAAACGTACCTATGAATTGAAAAGTAACATTGGTAATTGCCCGGTATTGAACCCGCAACCTCGTGTATGAGAGACAGGCGTTTGGACATAACTTTGGCAATTACAATTTTTTTTTTATTCGTGCATACTGTATCTACAGATGTCATAAAAACACACAGAGAAACGATAAAATAAAATAATGAACATTTATACTTTATTTAATTTTAATTCCTTTGTATTTTACAAACAACCCTGACCTTATCGGTGGGGTTCTTCAGAAAGGTCGTGTGCTCAGTACTCGTAACCGGCGTGCTTGTATGAACAGAGGTATGAACGTGGTCGAGGCGAAAGAAGTATGTAAGGATCGTAGCAGGTGGCGTTCTGTGGTTTCTGCCTACCCCCATGGGAAAAAGGCGTGAGTTTATGTATGTATGTATTTTACAAACATTTCATGAACACATATTATTTGAATATAAACAATACTTTACAGAGTCGACGTAAATAATTATTGCAAGTAATAAATTAGTTATTTAAATTCTATGTTAATTAAATGTTTGTTTAATTAATATCGCATGTACTTAAATGTGCATTATGAAAATGAAAATTCATTTTTTATAAAAGTACCATCACGCCTATATTCCCCGAAGGGTTAGGCAGAGGTGTACCAATGTACACCCACAGTTTACCGGTATGGTTTTGGTCCCATGTAATAGGGGGCGAGCCTATTGACATTAACCGGGCACAAATCCTAACTTCGAGCTTCTACTGAGATTTTCATAGAAAAACCCAACAGCACTTTTTGCTCGACCTGGGAATCGAACCCAAGATCTCTAGCGCAGCAGTCGCGCTTAGGACCACTAGGCCAACGAGGCAGTTATAAAAAAATACACAAATAGTTCATAAAAGTATATGTCAAATTTTAAAGATGGTATAAATGAATGGAGTGTTTGTTCGTTTGTTTTAAAAAGAAGTGGCACTGGCATAAATTAAAAAATAATTAAAAACATCAGGCTCGTATTCTCCAAAGGTAGAGGCAGAGGTGGTGTTAGTAGTAGTAGAGGTCTTTGTAGACGAGCTCGTCTGGAGAAGTATTACCACCATATCTATTTCTGCCGCAAAGCAACGTTGCTGGGTTACGGATCAAAAGGTATGGGTGCCGGTCAAATTACAGCCACGCGAGACATTTCAACTTTGTCTCTGGGATGGCAACGCATTTGCAAAGCCTCTGGTATTGCAGATGTCATAAGCAGAGGTGACCACTTAACATCAGGTGGGCCGTTGGCTTGTTTGCTATCCAAAAATAACTGAAGGCTTCTTTTATTCCGCGCCTTTTTCTGCGTCCGTGATAACCGACATTTACAGGAACAAAATCACGGGCGAAATCTAGTATATTAGTCGTCACGAGTCGTGAGCACAGATGTCAAGTAAATTTTTGGATTTTTGGGTTGCTTTCGGGGTTTTTTGGGGAGCGGACGCTGCACGCGATCGGTCCAACTGACGGATCAATCGTGTGCAGCATCGGCGACCCAAAAAACCCAGAAAGAAACCCAAATACCCTAAATTTAACTTGACATTCATGCTCACGACTCGCGGCGACAACTATAACATACATATAAACACACTTATACGACGAATTGAAACCAAATAGATAGCGTGTGGTTACGTAAGCAAGCCACGTATGGACGACTAAGCCACTTGGCGCCAATTTTCCGGCTCCTACACTGTACAATACATATGCACACACAGCTATGTATGATGACTTCCAAAATAAGTAATATGTCATGGCGTCTTTAGCAGGTTTAATCTGTAAAATATTCCCTTGGTGAGTTTTGGTGAAGTGAGATGGAAGTGAGGAGTCATCCCACTATCAAACTTAAGCAAGGGGTTGACAGCTCATTTCAGGTTAAATTCACCCTATTTCCAGCCATTTATCGAAAGAAAGTTTATAGGCATTTCTTGATTTGTAACATTTGACCTTTCAAGTGTCAAAAGTCATTAAAGGTACTGTAATACCTAAATTGCAGTACTTTTAATGACTTTTATCTATACTAATATATATACAATAATATTATAAAGAGGAAAAATTTGTTTGTTTGTTTGTAACGAATTGGCTCCGAAACTACTGAACCGATTTCAACCATTTTTTCACGAATAAATAGCGACATTATTCCTGAGTAACATAGGTTATAAAATATCACGCTACGGCTCACGGGAGCGGAACAGTAACGAACGACGTAACTTAATGCGGGTGAAATAGGCTACGCGGACGAAGGCGCAGGAAGGTCGCTAGTTTTAGATAAAACGTTGTCATAGATGTATGTATAACTATTGAATTAATGTACCTGAACAACTTATTGTAAAGCGTTTTTTTTTTAAAGAGTGTTTATCGAGTTTCACTGCCATTTTTCGCTATACGAAACTACCTTTTGGAATAGGCATTTATTTATATATTAAAACTCTATGCACATAATGTAAAAGGACACTGTATGAAGACGGACTTAATGCCTAATGCCTGCCTGTTAATGCCTTAATAGATCAATATGATTATATTTATAACTGCCTCGGTAGCCTAATGGTCCTAAGCGCGACTGCTACGCTAGAGGTCTTAGGTTCGATTCCCAGGTCGAGCAAAAAGTGTTATTGGGTTTTTCTATGAAATTCTCAGTAGCAGCTTGGAGTTAGGATTTGTGCCCGGTTAATGGCAATAGGCTCGCCCCCTATTACATGGGACCTAAACATACCGGCGAACTGTGGGTGTACAGGTGCACCTCTGCCTAACCCTTCGGGAAATACAGGCGTGATGGTATATTTATGTTTATGATTATATTTTTTCTTTCTTGTAAATGACGTTCAATGGTGCTTTGTAATGTTCTAATTGAAATAAATTATTTATCTTTGACTTTGAATATGTAAAATCACGCTACGACCCACAGGAGCGGAGCAGTGATCAAAGACGTAACTTAACGCAGGTGAATCTGAGGGTGCAGCTAGTATATACTATAATATTATAAAGAGGAATGATTTGATTGTTTGTTTGTTTGCATTGAATAGGCTCCGAAACTAGACGGATTGAAAAAATTCTTTGACCAATAGATAGCTATATTATTCCTGAGTAACATAGGCTATATAACATCGCGCTAAGATCCACAGGAGCGGAGCAGTGATCAAAGACGTAACTTAACTCAGGTGAAACTGGGGATTACAGCTAGTACTTAATAAACCCACCACCGTTTTCAAAGCAAAGACCTTTACACTACAAAACTGTATCAAAACTTGAGTCCCACTTCCGACGCAACGAAAAGAGCTCACGGTTGCTTTAAAATTCATCACCCACTTAAAAAACATTTGAACGTTTAAATTTTCATGCCAGCCATACATATCTGGTTTACATAATTCTTTCTGCGAACTAATCTCCATTGTAAAGGTAATGGATGCTGTATTTCGCGTTATATGTTTCTACTGACGGTATATTTGCTTGGCTTGTTTGAATTTAGTTTGGTAATGTTTGCTTTGATGCGATGTGTCTGTTTAAGGCCTGAAAGTGATAATTCGACAAGTTTGGGGGACTCAGTCAAGATTGCTGAGGTCTTTGTTTGGGAGGGAGTAGAGGCTGAATCCTAAAATACATATGAAGATTAAGGGTACATTATTCAGAACTACATGAGGTAGCATGATTACTAAGCTTTCGTCAGTAAGTACAGTTGGCATCGTAATGAGATGTTGGAAATACGGGAGAGTAGCTTTTACTCGCGAATTCGTCTGCGTAAACTTTAGAAATAAGTCAAAGTTCTAAATTGTACTATTTTAAGCTAGATCAATATCTATGTGTGCGAAATTTCAGCTGTTTAAGCGTGAAAGAGTAACAAACATCTACAGAATATTGATAGAGAGATATAAGCTTCAAGCCTCTTCAAGATAATAATAAGAAATGTTGGAAGAGGGCTTAAAAAGATTTCGGGGAAACCTTTGCCCAGCAGTTCTGACACTTTTCTGACATAAATGAAGGCTAATTTTCAAAACGTTTAGTATTGAATCGCAATCTCATCTCAGCGACAATCAATGTCAAAATCTTGTAAAAAATTTAGATACAAGGTAGAACCGGGTGTCACCATTGTGTGGATCGCCCCGAGGACACGGTGGAGCACACCGTGGCGGATTGCCCCGCTTGGGCGGAGCTTCGTCGGCGGCGGCGAACTCTCGCGTCCAGCCCTGGTGTAAGCCATGGTCCCGAGCGAGAGGGAATGAGTTGCAGTCGCCTCCTTCTGTGAGGCAGTAATGCTTGAGAAGGAGGCGGCGGGACGGTTGAGACAGCGGTTCTCCCGTCCCAGCCGCCGCGGTAGACGCTCCGGACGGCGGGAGCTGCGAGACGACTCCCGGCCACCGTAGATACGGGCCTGTGGATGGTGAGCAATGGGTAGCTATGCAATGGGTAACGACAGGCCGTGTCGACGGCGCGTTCGTGTTCCACGCGCGCCTCAACGAGATGTCAGCAAAAGGAAGGGGCCACTGAGGGCCGATGCCTGACGGGGCTGCGGGTTGTACGTAAGAGATACCGCGCCCCCGAAACACAAAGGGCACAAGAAGGAACATGGGTGGGTTTTAGTCAGTAAAAGTCTGACAGTCCCTCCCACCCCGCCCAGGGCGGGAGAAGTTATTTGATGATTTCCCACCGCCCAAAAAAAAAAAGGCAGAAACCAAAATCGGAACGTTACTAGGATTACCCATCCCCTCCGATTAAAATATATTATTATCAACCGACTTTAAAAAGAGGGACGTTATTAATTCGTCTATATGTTTTTTTTTTGTATGTGTGTTTCGCGATAAATCCGCCAATTATGAATCGATTTTGATGATTCTGTTTGTGTTTCATAGGTCATTTATCGAGGAAGGCTTTGGGCTTTATAACATCACACTACGACACACTGGAGACGAGCAGTAACCAATGTCCTAACTTAATACGGGTGTAAAAAACCACGCGGACGAAATCGCTGGCAGAAGCTAGTTACCTATAAATATTCATGCAACAACTCACACACCATCACGCCTGTGTTTCCCGAAGTGTTAGGCAGAGGTGTACCAGTATACACGCACAGTTCGCCGGTATGTTTAGGTCCCATGTAATTGGGGGCGAGCCTATTGCCATTAACCGACATTCTAACTCCGAGCTGCTACTGCGAATTTCATAGAAAAACGCAATAACGCTTTTTGCTCGACCTGAGAATCGAACCCAAGACCTCTAGCGTAGCAGTCACGCTTAGGACCACTAGGCCAACGAGGCAGTTAAGCAAACAGTACAAAGAAACAAGACTCACGTGCACATTTATGCCTTATCACCAAACACCACCACACACGCCTTTCTAGTCAAACCAACAATAATAAATGTTGTAAAAAAAAACAAATGGAAAATAAAACAAAGTACGGTATTCAGTAATTGCTTTTAATAATTAACAGGCGCGAGTGAATCAAGCGATCACGCTGCGTTTCCAACTACAAATCACTATGTGATTGTTGGTGCAAGTGATGAGCTGATAGTATGGTTTTGATCATTAAGCACTACATGTTCAGAAAGAGCCGTATTAACTGCCACGTTAGTCTCGTAGTGGCAAGCACGACTGTTGAGCGTGGGGTCCTGGGTACAATTTCCAGGTTGGGCAAAAAGTGTTATAGGGTTTTTTCATTAGGAATTTCTCAGCAACAGCCCGGAGTTTGGTAGTTGGTGGTGTGACACCCCCGTGTCTAGGAAAGCCCTTCTCGGAATGCCGAGACAATGGAATTATTGGCAGTAGACTAACTTAGTAAAATAGCGCAAACAATATTGACGACACGGTTGGCGGAATGGTTGCGCAATTGGCTGTTGCGCTGCGTGTCGAGAATTCGATTCCCGCACGGAGCAAATATTTGTATGGCCTACAGATAGTCGATACGAGTCTGGTTGTTCGTGTAAGTGAGGGTATATATTTGTAAACGCAACAAATATACAAAAAAAAAGAAAATAGAAATTTCTAGTCTGGGGCAAATATTTCTGGGAAATCACTTTATTTTTCCGTGTCTTAAATAATGGCTAAATATAAACGGTAATATATTGAGGAGCCTTCGGAGAAAAGCTCAAAGTTTTCTACTGGACGTCATTGCAAGGACCAACACCGCTATCTTCTTTTACTTAGACCATACACAAAACAGTCCTTTGGTCATATATCAAGCACATTCAGACACATTGGTCCATTTAATGAATTGCACCAAACGTTCTGATGCCTCCGAAATCTGTTGTGATTTAAATGGCACCCAAATTTATTATAAGCTCAACGTTTTCACTGATAACTCAGATTCAATTTAGGATAGCCATCGTTTCCATTTTCCTTAAAATGAATTTTGTGTCTGATATTTCACGAACAATAACTAGTGAGAAAATACGAAGCGAAAAGTTACATGTTTAGTTAATTATTTATTTATTTAGCATCCCCAATAAAAGATAATTATAGACAAATCATGACGTACAAACAATCTATACTAATATCAAAAAGCTGAAAAGTTTGTTTGTTTGGTTGTTTGGTTGAACGCGCTAATCTCAGGAAGAGCTTTGATGATTCTGAGATTAGATTGCGATCGTTCCCAAATGTTATTAGATTATTATTCCAAGTAAATGAACTGTTAAATCTGATATTAGCTTTAGTAATGGTTTCCTATAATAACAGCACAACAGCAGTTAGCAACAGGAGACTCAACAACAGATTAAACTGCACACGATACCACTAAACGGTATCTATATTAGGCTAAACACTTATCAGATTATCGCATCTGGATTTCAATTTAGAGTATTCCTCTGGTACGTAGTAAGCTGCTTGGTAGTGCTGAATTACAAATCGTTTTGGTAATGCTGAACTGTACGGAATTGGGGGGGATTGTGAGCACAATGGTGTGTAATCACTGTTTCTGTAGCGTTAATCATGCTGGTAAATGGATTAGTGATGCGGTGGTGATGCGTGGTTACTGTTTAGTGAAAGAAAGTGCATGAGCAAGTGTGTTAAATCCGATGGCTGTCCTCGGCCTTAACCGAATTCCGTACCCCCACGGCGATATACTTAGAGTGAACTGACTTTGACTTTGACCTGGCTGCCCCGTTGACCGATTTCGGTTACGGCGGCTAATATCAATGGAGACTAACCAAGTACGCAGGAAATATTATGGTGCACAAGTGTGTGCGCAAACTCAGGTGTACTCACTCTTCCCTTACTCTCACAGTCCGATGGAACGGTAATCCTGCACAATCAGAGAGAGATCACGTGCAGGACCGACAGGTTTACGTTCTTTCCAAGACACGCGAATGTCACGTAACCAACCCCGGGCTGCTACAGAGAAATACGTCATAAGAAAACCCAATAACACTCTTTACTCGACCTAGGAATCAAACCCAGGATCATGTTCAACAGTCGCACTTGCGACTACGAAACCAACGGATCAGTTAAAAGGTACAGAGTAGTACGGTGTACATGAAATAAATTTTTACATTCGACTTAGCACAATTTAATGCTTAACATAAACATACAATCACGCGAAAACATCCATCCTCGAGGAGTTAAGCAGAGGTGTAACCAATGTACAAACAATGTATAGTTCGCCGGTATGCTTTTTAGTCCCATTAATGCTTAACGTGCCGTCATATTTGTAAAATGTTCCCGTACGAGGCAAATGCGAGTCCCTAGCATTTAATAAAATAATTACGATACTCCTTGTCACTTTTAGATCGGATAGGATAAGCAATTTGGCTCACTTAATTACGTGTAAGGGTCGGCCTGCGCACTTGACATCAGACACCTTATATAGTTGAGTTACTAGCTGTGACGTCATACCAATAAAGCTTTGTCCACAATAAGGCACGTGTATCAGAAAACTTGCTAAGTCGACTCCTCTAAGGAAGAATTTTGTGGCTTTTATACATATGTAGCTTAGTGTGAACAAAGCTTTAGGTTCCACGATTAAACCTAGATAGATTTCAGAGTGATGATGTATTGTCGAAACTGAAGGATGTGCAAATAGGATTTATCTCTCTTGGCTGAACAAAGTCGAACTATTCACTTTTTTTATAAGAATGGGAAATCATCCACTGACTTCTTCCGCTTTGGGCAAACAGTGGCAGACTTTTAGTGTCTCTAATGACTCTTAGAAACCCATCCATGTTCCACCTAATGCACTTTTGCATTCCAGGGCCGCGATGACACTTTCGAACAAATTTCACAACTATGGCAGGCACTGGCCCTAATGTGCTCCGTCTACTATGCTGACATCTCTTTGAGGCGCAACGCGCAGTCATCCTTGGGTGGTACTGAAGAGACGACGAGCCATCTAACCCTCACCGTGCGCAGGCCCGCGCCTTCCGGCTGGGAATCGCCCTGCGAGTCCCATAAACTATTCACCTTAGAGTAGGTATGACGCATTTTGTTTTGATAAGTAAAAAGGAGCTTACTATCAATGAGATAAGAATTGTAATCGGACCAGTAGATACTTCCAAAGATTACTTCTTACATAACAAACAATTTAACCTCTTTACAATATAAGTACAGTAAAGTTTCTCACATTAATTCCGCACACGCAAGGCCGTTGTCAAGACATTAATATCGGTAAGCAGCAACTTGTATTCAGGAGAGAATACGCTAATTACAAACTAATCAGTTCTGAGCCAGTTGGTAAACATCGCTTTGCTAATACATTACCTGGGTAATAAGGTAGGTTTGAGTTAATTAGTTTTGGTTAGCACAGTTGTATAAATATTATAATGGGTGGAAGGGACATCGTAACAAAAACTATTTAATAAGGGTTCAGTACTAATGAATTTCAAGTATCGTAAGAAATTTTGAATTACGTACGTGTCAAAAAATGTACATGATCAACTGGTTGCAAATCTTTATTAATATTATAAAGCTGAAGAGTTTGTTTGTTTGGTTGAACGCGCTACCCTTAGGAACTTTTGGTTGGAATTGAAAAATTATTTTTGTGTTGGATAGTTCATTTATCGAGGAAGGCTAAAGGCTATATAACATCACGCTACGACGCAAGAGAGAGGAGCAGTAAGTCCTAACTAAATGCGGGTGGCAAAAACTACGCGAACGAAGTCGCTGGCAGCAGCTAGTTTAATTATATAAGTACTTTATTTTGATTAATTATTTTTCTGTTTGACATTAATTCTACATTTGAGTATGCTTCACACACTGGTTCCTTGTCTTTGAAATGTATACTGGAATTAAATATTACAATTAGTTTAGCTTTCATTTCTAATTTGTAACACTGAGTACGTATTGCAGTACTTTGAGTGACTTTTATCTTTAATAGATCGTTTTGACATCAGTATAGTTTTATGGAATTGTACAACTTATTGTAATACATTTTTTTAAAGGAGTATGGAAAAATATTGAATCTAGTTAGATTCAATATTTTTAATTATAAAATGTAATTGACGTTCAAAACTACCTTTAAATGATCTAATTGAAATAAATGATTTGACTTTAACTTTGTATTAATGTTTCCTAAGCGCGACTGCTACGCTAGAGGTCTTGGGTTCGATTCCCAGGTCGAGCAAAAAGTGTTATTGGATTTTTCTATGAAATTCTCAGTAGCAGCTCGGAGTTAGGATTTGTGCCCGGTTAATGGCAATAGGCTCGCCCCTTATTACATGGGACCTAAATATACCGGCGAACTGTGGGTGTACATTGTTACACCTCTGCCTAACCCTTCGGGGAATACAGGCGTGAGTGTATGTATCTATCTTACTGTAATGTATTCTCGCTTTGGACCACAGCGGCTAATATCAATGGAGACTAGATATTATAGTGCACAAGTGTTTGCATAAACACAGCTGTACCCTTTCCCACACACATCAACAACAACAATTTTTATGTATGAGCGTCACTTTGAGGCGAATAAACCCTTTTTTTTTCATTTTTGTTTCCCTAACTCTCATAGTCTGATGGGACGGCAATCCTACACAGCAGAAGAAAAACCAGCCGTAGGACCAACGGCTTTACGTTACGTGCTTTCTGAGGCACGGGGTTGTCACACCACCAACTGCCAAACTCCGGACAGCTACTAAAAAAATGTAATGGAAAAACTCAATAAAAAAAAATTACCAACCTGGGAATCGAACCCAGGACTCCACGCTCAACATTGCTTTTTTTTTTTTTTTTTTGGTGGGTGGGAAATCATCAAATAACTTTTCCCGCCCTGGGCGGGGCGGGAGGGAGTGTCAGACTTTTACTGACTAAAACCCACCCATGTTCCTTCTTGTGCCCTTTGCGTTCCGGGAGCGCGGTATCTCTTGCGAACAACCCGCAGCCCCGGCACGCTCAACATTGCTTGCGACCACGAAATCAACGGTGCAGTCTATTTTACTAGTGACGCACAAATATCTTCTTCTTAGCGTATCAATGGCAAATAAGAGAAAATAAATAAATTAATTAAATATGTTTTAAATATTATGTTTGGCCCAAAATTCAGCCACGAGGACTTAACCCATATCATCCCAGTGTTCCATTTTTGAAACGGTTTATTTTTTTATTATAATTTTTGAACGCATTTTTAAATTAGTGTTTTTCAAAAATGGAACACTGGGGTGATATGGGTTAATGGTATTGCTCAAATATAGTAAGCTATAAAACATAACCGAAATCACGAATCAAAATACATTTAACTACCGAAATGAAATCCAGTCAGAATTCAAAGGTTGCATAGCTCACAACACACTCCGTCACAAACAAAACGTCAACCGTAATTACTATAGATCATTCGCAATGCACGGAGCAGTGCCAGGCCAAAGCTTAAACTAACACCAGGAATTCCCATTCGAATCCCATGGTTTTGGCTTGTTTCCACAATGAAAGGTGCTCTTCTAACAAGAGGACGCACGCCTTCCCACTGGGCAGATAACTGCAGAAGTTTTACTTCACGGAAAGAAAGGATAACCGTGCCTGGAAAGTGGTTTGGTCAATGTTAAATATGGTCATTATACTAAATAATTTAAATTTAAGTTCACTGTACATTTATCAATTTCCGCGGATCGTAATGAAATGTAAAGCTGTTTTTTTTTTTAACAAAATAAGAAAATTAAAACCGATGTATCTTACACTGTATCCCCCAAAAAACATCACTCGTGCTTCCAATTATCGACTTAATCGCTTTACAATAAACTCCCCTATTCTTTTAACAATAAAGTTCAATTTGCCGTATCGAAACAAGGCCATCCATTGGCTCGGACGAGGGTTCACGGCGATTGTTTTAAATAGCCGTTTTGGGTAAAAGACGTATTTTTTAATGCCTTTCCTAAGTGTAGATTAAAATCACATTGATTATACCTACCACATTATTCTTCTAAGCTTTTATTTAGTATGGTAATCTATTTCCATTATGGGTTTGTGAAAAATTGGTTTTGATGTGAAAAAGTGTAATTTGCATTGATTTATTTTTATTTAAAAAAAACATAATACCAGGCCATTACTTTGCTTATTCCAATTTATTAATTTTAAGAAAACTTACCTTTTTTTTATTATCTTTTCAACTTACACATTAAAGCAAAAAGATGGCCAATTACAAGTAACAACTTATAAAAATATATGTATACCTAATATTAACTGCCTCGTTAGCCTAAGCGCGACTGCTACGCTAGAGGTCTTGTGTTCCATTCCTAGGTCGAGCAAAAAGTGTTATTCAGTTTTTCTATGAAATTCTCAGTAGCAGCTCGGAGTTAGGATTTGTGCCCAGTTAATGGCAATAGGCTCACCCCCTATTACATGGGACCTAAACATACCGGCGAACTGTGGGTGTACACTGGTACACCGCTGCCTAACCCTTAGGGGAATACAAGCATGATGGTATGTATACCTAATATTAACAAATCCGCTAATACATAGCTACAGATAGTAGTAGTAGAGTTCTTTGTGGAGGAGCTCGCCCAGGAAAGTACTACCACCATACCTATTTCTGCTGCAAGGCAGCATTGCTGTGTTCCAGTTTGAAGGGTATGGGTGCCGGTGTAATTACAGGCACATGAGACATTTCAACTTTGTCTCTGGGTTGGCAACGCATTTGCAAGGCCTCAGGTTTTGCAGATGTCTATAGTAGACAGACAGCAGTAACCATTTAGCTTCAGGTCGGCCGTCGGCTTGTTTTCCATCCAACACAACATAACATACCATCACGCCTGTATTCCCCGAAGGGTTAGGCAGAGGTGTACCAATGTACACCCACAGTTCGCCGGTATGTTTAGGTCCCATGTAATAGGGGGCGAGCCTATTTCCATTAACCGGGCACAAATCCAAACTCCGAGCTGCTACTGAGAATTTCATAGAAAAACCCAATAACACTTGCTCGACCTGGGAATCGAACCCAAGACCTGTAGCGTAGCAGTCGCGCTTAGGACCACTAGGCTAACGAGGCATCCGATTACACAAAAAATAAAAACAAATTAATTATCTTTCAAATAGAGGCTCAAAAACAAGGAAAACACAAAAAAAAATAACTACAAAGTGTATTAATATCCTATTGCAGGACAAAAGTCTCTTTTCCTACAAAAAAGGCATTCCACGATCATTGATCACCACGCTTACTCCAGGAAAGTTAGCTATTTCTCATTACCAATCAACTTAGCTCATGTGCTTGTAGATAATTATATTAGGCTAAATACACACGGTCGGATGCACTGTTCAAAGCTGATAACTCAGCTGAATGTGGCTTCGTAATTAGTGTTGCGTTGAAATTAGATCTGACTGACTATGAATTGTTGTTAATGATAATCTTGGTGTAAGCTTGTTGAGGAGTTGCGATGGATTCGTAGCCGAGACTATCATTACGTTTACGTTATTATAGTAGCCGCCACGAGTCGTGAGCACAAACGTCAAGTTAATTTTTGGGTTCTTGGGGCGCCGACGCTGCACACGATCGGTTCTTTTATAATATTTTTTTTGGATGGGCATCTTGCATTTCAACCTAGGAGGTTGTTTACTGGTTAACCGGACTTTCTTGTGGATGCCTCAACAATTAAGGCCTCCAGCCAGGGCTTACAATAAACTTACAAGCTAAGCGACTGCGCTGAGGGCACCCCCTGCGGGGTACGGGCCTCGGCTCCGGGCGTCGCTGAGAGAAGGCAGCAAAGGGACGGGCTGGATCGAATTATTATTATTATTATGATGTTACTCCCTAAGAATTTTGCTAAATAGTTGTATAAAAATGCTTAAAATTGGTAGAGTAGTATCGGAGCCTATTCGGTACAAACTTAGGAATAATGTAGCTATCTATTTGTGAAAAAAAAATTAAAATCGGTCCAGTAGTTTTGAAACCTATTCGATACAAACAAACAAACAAATCTTCTCTTTTTATAATATTAGTATAGATATGGATAGACTATATATAACACTTTGCAATAACTTCCAGATATTTCTTCATGCGAACTAAGAAACAATTTTACCTGTTTATAATATTAGTTCAGAAAAGCAAAAGGTCACTAACTAAATAAGATACAAAGATCAAGTGGTTTTAGAGATTACGAAAACCACTTGATCTTTGTAGGTAGTTTATAAGTATGTGACGTCAGCTAAGAACGAATTTGACTCTGACTTTGACTTCCAAGTCAACGAAATCACGGGAAAAAACTACTAAAAAATAATGCTCTTATTTGTAATTTATTTGATGTACATATCATAACGCCCGTATTCCCGGTAGGGTTACGCAGAAGTGTACCAATGTATACCCACAGTTCGCCAATATATTTTAGGTCCCATGTAATAGGGGCGAGTCTATTGGCATTAACCGGGCACAAATCCAAACTCCGAGCTGCTACTGAGAATTTCATAGAAAACCCCAACAACACTTTTTGCTCGACCTGGGAATCGAACTCAAGACCTCTAGCGTAGCAGTTGCGCTTAGGACCACTAGGCCAACGAGGCAGTAATAATATATTGTCAATAAATTGTAATTAGCTAACTAAATCATAAATTAATGTCGTGAATACCTGCAATTACAATTATTCTGAGACATAAGAAAACATAATTCAAGTACCTCAACACAGTCAGATAACAGACGTAACAACATAAATACAGAAACGAAGCCAAGAAGCAATTTCTCATAAAATAACAAATTTAGTTAAATTCAGTCCTGATAAAGTCTACTTCTGGCCAAAGTAAGTGGGTCCCCGAATTAATTCAAAAAGATAACGGGCCGCGATAAATAATAGAAACGTTAGCTTTAAATAGAGAGACTTCATAACTTAGCATTGTGCTAAGGTTCCTTTAAGATTTCTTTGTGAGAAAAAGACCCGAATGGCCAGTTTATTTTTTATTCAGTTGGTTTAGAACATTTTCATTTTTGTGGATTTTTTTGAAGATTATTTGAGAGTGCTCACTTTTGTTATGTAGATGTGTGCTACAGAATTTACTTTTGGCCAATGATTTTTAAGAATTGGTTGAGGACTATCTCACCAGAAAACATATAGGCAGAGATCAGGTAAGCCCGCGGTTCCGATGTCTAATTAAAACTAGTGACCTAGCATGAGCGCAGTAACTTATCTGACTTGAATCGATTTTTTAATTATAAATACGACTAAATCCCGTAGCATTTTGATTCAATTTAATACGAATACCAGTTAATATCACCAATAAAAATGACTTTAACAAAATATACACATATATACACACTAATATATATAAATACACTAATGGAAAACGAGTGTTTTCAATTCAGAAATCGATCAAATTTACATTACTATCCCGCTTCGCTTGTGCTAGAACCTTCTGACCAAAAAAATATACCATGCCATCACGACTGTATTCCTCTAAGGGTTAGGCATAGATGTACCAATGTACACCCACAGTCCACCGGTATGTTTACGATCCCATGTATAGGGGGCGAGCCTATTGCCATTAACCGGGCACAAATCCTAACTCCGAGCTTTGTAAATTTTTAATTTTGTGTTTTGCAACTCTTATTACCTTATTATTTTTTTTAAGTAATATAACTAAATAATTATTCAATCTTCCCGATGTTGTATCTTCATTATCTATTAAGATTTTTCTTTTGTTTCTCTTGTAAGTGAATATTGTTAAATTCTTTTAGAGAAACAAAAAATCTTGAAACTGAAGACTCCGACATGCTTTGATGAGATCAATAAGTACTTATTAAGTACTCGTTTGTCAAACGATGTTGCAATAATTGGGCATGGAAACAATGCCATTCTCTTACCCGCTACTCTCCTCTATCTCGCAACGAAACTCAAACATGTACTTACTGTTTCCTAAAATGTCGAGATAAATGGATTTAGTAACTAGGTTCGTCTGGTGTGTTAGCTAGACCAGCCTCTTGTACCTATTAATTAGTTGCTCCTATAAGTACAGTGTGTCCGTAAACCCAATTTGTCATTGTCGTACCCTTGTCATTAGCCAACATTTTGGTCTATATTAAGTTCGTATAGGGATTATTATAATCTTCTTTGGGCGCACTACTTTATCTGGCCAAAAGTGTAATACCGTTTGCGGGATAAAGAATTATTTTGGCCGTCCATAATCCGCGTTAATGCATTATTATCATCTATTAATCAGTAACTAGTAAAATTTAGTATAACCCAGTAACTGGATTGTGAAGGTCAAATAGGCTGTGTAAAAATTTTTACACAAAAAACTACTGAACCAATTCCAAAAAAATATTGTATGGGACCACCGTGGAAGTATGACCTATCAAACAAAAGGAATCATGAAAATCTATTCATAATTGGCTGAGTTATCGCGTAACATACAAACAGAAAAAAAAAACATACTGACGAATTGATAACCTCCTTTTTTCGAAATCGGTTAAAAACACAACCTCCTTCAAAAACTAAAAAGTGAAAAATAACTTTAGCTTTGGAAGGGGAGAAGTCATTTGACGATTTCCCATCCGGATAAAAAAAAAAGCTTGTTTACTCATACAACAAAATACGTTGAATCAATCGAGAACTTTCTATGTAACCAATAAAAGTCTAAAAGATTCCAGCCAGCAATCTCCCAAAACATTTTCCACAAATATCCTAAAAATATCTTCAACAAAACTACTTATCCTTAACAGAAGTTCTATCAAGGAAACAATCTGGGCAAACATCAAGCTGTTTGACGTCACGTCAAAATGTCTCACGTCAGTCCTGGCTAGACGAAGGACCGAAATATCAGGCAATAGATACATCGGGGTGGAAGATTTTGTTACCGACTGTACACTGTTTGGTTGTGTGAGTGTGGTTTGTATTTCTCTAGCAAACAAGAGTAGGAATGATGTGGACATGAGAGTGGTGGATGTGAGTGTTCTACGGGATAGTTACATTTCAGAGTACAATAGCATAAACAAAAGAGCAGACAAATAATTTTAATAGAGGCCTAGTAATTTTTATAACGTATATTTTGTACCTCCCAGTTGGGGGTTGTAGAGGCAGTTGCCTCTGTTGCCTAGTGTTTTTAAGCGCGACTGCTACGCTAGAGGTCATGGGTTCGATTCCCAGGTCGAGCAAAAAGTGTTATTGGGTTTTTCTATGAAATTCTCAGTAGCAGGTTGAAGTTAGGATTAATGTCCGGTTAATGGCAATAGGCTCGCCGCCTATTACGTGGGACCTAAACATACCGACGAACTGTGGGTGTACATTGGTATACCTCTGCCTAACCCTCCAGGGAATACAGGCGTGATGGTGTGTGTATATTTTGTACGTCACGTGATTGCAAGCACCATTGCTGGGAGTGCAGTTCAATTTCCATGTTGGGCATGCTGATCATAAGGCTTTTCCAATTAAGATTGATTTTAGTCAGCCCTGAGCCTGGGGGTTGGTGGTGCGACACCCTCGAACCTTGGACAGTACCTAAAGTCATTGGTCCTGTACTTTATTCCTTCTTCCTATGATAATGTGCTCAATAATTTGGATTTAAAAATCTAAAATCTTTATCGACATTTGTTGTTGTCTGTAATTTTTTTTTTTTTAAGTAAATCAAAAATGGCATGCCTTCTCTATATAAGAAGAGGCGCTTGCAGCGAGAGCTTTCAGTTGGACATTAATATGCCGATATTATTATCTACATCAATATTATAAAGCTGAAGAGTTTATTTGTTTGATTGAACGCGCTAATCTCAGGAACTACTGGTTTGAATTGAAAAAATATTTATGTGTTGGATAGTTCATTTATCGAGGAAAGCTATAAGCTTTATAACATCATGCTACGACCAACAGGTGCGGAACAGTAACCAAAGACGTAATCTAATGCGGGTGAAACAACGACGTGAACGAAGTCGCGAGCAGAAGCTAGTTACTATTACAATCATAGCTCAAACATATAGGACCATGAAGGTATAATTTTCGAAAACAAACCCCACGTTAGTTGGAGTTAAAATATTTACATTCTCCAAGCAAACAGTGTTAGTTGCTACCCCTCGGGTGCCATTGAATTAAGCTGCGGTGCCGGAGGCTACTTCTCCGATATTTATGTAGTACACCTACATAAGTTTCAAAGGATTATGGGTTTTGGGTTCAAGATGCGAAGAAAGATAGTACCATGAAAGGCGAAGGAACAAAGCACGACGGCACGGTTGGCGCAGTGGCTGAGCGATTGGCTGCTGCGCTGCGTGTCGCGGGTTCGATTCCCGCACGGAACAAATATTTGTATGGCCTAAAGATAGTTGTTTCGGGTCTGGCTGTTTGTGTATGTGAGTTTATATGTTTGTAAACGTACCCACGATACAGGAGAAATTCCTATTGTGGGGCAACGTTTTTTTTTTTAAAAAGAAAGAAAGAAGAAGAAAGAAAGAAAGCATCTCAAAATTGTGTTAGCTATGCTATTCTGTTTGTATTCTAGATGCTCCGTTAACTGCTTCCGTAGTCTCGTGAGGTCCTGAGTTAGATTTCAAGGTCGAGCAAAAACTGTTATTGGGTTTTATAATACCCCGGAGTTTGAAAATTGGTGGAGTGACACGTCGTGTCTCAGAAAGCATGTACAGCCGTTGGTCCTGCTCCTGATCCCTGCCGTGACCGAACTCGGTTTGAAGAAAAAATATTTTTCTGTAAGATGCTAAATTCATTAGATTTTACTCTTCCAATAAAACCTATATCAAACACATTTTAATTAACAAACTAGTAATACCTCGCTGTTTCACTAGTAGTCAGTATTTTTTTTTATTTGTTCAGGATGAGAAATTATTAAAGACTTCCCCCGCCATTGGCGGGACGGGACGAAGTGTCAGACTTTTACTGACCCACCCATGTTCCTACTTGTGCCCTTTGCGTTCCGGGGGCGCGGTATCTTTTACGAACAACCCGCAGCCCCGGCAGGCATCGACCCTTAGTGGCCCTTCCACATGCTGACATCTTTCAAACGCGCGTGGAACACGAACGCGCCGTCGACACGGCCTGTCGTTATGCAACGTACGGACAGTGAGCTAGTAGGTAGTGCTGACCCAGCGGTTTAAGCTCCCGCTTTCATACATGACGTTGTGAGTTCAAATTCAGGCAAGCACCAATGTGACCTTTTCAATTCATATGTACTTTCTAAGTTTATATTCGAAATCACTGACATCGGTGAAGTAAACCGTCGTGATGAAACCTGGACTTAGTTAATATAAATCTGGAATCGCCAACCCGCCTTGAGCAAGCGTGGTGATCAATGCTCGTGCCTTCTCTGTATGAGAAGAGACCTTTGCCGTGCAGTGGGAACATAATAGGGTGGTATTATTATTATAGCAATAGGTATAGTTAGGGTCAGTTCACACCGAGACGTGACGCGACGCGACGCTGCGCGCACATCGACTCAAAATATTCCTTAACTTATTACACGAAAATATACATATGTCATTGTGAGAAATCACACGACGCAGCACCATCCAGCACCGAATTCTCACAATGAAATGTGTATCTTTTTGTGTAGTAAATAAAGTAATGTTTAAAAAGCGATGTGCGCGCAGCGTCGCGTCACGTCGCGTCTCGGTGTGATCTGACCCCTAGTTGTAAATATGTCTATACTAAAGTCAACTTTCGTTCAGCAAGTGACACTATATTCCATTCTTTTCTTACGTTTATGAAGGTCTCAGATCAACCATAATCAATATATTAGTCTGAGAACTAACTCCTCAAACGAGATCAACTTACTCGTCACAAAATATAAGCTCAATATATGCTCCATCGCTATCTCTTTCACACTCACCCCGATCCCTCTCCCTAAAATTTAATCAGCCTACAGCCGCATTAAATGGCAGTATCGTAATGAAATCAAACCTGTCAAATGTGGATATTCACAAATTATTTGATAAAACGTTGAAATCAAGCGCTCGTTAATAACAGATGGCCCTAATGCCATTGATTTACGGTTTAAATTTGTGATGTCATTATTGGTAATGACGCGTGTATCATTATGTAGCGACAGGTTAGATGTCAAAAGCTTTGGATAGTGCGCGTGTATTTGAACAAAAGGTGCTGTTCTAACTTTGAACGATAGAGTGAGGAATGAAACGATACGAGAACGTTGCGGATTAAAAGAGGATGTAGTAACAAAAATAGAAAAGAGTATACTTAGATGGTTCGGTCATGTTGAGAGGATGAGTGAAAGGCGACTAACGAAAGGGATTTATATGGCAGATGTGAGTGGCAACGCCGGGAGAGGACGCCCTAGAAAGACCTACCCTGACCTTATTGGTGGGGTTCTTCAGAAAGGACGTGTGCGCAGTACTCGTAACCGGCGTGCTTGTATGAACAGATGTATGAACGTGGTCGAGGCGAAAGAAGTATGTAAGGATCGTAGCAGGTGGCGTTCTGTGGTTTCTGCCTACCCCCATGGGAAAAAGGCGTGAGTTTATGTATGTATGTATGTATGTGCTGTTCTACTGCCGCGAATAACGCTACACACGTTGACTTAGTGTTGAGAAGTTGAGATGTGTGGACATGTACGTACATATATGTTACGTGGTTTGTGATGTCATTGATATACGTGTGGCTTGCTCGGATATCGCCTACGATGCACACGCTTTAAACGCGGGCCACAGTTGCTGCGTAGGATCTGCACGCAGAGGCTATGCACGTTAGCAATATGGGTCAAGATGGTGACTTTATGAAATATCTCATCCGTACGTAGTGTGGCTCTGGGTGACTACGAACGTTCGTGCATTCAATGTACTTCAGTCGAAACGTAGACACTCGTGATCTGAATCATATCATGCAGCTGACGTGTGTGTGTACATCGTGGACAGCATGCACCGCAATGGAACAGTGCCTTTATATTTGCGTAGCATTAAAGTCGAGTATGGACTGATGAAGTCTGTTTTATCAATACGAGAGTATGTCTCTGCATATGTGTGTGACATTTGAGTCCATCGATAGAATTTCAGGCAAATTGTTATTGGTTGTGGAAACATAAATGTCATCGTTTCATTACCTAATGACTGTTTGATCTGGTGATGTTAATAAATATGTATTTAATTGGAACTGTTGATAGTTATAATTATAAATATGGATGGATTGAGAGGAACAGGGAGGCCAAAGATAAGATGGATTGATTGTGTGAAGAATGATATTAAAGAGCAGGGAGTCAGTGATAGCATGACGGTTGACAGGATGGAATGGAAGAAGAAGAGATTAGAGTAGGAAGATGATGTGTTGATGGTAGAATTCAGAGACTTTTACGGAATAAACTGGAAGGTTTCCTCACGATTTTTTCCTTGTCAGTCATGTTCAAGGTAAACCTAAAAAGTAAATCAATATTATACTTATTTGACTTGAACTGCCTCGTTACCCTAGTGGTCCTAATCGCGACTGCTACGCTAGTGGCCCTGGGTTCGATTCCCAGGTCGAGCAAAAAGTGTTATTAGGTTTTTCTGTGAAATTCTCAGTAGCAGCTCGGATTTATGATTTGTGCCCGGTTAATGGCAATAGGCTTGCCTCTTATCACATGGGACCTAAACATACTGGCGAACGGTGGGTGTACATTGGTACACCTCTGCCTATCCCTTCGGGGAATACAGGCGTGATGGTATGTGTTATTATACTCATTGCGTTGTATAATATTTCTCATATTGAACATGCCATGCCTACGCAGTCAGACACGTCAATATTCTGAAATATCTCTCTGTACATTCGATGTCAAATAACAAAGTATGAACAGAAGAACATTTTTTCTTTACAAAACTTTCAGCTTTAGACATGGATGATTGATTCATTGGCTTTCCTCACTTATATTAGTTTTTGTTACTTCTAACTTACAAGGTCTTCATATTTTCTTTGTTCTATTCAAAGTTTATAGGCGTAGTTAAGACGCTGACAAGAGCTGAATGCTCCAAATATTTGATATTATTCGGACCGATAATCTTAATAGATATTCTTCGATTGTGTTCGTGGAAGCGAAAAAAATATATGTTGATCTAGAACTTATTTCTGAGAACTGTGTTGTTTTCAATACACTTTTTTTTAACATACCATCACGCCTGTATTCCCCGAAGGGTTAGGCAGAGGTGTAATAATGTACACCCACAGTTCGCCGGTATGGTTAGGTCCCATGTAATAGGGGACGAGCCTAATGCTATTACTCGGGCACAAATCCTGACTCCGAGCTGCTACTGAGAATTTCATAGAAAAACCTAATAACACTTTGCTTGACCTGGGAATCGAACCCAAGACCTCTAGCGTAGCAGTCGCGGTTTGGACCACTAGGCTACCGAGGCAGTTCAATTATAAGAGGTATTTATGATAATTATATATTGTTGTACATATCTTTATGTGAAACAAACAAAATAAACTTACTGGAATACCACTCCCACATAAACAAAACTTTTACTTTTCATTGCATTACCTTTTTTTTCTTTGCCAGTGTACGCGCTTTAGCTATTGTCAACGCCTTAATAAAGATTGATAAAATGTAGATCATAGTGTAATAAAGAGATACCTTCATTTTATGTTAGTTCGCAAATTTGTCTTTGGACCTACTACTTATCTATACATATAATAAAATCGTAGCGAAGTCAAAACTGTACATTTAATATTTTTGAAAAAAAGTAATTGCTACGAGGTCGGGTAATGATTCTAATGCCGAAAATATGGTTTTTAGAATTTTTGTCTGTTTGTCTGTTTGTCTGTTTGTCTGTTTGTCTGTGCGTTTGAACACGCTAATCTCAGCCGTGGCTTAACCGATTTGAATGCGGTTTTCACTAATATATTGCGGTAAGCTCCACTTAAAACTTAGGCTATAAATTATCACGCTATTTGCTTTGGGGGATGAGCAATGTTGCATTATGTCCGAGTTCTTCTACAGATTCTCACGGGATTGAAAATAACGACATATAATGTAAGAATATTGTAGATAGCTGCGAAATTGAACTTCTAAAATAATTATCATCACGCTATACCTTCAAAGAGTAAAGCAGTCAATAATGGCATACTAGAACGGCTATTTTAGAGTTATTTCTGAAGTAGTAAATGGTCTAATGGTTTGATGACCGCCTTTCGAATCGCAGGGCTTGAGTTCGGTCCCGGTATAATGTTTTACTTTTTGTGATTTTTTAAATATTTCTTTTGAATACTAGAAGATTTCCAAACAAGAATAAAATAGAAGTAGTCAATCTTATACAGTAACGCTTAGCTTGCTTATTTTTTCTTCATTATTTTTGCAGAAAAGAATGTCTATAATACATAGTTACTAATAATAGCAAATTGAAGTCAAAAGTTTTCATCGAAAAAATAGAAACTGATAGGTGTGCAAACGATAGCAGAGCGGAAAATATACGTATTGTTAAAGAATTTATGTCTATTTGACTCTTTAATTTTGATAAAATAGTCTTTAAATGTCGGGCCAACACATGACTGTATTATAGCGCGATTTAAATTCTTCTTTTCACATCAATGATACCCCTTTTTTTAAGGATCTTTAAATGACTTCATTCGCTCTGGGCGGAACGGAAGGGAGTGTCAGACTCTTACGGACTAAAACACAAAGTGTTCCTCCTAATGCCCTTTGCGTACCAGCGCCGCGGTGACTCTTTTGAATTCCGCAACCTTGCTAGACACTGACCCTGGCGGGCCCCATCTTACAGTACTGACATTTCTTTGAGGCGCACGTGGAACACTACGCACCACCGACCCGGGATCGATGATACCCCTAACAATAATTTACACCGGTTAAGAAAAGTAGATGGCCGCTTTTACTGATGCGTCAATTGCACTGAGTTTCAGACGGGTATATGATGCCCTCTTTTACCTAATTATGTTTGCAGCGGCCTATTTAAATGCGCAATCTATTCAATGCCTTCCAGATACATCACTGAAGTTCACTACCGGGAGCTAGGTAGTCTCACTAATTCAAGTAGTCATGAGGTGCTGGATATCTTCCTTCACACAATCTGCTTCTCTCTTTGGGTGGTGGGCTTTGTAATTAATAGTTAGGCTATTTCGCTATTTGTAATAAATAATGAGGTTAGGTAAGCATTATTGTTCTTGGACATATTTTGGATTGCTATAAAATATACACAATACTGCAGATTAGTTACATATTACACATACCATCACGCCTGTATTTCCCGATGGGTTAGGCAGAGGTGTAACGATATACACCCACAGTTCGCCGGTATGTTTAGATCTCATGTAACAGGGGGCGAACCTATTGTCATTAACCGGGCACAAATCCTAACTCCGAGCTGCTACTGAGAATTTCATAGAAAAACCCAATAACACTTTGCTTGACCTGGGAATCGAACCCAAGACCTCTAGCGTAGCAGTCGCGCTTAGGACCACTTGGCTAACGAGGTAGTTCCTATGAAAGACAGTGGGAGATATTTTATCCTATGAAATAAAAAACATGACGTCATTAGCCACAAGGAGTTAAGCAGTCATTATAACATGGTGTTGGAATTGCTATATTTTTTTATTATTATTACGCTATTTACTTTGTTTAGAGAATAGCTTCGGTGTTTAATGAAAGCCATGTAAGATATTTTCTGTGAGTTCGATCCCAATTGATTGTTACTTTTTGTCATTATTTTAATTGGTACCTAATTCAATTGTTTTTATTTTCGATGGTATGATTTCAATATTATAATACAATAGGTTTAAGCATAACCTTAACATAACTTTGAAAATTTGCATACGTCGACTGAAGAAGAATGAATAGAACAGAATTCGACAGATTGGCCCACAAATTCTAGCTACCCCTAAGAATATTTTTCATGAATAAAAAACAGAACCTCAGAAACTTAAAGAGTTACCAATTTATATCGATAGTAGGATCGCCGCACCACAAGGATTCTCTGACGCAGGTACTCTCTGGTCACAGTTGTTTCGGGAGCTAACTGTTTCGGTTTCGGCGCTAGGACACGCCTTGGTGTTATCACTGTATGATCACAAAGGACCGTACGGTGGAGGTAAGCCCCTGCTTGGGCAGAACATCAGCGTGTCCTCATAAAGGCGATTGGCAGCGGCGACCTCTCGCATCCGGCCTTGGTTCATCCATAGTCCGGAGCGAGGGAGAATGAGAAGCAATCGCTTCCTTCTGCGAAGTAGTAATGCCAACGAAGGAGGAGGCGAAACGCATGAGGGAGAGGTCAACCTTTCACCCCGGTCGCCAGAACAGAAGGGGATGCCCCGGGTGTCGAGAGTCGTAGAGCGATTCCAGACCACCGTCGGAGTGGGCTTGCGGTCGGCTACCGTTGTGTGGCTCGCCGTCCAACCAGAACCAGACCCAAGCCGACGACGTACTGTGTTTCACGCGCGCCTCAAAGAGATGTTAGCACAGTTGCGGAATTTGTTCGAAAGACTCACCGCGGCCCTGGAACACAAAGGACATCGGAAGGAACTCGGATGGGTTTTAGCCAATAACAGTCTGACACTTCTTTCCACCAGAAAGGAAAAAAATCATTTGACGACATCTCATGCTTAAAAAAGGGACCTCCCAACTTCGACACTTCATACAAGTGTTGAACGATTTATGTGCAAACGTTTTTTGTCCAAAATTTTAACTTCTGTCCTGAGCCGCGCCACCAAAAAGTGTACTTATATTCAAATGGCAAAACAGAAATAGATTAGCAACAACAGAAACTGTACCAAAATCAATTTCACCCATTGAAAAATTCCGTGACAGTCGTTCTTCTGACGTTGAATGTCTTACAGACTTCACGCTTTTAGGATGCAAGTTGAATCAAGCATCAATCATGAATCATGCATCGCATTCGGAATTTCTTCTTATGGGTAGGTCCTATAAACAGAAGATGTTCTACATGCTTAAAAAAATTCTTTAAATGGAAATTTATTGTGTAGTTTACGGTTCCAAAGATAAGGGATAATTTGTGAGGTAAAACTTAGCTTAGTCTTTTAAGAAGTCTTATGATTACTGTTTTTTGTCCATACTTTCTCCCAAAAACTTTACATAAATTTGGTTCTAACAAGAAGCTCAAATTTTGTTGCCTGTTGCTCTGATTATAAGATTCATTTCTTCGGTCTTGATACTAGACAGATCGCAGCTACAATGTGAGGTATAATGTTAAAGCAGTGCCTATTAAAGATGCTGTTTAATGGTTTGAGAAAGAAAAGTAAGTAAATTTTGAAACCACATCATAGTATTATCTAAAGGGATAGTAAAGCCACATATACTCTCCTTATGCCAATTATGTTTTAGCCCCAGGTATGGCGTAAGCCTATTACCAGCCGTGCAGAAATCCAGACTTCAAGCGACTACAGATAAATTCTTTAAACCTACAGTCGTAACTATTAGTAGTCACCTTAGCAACCATTCGACCTGCTTGGAAGATTTTGATAACATAGTATTCAATACTTATTTAGTTAAGTAACACTTAGGTCGACGTGAGCGAAGCCGAGGGCAACAGCTAGTCTATACATATAATAAAATCGTAGCGAAGTCAAAACTGTACGTTTAATATTTTTTTTAAAAAGTAATTGCTACGAGGTCGGGTAATGATTCTAATGCCGAAAATATGGTTTTTAGAATTTTTGTCTGTTTGTCTGTTTGTCTGTTTGTCTGTTTGTCTGTTTGTCTGTGCGTTTGAACACGCTAATCTCAGCCGTGGCTTAACCGATTTGAATGCGGTTTTCACTAATGTATTGTAGTAAGCTCCACTTAACACTTAGGCTATAAATTATCACGCTATTTGCTTTGGGGGACAAGCAATGTTGCATTATGTCTGAGTTCGTCTACATATTCTCACGGCATTGAAAACAACGAAATTTAATGTAAGAATGTTGTAGATAGCTGCGGAATAAAACTTCTAAAATGATTATCATCGCGCTATACCTTCAAGGAGCTAAGCAGTCAACCATGGCAAACTAGAACGGCTATTTTAGAGTTATTTCCGTCGAAGTAAATAGTCTAATGGTTCGATGACCGCCTTGCAAATCGCTCATCCTGAGTTCGGTCCTCAATAACTGTTTTACTTTTTGTGATTTTTCCAACATTTTTTTGCGTACTGGAAGATTCCCAACAATAATAGAATAAAAGTATGCATAACTTCTGCCATAACATTGATTTGCTTACTTATTTTTTTAAATCTTTTAATATTAAAGTAGAAAATAATGTCTGTACATAGTCTATTTATACTTATAATAAAATCGTAGCGAAGTCAAAACTGTACATTTAATATATTTAAAAAAAAGTGATTGCTACGGGGTCGGGAAGCGATTCTAAATTTTTGTCTGTTTGCCTGTTTGTTTGTTAGAACATCACGCAAATACTGCCGGACAGATTCCGTTCCATTTTTGGATATATATTTAACATAGGCCAAAGTTGGCCGTAGGCTATAAATTATCGCGCTATCTACTTTGGGGGATGAACAATGATGATACAGATTACGACGGGTTTCAAAAAAAATATAACAATACTTTAGATGGCTGAGGATTGAACTGCTGAAATAATTATCATCACGCTATACCTTTAAGAAGCTAAACAGTCAATCATGGCAAAACAGAACGGCAATTTCAAATCTTTTTCTATTGAATTAAATAGTCTAATGGTTCGATGACCGCCTTTCGAATCGCAGGGCTTGAGATCGGTCCCGGTATAATGATATTTACTTTTTGTGATTTTTTAAATATTTCTTTTGAATACTAGAACATTTCCAAACAAGAATAAAATAGAAGTAGTCATTCTTATACAGTAACGCTTAGCTTGCTTATTTTTTCTTTATTATTTTTGCAGAAAAGAATGTCTATAATACATAGTTACTAAAAAACAGCAAATTGAAGTCAAAAGTTTTCATCGAAAAAATAGAAACTGATAGGTGTGAAAACGATAGCAGAGCGGAAAATATACGTATTGTTAAAGAATTTATGTCTATTTGACTCTTTAATTTTGACAAAATAGTCTTTTGAATGTCGGGCCAACACATGACTGTATTATTGCGCGATTTAAATTCTTCTTTTCACATCAATTATACCCCTTTTTTTAAGGATGGGAAATCTTTAAATGACTTCTTTCGCTCTGGGCGGAACGGAAGGGAGTGTCAGACTCTTACTGACTAAAACACAAAGTGTTCCTCCTAATGCCCTTTGCGTACCAGCGCCGCGGTGACTCTTTTGAATTCCGCAACCCTGTTAGACACTGGCCCTGGCAGGCCCCATCTTACAGTACTGACATTTCTTTGAGGCGCACGTGGAACACTACGCACCACCGAGCCGGGATCGATGATACCCCTAGCAATAATTTACACCGGTTAAGAAAAGTAAGTGGCCGCTTTTACTGATGCGTCAATTGCACTGAGTTTCAGACGGGTATATGATGCCCTCTTTTACCAAATTATGTTTGCAGCGGCCTACTTAAATGCGCAATCTATTCAATGCCTTCCAGATACATCACTGAAGTTCACTACCGGGAGCTAGGTAGTCTCACTAATTCAAGTAGTCATGAGCTGCTGGATACCTTCCTTCACACAATCTGCTTCTCTCTTTGGGTGGTGGGCTTTGTAATTAATAGTTAGGCTATTTCGCTATTTGTAATAAATAATGAGGTTAGGTAAGCATTATTGTTCTTGGACATGTTTTGGATTGCTATAAAATATACACAATACTGCAGATTAGTAACATATTACACATACCATCACGCCTGTATTTCCCGATGGGTTAGGCAGAGGTGTAACAATATACACCCACAGTTCGGCGGTATGTTTAGATCTCATTTAACAGGGGGCGAACCTATTGTCATTAACCGGGCACAAATCCTAACTCCGAGCTGCTACTGAGAATTTCATAGAAAAACCCAATAACACTTTGCTTGACCTGGGAATCGAACCCAAGACCTCTAGCGTAGCCGTCGCGCTTAGGACCACTAGGCTAACGAGGTAGTTCCTATGAAAGACAGTGGGAGATATTTTATCCTATGAAATAAAAAACATGACGTCATTAGCCACAAGGAGTTAAGCAGTCAATTATAACATGGTATGGGAATTGCTATATTTTTTTATTATTATTACGCTATTTACTTTGTTTAGAGAATAGCTTCGGTGTTTAATGATAGCCATGTTAGATATTTTGTGTGAGTTCGATCCCAATTGATTGTTACTTTTTGTCATTATTTTAATTGGTACCTAATTCAATTGTTTTTATTTTCGATAGTATGATTTCAATATTATAATAAAATAGGTTTAAGCATAACCTTAACATAGCTTTGAAAATTTGCATACGTCGACTGAAGAAGAATGAATAGAACAGAATTCGACAGATTGGCCCACAAATTCTAGCTACCCCTAAGAATATCTTTCATGAATAAAAAACAGCACCTCAGAAACTTAAAGAGTTACCAATTTATATCGATAGTAGGATCGCCGCACCACAAGGATTCTCTGACGCAGGTACTCTCTGGTCACAGTCACACGATTGGCGGCGGCGACCTCTCGCATCCGGCCTTGGTTCATCCATAGTCCGGAGCGAGGGAGAATGGGAAGCAATCGCTTCCTTCTGCGAAGTAGTAATGCCCACGAAGGAGGAGGCGAAACGCATGAGGGAGAGGTCAACCTTTCACCCCGGCCGCCAGAACAGAAGGGGATGCCCCGGGTGTCGAGAGTCGTAGAGCGATTCCAGACCACAGTCGGAGTGGGCTTGCGGTCGGCTACCGTTGTGTGGCTCGCCGTCCAACTAGAACCAGACCCAAGTCGACGACGTACTGTGTTTCACGCGCGCCTCAAAGAGATGTTAGCACAGTTGCGGAATTTGTTCGAAAGACTCACCGCGGCCCTGGAACACAAAGGACATTGGAAGGAACTCGGATGGGTTTTAGCCAATAACAGTCTGACACTCCTTTCCACCAGAAAGGAAAAAATCATTTGACGACATCTCATGCTTAAAGAAGGGACCTCCCAACTTCGACACTTCATACAAGTGTTGAACGATTTATGTGCAAACGTTTTTTGTCCAAAATTTTAACTTCTGTCCTGAGCCGCGCCACCAAAAAGTGTACTTATATTCAAATGGCAAAACAGAAATAGATTAGCAACAACAGACACTGTACCAAAATCAATTTCACCCATAGAAAAATTCCGTGACAGTCGTTCTTCTGACGTTGAATGTCTCACAGACTTCACGCTTTCAGGATGCAAGTTGAATCAAGCATCAATCATGAATCATGCATCGCATTCGGAATTTCTTCTTATGGGTAGGTCCTATAAACAGAAGATGTTCTACATGCTTAAAAAAATTCTTTAAATGGACATTTATTGTGTAGTTTACGGTTCCAAAGATAAGGGATAATTTGTGAGGTAAAACTTTGCTTGGTCTTTTAAGAAGTCTTATGCTTACTGTTTTTTGTCCCTACTTTCTCCCAAAAACTTTACATAAATTTGGTTCTAACACGAAGCTCAAATTTTGTTGCCTGTTGCTGTGATTATAAGATTCATTTCTTCGGTACTAGGCAGATCGCAGCTACAATGTGAGGTATAATGTTAAAGCAGTGCCTATTAAAGATGCTGTTTAATGGTTTGAGAAAGAAAAGTAAGTAAATTTTGAAACCACATCATAGTATTATCTAAAGGGATAGTAAAGCCACATATACTCTCCTTACGCCAATTATGTTTTAGCCCCAGGTATGGCGTAAGCCTTTTACCAGCCGTGCACAAACCAGACTTCAAGCGGCTACAGATAAATTCTTTAAACCTACAGTCGTAACTATTAGCAGTCGCCTTAGCAACCATTCGACCAGCTTGGAAGATTTTGATAACGTAGTATTCAATACTTATTTAGTTAAGTAACACTTAGGTCGACGTGAGCGAAGCCGCGGGCAACAGCTAGTTATATACTATATACCCCGCGCTGTCACCCGAGTTTAGTTACGTCCTTGGTTACTGCTTCGCTCCTGTTGGTCGTATCATAATGTTCTAAGCGTTTAAACCTTTCTCTTGAATCACTCTATGTATTTATAAAAGCAGCGTTAAAATCCGTTGTTATAAATATCTAAGCGTACAGACAGACAGACGGCGGGAAGCGACTTTGTTTTGTACTATGTAGAGATACTCTGAAGTTCCTATGAGTAAGAAAAATACTATTTATTATAATCTATCACATTATAGTCTACCCTACTACCTACAGAATTTAAATGGACTATTCTTAGTCTGACCTAATAATAACGACTACTTTGCTATGATCTATTCTAAGATAGAGAGAGAAAAGAAAACAAAGATATAGAGCAAAAAGTGTTATTGGGTTTTTCAATGAAATTCACAGTAGCAGCTCGGAGTTAGGATTTGTGCCCGGTTAAAGGCAATAGGCTCGCCTCCTATTACATTGGTACACCTCTACCTAACCCTTCGGGGAATACAGGCGTGATGGTATGATGACTTATGTCTATTCTAAGATATCGTACTCATAATAATTTGTACAAGTATCAAGTAAGTAGGAGAAATCGACACTAGCTCAAAATAGAGAGGGTTGGAAAGGAGAAAGGGAGGCCTTTGCCCTGCAATAGGAGAGTACGTGCTAAAAATACAAATAAATAAGCGACAAATTTTTCAAGGCGGTCAATCTTCAATCTTTTTCAATCATGTTGCACATTGATGTAGTTGCTAGCCCCTATTGTAGTAATCTATTACTGCTGTTATAAATGCAATAGTTTGAATGCGTGTTTCTTACTCAATCAGCCCAGAACGACTGAACGGATTTGAATGAAATTTGGAACAGTGATAGATCATAGCCAGGAATAGCCACAGAGGTTATTTCTTTTTTATATTTTACCATCTCATATAAACATACCATCACGCCTGTATTCACCGAAGGGTTAGGCAGAGGTGTAACAATGTACACCCACAGTTCGCCGGTATGTTTAGGTCCCAAGTAATAGGGGGCGAGCCTATTGACATTAACCGGGCACAAATCCTAACCCCGAGCTGCTACTGAGAATTTCAAAGAAAAACCCAATAACACTTTTTGCTCGTCCTAGGAATCGAACCAAAGACCTTTTAAGTAGGAGTCACGCTTAGGACCACTAGGCTAACGAGGCAGTTAACATCACGTTTTTTCAATTTTTGACTGAAACTTACCTTTTTTTTAACGGATTAAATAAACTTTAAAAAAGATCACTAGTACCGCACGTACATTACTTTCTGTTAAAAAAAAAAACAGTTCTTTGAAGTGAACGAAGTCGCGGGCAGTAACTAGTAAATTATAATATGTACTATGAGGCCGTTTCCATAGCAACAGAAGTAAATATAAGGCTTTTTAGTTTCACTAAACTTAATATCACTTCGCAGAATACTCGATTGTCTTTACACATATAAACGTAAGGGTCGCTTTACACATAAGCCGTGTATTCCCGTTCGTCCCACCGACTTCGTCCCCGTCGCGGGACGAACGGGAATTTACAAAAATAATATTAAATTTGTTCTCCATCGTCCCATTCAGAATTTAAGAGGGACGAAAGGGAATATGTGGTTAGATTACTGCCATTCGTCTCACCATGTTTAATCGTTTTTTCGTAGTTGTTATTTTACATGGCTCTGGTGGGACGCGATGGCGATGCAACAAAAAAATAATGTGTACAATTAATGAGTTAATTATTAATATTTAATTAAACAATGTTTAATGCAAAAACGTGCCACCACAAGTACACTGATTTTTAATCATATTTTTTGGTTTTATGGAGAATTTTATTTTATTTTCATGTTTAAATTTATATGTATTTTGATAAATATAAATAGTTAAATAAATTATTTAGTGGGACCAATAGGACTAAAAAACAGAATTAATATATTAATCCCGTTCGTCCCATCAAAAAAATTGTGGGAGGAACGGGAATTCACGGAAGCGAATAGGCCGACCCGTTTAAGTGTAAAGGGACCCTAACACATTAGTGGGCCCATAATCCTAAAAACTATTTCTGTGACGGATACAGTTACCAAACAGACGAACAATCAATCTATTGGTAGATGCTATCAGATTTCTAAGCGTGTTGTGAGGAAGTGCGACTTATTGGTGGACCAGATTTTCCGCCATATTGGAAAAGGATCGGCTGATTGTTCCGATTCAATATGTCTGCTCTTAACGTGTTATAGGGTCCTAGTACTTAAAGAAAGGTTATATTGTAACTTTTTTGTTGTTTAATATGACTTGTCTATATTAATATTATAAAGAGGATAGATTTTTTTGTTTATTTGTTTATACCGAAAAAGCTCCGGAACTACAGGAACAATTTAAACCAGTTTTTCACCAATAGATAACTACATTCCTTCTAAGTAAAAATAGGCTGCAAAACATCGCGCTACGTACACACGAGGGCGAGTAGGAACCAAAGACAAGGGAGAAATAAGCCACGCGGACAAAGCTGGAAGCTAATTTTGTATAAAGGTAGTGAAGGGAGGCCTGTGCCCAGGAGTAGGGCAGAACAGGCTAATAAAAAAACAGCGAACTCTAAAAAAAAAATTTAGAAATTTTGACATAAGGAGACTCAGATAAAATGAAAATGTACTTAAAATATGTATATTTTTACGAATGTTAATTATTCTTGAGAATCTATCTTTACTACTAAACTGAGAAATATCAAATAATTTAAAAATTCTGTATTGTCAAAGTGCTCCAATGGCGTCTGCGGTACTTAAGTAGTTCAACTACGATATGACTAGAAAAAACAAACGATTTTACCATTAAATTGGCATGAGAACGACCCAGTACACGGTTTGCTAGTCTATTTACTTTCCGATAGATATGTTTTAGGTCGGAAAATCACCAATATAGTGAAATCGTTACGGCGTTCGGGGCTCGTTTGCCAATCCAAACTGAATGCAAATAGTTCGTCACTTAAGGGGAATATTCCATCTCTTTTTTTCGGCAGAGAAATATAAGACTTTTTTGATAAATAATTTGAAGTGTCTGATTGTAATATCAAAATGACAGGTTTGAACCACATGCGATGTAAATTACATTGTTCCGGCTAATCTCCGAAACGTATGGACTGAGTTTAGTGCGAAAGTAAAAAACTGAGGCTTTCATTTAGAAAAATAATTAGGGTCCCGTGCAAAAATAATAAAACCCCGTAATAATGAAGTCGATGGCAAAAGCTGGTTGCTATGTATATTGAAGGCTGATTGATAGGTGGCGAGGGAAATATTCAATATTAAATTAGGAAATGGTGATCGATGATTGTTCCAATAACAGTAAACATCTTTAGGCATGCAGGATGTTTTTATGTGTAGATGAATGGCAAATTATTCTATTTCCTTTTCTTAATAATATAGACACACACACACACATACCATCACGCCTATATTCCTCGAAGAGTTAGGCAGAGGTATAACAATGTACACCTACAGTTCGCCGGTATGTTTAGGTCCCAGGTAATAGGGGGCGAGCCTATTGCCATTAACCGGGCACAAATCCTAACTCCGAGCTGCTACTGAGAATTTCATAGAAAAACCCAATAACAGTTTTTGCTCGACCTGGGAATCGAACCCAAGACCTCTAGCGAAGCAGTTAATAATATAGAATTAGGTAATAAACGTTTTTAATTTTTGGAAGTAATTATATAATACTTTTTTTTTTAAATAATTAACGCCCATTAATTTTGTTTTTATTCTAAGCTTTGGAGATACATCCTGGATACTAATGCTACTTTTGGCATATTGCATTAGTTTCACGTAATTTATTTACTTATTAGGAGATACTGAGTGGGCTTGTTGAAGAAAAATTAAGCTCAATCTATAAATAATTTTAATGATAACATACTTTTTTCCCAAAACAAGTAACTACAAGACCCCCAACAGATAATTTCTTTACTCTGTCACACCCTTAACACAATCTATCTGATTTCAAAATTGGCTCTCACACCGCAACAAGTAGCAATCTCCGCGAGCCTCGATAATTGGAGTTTTTATTGGCGATTCTGTCTGTGTAACTTAACATTGGTCGAATAATTGCCTACATTTATTTTTATTTTAGTTGTTATATAACCTGGCTTGATTTGAGGGCAATGTGCGGTAGCCTTACGTGTCCTTAATTAGACTTTTTTTATAGTTTTTAAGGGGGATGACTTTTGACTTTTAATGACCTCCCCTTTCTTCAGGGGTGATCATCATCTACTTAGCCTTTTCCCAACTATGTTGGGGTCGGCTTCCAGTCTAACCGGACGCAGCTGAATACCAGTGCTTTACATGGAGCGACTGCCTATCTGACCTCCACAACCCAGTGAGTGGGCAACTCGATACCTCTTGGTAACACTGGTTGTCAGACTTCCTGGCTTCTGACTGTCAAACATCTACGTACCAACACGCCTATATTCCCCGAAGTGTTAGGCAGAGGTGTAACAATGTACACCAACAGTTCGCCGGTATGTTTAGGTCCCATGTAATAGGGGGCGAGCCTGTTGCCATTAATCGGGCAGAAATCCTAATTCCGAGCTGCTACCGAGAATTTCATTGAAAAACCCAATAACACTTTTTGCTCGACCTGGAAATCGAACTCAAGGCCTCCTCAAAGATCTACGTATCTAGTAATAGTTCAATCAATCACCTAATATACCTAGAAGAGCCTTCTCCAACTTGTCTACAAAGACAATATTAATCAGTCGAACAGACCTATAATTGCACTATCATTGACGTATTGACTTCACATGCCTGCACTAAATTCCTACGCACGATAACATAGTTCACATAACTTCAGACAAATACATATTACAAGTGATATACTTGTATACAGTGGACTGCCCCGTTGGTCTCGTGGTCGCAAGCGAGACTGATGAGCACCATGGTCCTGGGTTCGATTCCCAGGTCGAGCAAAAAGTATTATTAGGTTTTTCCATTTGGAATTTCTCAGTAGCAGCTCGGAGTTAGGATTTGTGCCCGGTTAATGGCAATAGGCTCGCCCCCTATTACATGGGACCTAAACATACCGGCGAACTGTGGGTGTAAATTGGTACACTTCTGCCTAACCCTTCGGGGAATACAGGCGTGATGGTATGTTGTATCTATACAATATCTATGCAAATAAAAAAAATTGAAGCGTCTGTTTGTAATTTCAAATTACAAGCTTTTCACTAAATGCATATGAAAGTATATACGGTAATAACATAAAAAAATCATTTTTTTAAATTTTTGTCTGTCTGTCTGTTTCTTCCAGCCTATCTTCGAAACGGCTAGACCGATTTTGACGGGATTTTCACTCGTAGATAGCTGATGTTATAGGAAGTAACTTGGGCTATTTTTATTTTTTTTATTTACTTGAATTAAAAAAAAAACGTGAAAAAAAGTGAACGCGAACGAGCAACAGCTAGTAATATTATAAAGAGAAAAGATTGTTTTGTTTGTAACGAATAGCCTCCGAAACTACTGGACCGATTTTAACCATTTTTTCACCAATAGAAATACTAGACGCCACGAGTGTGAGCATAAACGTCAAGATCGCTCCAACAGATGGACCAATCACATATAGCGTCGTAAAATGAATTTGCCGTTTGTGCTCACGACTGGTGGCGGTTACTTTAGCTACGTTATTCCTGAGTAACATAGGCTATATAACATCACGCTACGACACACTGGAGCGGAGCAGTAACCAAAGAAGTCAGTTAGCGCGGGTGAAATAAGCCACGCGGACGAAGTCAGGTGCAGGTCGCTAGTACATACCTACATATATACGAAGGAAATCGGGACAAACTGGATAGACTCCTATAAAACTGGAAGGATCAGTCATGAATGCGTGAAAGTTGGAAGAAGTTGAGAGAGGCCTTTGCCCAAGGGGGAGACTAAACAGGGTGATAAAAAAAGTACATAGGTACAGACAGCGTGATCAACTGATCATCTCTTTTCAAACAAATTTTAATGCAAGCCGTGTTACCAATTGATGACGCTGTACTACATACAACTATGGGGGGAGTAGGAGAACGAAAAAAATTAAAAATGAATCAAAGGGTTTATTTACCAACTGCTTCATTAGCCTAGTGGTCGTAAGCGCGACTGCTACGGTAGAGGTCTTAGGTTTGATTTCTAGGTCGAGCAAAAAGTGTTATTGGGTTTGTCTATGAAATTGAGTTAGAATTTGTGCACGGTTAATAGCAATAAGCTCGCCACCTATTACATGGGACCTAAACATACCAGCGAACTGTGGGTGTACATTGGTACACCTCTGCCTAATCCATCGGTATTGCTAATCCATGCTTACATTAACTCTGTCTGTCTGTAACGCTTTTATGACTATACCACTGAACTGATTTTCTTGGAATTTGGTACGGGGTAAGTTTGAACCCCAAGAAAGGACATAGGCCACCTTTTATTCAGCAAGTTCGTCTGTCTCCGCGATAACCGACATTTACGCAAACGAAGTAACGGGTAATAGCTAGTATATAATAATATTCATACAATAAAGATCCACTTTGAGTAGGCATGTCCTATTAATAACGGAGTGTTGAACATTTCACGGATGACTTCTCCGACCATTTTTGATAGCAACATCAAGGATTAGCTCGACTTTTGCCCGATTACGTTTTTATGAGCTCACTGATGTAAACTTTGGTTGCGAAATAAATAAATAAAATAGCATACTATCACGCCTATATTCCCCGAAAGGTTAGGAAGAGGTGCAACAATGTACACCCACAGTACGCCGGTATGTTTAGGTCCCATGTGAGCCTATTGCCATTAACCGGGCACAAATCCTAACTCCGAGCTGCTACTGACTACTTTTTGCTCGACTTGGGAATCGAACCCAGGACCTCTAGTGTAGCAGTCGTACTTAGGACCACTAGGCTAACGAGGCAGTGACAATTTATTCTGTTATAAATAAATTGTTACATTGTACATTCCAACATGAAGCAGCTTTCAGTTCAGTATAACATACGTCTGAACGTCGCTTTACATGGACTACAAAATTACCTTTTGCAACTCGTTTTACTGACATAGCTCTCTGAACAAAATGTAGTATCAAAGCTAATTGGCAAAAACCACGTCGTTGAAACATGTTCTGTGAATATTTACTAGAAAACAACTGAAAAACAGACATTTATGCATGTTTGTGCTACGAGGCAGCAGTTAGGAAACTAGACGTTTGTAGTTCCTCTGTGGAACCACTTTATTAGGTACAAATGGCATCGAATAATATTATAATTTTTAGTGTAATATGTATGTATATGACTGCGCGACTGCTACACTAGAGGTCTTGCGTTCGATTTCCAGGTCGAGCAAAAAATATTATTGGGTTTGTCTATGAAATTGAGTGAGGATCTGTGCCCGGTTAATGGCAACAGGCTCCGCCCCCTACTACATGGAACCTGAACATACCGGCGAACTCTGGATGTACATTGGTACACCTCTGCCTAACCTTTCAAGAAATACAGGCATGATGGTATGTAGAATAAATTGTCATGTTTTCGAAGGTGCTTATTTATTTAGGATCCCAAACAAAAGGTAAACACAAATCATGACATGCAAACCACAAAAGGTATCAAGTAGGTGTACTTCTTCACTTATAAAAGACCTTATAGGCGGGGCGGGAGGAAGCGTCAGACTTTTACTGACTAAAACCCATTCATGTTCGTTCTTGTGCCCCTTGCGTTCCGGGGGCGCTGTATCTCTTTCGAACAACCCGTGGCCCCGGCAAGTATCGGCCCTAACTGGCCCCTCCGATTTGCTGACATCTCTTTGAGGAGACCAGAAAGCTTGCACCAGAAAGTTTACAAATAGCTAATAAGTAACAAGCGAATAATTAATTTCATCCATTGATATCACCAAAGTTTTAAGACATTTTCCATAATGAGCGATACTGATTGAGGCTCAGAACTTAGCCACGAGTGAGGCACAGTTGCGTCCATTTACTCCTGAAGCATGGAGGTATCAGGGCCCGCAAGTATCAATATTAGGTTTCCAACTACTTGAAGAACACCACCACGGAATAGTTTGGGATACAATATAGGTTAAGGAAAATAAATCGATTAGATAAAGAATGAAATGCTACTTTTACAGAATCAGCAGATGGCGTCGCCGCGCATTCTAGCCACGTAGTTTACAGTTGAATGTATTATCGTACGTGTTGTCGACATCTCTGCGATTGCAGTAGGTGTGTGAGCTCACTGATTTTCAATATACTTCAACTTCATCTATTTGAAAACGTCTTCGGAAATGGAGGAAGCTATCAAGTCGGTTTTACCTATATTTTTGTGTGTGTTGTATTCAATGTTTTTCAGTCCTTCATAATAATGTATTTATTGTCCTATTATTCTTGTGGTCGTAAGTGCGACTCTGCTGAGCAGCTGAGTCCTGGGTTCGATTCTCAGGTCTAGCCAACGGGTTTCTATTGGGTTTCTCCAGTAGAAATTTCTCAGTAGCAGCCTGGAGCTTGAAAGTTGATTGTGGGACACCTGCGTGCCCTGAAAAGTCGCAGGTCCTGCATCTGATCTTTCCACTGTCGTATCGAATTGCAGTCTCATTGTACCACAACAATGAGAGAAAAGCAGAATGCACCTATCTTTGGGCACGCAATTGTGTGCAATAATATCTCATAGGCAAGTCTTAATTAAGATTGACCTGTGTATGGCCCAAACAATAACTACATGTCACTGCAGAGTGACGTTCAATCTTGCTTGTTCAAACTAGCTCACCTGGCCGACTATTTACGTGCGAGTTAAAACCGACGATGTATCAACAAGTCGGCGAGCAGTGAGGCGAGCGGCGCACTCGACCGTGTACATTGAATGAACGGATGACCGCTTGTGAATCAACTGAAACTTGTACTGCTGTTATACTAGGTGCAGTGTGAATCTTTGTCAAATTCAAGAAGGTACTATGCTAGTTATATACCGTTACGCCTGTATTCCCCGAAGGGTTAGGCAGAGGTGTAATGTACACCCACAGTTCGCCAGTATGTTTACGCTCCATGTAACAGGGGGCGACCCTAATGCCATTAACCGGGCACAAATCCTAAGTTCAAGCTGCTACTGAGAAATTCCTAATGGAAAAGCTCAATAACACTTATCTCGACCTGTGAATCGAACCCAGGACCCCATGCTCATCAGTCGCGCTTGCGACCACGAGACCAATGGAGCTGTTCTGGAATGGAGACCACGTACCGGCAGGCGTAGCGTAAAACGTCCACTCACAAAGTGGAAGAACGACTTGATTAAGACCGCAGGAAGACGCTGGATGCAGGCTGCTTCCAAGCGGTCCCTTTGTAAATCTGTGGAGTTGTTCATGAATCATGTTTGTGAATCTGTTCCATGTTACTGGGGTTGGCCCAACACGTTTTCTTTCTCCATTCTATTCTGTCAACCGTCAGATATCACAGACTCATTTCTCTTTCATATCATTCTTCACACAATCCAACTATCTTTTCTATGGAAAATGTCTCTTTCGTACCTACCTGATATTAGAACCCGCAACGTCATGAGAAACGGACAGACCATGACACTACTGCCAGTAAATAACAAAATGAAATTTCGAATGACACTTTTGACGAAATTCTATGAATATAATAAAGTGCCCGAGGCAAGGGCCCCTTCATCTACATAGTTCTGCGATGCGGCCTTGTTTTGTCTCGAGAATTCTCTCTACTTGATAAATGTCTACAAATTATTATAGCTTTGAAATTGTGTCGACTTTTGAAGTCGTTTTGCCGGAGTTCTTTGATGTTGATATTTAATTATGCTATGGAGAAGATTGTAGGGTGTAACGTTGTTTAAGGTTTAGTTTGTAATTTACGGATTTTACAAATAAAATATTTTTTATTACTGTAACTCTTTGATTTCTGACAATAAACAAGAGGTGGCTCGTCTTTATGGTTGGTCTCAAAACTTACTGCCCCATTGGTGTCGTGAGGTCCTGGGTTCGATTCCCATGTCGAGCAAAAAGTGTTACGGGGGTTTTCCCATTACCAATTTCTCAGTAGCAGCCCGAGTTTGGAAATAGGTGATGTGACACCCCCGTGAGTCGGAAAGCGAGTAAGGCCGTTGCTTCTGCACCTGATCTATCCCCGATTGTGTCAAATCGGACTTCAAGAGATAGGGAAGAGGGAGTGCACATGTGTTTATGCACACTTTTCGGTACTATAATATCTCCTGCGTACTTGGCTAGTCTAAATTGAGATTAGCCGTCGTGACCGAAATCGGTCTAGAGAAAATTATTATATCTCAAAAACTACGAATTTTAAGGAGATTCCTGTCTTCCACGCAACCAAATTCGTAGGCAAAAACTAGTTATGTTTAATAACGTTATATTTTAAACATTTTCCCCTTCAATGTAACGTACACGTGTCTATAAGTTCTCATAGCTATCCTACATGAATGTAAGCTATTGGAAAAATGTTGCGACGTCAGATTAACAGACCGCAATCATACCGAAGCGTGCGTTTAAGCTGGTCGTTAATGACCTTCATTGTAAATAGGTATACGCTACCAGCTGAACGGTGTAACCGATGTTAATGAGGACAGGCAGAGTAATCAAAAAGACAGGTATTTCTGTTACAAGTTACAGTTTGGATGGATGGATGTTTGTTACTAAATCACGCGAGAACGGCAAAATGGATCTGGATGAAATTTGGCACAGAGATAGTTAATAGTCTAGAAGAGCACATAATGTAGGGTTCCCGTGGAATAATATACTAACTTTGACGTGAACGAAGTCGCTGGTAAAAGCATGTAATTTAATACATAAATATGTTTTGCATGGTTTTGACACCACGGGTAAAACATTTGAACGGCCTAAAGGTAGTCGATCCGGGTCGGATGTTCGTGTATGTGAGTTTATATACTTGTAAACACATCCAAGGTATATGGGTAATTCCTAGTCAAAGCAAAAAAAAAAAAAAGGATAAAGAAAAAAAAAGGTTCTCCAAACGCTACGCTACGATGTGACATGTGCCCACATAAGCTGACCGTCGTATATTACCGCCGACCACGCAAGCGGCGCGTGTTTTCGCCGCCATTTTAATCTTGGCTTCACGCTATTTACTGAAAGGAGTGGGCGGAGCTACAAGCCGGCTATTTTAAGGTAATCTACCCACATTGGTTTACAAGACGAAATGTTTATTCTCTATTGGAATAGAATAGAATACATTAAATCTATCTCTATTGAATGTAGACAAGTGAGAAGTAACAGGGTGTTGTTACGAGTACATTCTGCCAATTGGCATGCAAAGTTTTATGATGTTTTCTTCAGACCGATTCCGGCCACGGCGGCTAATCTTAATACAGACTAGCCAAGTACGCAGGAGATTTTATAGTGCATAAGTGTGTGCTCATACACAGGTCCTCTCCCTCTTCCCTAACTCTCATAGTACGATTGGACGGCAATCGGACACACAGGGGAGAGATCAGGCACAGGACCAGCGGCTACAATTTGTACTTATACTAGATATGCCATATTGGCTACTTTTTCCTATTTTTTCATATCGTTTTTCTGTGTACCACATAGGCTGTGACAATTTCATTTATTCTCTTTCATTATTTCTTTCAATTTTCTATAAAAGGTTCATAATAACCAGCAAACTCACTTGAACGTAAGTCAGTAAGGTTTTAAAACTGGTTCCTCAGAAAAAAAAACCAGCATTTAAAGCTATTTGAAACCTAGCACGACAACTTTGATAGTCATTATAGATAATCAGAAGCCGGGATGTCTGACAACCAGTATTATCAAGAAGTATCGTGTGACCCAGTAACTGGGTTGTGGAGGTCAGACACGCAGTCGTTACATGGGACACACTGGTATTCAGCTGCTTCCGGTTAGACAGGACACCGACCCCGAAATAGTTGGGAAAAAGGTTAAGCAGATGATTGATACATACTATCACGCCTGTATTCCCCGAAAGGCTAGGCAGTGTACCGGGCACAGATCCTAACTTCGAGCTGCTACTGATAATTTCATAGAAAAACCTAATAACACTTTTGCTCAACCTGGGAGCCGAACGCAAAACCTCCAGCGTAGTATTCGCCCTTAGGACCACTAGGTTAACGAGGCAGTTCAATTAAGTTAAAGTAATCGTATAGTAATAGAGGAATATAAAATCATGTAAAGTCGTCGTGCCGAGCAGAGGCACGACGACTTTACATGATTTTATATTCCTCTTATTTCTTCTCAGAATTAGCAATATGTCCAGCATTGGACATCTTGCTACTGATATAATGAATATTATGATTTTCAGAATTTCAACCGTGCCAAAATAACGTATGTCGGGTGACTTTGGGATCTAGGTCTATTATTTATTTGGTGAGTGTAAATCAAAGGCGATAAAAGTGAAAATTGACTCAATACCTACCCTTTAAAAATAATAAGAAAATAGTTTCAAACCGATTCATGTTTCAAGGCACAATAGCCTCTAATAGTAGGTACTTTTAAAGTTTGAAATTGAATGTCCCAAAGTTTTCTTGAAGTGTCCATTCACACTAAATTGCTAAACCCTAAGTGTTTTTGTAGTATCAGAACCCAAAATCTTCGTCTAATTTCCATTTTGGCTGTAAAGGTCCTATTTCGTTCCCAAAACCGAAAATAAACTGCCATCAAAGAGTATGGAAAAATTTTAGATTTTTACCACAAAATGGTGACAATTGTAGTACCGCTTCTATTGAAAGAACATGACAAAACACTACGGTCGCGATAAATAAACATTACTTAGCTCTTCTTCGCTTACTTCGGAATAATCCTATAGACGGGGAGTAAAAGGTCACATCTATGAGATACAAAACTACGTAAACTGATCATTAAACTAAGTAACATTTACTTTTATTTACAAGTAGCGAACTGCCCGCGACTGTCTTTGAATACTGCTCCGGTATGTTACTCAGGGATAATTGTCTCGTTAGCCTAGTGGGCCTAAGCGCGACTGCTACACTAGAGGTTTTGGGTGCGATTCCCAGGTCGAGCTAAAAATGTTATTGAAATTCTCAGTAGCTGCTCGGAGTTAGAATTTGTGCCCGGTTAATGGCAATAGGCTCACCCCCTATTACATGGGACCTAAATATACCGGCGAACTGTGGGTGTACATCGGTACACCTCTACCTAACCCTTCGGGAAATACAGGCGTGATGGTATGATTATAATGTAACTATCTATTGGTGAAGAAATTGTTAAAATCGGGCTAGTAGTTTCGGAACTTGTTCATTACAAACAAACAAAAAAATCTTTCCTATTTATAATATTGGTATACATACTTAGATACATACATAAACTCACGCCTGTTTGCCATGGGGGTAGGCAGAAATCACAGAACGCCACCTGCTACGATCTTTACATACTCCTTTCGCCTCTTCTATTCCTTCATTCACCACTATTTTTTAATAGGTACAAAAAAATGGGGCTCTATCTGTACCCGTTACTGATCATATTTGTGTAGTCAAAAGTAAAAAAAACTAAATCTCTAAATATACCACGAAATTTTGTCATAATTGGTAAATTCATAATTGAATCCATCATTCATAACCATTGCTACTACAAAATACTACGCGCAGTGCTAATTTATAAACGGAAGTGCGCGCACGCGTTTTAAAAAAATATTTCCATGAATGGAGTGACATTTTGGGGTATAAACTAACGCTAATAACTTTGCTGTTTATGAATATTATTTATTGAGACTTTACATATATGATAACAAGACCTTCTATAATAAGCCCTTTAAGTATTTGTACTAATTAAAAATTAGTGGTGTATACTTGTACATTCTTACACAAAAACCTACGTCGCACATGAAACGGTTATATCACGTACCCGAGGTACTTGGAAAAGCCATCTGACACCGCACGTAAAGGTCGGCACTCACCGAGACCATTCGCTTGTAATGTAACGTTACAGATTCAATTTTGAGTATTACGTTACAATAATATTCCCCAGACCGATTACGGTAAGGGCAGCCAATCCTAATGTAGACTAGTCAAGTACACAGGAGATATTATAGTGCACAAGTGTGTGCGCAAACACAGGTGCATTCCCTCTTAGATCAGGCTCATAGTCTGATGAGACGATCCTGACCCGACCGGGGAGAGTTCAAGCTCAGAACCACCTGCTTTACAGAGGGGTGTATTACACAACTAACTTTCATATTCCGGACAGCAATTGAGAAATTCCTAAGGAATATACTCAATAGCACTTTTTGCCGGGTATTGAACCCAGGATCCTACGCTCAGCAATCACGCGTGCCAAATTTCAGCCGTTTATACGTGAAAGGGTAACAGACATGCATTCATTCTCACAAACTTTCGCATTCATTATATTAGTAGGAATTATTGGACGAATGCTCAATTCTGTAACGTTACGTTACGTTACAAGCGAATTCTCCCGGTGAGGAAGCACCTTAACGTGAATTATATGTTGAAAATATATAAAGAACAAAAGGTAGCTATTATTTTGTTTGACGTCACGCCACGTTATACATAAGGCGACCTCGTAAACGAGGTATTATCTCACACTTTCTCAGCAGTGTGAGTTAAGGCTAGGTTCAAATTGGCGCGGTACGGTTATTACTGGACACGCGTGTAAAACACACTTGTTTATTTAAAAAACCGGCTAAATGTTAGTCGGAATTGCAGACGAAGGGTTCTGTGAAACAACACAATAATCACATACATACCATCACGCCTGTATTCCGCGAAGGGTTAGGCAGAGGTGAATCAGTGTACACCCACAGTTCGCCGGTATGTTAAGCTCGCATGTAATAGGGGGCGAGCCTATTGCCATTAACCGGGCACAAATCCTAACTCCGAGCTACTACTGAGAATTTCATAGAAAAACCCAATAACACTTTTTGCTCGACCTGTGAAATGAACCCAAGACCTCTAGCGTAGCAGTCGCGCTTAGGACCACTAGGCAGTTACAATACAATAATCATTTAATGATAACTTATGCTAACCTAGAATTGGCCCAAAACAGGACAAAATTTGTCATGCCTATTATTATTAATGCCTCTTCTCACACAAGAAGGCACGAGCATCGATCACTACATCATCAACATCTTAGCCTTTTCCCAACTATGTTGGGGTCGGCCTCTAGTCTAACCGGTTGCAGCTGAGTACCAGTGTTTTACATGGATCGACTGCCTATCTGACCTCCACAACCCAGTTACTGGGCAACACGATACCTCTTGGTTAGACTGGTTGTCAGACTTTCTGGCTTCTGACTATCCGTAATGACTGTCAAAGATCTACGAATGACAGCCGGGACCAACGGCTTTACGTGCTTTCCGAGCCACGGGGGTGTCACACCACCAACTCCCAAACTCCGGGCTGCTACTGAGCAAATCCTATTTAAAAAACCCAATAACACTTTTTTCCCGACCTGGGAATCGAACCCGTTCTTTTTAGCCCTCCCGATTTTTATTTTTTGTCATTTGTTGTTATAACAGCTGCCTATAGTAACACCTACATACTTTGTTAAAATTTTAATTTTCGGTTCAAAAGATAAAGCCATTCAACAGGCGTAGGAATGAACAGACAGCGAAGCTGCAGTAACAGCGTTCCGTTTAGCACCCTATAAATACGGAACTCTAAAAATGCTCCCAGTTACCTTATCTGACCAAATGTAAGCGTAGTTTGTGAAAGTCTACGAAAACATGTAACTTACATTAAAAACTGCCGTGACTTAAGTCTAGCATTGTGATTAGTTAATTAATACTATTTTTTTTTTAGTTTAAATGATCGTTCACACGAATGCTTCCTCACGCGAAGCCTTTTTTACGCGACTGCGGCTGAGCTAAAAGAAAGGTTATGGTTTTAGTAGTCTATGTATGTTTATTTTTTGTTTCAACTGCCTCGGTAGCCTAGTGCTTTTAAGAGCGACTGCTACGCTAGAGGTCTTGGGTTCGATTCACAGGTCGAGCAAAGTTTTATTGGGTTTTTCTATGAAATTCTCAGTAGCAGCTCGGAGTTTGGATTTGTGCCCGGTTAATGGCAATAGGCTCGCCCCCTATTACATGGGGCCTAAACACACCGGTGAAAAGTGGGTGTACATTGGTACACATTTGCCTAACCCTTCGGGGAATTTAGACGAGATGCTATGTTATTTAATTATGTTATGTAATTTGTATGTCTGTTAATTAATAATTATTATGTAAACATTGGTTGTTTACAAGACATCTCCTCTCCTCTCCGCTTCAGTGGGAACCAAGCCTTTTAACCGGCTTCGTGTATACCAAGTATTAAAGTCATGATTTTTTATGACATTGGAGAATAAAGAAAGACCTAAGAGTTCGTTCAGAGAATAGACAACATAGGCACGGTATATTGTGCAAACACCTTGAAAGATCAAAGTATTATCTATCACGCACACTATTGTAATCCTTCCTTGACGCGTTACGTAAAACGCATGACAATACCTAGTTTTTGTTGTAAACAAACGGAGGAATACTGTGGGCGCGACTGTTGGAATTTTATTTATTTATTAAAACTTTTTGCACATAATGTAAATAATACACTGTACAAAGACGGACTTAATGCCTCTGGCATTTTCTACCAGTCAACCTTAGGGTGATGCAGAGACAAAACATAGTAGGTGCATGGAACAGAAAGTTTCCAGGAATAAAATATAATAAATACATACATACAAACAAAAAAATATACAGAGTAGAGAAAGCCAAAAAAAAAAATGCAAAGGTGGAGGGGATGGATAGGTGGTGGATAGGTGGAGGTCAATTTTCCTTAGATATTTTTAGATAATTTTTTAACATACATTCTCTCACGCCTCGAACTGCCCCGTTTGTCCCGTGGTCGCAATGATGAGCGTAGGGTACCGGGTTCGATTCCCTGGTCGGGCAAAATGTGTTATTGGATTTGCTCAGTAGCGGCCCGGAGTTTGGAAGTTGGTGGTGTGACAACCCCCGTGCCTTGGAAAGCGCGTAAAGCCGTTGGTCCCGGCTGTCATTCGTAGATCTTTGGCAGTCATTACAGATAGTCAGAAGCCAGGAAATCTCACAACCAGTCTCACCAAGAGGTCTCGTGTTGCACAATAACTGGGTTGTGGTGGTCAGATAGGCAGTCGCTCTATGTAAAACACCGGTATTCAGCTGCATCCGGTTAGACTGGAAGCCGATCCCAACATAGTTGGGAAAAAGGCTAAGCAGATGATGAGTCAACTTGCTCACTTAATGAAACGTTTTGAGTCAAATACGACGAATTTTCTAATTTCATAATATTAAATAAATGTTTTATAGGTACTATGTGTCTCGTAAATAGTTTAAATTTTAATTTTGAGATTACCTTTGATCTGTTTATCTTAATATTACAGTTCTTTGAGTATTTAAAAATATCAAATTTATTAAAAATTTAATGAATAAAGTTTAAGGACCTGTCAAAATAAATATTTTTGATAACTGAGTTATATTAAAAACAGGTTTTAATTTTAATAAACCTAGACTAAAATAATATTCTATCAATTATTTTTAAATACGTATATAATTTATTACTAAAATCAAATTTATATAATTAATTATTAAATATTTATTAGGTAATAAATATTAGATTCAAAAATAATAGTATTTGGATTACTACACATTACATACATACCATCGCGCCTGTAATCCCCGAAGGATTAGGCAGCGTACCAATGTATACCAAAACTACGCCGATATGTTTAGATCCCATGTAATAGGAGGCGAGCCTATTGCCATTAACCGGGCACAAATCCTAACTCCGAGCTGCTGCTTAGAATTTATTTAATAGAAAAACCTAATAACACTTTGCTCGACCTGGAAGTCGAACTCAAGACCTCAATTCTTTTTTTTTTGAGTTTTTTTAGTGCTTATAAGACTTCTAGACACAAAATAAACTCCCGTATGTTCCCAACCTAACCCAGTCTTCATATTTGCATACAAAGTACGGACGCGGAAGGGACACGCATTTTTCAGAACCAAATAATGGCCGCTAAATATTTTAACGGAGCCTTTTCCTTGAAAAATAGTGTCGATATTCTTTTATTTATAACGCCATCTTGCGGTGTAACGACGTACTGAATTATTTTTTATGTTTAACTTATTGTATTTATGGTGACATGATTATCATAATGGTTTGTAGTTTGTAAGGGATATCACGATATGTTCAGGATACGTGGTCGGAATAAAATAGTTCCATATCGGCAAAGAATCTATACTCATATTATAAAGCTGAAGAGTTTGTTTGTTCGGTTGAACGCGCTAATCTCAAGAACTACTAGTTTGAATTGAAAAATTATTTTTGTGTTGGATAGTTCATTTATCGAGAAAGGCTATAGGCCATATAACATCACGCTACTACCAACAGGTCCCAAGCAGTAAACAAAGACGTTACCTAATGCGGGTGAAAATACTACGTGGACGAAGTCGCGAGCAGAAGCTAGTTTGTTAATAAAATAAAGCTAACAAAATAACTAATGAAATAAAGTCAATGAGTTTTTTTTTTGTTTCAACAACAACAACATACCATTACGCCTGTATTCCCTAAAGGGTTAGGCAGAGGTGTACCGATTTGCACCCACAGTTTGCCGGTATGTTTAGATCCAATGTAATAGGGGCACGAATATTGCTATCAACCGGGCACAAATCCTAACTCCGAGCTACTACTGAGAATTTCATAGAAAAACCCAGTAACACGTTTAGCTCGACCTGGGAATCGAACCCAAGACCTCTAGCGTAGCAGTCGCGCCTAGGACCACTAGACTACCGAGGCAGTTTATTGTTGTTTTCTTTGTTTGTTTAAACGCGATACTATTTGGAACTAGCAGTTAGTTTGGAAAAAATAATTGTGTATGACAGCTGAATTAATCAGAAATTTTATAAGCTATGTAACATCATGCTACAACACACGGGAGCGTAGCACTAGCCATAGGCGCAACTTAATTCGTCTGAAGAAAACCACGCGGACAAATTCGCGAGCTAGTGTCAGAATGAACAAAACAACACACTTGTGTACGAAGCCTGGTAGTTTTAGCAACATTTTATACCAACATACATTTCATTCGGACGACCCGAATTCTACATAGATGTCAGTTTTTTAAGATAAACTTAGAAAGTTTTACTCAGCCTCGTGTATGTAACGAAGGCGCCTTAACCAATGGGCCATCGCGATATACCAATCGATCGAAATAAAATCGAATCGATTATAATTATGAATAAGCGAATGAAAAATTAAAGAAGAAAATGTATATGCATATATAAAAAAATATACCATCACGCCTGTATTCCCCGAAAGGTTAGACAGAGGTGTAACAATGTACACCCACAGTTCGCCGGTATATTTAGGTCCCATGTAATAGGGGGCGAGCCTATTGCTATTAACCGGGCACAAATCCTAACTCCGAGCTACTACTGAGAATTTCATAGAAAAACTCAATAACACTTTTTGCTCGATCTGGGAATCGAACCCAAGACCTCTAGCGTAGCAGTCGCGCTTAGGACCACTAGGCTACCGAGGCAGGTTTTTTTTTTATGTATATTTATATAGAAAACTGATGGAAAACTGTCATAAAAAACCAGAACTTAAGACTCACCGTTATTGGGAACCGGACTTCCGAACACATCAAAATCAAACGACATCATCAAAACTCACCATATCAACAAAGTAACATAACTGAAAAGTTACCAAGCTCAGCGTAACACCAATTATGTTAGTTATACCCCGGCGGGATCAGCGTATAATTGGATGAGCTAGCTGGCCACTTCGTTAGCGCAGCTAATAATGATCGAGGTTTATTAAGGCACCGCTGTTCCGCTTTGAAGGGATTTCAGATCATTAAGACTATTGATAATTTGGACTTCAATTTGGGGAACACTGAAGTGATTGCTTTTGAAGTGGGTAAAGGATAAAGAAGGCCTTTCGATGGTGGTTCAAATATGCATTTGGACTATTGAATGGGGAACTAAGGGTAATGGGATTTCAAAAGGAAAAATCTTGCTTGCGTTTAGGTCAAATGCGGATTTTATTATTTGCTTTATTATTTTGATGTAATTTGCTTCTGTTTGCCTCAATTTTTTAATAGGTCTAGAATGAGTATATTAGAGGGAGTTCGAAAATAGCCGCAGTGACAGAAAAGTTGAAAGGGAACCGTTTATCCTGGTATGTGAAGAGGACGGCTGAAACGCACTTGACTAAAAAAGTTATGAATATAAATGTGGATGGATGGAGAGGCAGAAGGAGGCCAGAGAAAAGATAGATGGATTACATGACGAATAACATAAAAAAGAAGGGAATCAGTGATATCATGACGAATGACAGAACGGAAAGGAAGAAGAAAACATGTTGCACCAACTCCAAGTAACATGGGATTGTCTGCCGGGGCTGCGGGTTGCTCGTAAGAAATACCGCGCCCCCGGAACGCAAAGGGCACAAGAAGAAACATGGGTAGGTTTTAGTCAGTAAAAGTCTGACACTCCCTCCCGCCCCGCCCAGGTCGGGAGAAGTTATTTGAGGACTTCCCACCCCCCAAAAAAAAAAAAAAAAGTAACATGGGATAGGAGCAGGGCATATGATGTTGCTTGTATTTGTGTGCTTCAATTTTATACGCCACGCAAAACACCACAAAATATAGCGAGCATAAGTATTTTTATGATGCCATATGCCAGGGCACATGTCACGCAGAGTTGATGGCCGATGGGGCCGCAAAGTTCTCGAATGGAACGTCTACCCACAAGGTGGACGGACAACTTGATCAAGACCACAGGAAGACGCAGGATGGCCGCTTCCAACCGGTCCTTTTGGAAATCTATGGGGAAGGCTTATGTCCAGCAGTGGACGTCCAACGGCTGATATGATGATGAAGTATTTTTATTTTAATAAAGCCACCTATGTTTTACAACAAAATAAATGAATGATATATTGATTATGGTTATGTTAGAATCACCGCAGAGGGATCAATTTGCAAGCTGCACATATGTATTTCCATTAGCACTGACAATAATGGAAACAAGTATATAAAGGCATTTCGTTTATGAAAAGAATTCATCAGGATTTTCCATCATGAATACACCCACAATACCACTGATAGTGTTTTTTAAGTTCGAAATGATCGAAATTTTCAGCCTGTAAAGGATTACAGGTTGAAAATGTTGATTATTTCGATCTCAATGCAATTTGTGCGAAAACTTGTGAGCATGGATGGATGTTTATTACTCTGTCACGCATAAACGGCTGAACGGATCTGGATGAAATTTTGCATTGTGATATATTGTAGTGTGGAATAACATATAGAATACTTTTTATCCCGGAAGAATTTCCGGTTCCCGTGGAATAATATATGAAATTTGACGCCGACGAAGTCGTGGGCACAAGCTGGTAGTAATAATGTAGTTACAATTTTTTCCATTGTTTGATTAAAGAATTAAAAACAGTTTTCAAGCTAATACAAAGATACATTTCCAAGAAATTCAAAACTTAAAAATCTTACTACTGATATCTACCAATATCTACCTATAAACCTGAGGAATGTCTTAGTTTTTACCACGGACGCAAAAACGACTGTGTGTGTGTTTTTGTGATTGTGATTTAGTTTTTGTTTGAAAGGTATATTAGTCGGAAGTGTTCTTGGCTATGTTTGATGGAAAACGATTCAGCGGTTTCAAAGTTATCAGCTCTTTTGTTAGCTGCGGCAGGGATTTTTATTTGTCGGGGGTTTCTTAAAATTTTTAATTTTGTGTATTTATTGCTTGAACTAAAAGCGGTAACAAGGACCAAATCAGCGATTTTGAAAAGCAAAGTGATTGGAATTACAATCTATTTACACAAATATAATAAAGCTAAAGACTGTTTCGTTTATTTGTTTTTCTAAACCCGCTATTCCCTGGAACTTAATGTGTGATAGAAAAAATGTTTTATGTATATGATAGACAGATTTATATAGAATAGTTTATAAAATCACGCTACGACACACGGGACAAGAGCAGTAACGGTAGATGTAACATAACAGGTTGTTTTCCACCACATATGTCAGTGAAGTCCTTTAGAAACTTTAGAAAGTAACTACATAAATATGAATTGAAAAAGTCACATTGCTACTTGCCTAGATTTGAACGGACAACCATATATCTGAGGCGGTTGCCGTAACCGCCGGGGCATGTGCCTCTGACAATGCATCTCTTCATCACCTTTGGTAGACTGGTAGAGACTGCCTTAAGCATTAAGTCCACCTTTGTACTTTTTGTTGCATTCTTCTTCTTTTCGAATTGATTTTAAGAAAATACTTTTTATTTTAGGTACTTTATATACCCCCGTACGTGGCCACGTTTACCGCAGCATCAGTGGCATTTTTGTATCCTCCAAGAAGCAGGTACACCTTGGATACTGCAGCAGGTGGGCCATCATCTGGTCGGGAGCACCGCACTTGCACTGGGTATATTTTGTTGCATAAAGTTGTGAATAAAAAAAATGAAATGGATATGTATTTCCCGAAGGGTTAAGCAGAGGTGTACCAATGTACACCTTAGGTTCGCCGGTACGTCTAGGTCCAAAAAATTTTTTTTTTTTACGATTCAGTTCAGTTCAAAACTTATTCCGATCGCGAGAGAGGGAGAGAGAAGATTGTATCCTCAAAGCAACCATATATAGATATTTTAACGTTACAGCAATTGCGGCTTTGATCCGGACGATCTGATAAATTGGCAATAGCTCGCATGACCAAACTCTATGGCCTATGCGTAGGTGTATCGCTTATCTGCGCAATCATTTTTAATGCTAAAGTGTCCCATACAATCTAAAAGCGTACTTAAAGATTATCGCAGAGAGTTCATTATGGTTGCATTAATGAAATCAAAAGGAATCATAATCATTTCGAACTTTTAAAAGGGTATTATAGCACGTTAAGTTGCAAATGTAATCTTTTTTTGGGGTTCCGGAAGGTGCCTTCGGGACCCTAGTACTAACACTCCGTTAGCGGGTTCTCATGAACCGTAATTGGAAGTGAGTTAAAAATTTCACAGAGTGTGTATTGCTATGCCTATATATCAACAAATAATAAAAATAAAATAAAGTTACAAGTTTGAGGGTGTCTTGTATGAGGACCCCAATTCAAGAAACGTGTTTCTTTTTAACCGACTTCAACAAAAGAGGAGGTTATCAATTCCACTGCATGTTTTTTTTTGTATGTGTGTTACTCGATAACTCTACCAATTATGAATCGATTTTGACGATTATTTTTTGATTGATAGATCATACTTCAAAGGTAGCCATAGTAATTTTATCGAAATTGGTTCTGTCGTTAGGTAAAATAATTTAAATAACTTAAAAGAATATGTCATTAAAGTAAACGAATTAGCGTTTTCTGCTTTCTTGTGACTTTTAAGCGGTGTCTTGTTAATTTACGTAGTATTACTGTGCCTTCATGAATTTGAATGACAGAAAAATAAAATTTGAATTACAGGTACTGAAAAGCGAAAAATAAAAAGTTTTTAACAAAAAAGTCAACCGACTCCAGAAACTAAAAAGTGTAAAATAACTTTAGCTTTGGAAGTCTTGAAAATGTGTTTTAAGTGTTCAATATAGTAGTGAAATTCGGAAACCTTTATGTGCCAGTCTGATTAGCACTTGGCCGGTTTTTTTCTAATTGTTTTCATTACTTCTGCTTATTTACATTTTTCACATTGCCACATTTAATGGCAATGCTGCGAGGTCACGTAAAGAGTCGTTAGGCGATGTCCCGACAAATCAGACGACCGCTCAATGCATGTATTTCAACTCCAAACGGCTCAAAGATATAGCTTACAAGAATATTGTTATAATTGCGCTGTTTGAGGTTTTCGGCGTCAGTAGCAGCCACCCTACCACAGCACGTCGTGCTAGGAAGATGAGATGACGCAAGGGTGTCGACGCATGTTGCATCCCACACCGAAGGCCTACCCAAATTTTACTTAAACCATATGTTGGTGATTGCCACGGTCTGGCCTAGTGGTCCTAAGCGCGACTGCTACGCTAGAGGTCTTGGGTTCGATTCCCAGGTCGAGCAAAAAGTGTTATTGGGTTTTTCTATGAAATTCTCAGTAACAGCTCGGAGTTAGGATTTGTGCCCGGTTAATGGCAAAAGGCTCGCCCCCTATTACATGGGACCTAACCATACTGGCGAACTGTGGGTGTACATTGTTACACCTCTGCCTAACCCTTCGGGGAATACAGGCGTGATGGTATGTTGCCACGGTCTCTTTACAAAGTTAAGAGTGACATCACCGAAGCGACATGGTGGAACGAGCTGCGTGCGTTGCTGAATCCTAAGCCGGACGTAAACACCGACAAGATGGAATCAAACTTCACCATGGGAACAATAGCGTTCTCCTGAACCATGGAAGCGTTGTGACGAATGTCAAGACTATATGGGCACTTTTCGGGAGGCCTTTGTAAGAGGCGGTCGATCTATATTTTTATCCTTTGTCTTGTGAAAAGTAATATAATGTTATATGGTTACACAGTGGTTTTAATGAATACAAATTGAATTAACTAAGTATATAATATATAGTTTGCACATAGTTTTATCTTTATTTTAAGCCCACTTGCATCACTAGTCACAGTAATCACCGAAACAGATTTCATTATCATCATAGTGATATGTTGTCCTGTGGCTGACCACAGGACGTCCACTGCTGGATATAGGTCTCCCCTATACATTTGCAAAAGGACCAGTTAAAAATGGCCTGCACCCAGCAACACAGAAACAGACTTATACCGGCGGAACCCTTAACTCAATTCCTCTTAATTAAAAAATAATAGCAATCATTAGGCTTTATTCACACGCACGGTACTAAAATTTCATACAACACTAAACACTTCACTGTCTGTACGTACAATTAACTAAAACGGCTTATGTTCAATGAGGCTGACTGGCATTTGCATATATTATACACAAACGATTGTGAACCCTTTGCACTTCTAATTAGATTCATTTTGGAACGTAAGCGATGTGAATATTTCATAAAGGTCGGGCTACACGGTGTACAAACCTCATTATGTAATGAGCAGGGAGATGCAGATTCCGTTCTGCTGTGACAGTTTGTACCTGGTACCTTTGTTGGGTTGTGGTACAATTGATGACATTGTAGCGGATTATCTAGCATTTAATTTTTTATTAGCTTGTCCCTGCAACTTTGTTCGCCTAGTTATTGTTCATCACGGAATATTATTTATAAAGCTGAAGACTTTCAATGTTTGAACATGCTAATTTCAAAAAAATTATAGTTACCAGATTTGAAAAAAATATAATTTTTTTACATAGCCCGTTTGTCAAGATAGGTTACATAACATCACAAGGCGATAAACGGGAGCCGAGCAGTCACCAAAAACTTATTTAACGCGGGTGAAACTACGAGGTACTGGTTTCCTAAATATGAAGAGTAAAATGTGAAGAATTCTGTTTTATTAAGGTCAGTCTGTTAGTAAAGGTCAAGCAGTGGCTGCCGGCACATGGGGGTCGTCGTCGACAGAATCTAGAAACCGCTAGAGAGACATTTATGGAAGATTGGCTAAATAAGGCAAAGAATAGGGATAAATGGAAATCCATAGAAGAGCCTTTTATCCAGCGGTGGGACAATGCAAGCTGATAAAAATAAAGTTTCTTTTTCACACATACCATCACGCCTGTGTTTCCCTAATGGTTAGGCAAAGATGTACCAGTGTACACCCACAGTTCGCCGGTATGTTTAGGTCCCATGTAATAGCGGGTGAGCCTATCGCCATTAACTAACTCAAATCGTAACTCCGAGCTGCTACTAAGAATTTCGCAGAAAAACCCAATAACACTTTTTGCTCGACCTGGGAATCGAACCCAAGACCTCTAGCGTAGCAGTCGCACTTAGGACCACTAGGCCAATGAGGCAGTTGGTAGATTATTTTTCAAAACCCGCTTTTTTCTCCTAATTTACACCACACTGCAGCACTATTTCAAGTTACTGTTTGTCTTACGAATAATAATTATGCAACTCACAATCGAGCTCAACGGGTTAGACAGTTTATAACTTTGACAGTAAAATTAAGCATATCTCATTAGATATGAACCAAAGCACATTGATAACAAAGTGCATTTTCCTACTTCGTTAACATCAACTTAGGGTTGCAATAAAAATACTCTCTTTTTAACTACCCCGTTGGTCTGATGTTAAATCTACGGTTCAAAGTAGTATTGAATTTGTCTCATTATGACAGTCGTGTCGGATCACTATAAGACAGTGATCCGTAGTGACAGGTAGTGTTCAATATTGTAGTGTAATTCGGAAACTTTATAAGCGTTACCACTTGGCCGGTTTTTTTCTAATTGTTTTCATTACTTCTGCTTATTTACATTTTTCACATTGCCACATTTTATGGCAATGCTGCGAGGTCATGGAAAGAGTCGACCAGTCGTTTGGCGATGACCCGACAAATCAGATGAGCGCTCAAGACCGTCAAGATGTCGGATCACTGTCTTATGGGACTATAAGAGTAAGGTGTAAGTAACATTAGCCAGCATGACCGAAATTAGGTCCATTACTGCTTTATTAAATAAAATCCTTAACATTATCGTAACTCGCACCAAACTAATAAATTTCGAAGCTTATCATGCCGTCTCACTCACACTGTATAGTGACTGAGTGAGAGGACCGAAATATTCATTTTTTTTCTTTATTGACACGGGCTAAAGCTCACCAGTTTTACCACAATACAACACAACTAAATGAGCCAAAGAATCACAGCAAAAAGAAATTTTTAATCGCTATTTGCTTTTAACTTGCACCACATGTCCTCGTCTTGAAGCGTTGCACTATGTTGAGTGACTTACGACTGTGCACCTAACAGCCAAGTGGCATGCGTCATCTCTAATGGCGCACTTAATAAAGGGGTTATATTTACCCGATGTATTGCAGCCAATGAGCGACACGATACCCCTTGGTCAGATTGGTTGTCAAACTACTGCTGCACTGCGTATTTCTCGCGGGTTCAATTCCCACAAGAAACAGATATTTGTATGATCTACGGGTAGTTCTGACAGTCACCGCGGCCATGGAACGCAAAGTCAGTAGGAGCAACTCGGATGGGTATCAGTCAGAAGGAGTCTGACACTCCTTTCCGCTTTGCCCAGACTAGAAGAAGTGATAATATCCCAATTTAGAAAAAAAAATGTGTTAATGTGAACAAAAGTATTATTGTAATGGTAAGTAAAACATGATTGTGGCTATCGGCTTCGTTTAGTGGTTTTTAAACACATTTATAGATAGCGAGTGCTACGCTGGAGGTCTTGGGTTCGATTCCCGAGCTAAGTGTTATTGGGTTTTTCTAAGAAATTCTCAGTAAGCTCGGAGTTAGGATTTGTGCCCGGTAATGGCAATAGACTCGCCCCCTAATACATGGGACCTAAAACATTCCGGTGGACTGTGGGTGTACATTGGTACAGCTCTGCATAATCCTTTGAGGAATACAAGCGTGATGGTATGCATGTATAGATAGCAGTCTGTAGGTAACCGTAACTTCTACCGCTACCAACGATTATTTGTAGATAGGTTTCAGTTGGCAAGCTGTCAGTACACGATGCGGTTTTATCACCTTTTAATCCACTGCTGCTGTGCCAAATGTGGTTTTAATATATAATTTGGCACTAATTATAAATGGACTCAACACAATAGGGGTCATTATTGTGACATCATTAAAATTTTATTTAATGTGACGATAATGTGTAGGTACACCAAGCCTTAAATAGCGCATATTCTGTCTAATTATAGCAACATTGCTGACTGACCTACTACCATTTGGCTTGTCATGTGGAATCCAGTAATGATGATTTTTTTATAATATTAAACACTAAATTAAAAATTTAAGTAACCCCCCACAGAAAAATAAATATCCCTACAACAGCTAACAAAAGAGCCGATAATTTTGAAATCGCTGAACCGATTTCCATCAAACATAGCTAAGAACACTCTCGACAAATACACTTTTCAAAAAAAAAACTAAATCAAAATCGGTTCATGCGTTCGGGAGCTACGATGCCACAGACAGACACACACACACACAGATACGTCAAACTTATAACACCACGTCGTTTTTGCGTCCGGGGTTAAAAAAGAAAATGGCTTAAAAAATGTTTCACTTAAAAAATAAAACTGTATTACCAGCTGAGGATCTAGTAAAAGTATTCGCTTCCAGTCGTATTTCGATTAGAAGTTACTTCAATCATTTTGATATTACCATTGATATAAAATAGTTGACCGAATTTACATTACGTAGGACTCCTATTTAATTTCTTCTAATGTCATGTAAATCAACGTTCTATTCTATTCAACAATATTATGTACGAAGTAAACTAACCCACCATGTCCCAGACCACAAAAAATCTAAACTAGATACGCCACAATAGCCCGAAACATTGGCCAATCGGCCGTCAACTGTCACATCCAGCGACGTGACTAGCGAAGGCGGAAAACACACCCCATTGGCTTTATTAATGAGCATCGTACATTACGGGCCTCGCTGATAGATGAGTGTGGACGCCGCCTGTTTAATGTGACCGATATCATTGGATATTTGCCTGTCGAAATTTTGTTGTAGTTAAATTTTTACGTCTACTTCCTCATGACTGAAAGCCTAGGCTGATGAGCTTAGACTTCCAGTCTAATATGATGCAGCTGAATATCAGTGTTTTACATAGATAGACTGCCTGTCTGATCTCCACAACTTAGTTATTACGTCAAAGCATTTATTTCAGTTAAACCCTTTAAAAGCACTTTTAAATTGTCAAGCCGTCAGTTATTCAGAAACTTGAAGCTAGTTGTTTGTTTTAAAACGTGGTTAGGTAGGAACCTATTCCCCGAAGGGTTAAGCAGAGGTGTACCAATGTACACCCACAATTCGCCGGTATCTTTAGGTCCCATGTTATAGGGGGTGAGCCTATTGCCACTAACCGGGCACACATCCTAATTCTGAGCTGCTACTGAGAAATTCGTAATGGAAAAACTCAATAACACTTTGCCCGACCTGGGAATCGAACCCAGGACCCCTTGCTCATCAGTCGCGGGGCTCGAAAATCACTTTATGAATAAGTAATGTCTATTTTCGTTAATATTTTAGCAACCGTTTAGAATAAGGATAACACATCAAATAAATAAACTGGATGTTTTATTTCGTTGTGACCTTTTGTCAAGTGAGGATTATTATATTTTCTTTTTCCATAGCTTTGCCTGTAGGTGTGTGTGTTTTTTTTGTAAAAACAAGAATCTCTTGAATCGTGGGCGCATTTTCTTGGAGTTGGGGTCGATTAAATGATCCGGGGGGCAACTTTTTGGACTTTAAACAACAATTCCAATCTATTCTCAGTCATTATTATTCTGTCAATCCAGCAGTGGACCACGTTGAAAAGATGATGGTAATGATAACCGTCTAGATTTTGAACGTGCATTAGTAGAACTAGCCTTCCAACGGTCCCATCCCCCATTTCTCCTTTTCAAAATATGTTGAGTGAGTTGTAAATATTAGTCCAATCTACACTAATATTATAAAACTGAAGAGTTTTGTTGTTCGTTTGGTTAAATAGGCTTATCTCTGGAACTACTGGTCCGATTTGAAAAATGCTATTGCGTTAGACGTATAGCCCATTTCTTTAGGAAGAATGAATATTACGCTGCAACTCAAGGCAGCGGAGCAGTAACCAAAGACGTATCTTAACGCGGCGAAAAATTATGCTGTTTGAACATTGGAAACCACGCAGACGAGGTCGCAGTCAGAATCTCGTAAATAATACCAATACAATACAAACTCTCTCTTCCGTATATACACAGAAGGTATATTTTTCTTACATATTTACGACCATTGTTATGCAAATGTTTGAGTACGCAAATATGTTCAAAATTTCGCTCAAAATACTTAACATTTAAGTACACAGTTAATACTAGAGCTTTAGTTAATAACACGTTTTACATACGAACGAAGGATTTAAAATGGTTAACAATAGCACTTAGTTGAGACAGATCATAAACCCCACCCAACATGACTTTGTTTACGAAACTGAGTGACTGGAGCCAGTCATAAAGACTCCTTCAATCATATTTATTCACCACACACACATAACTGCCTCGTTAGCCTAGTGGTCCTAAGCGCGACTGCTACGCTAGAGGTTTTGGGTCGAGCAAAAAGTGTTCTAGCGTTTTTCTATAAAATTCTCAGTAGCGGCTCGGAGTTAGAACTTGTGCCCGGTTAACAGTAATAGGCTCGCCCCCTATTAAATGGGACCTAAACATACTGACAAACTGTGGGTGGACATTGTTACACCTCTGCCTAACTCTTCGGGGAATACAGGCGTGATGGTATATTTATACAATCCTACTAATATTATAAACGCGAAAGTTTGCGTGGATGAATGGATTGATAGATGGATGTTTGTTACTTTTAAAATACTGAACGAATCTGAATGAAATTTCGCACTGAGATGGATTGTACTGTGGGATAATACATAAGTCTTTTTATCCCAGAAAAATATACGGTCTCCATGGGTCAATACATCAAATTTGACTCTTATAGTAATAATACAGTCCTCCCATACTACTTACCATATAACCAGTCCACTTAAGCCACTCAAACCTTTAGTCAAATTCTTTGTTTCCATATCCTGCAATAGTCCTGCGCCAGCCGGGGGTAATTCTTGGATGCACTTGCATAGTGCATACAGGTAATTTAAACGTCTGTTGGTGTTTCATTTCATCTTAAAGCCCCTAAGGGGACCTCTGCAGGTTGGTTTCGGCTCTTCGCACGTCTTTCATAGGTCAGGATCCCGAGTAACTTAAAGGAAATATAAATGAGAATAATAATCATAGCCTATTAACGTCCCACTGCATGGCAAAGGAGTCTTCTCATACAAAGAAGACATGAGCATTGATTACCATATTAGCTATAGGTGGATTATCGATTTCAGATATATTGGTATATTTGTGTTTTATAGTGGAAACTAAAATAAATCTCATCATAATCAGCCCAGTAGTTTCCGAGAACCAAATTCTTAACAATAACAAACTAAATGTCCTATTTCCATGCAAATTCTTAGACACATCCCGCATGACATTATACCGAAGATTACCACCAATCAGGGAAGCTTGCTACTCCAAGCATACATCACGAAAGCAAAATAGTACAGAAGGTAGACTCTATACTTACTCTCTCTACTGGTTACTTATCTCTTTAGTTGACCGTACACATCGTATGTAAAAGGCACTTATGAATCCGAAATGACATGTTCTTCCCATCATTATGATCGTACTTGAGAATCTAATGGTTAAGTGGTTACGGGGATATTGAAGGCCAAAGTTCTACATATTTTTTTCCGAAATCAAGATCAAAACAGTGTCTTTTCATATCAAAAAACCACAAAATTAAAAATTTTAAGTAACCCCCGACAGAAGAATAAAAATCCCTACCGCAGCTAACAAAAGAGCTGATAACTTTGAAACCGCTGAACCGATTCCCATCGAACATAGCTACGAACTCCCGACTAATACACCTTTCAAAAAAAAAAAACTAAATCAAAATCGGTTCATGCATTCGGGAGCTACGATGCCACAGACACACACACATAAACACGGTAAACATATAACACACCGTCGTTTTTGCGTCGGGGGTTAAAAATAAAAGTCGTCCAGCAATAATTTTTATTTAATGCTACTGAACAACTGTGAACTGACACCGCGGGGAATATAGCAAAGTTACGTATAAAGAAAAGAATATAATTGAAAATGGAGCCAGCATTAGCAAGTACCCATACCGACGTACTCTCTGGTATATAGCTTACTTTCTGTATAACACACCATGATGCCTGTATTCCCCGAAAGGATTAGGCAGAGGTGTACCAGTGTACACCTACAGGTCGCCGGTATGTTTAGGTCCCATGTAATAGGGGGCGAGCCTATTGCCATGAATCGGGCACAAATCCTAACTACGAGCTGCTACTGAGAATTTCATAGAAAAATTCAATAACACTTTTTGCTGGACCTGGGAATCGAACCCAAGACCTCTAGCGTAGCAGTCGCGTTTAGGACCACTAGGCTACCGAAGTAGTTTCCTAGTAGGCGAGAGCCTACTTTCTGGACTTACCTATTTAGTGGCACGGCGCTAGACACACGTTTCAACTTGACAGCTGTTAGCGTTCACTTAGTTAAGTCGTCTAGTTATGTTTAGGCACGTTCTTCTGGGTGAGAGTTTGGTATAACTTTGAGACCAGGCTGCGCTTGGGTGGGTTTCGCGAATGAGGGTTATTGATGTACGAGGTGCGAGAAGTGCTTGATGATTTTGTAAAAACAAATGACAGTTTTGTTCTTTTTTTAAATTATTACGCAATTGTCAACACTAGAAAGTGTAAAAGATACCTATTTGTACCCATGGTATTATTTACGATAAAATTGTGCTTTGAAGGCTCAAGTTTCGAAAAACATTGCTCGTGTGTTGAAAAATGAAACCTCATCAATAATTTATACCGTCATTCATACCACCACGCTTGTATTTTCCGAAGGGTTAGGCAGAGGTGTACCGATGTTTACCCACAGTTTGCCGGTATGTTTAAGTCTCATGTAATAGGGGGCGAGCCTATTGCTTTTAACCGGGCACAAATCCTAACTCCGAGCTGCTATTGAGAATTTCATAGAAAAACCCAATAACACTTTTTGCTCGACCTGGGACTCGAATCCAATACCTCTAGCGTAGCAGTCGCGCTTAGGACCACTAGGCTCTCCACCTATTACATGGGACCTAAACATACCAGCGAACTGTGGGTGTACATTGGTACACCTCTGCCGAACTCTTCGGGGAATACGGGCGTGATGGTTTGTCTATAATAACTAGCTTCTGTACGCGACTTCGTCTAAGTGTTTTTTTTACCCGCGTTAAGTTTTGTCGTGGGCCACTGTTTCGTTCTCGCGGGTCGTAGCGTGACGTGACAATGTTTTTTGGAGTATTGCTAGTAAATACATAAATTGCTTAGTTTTATTTACACTATTTCCCTAGAATAAGAACAACGTAACATAAGTACCATTCATTTAATTTAAAACAAATCCAATGAACACCAGCAATTACAAAGCAAACAACACACTACGGGAAAACCAGTTTAACATAATTCCCACTATAACATTTTTATATAGTGCAAAATAATTCACACAAAAATCTTCTAACGAAGTCTAACAACGCATAACTTTAAAGGTTTTCCACAAAAATCTCACATAGTGTGGTAACGAGGCTAAAATTGTCGCCACAAAAATGCATACAGAACGAAAGGTAAATCATATTTTACTCTAAACATTGAGAAAAATGCTTCCAGCAAAGTTAATGAAAATATAATTTGTTCACCTAGTTTAAAACAGTGTTCGGACTTTGTTTAACATTTTCTTGGGAGATTAAAGTCGTTATTTATTGTTAGAGAAGTTTGGTGTTGGGTTTTATAATGTTGTATAATGGGGGGTGCGGAAGAATGCTCAGAGCGGCGCCCGTGTCCTGTCCAATGTTATTTTTTTCATTGGGTGGCAAACAAGCTGGTGGCCTACCTGATGTTAAGTGATCTCCGCTACCTATGAACATCTGCAATATCAGAGCCCTTGCAAATGCGTTGCCATCCCAGAGACAAAGTTGAAATGTCTCATGTGCCTGTAATTACACCGGCACCCATACCCTTCAAACCGGAACACAGCAACGCTGCTTTGCGGCAGAAATAGGTATGGTGACAGTTGATTGAACACCGTGGGGTTTTAGCCGGTAGGAACTTCGATACACCTGTCCACTTTTCCGAGGCGGAGCAGCCCAGTTGTATAGACAGATGTAGTGTAGATATTACGAAATATACCACCGGTCCCTATTACCACAAACGGATAGTTTTATATACCATCGAATATACCTTACTTTGCCAAAGAACTGAGAAACAACCGATTAAGAACGATAGCAATCTAATCTGTATCCCAATCTGTCAAAAATGCCACTAATTTACCTACATCGTTTGACATTCATTGTGACTAAGATGGTTAATTAGAAAGATAGATAAATAATTGACTGGATATTGAATAACAACACCACATAAATAGTTTCTTGATCGACACACACATAAAACAAATAATAACGACTTTAACAGTCGGGATCCATTATTGGGAAAATTAGAGGCGGTCTAAATTGTCGGGTTGGGTCAAAAATCAAGGCTAGCCTACAAAATATCAAAACATCAACCACAACCACTTTCCCTCTAAAAACTCATTAAGGTCAAAAAGGAAATCTCAATGTCATTACTCTCTTCATTTTTCAATATACATTATTATTGTCATTAAATGTCATTTATTTCTCCGCCGTCAACGTGGAAGAATTTATTAAATTTCGTCCAGCAAGCTCATAATACCGAAATGACGGAACACTTTTAACGAAATAAAAAGAATTAGGTCCTGGTTTTACAAACGTAGGTTGTGTATTGGAGAATTTCTTGTGAACTCTTAGAGAATTTATATTTTACTACTATTACACTCAAATACCATCACGCCTTTATTCCCCGAAGGGGTAGGCAGTGGTGTACCAAAGTACGCCCTCAGTTCGCCGGTATGTTTAGGTCCCATGTAATGGGGGGCGAGCCTATTGCCATTAACCGGGCACAAATCCTAACTCCGAGCTGCTACTGAGAATTTTACAGAAAAACCCAATAACACTTTTTGCTTGACCTGGGAATCGAACCCAAGACCTCTAGCGTTGCGATCGCGCTACCGAGGCAGTTAAAACCATCGGGAAATATTATAGACTTTGTCAGAAAATTCCCATCCCAACCCCAACCCCATAAATAAATAGAAAAAGGCTTTGATGCAGTTCCACAGTTCATTAAGTACAACACTGGTCGAGTGCTTCAGAGGACATTTTAGTTTTAAGTTAAATCTAAATTGAATTTCGAAATTGAACCAACAAGCGTCGTTGTAAAAAAAACAACTTTTTTTTATTCGCATTGCGACTCGTGGTTGTAGAATCATCTTGGACTTAGTAATAGTACGTTTTCTCGGATGTGGTATCTGTATTTTTATTTATTTACAAACAACTGCCCGCGACTTCGTCCGCGTGAAAGTTAATATATAATCCCAAAAAAACTGCAGGATTTATTTAGGATCTCCAACTAAAAATATACACAAATCATGACATTCAAACAATAGTCAACAGAACGTATTAAGTAGGTGTACTCCTTTACTTATAGGAGACGACAGCATGCAAAGGAAAGTTAACAAGTAGCCAACAAATTAATCAGAATAAAATTAAGTAAAATCTAGAAAAAGTTCCAAGACGTATAAGCAAAAAAAAGAAAGAAAGTGTACTAAGATTTCCAGAAAGCCCGTTTTAAAAAAGCCCGTTTTAAAATTTTGGAAGTGATAAAGGGCTCGAACCGTACTCGTCAATCTGTAGGTTGGGATCTGAAAGTATCTTCTATAGGTAGGTCTTAGGTCCAACCATTGATTTAACGTGGGCCACTGATAGGGTCAGTTCACACCGAGACGCGATGCGACGTGACGCTGCGCGCACATTGACTCTGAGAATGCAACGACGTAGCACCATCAGCACCGAATTCTCACAATGAAATTTGTATCTTTTCGTGTAGTAAATAAAGTTATATTTTGAGTCAATGTGCGCGCAGGGTCGCATCGCGTCGCGTCTCGGTGTGATCCAACCCTTAATTATTAGTTAAATTCATTGTCTCGAGGTCTTCGGTTCGATTCGATTTTTCTATGAAATTCTCAGTAGCAACTCAGGCTTAGGATTTGTGATGGTATGTTTAATTATTTTTGGACAATTCCAATTAGGATATAAAAAGAAAAAAAAAACTAGTTTCCCTTTTCGTAGTTTCGTATAAACAAAAGTGAGAACGCAACTCCACATCTCCTAGTAAAAAAAAATATATGCGATAATTTATACAGGTACAGCCAGCAACAAAAGTAGATTAAAATTTCAGATTTTAGAAATCCTTATTATTGAGTACAATTTCGAAGGAAATACGAAATGGATCTAAAATTAAGATAAAATTAACTCTTGGGTATTCTCTAAAATTCTGAATAGCAGTGAATTGTGTTATTTCGTGTGTATTTAAATGATATGTAAAAGTAACATTGTTAATCGACTTCTGTTGCTGACCGTACATCAACACTGAGAGGAAACCTGAATTAATGAAAGTCTGCTGTCGCCAATCCGCCATGAGCTAGCGCGGTGATCAATGCTCGTGCCATCTGGGCCTTTGACGAGCAGTGGGACAATAATAGGCTGATATTATTAATACCATATCCAAAACAAGACAGCCCCCGTAGTAGATTGCGCCCGCAAGCGGCGAGTTGCTTCATATAATTAGATTGCACTCCGCCACACCGCGGAAGGAAGGTGTAAAGAAAATTGCATAATTAATTTTTATTTCAACGCAGTTTCACAAATATAGTGTGATTATTTAATAACGAGTGACGACAGTAAAGTTGAAGTTTTATGAATTAATTCCGAGGTGGTCGTTACCTATCTGAACTAATATTATAAAGCTGAAGAGTTTGTTTGTTTGGTTGAACGCGCTAATCTCAGGAACTACTGGTTTGAATTGAAAAAATACTTTTTGTGTTAGATAGTTCATTTATCGAGGAAGGTTATAGGCTATTTAACATTTCGCTACGACCATTAGGTGCGGAGCAGTAACCAAAAATGTAACCTAATGCGGGTGAAAAAACTACGTGGACGAAGTCGCGAGCAGAAACTAGTGACAAGATAAATGAGAATAAAATAGCAAAATATAAGACACTCTGTCTGTTACGCTTTTACAACTAAACCACTGAACCGATTTTGATGATTTATTACAAGGTTAGTTTTAATTCCAGGAGATGACATAAGCTAATTTTTAGTCTGCAACTTGTCTGCGTTCAACCGACATTTACGCGGACAAAGTCCTGAGCAAAACCTATGTCGTATATCTCAAAAGGATAAAAGGTACTTTAGCTGTCTATTATATTAAGTTGTTACCCCAATACCGTTCATATCGACATTGAATGACGTGTACAAGAACATGGTATTAGGCGTATCAGCAACATTGCTTCACTTAGTACTTAGCCTAATCAAGGCTTAGAAGGTATTATAGACTTTTCCTTTAGTAGGTGCCAAAGCACTTAGGCAGACGTTCTTTAGTACATACAGGGATCCGTAAAATAAGTATTATTTACTCATACTGCATGGTCTTGTGGACGTAAGCGCGATTGCTGAGCGTAGAGTTCTGGGTTCGATTCTTATTTTGGGCAAAAAGTGTTATTGAGTCTCAGGAACAGGAGTTTCGAAGATGGTGGTATGACATCCCCGTGACTCGAAAAGCACGTAAAGCCCGTTGGTCTTGCGCCTGATCGCTTCCCAGTTTCATCAGATTGCCGTCCCATCGGCGTGTGGGACTCAAGGAAGAGGGAGTGTACCTGTGTTTGCACACATACTTCTGTTCTACAATATTGTATACGTACTTGGCTAGTCTTCATTAAGATCCACCACATAAGCGCGCCCACAATACAGTTGTTTTTTAAAAAAACGAAAGAGATTATGTTTAGCTCTAAATGTATTTATTTAAGGGCCTTAGTTAAAAAAAATAACAAACATTTTCACTCATTTGAACTCCCAGTTCAAAAGTATTTGTCGTAAAATTCCCAAAAAAATTGGCTTGGCACCTTGACTGATCGACGGCTCATATAAACCGAAGGATATTGTAAGCATTACCGGTCCGGTCACGAGCCGACAGAACCAAAATAACCAGCTTACTGTACCGGGGTACTGGGGAAATGTTATGTAGAGAAAATATCGGTGTAGAAATAAAAGCTATTTGGTTTAGTAAGTGAAGTCTGTTTAGGCTGGAATTTGAGTAATAAGAGACTGCCTCGTTAGCCTAGTGGTCCTAAACGCGACTGCTACGCTAGAGGTCTTGGGTTCGATTTCCAGGTCAAGCAAAGTGTTATTGGGTTTTTCTACGAAATTCTCTTGTTTTTTGTTTAAAAGGTTAATTAGTCGGAAGTGTTTTTAGCTTTGTTTGATTGAAATCGGTTCAGCGGTTTCAAAATTATCAGCTCTTTTGTAAGATACGGTAGTGCTTTTTTCCATCTGTCGGAGGTTATTAAATTTTTTTTATAAACTTTACATAGTTTGTAATCTAATTATTATTTAAGTAAGTGTTATGTTTGTAGATAGGTATATTGAATACCTATGTATTACTTGAAAACAGAAATCTCAGAAATAGAACAGATAAAACTCCAAGCCTCCACGTATAAACCTAGTTACATGCTACATATAAAATGCTTATTTATTTCGTGTTCCACACCTTATAAGTTCTTCATATTTATGCTCAGCCACGCTAGAAATATGTGTTCGTATATTTCCAACGTGGCTCAAGAAATATGTGATCTTTCATAGTTTATACATGGCTTCATAACTCTTCAGGCTAGGGCACAATGAGGTGATCTGTAAGCTCACTTTGCGGTTATCTAAGTTAGGCTGGTTTAAAATATTCCAGTGTGCGTACAAATATATTTTTAAGGCAAAATATTGTAAGGTAGAAAAGGGCTTGTGAAAATTTACGTAATAGTTTGCTGTGAATTTTTGTTTTAATAATGTTCTGCTTTTCATTGCCCCATGAACTGCCTCGTTAGGCTAGTGGTCCTTAGTGCGACTGCTACGCTAGAGGTCTTGGGTTCGATTCCTAGGTCTAGCAAAAAGTGTTATTGGGTTTTTCTATGAAATTCTCAGTAGCAGCTCGGAGTTAGGATTTGTGACCGGTTAATGGCAATAGGGTCGCCCCCTAACGAGGCAATTAACCAATTACGATGTACTTAACTAATTAAGTAAGTATTGAATAATATGTCATTATGATCTTCCAAGCAGGTCGAATGATTTCTATGGTGACTGCTAATAGTTATGACTGTGAGTGTTAGGAATTTTTCTGTAGACGCCCGGAATCTGGATTTGTGTACGATTGGTAATGGGCTTATGCCATACCTGGGACTAAAACATATTTAGCGTAATGATATATCGCTTTACTATCGCTATAGAAAATAATATGATGTTGTGTCCAAATTTGCTTTTTTTCCTCAAACTATGGAAAAGCATCTTTAATAGGTACTGCTTTAACATTATACCCCCCATTGTAGCTTCTATCTCTTTAAATTATTTTCAAATTTGCAAAGCGCTTGACCTCAATCTGAGTAATAAAAACAACACACAATCAGCTGTTATTTAAATTAGTTACTTATCCCTTTTTACTTGCTTAAAAACAACATTTCTTAGGGAAAGTAATTCGATTTCATGAGTGCTTTCACTGCCTGAAAGATTTGCAGTGAATTTAAAGTCAGTTTGTATTTCAATAAATCCCCATTAAAAAAGGATTATGTGTAGACATAGATTTTGTCTAGAGGTCATAGTTTCGATTCCCAGGTCGAGCAAAAAGTGTTATTGGGTTTTTCTATGAAATTCTCAGTAGCAGCTCGGAGTTAGGATTTGTGACCGGTTAATGGCAATAGGCTCGCCCCCTATTACATGAGAACTAAAAACATACCGGCGAACTGTCGGTGTACATTGTTACACCTCTGCCTAACCCTTCGGGGAACATTGGCGTGATGGTATGTGTTATGTGTAGACACTTATGTGGAAAGTGCGATCAGAGTAGCGGACAAAGAATATAAGACAATGGACACCACAAAAAAAAAGCAGTCACACCATATCTGAAAAAAAGCTTCAATAAACTTATGGTCGAACTGATCAAAAGATTCAAGAAAACTTGACGTCTTATCGCGGTCTCTGTCTCAAACCTTTTACAAAGCCATTGAAGCCATTATCTAAAATAACTTTTTACAAAGATCCAACGCGATAAGAATTTGGTTTCGTAGCAATTAAGGAGTTATCTGCTCCGCCTTAACGACTAAGTCTTAATAGGCTTTCATGACAGCGCCGTATATACAAAAGTGGTCTTGTCTTATTTTGGTCAATAAGTTTTTTTGTATGACACATACCATCACGCCTGTATTCCCCGAAGGGTTATGCAGAGGTGTAACAATGTACACCCACAGTTCACCGGTATGTTTAGGTCCCATGTAATAGGGGGCGAGCCAATTGCCATTAACCGGGTACAAATCCAAACTCCGAGCTGCTACTGCTAATTTTATAGAAAAACCCAATAACACTTTTTGCTCGACCTGGGAATCGAACACAAGACCTCTAGCGTAGCAGTCGCGCTTAGGACCACTAGGCTACCAAGGCAGTTTTTTTGTATGATTTGATGGCAAATAAGCCTTCCGCCCACCTGATGTTAAGTACCCACCGCTGCCTATAGATCGACATCAACAATACCACAGGCCTTGCAAATACGTTACCACCCCAGAGACAAAACTAAAATGTGTCATGTACCTGTAATTACACCGGTACCCTTCAACCCGGAACACAGCAACGCTGCTTTGCATCAGAAATGGGTATGGTGGGAGTGCTTCCTCGGACGAGCTGCTTCACAAAGGGCTCTACTACTACTTATTACCCAAAATATAACTGGACTAATTTTATATAGACACAATGTCATGAAATGATGAAACTCTTGTCAATAGGTCTTTAGAAACGCCGTCGTTTATAACAACAGACTATAAGTATGTATGAAGGAGTTTACAGAAGGCGTTTCCTTGGCAAAGTAAATAGGGAATCGTCGTTTCGAGAGCCTAAATTAAGCTTTTCTTTATTTGGTAGGCTGTTACAGAAATTGATTTTTTTTTCTATCTTTCTTTCTTTCATATACGTAAAGTACTGTATGTTCATTTATTAAATGAATTCACAGTCTAAAAGCCTATCTTTGCTTTTCAGTCTTTTTTCTTCAAGATCGATTTTGTATATTAAAATTTTCTACTGAATTTTTAAAGCGTTCTCCATTCAAATCAACCGTTTACATGTCAAGTTAAAAATATCAACGACATTCTAATTGAGAGCAATCGTCTGTTAGAAATTAAAATACAATGGCATTAATACCGTTCCTTCGCCTTTTTCTTATATTATTGGATGGCAAACAAGCCGAAGGCCCACCTGATGTTAGGTAGTAACCGCTGCCTATAGACATCTGCAATACCAGAGGCCTTGCAAATGCGTTGCCATCCCAGAGATAAAGTTGAAATGTCTTATGTGCCTGTAATTACACCGGCACCCTTCAAGCCGGAACACACCATGGCTGCTTTGCGGCAAGAACAGGTATGATGGTAGTACTTCCCCGGACGAGCTCCTTCACAAAGAAGTCTACTACTACTACCCTGAATTTGTTCCAAGTCTCCCTTATCCAAACAACTTCTAATCAGTGCGTCCTCAATCATTGTTTCCCGTCCCCTCCTCTAAAGCAGATAGAAGCTGTCCTCTAATGATAATGTATTAATTAGTTCTGCGTAAACAGCGTCCAATTAACTTGAGAATTTAAGTGCTCCCATGTTTTTGCTGACTCGCGAACGGATCGGGAGAATGTTTGTTTTTGTACGGACTTTTGCAGTCTTGTATCTTTGTGTTTGTTTTAAAGAATGTTGAGAGAGTGGAAATGTGATTCGAAATGCTTGATGACGGGGACGATGAAATAACTGACAGTTATAGAACTTTGTGGATAGCGTGTTTTATACAGAAGTATTCCCGGTCATATTTAAGGTAAACAATGTGTTGTTTACCTTAAATATGACCGGGAATACTTCTTAAAGTCGTCGAAATGTAGATAGGATAAGGACACGAATTTTTATGTATTCTCTTCAAGTCTTAAACGAGATTTAAAACTCATTTTCATATGGATTAGATATAAGTACCTTTATCCTATCTACAAAATTGTTGTGTAAAGTAATAGCACTGTTAGGAAAGTATAGTTAAGGTTACCTCACACCAAGACGCAACGCGACCCAATATAGAACTCGTAGCAAGCGTGCCCGCGTCTTTGCTTTTTGTATTGTTACTAACGATGCTTCTGCAGGAGATGCGTTGCGTGCAAGAGCCCCAAGAAGCCACGGCCTCTAGCAAATTTAACGTGACTTTACGACGCGACTAGCGGTGTCTCGCCTCTTCAAGCATCGTCTTATAGAATCGCGTCTCGTCTCAGTGTAAACTGACCCTTCAATCGTACAAATTGCAACAACCAACAAGATAAATACTAAGTATTTTTGCAAGGCTATGCTTGTATACTCGACTTGTTTTCTCCTATGGCAAAGAACTGAAGTTTCAAGGAAACTTTGGTAAAAAGCTCCGCTCTAACATAAATAGACTTAGTTTATCCCAACCTTGTTAAACTAAAAGCTGGCAGTAAGTTTAATAGTATACAATGCGGTATATATGCAGTCTTTGGATACTAAGAAATTTCTGGACTTTGTGCAGGTCAGCTCTCCGTCGAACCAGATATAGAAGAACTGCTCTGTGTACCAACATAATAAAGCTAAAGAGCTTAAACGAGCTATTCTCTGGAACTACTAGCCGGATTGGAAAAAAAATAAGTGTATATGATAGTTAGATTTATTAGGAATAGTATATACACACATATGTACCTATATATACACTCACACCATTTTCCCATGCAGGTAGATAGAAATCACCGAACGCCACCTACTACAATATTACATACCCTTTTTGTCTCATCCATGTTTATAAATCAGAAGTAGGCTACTAACATCACGCTACGATATATAGGAGTGGAGCAGTAGCCAAAGACGTAACGTAAAAATGTAAAAAAGTTTCGTTTTCAAAATATTGGTGTCAACTACTCAATTGGTCTCGAAGAACCGGAAAAATCCTAGATTGCAAGGAATAAAAATTCTCCGATAAGTCAAAAAACAAATGTATGCGTTTAGTTTCTTGAACATTGTCCCTTTTCAAAAGTTTTGATCAAAAAACTTAGATTAAGGGTAGGTTCATACCGACACTATTTCGGCCTTATTTATCACCTGTTATGAATGAATAAGGCGCCCGCCTCTCATCCATCAGGTTCCGGGTTTAATACCAGGCAATTACCAATGTGGCTCGTCGTCGCAAGCGCGACTGCTGAGCGTGGGTTTAATTCCCAGATCGGACAAAAAGTGTTATTAGGTTTGGCCCCCGTGCCTGGGGAAGCATCTAAAGCCATTGGTCCTGCGCTGGATCTCTCCCCTGTTGTGTCGAATTGCCGTCTCTTCGGACCATGAGAAGTACATTGTTACACCTCTACCTAGCCCTTCGGGGAATATAGGCGTGATGGTGTATATTTTCAGCGAAATTTTTGAAGTCTGTCCATTTTTTAAACATGACGGAGGTATAACATAACCGTTCCATTTTACGACACACTTTTCAAAATCTAACTTCCGATGTGCGCCTCCCTCATACCTCGCGGAAGAAACCTACTCAAAATGCAAATATCTTGATATGCTTTTATGGTATAACTTCAGTTCATTAGCATTGGAATCTTGGTGCAGCAGCTGCGGCTTCCGAAGTTTGACTTTCGGTTGTGTACCATATGAGAAATTAACGTTCCATAATAGTACGTATTGTAGATAATTTTAGAACAAAGATCTTATTCAAATTGCGTTGAATATTTAGACTAGAAATTGGTGCTTGAATATAGGAGATTAGCATATGGAAGTGAAATTCAAGGAGTTAAAAGTAATTGCAAGTAAGCTGCCTGTTTACCAATTGGTATGTTTGACTGTACTTTAGGTACTCCTCCGTCTTACCCTGTGTAGAAAACAAGCGTGATGTTATTATCATGTAAACATTTATCAAATTCTTTTCAGCATTGAAAGTAACCATTATTTTTTTATTCAAGACACACACATCATCCATTTTGTTTTATCGTGTCCTAATGTTTATCTAGAGTAATGGATACATTCACCCGATATTAACCTTTCGACGCCTACTTTCGGTACCTAAGTACCATAAAAAGGTGTTATGGCCTACTTTGGGTACATTATATCAAGTAACATGCCATCACGCCTGTTTTCCCTTAAGGGTTAGGCAGAGGTGTACCAATGTACACCCACAATTCGCCGGTATGTTTAGGTCCCATGTAATAGGGGCGAGCCTATTGCCGTTAACCGGGCACAAATCCTAACACCGAGCTGCTACTGAGAACTTCATAGAAAAACCCAATAACACTTTTTGCTCGACCTGGGAATCGAACCCGAGCCCTCTAATGAGTAATGAGGGCAAAACATACCAAGCACTGACTACTTAAAAAAAAAACTGGGTGAGTTTGATTCGGGTTTTCTCACTAAGATTTAGTTATTTCAAAATTATCATAGTTCACACATATTAAAATAGGTAAGAAATGTATGTAATTGGGTACTTATTGCGATTTTAAAGCCAGATAAACTGAGCGGTAAACTGATTTTAGAGGACTTTAATGACAACACGTTCCGTACAAAATATAACGGGTGGTATTTTGGTGATAACGTGATTAAACACACGCACTTACCATCACGCCTGTATTCCCCGAATGGTTAGGCAGAGGTGTAACAATGCACACGCACAGTTCGCCGGTATGTTTAAAACGTGAAACGTAAACGTGATTAAAATCTATGAAATTTTATTAATAAGACAAGAGCATTAATACTCAGGCGCTAATTAATTACAGGCGCAACGCCTTCGGCCTTCATAAGTGTTAAAGGCTTTAATAGTTTACCACCGCACCTAGAGATCGATTTATTCTGCACTAACGCACACAGTATTAGAAAGATCTTCGGATCACTCGATCTATAGCCCCATTGAGTTTAGGCCTGCGATTGGCAGACTTGGAGACAGTCCGAAGCTCAGACACAGACCCGAGAGAATGACACGGGTGGTGTTCCTATCGCCTTTCTAGAGTCAGTGGTTGACTGGACCCGCCTTGTGGTGATGACGGACCTGGCAGGGTGCGAAAGAACGGTCTGAGCTACTCCGTCGCCGGCCCAAAAGTAGTTGAAGGAACACGGTGGGATTATAGACAGTTGGAGTCTAATACACAGGAGGCAATCCATGAGGATTACAGAAAAAGGCTCAGTAATAGGGTCACGTTCTTAGCACCCTTAAGTTCAGAACCCTAAAAAAGGTATTTGAGTATATATAAATATGTAAGCTACCCAAAACAGGATGGAAGTGGCCATTAAGTAATGTTCCAAACATCCAGGGCCATATATTCGCATCCACTGACGCAAACTAACACCTTTTAACATCCGTAACAACGAACCGACCTATCACCGCCTTATTTATTGTAACCAATGGCAACCTAACAGCGAAAAGTTAAATTGAATATAAATCTATTCAAGAGACGTGTGCCAACTTAACTGTAACACTGCTACAATGTAAATTCAACTGTAATACTCCAGAAATAAGGGTTGATGATGATGTGTTCTTAACGTGGTATTGTTTTAGAGAGAGGACCATCAATACGAAAGCGGAGGGCTGAGTGTGTTTAAATAAATAAAATAATCCACTTTGAAGCAATTAGAGATCCGCTGATTTTTGTTTTTGTAAGTTCGATTGGAAATCGGAGTCGGTTTGTTTAATTCGTTCCACGAATAACTATGACTGATATTTTTTATTTTATTGGAAAGAAAGTAAAAGTTGTTTTTGAGACTCTAAACTCTATTACAATTTAAAATTCCTCAGGGCCTACCACGAGCCCTCACGTAGAAGTAAATGACTACAGCGTTTATTTTTAAATACGGCTATCCTATAGATTCACAAACTTACGCCTTTATATGCCATTGGTGTAATTATTTATGTTTGATTAAAACCGATATCTAAACATAATTAGTATCCCATATAAAATACCCATTGACATGAATAAAACCTTCAAACCAAATAAACACTATTAGACATAAACGCAATTTAAAAATAGTACATATTTACGGGAAGACTCCACGTGTAAACCCTCTGTTTGTGTTTAATACACTCCATCAATAACAATAATTGACGAATTTTTATTTTCCATGAACAAAAAATGTTAATCGATCGGAAAGCTCTTTTGTGAAACCAAACTCAACCGCAGTTTAGAATTCCTGAATGTAAACTCGTGTTTAACGGTTTTCGAATAAACAACGTTCCATATTTCGAAATTCAAATATTTCAAACGGTGACTGTTTACATCGAATCCCGATTCATGAAGGACAATGACCTCTTCAACTATTGGTCAACTGTCTGTACTGGTGTACTCGAGCGGAGTCCTCGAGCCCTCTTACAAATAATTGTTTTGCTTTTAAAGGGCCCTGCAAATAATTATGTAACTTCCGACTTCCTGTTGGCACTTTCAAAGAAAGGGAAGAACGAATGTAGATTGCTTGCTTTTGCCCGCGTTTTTGTCTGTGTAAAATCTACAGGATCTTAATTTTTTTTTTAATAAAGTAGTACTCAGGGATAACGTAGCTTCCTATTTTTAAGTGATATTAACATAACATACCACTATGCCTGTATTCCCCAAAGGGTTAGCTAGAGGTATACCAATGTATATCCTCAGTTCGCCGGTATGTTTAGGTCCCATATAATAGGAAGCGAGCCTATTGCCATAAAAAAATAATATTGTTATAATAATCGTCTGATTCGAACCAGTAGTTTCGGAGATGAGATAAAACAAACAAACTGGCCGAAATGTTCATAAAACCCAGAAAGGGATCCGAAAACCCAAAAATTAACTTGACATTCGTGCTCACGACTACCATAGGTCCGTAGAATATTCCAGCAGAGCGAAAAAACATGTTTTTCGTTATATTTTATCCATTTTTATATTATTTTGCTAATTAACACTCTGTAAAAGTTTCAAGTGTCATCCTTTTACGGTTCAATAGATACACCCATGTAACAGACAGACTGACAGACAGCGAAGCCTTAATAACATCGTCCCATTGGGCACCCTTCGGATATAGAGCCCTAACTATCATATTAAATTGCCTATTTTCTTGTTCTTAACTGACGTGCAAAGACGTCACTTAAGAACGAGAAAATACGCTTAGAATGTAAATTCAAAATCCGCCCGCCAAGGGCGCAGTCCTTCAATCTGAAATACGTATCTCACATAGCACCTAATTAATGATAGCACAAACATTAGCTCAGCAGCTCAGCTGTTTTAATCAAACGATCTATCTTTAAACCCCTCGAGCCAGCGCAATCTAATTTGCTTAACTCATAAGGATTTCGAAGCTCCGAGTACCGAATATTTACGAAGAAACACTTCGATGTGAAACGATGAGATATTTCCGTACTCTTCTAATTGTTTGAATTAACGGAATTGAAGTAACGTACATATTGCGTAGAGGTAATCAGAGATTCCATTTTGGAAGGCATTTTTTATTACGGATGGGCAATCATTAAATGATTTTCTCCGCCCTGGGCTGGGCGGGAGGGACTGTCAGACTTTTACTGACTAAAACCCACCCATGTTCCTTCGTGTGTCCTTCGCGTTCTGGGGGCGCGGTATCTCTTACGAACAACCAGCAGCTTTTGGAAGGCTTGTGTTTCGAAAATTACTTAGAGAATTTACTGGACTTTCACTGACATATAGCTGATATTATATTACCTTTACCTTTTTACCTGTCTCGTTATCCTAGTGGTCCTAAGCGCGACTGCTACGCTAGAGGTCTTGGGTTCGATTCCCAGGTCGAGCAAAAAGTGTTATTGGATTTTTCTATAAAATTCTCAGTAGCTGCTCGGAGTCAGGATCTGTGCCCGGTTAATGGCAATACGCTCGCCTCCTATTACATGGGACCTAAATATACCGAACTGTGGGTGTACATTAGTACACCTCTGCTTAACCCTTCGGGGAATATAGGCGTAGGGGTGAAGGTATGTGGCTTTAACAAGTCGCGGACATTAGTTAGTATAAAATATAATATATTGTGGTAGTACACAGCTTTGAAGGCAATCCAAAGGAGCAAGCAACATCTTCAGAAGAAAAAAACTGTTTGAACTAAACCAAAACAAGAAACATAAACCATTTCTTATCTCTCAAACACTCCGTATTTGACACGGACCTCACAAGCCCTCCAAAGTCTTCAACCAAAGGGCTAACGAAAAGACATACAGACACAAGAACACAAAAGGCTTCTCGTACAATTTCTTCAAGCATCCCAATAACCATTAGTAGAACAAAAAGGGGCCAACTCAAAGACACATCTAATTAAGTAGGAGAGGCAAATCGCACGCACCGCCGACATCAAAGGGAAGACAAACAAAGCTCCGTCGTAGGCTCTGAGCTGAGACCACGTCCCGTACGAGTGACTGGGGCGAAAATATCGAAATACAGTTGACTCTTTATATTATTTGTGTTATTTGTATACATACAAACCATCACGCCTGTATTCCCCGAAGGGTTAGACAGAGGTGTACCAGTGTACACCCATAGCTCCCCGGCATGTTTAAGTCCCATGTAATAGGGGGCGAGCCTATTGCCATTAACCGGGCACTAATCTTAACTCCGAGCTGCTACTGAGAATTTCATAGAAAAATTCAATTACACTGGTAAACGAACCATATAATGAAAAGGGTGTGTATGTTAATAAATAAGTAAATCCCTTCAAATATTATAAATGCTAAAGTACGTCTGTCTGTCTGTCTATCTGTCAATTACGCCATTTATCCTACCACGAGTTTGTTTACGTCCACGATAATAATAAATTAATGAATCTTAAAAACGGTACAAGAACAGCGTATGTAATCTCTTTTTAACAAACTTTCGAATCTTTATATATTTTTTTTTTAGGTATGTTCCGGCATAACTCAGTCGTGTGTTTGGATTGCAGAATTCTTTTTTTGTTTGAAAGGTGTTTATTTCGAAATGGTCACATTTCTAACTAACTCCATTAAACCACCACCAACTACTCAGCGGGTTGTTCGTAAGAGATACCGCGCCCCCGGAACGCAAAGGGCACAAGAAGGTACATGGGTGGGTTTTAGTCAGTAAAAGTCTGACACTCCCTCTCGCCCCGCCCAGGGCGGGAGAAGTTATTTGATGATTTCCCACCCCCCAAAAAAAAAAAACCACCAACTACTAACTAACCCACTGGCTAATTCGATTTAACTGCCCTGTTGGTCTCGTGATCGCAAGCGCGAGTGATGAGCGTTGGGTCCCGGGTTCGATTCCCAAGTCGGACAAAAAGTGTTATTGGGTTTATCCATTAGGATTTTCTCAGTAGCAGCCCAGAGTTTGGAAGTTGGTGGTGTGACACCCCCGTGGCTCGGAAAGCACGTAAAGCCGTTGGTCCCGGCTGTCATTCGTAGATCTTTGACAGTCGTTACGGATAGTCAGAAGCCAAGAAGTCTGACAACCAGTCTAACCAAGAGGCATCGTGTTCCCCACTAACCAGTTTACCCAGTTTACCAGGTCACCAACAACCCAGGTTGTGGAGGTCAGATAGGCAGTCCCTACATGTAAAACACTGGTACTCAGCTGCATCCGGTTAAACTGGAAGCCGACCCTAACATAGTTGGGAAAATCAATAGATGATGATGGTCCCATTTCAATTCCATATAGATCTGATGATGGATTCCGGAGATAGACAACGGAACTCTTCAAAAAATTACAGCAAATCAACCGCGATTGCTGCCATCGCATAAATATGCATTGTTGTTTGATGGGTCATCCTACTTCAGAGGTGGTCCCGTATAAATTTTATCGAAATTGGTTAAGTAGTTTGGTAAAAAAATTAAATAACTGATAAAAATATGTTATCCAGTAGTTACGTAGTAAGCGTAGTAGTTCTGCTTTTTTGTGACTTTTAAGTGGTATCTTGTTAATTTATTAAGAAATACTTTACATGTGGAAGTCGGTGTAAAAACAAAACAACAAAAAGAACCAAAGCCTCCGACTTCCAAAGCTAAAGTTATTTTTCACTTTTAAGTTTTTGAGGGCAGCTGTCTTTTTTGTTTTTTTATTTTCTCTTTTTTTATATCTTTGGATAGCAAACAAACCGACGGCCCACCTGATGTTAAGTGGCCACCGTTGCCTATAGACATCTACAATACCAGAGGCCTTGCAAATGCGTTGCCATCCTAGAGACAAATTTGAAATGTCTCATGTGCCTAAAATTACACCGGCACCCATATCCTTCAAACCGGAACACAGCAACGCTACTGTGCGGCAGAAATAGATATGGTTTGTACTAAAAGACAAGCACTATTTTTCGCTTTTCAACAAAATGGTTATTGAGCCCTAAAAAGTTAAAAACCTAATAAAAACGAATACTAAAACAGGACCTAAACTTTTTATCAGCACAATTTCCTGGAGGTCTCAAGTATGTGAGCCGCGGTTTGTCACTAGTGCTACTCAACCACGACCCAAGTTGCTGGTCGCTAACCAAGCACTTAAACGGCTGGTCGCTAAAAGTTTTGATGTTATTTTTCCATCTGATAACAATTGGGTTAGGCCGTGAAGTCAGCGGGCAGCAAGAGGAAAAAAAAATATCTGAGCCAATTGAAAAAACGCGTAGCATTTTTATAAAAATAAATAAAATTTAAGTGTCTGTTTGTACTATCAAAACAATAGCTTTTTACTCAATGCATAAGAATTTTTATAAGACACATAATATCTATTTTAAATCTTTGTCTGATCTGTCTATTTGTTCCGGCCAACATCCAAACCGGCTGTACGAATTTAAACGGGAGTAACACTGGCATAACTGATGTTATAAGGAGTAAATTAGGCTACTTTTAGTTTAAAAAAATTATTAGGGTTCCGCACAAAAAAAAACGACATGAAAAAAATCACATTCACGAGTCGCGGGCATAACCTAATCTCCAATAAAAAACAAGGAAATGATACCTTTTTTTGGTGCGCGGTATAAATCCTCATGGACTTCTTCCGTCGCGGGGTTGACAGAGGGGCATGCCGGACTCTTACTGACTAAAACCACCGCGGTGTTCCACCTTTGCCTTTGGTCGGGAGTGCGGGAATCGCTTTAAGCATTCACCGCTCCAATGATACCTAAGCAAAAAACCTGTAGACAATTCAATTTTCAACCTTCCCCTGCTGGTTTTAGTGCCCAACTTCAACTTGGCCATCCAGTTTGCTAAGTAACACATAAATTGTACCGCGTCTAAGTGCGGGCCACACTTAGCGCAAGTGTGCCGATAGTTTCTGTCTTCCTGGTACTCGGCCAAACGTTCTAAATTCAAGTTATTGTAATTTGTATTCGGTACTTAGCGTTTTTTAGTTTATTAGTTTGAGAGTTACCTAACTTAAAGTCTGTTAATAAACTTTTGAATTTGTTGTTGTAGTTTGAATTGGTTTAAATTGTGTCTGGCTTTTCTGGTTAAATTCAATGTGTCTAATAATAATAATTCCTATACCTATTATTGTCCTACTGCAAGGCAAATACCCCTTCTCATATATAGAAGGCACAAGCATTGATCAGAGGGTTTTGGTCAGTAAAAGTCTGACACTCCCTGTCGCCCCGCCCAGGACAGGGGAAGGTATTTGAAGATTTCCCACCGGAAACGAAAACAAAATAGATCACTACGCTTGCTCTATTCGAATTGGCGATTTCAGACTTATATTCATTATAAGTAAAGATTTCCTCACGCTATCTTTCTCCGCTGATGTCAAAGATGTCCAAGATAAACTTAGAATGTATTTACATATGAATTGAAAAAGTCACTTTGGTACTTGCCCGGTATCGAACCCGCAACCTCACTAGGCTATCAAGACATTTTACTGACGCAAAATATTATCTAGAAAATGATTGTATAATATATGACGTGTATTAGTTGGTTCGGTCATGTTGAGAGGATGAGTGAAAGGCGACTAACAAAAGGGATTTATATGGCAGATGTGAGTGGCAACGCCGGGAGAGGACGCCCTAGAAAGATATACCCTGACCTTATTGATGAGGTTCTTCAGAAAGGTCGGGTGCGCAGTACTCGTAACCGGCGTGCTTGTATGACCAGATGTATGAACGTGGACGAGGCGACAGGAGTATGAAAGGATCGTAGCAAGTGGCGTTCTGTGGTTTCTGCCTACCCCCATGGGAAAAAGGCGTGAGTTTATGTATGTATGTGATTGTACAATAAAATTTATCTGAAAGCAACAACGCGTTAATAACTAATTATTCTAAGCTGTCCGACATAAATTGAAGCCAAAATATCCAAAATTTAATTATTCGAAACATCAACAACAGGGTGCTTTTAATTTAACCAATTCTCATTAACTTTACCGTTTATCGATACGTCCAGTCGATTGAACGTTGTTTCTAGATTGCCAATATTAGTTTTTAATTGGGGTTGGTTAGGCCAAAACGAATCAACCCACATCAAAATTTGACCTATTTTTCGAAGTAATTGTAATGATTTTGATTAATTTTCTGAGCATAATATAAGTTTAGGATGTAAGTACATCGCACTGTTATTGCTCGAAAAGTAAAACATTCATTAAGTGAATGTGGGTTAGCTCATTTAGACAGAGTTAAGTTATGAGTTAGATTATTGTGCTGTTAGGAGACAATAGTTTTGGGGGGCAATTGTGATAACTTTTATGAACGATCGTAATCTAATCTCAATTTAAATCTATAAGAAAATGCCTCTAATTTGAATTATACTTACACAAATGTAATATTGAAATTCAAAAATTATATACTTCTTTTACAACAAAGAACTGTAGAAAGAAGAAGTAAAGTACCCCGGATTTCCATTCTGTTGTCAACACAACTAGTTTAAAACGTCTACTATTATTTACAGGCCATAAAACAAAAGACTAACCCCCGCAGAAACAGAGGATTTCATAAATAATTATTCAAAGCTTGCAAAACATGAGAAAACAAACTAAAAACACACATTGTCCCGAGGCACAAATATTTATGTGCGCTTCGGAGATTCTGGAAAATGCCTTTAAGTATGAATTGGTCAAGGTAAAAGTTATTGTTTTGGAGGTATGAGAAACAAGGTGTAAAGTCTCTCATCGTCCATAGAAAAGAGAGGATCCTCCAACCAGACGGGTGTTTTATAAGTATATGGTGGGCTACTGCCCGACAGTTGTCCTCGGGATTTTGCATATACGCTAAACGTCGCGGTAAACTTTGATATCGCAATCTAGGCAACGTCAGTTTGTCGTAGTAATCAGCATGTTGAACGATAGATGTCGCTTCTTTGTGAATCTTCATTTAGATGGATCAATAGGTGCGAACAATATTCTGCTAGCAGTTCACTATTTTTTTTTTATAATCTTTATTTTTACACATACCATCACGCCTGTATTCCCCGGAGGGTTAAGCAGAGCTGTACCAATGTACACCCACAGTTCGCCGGTATGTTTTTAGGTCCCATGTAATAGGGGGCGAGCCTATTGGCCTATTGGCTTATTTTTATTAAGTGGTTTTTATCCAAAATATGGATATTTCAATCTCAAAATAGCATTACATTGTTTTATCTATCTACTTAAAATAATAGAACGACTTAAACGACATAATTTTTGAGCTGCCTCAAATTTAGGGTTAGATAAAATGCTTTGGTCCAGAGTTACATCCAGTCTATTTACTTTGTTCAGCAGCGACCGGGTTCATCTTTATTCGGGACACATTCCATTCTACAGACTAGTATCCCCTATGCTCCTCCTCGCGTTGTATTCCTCATTTCTCAGGGTGTGGTGATGTGTGTGGATGATGTACCCGATGGATCAGCTTCTTACTGATGTTGTCTCGCCATTTCTGTCAGTCTTTGGCATTATGTAGTGCAACGTGCAAATAGACGTGATCTGCCCATTTTTTTGGACTGTGGCCCGTTACGAAGAGATGTTCAAGGTTGTGGCCATTTTTCCTGGCTGTGTTCAAAAAACTTTTCCTTCTAGTTTCTTCTATACCTCGTCGCATTCGTACTTTTCTGTCCCAGAGAAATCCTCCGAAGAAAAACCTCCCTCGTATGAATATTGACACATTTAATTCCCAGGAGTTGGAACGGTACACGACTGGAAAATAGAAAAATTATCATTTTATATTCAATATGGCCGTTTGTAAGAAGGGTGTGTAGGCCAGTTTTTCATGATTTTTATTTCCAATATTATAGAACTAGTTTCTGCCCGTGACTTTGTTCGTGTGATTTTTTTTAGCAGCGTTAAGTTACGTTTTTGATTGCTCCGCTCCCGTGAGTCGTAGCGTGATGTTAAATAGCCTCTACTATTACTTAAGAATCTGGCTATCATTTACAAAAATATTCTTACAATCTGACTGTTCGTTCCAGAGATTAGCGCATTTAAACAAACAAAAAAACTCCTTAGTTTTATAATATTAGTATAGTTAGAATTTTGTGTAAATGATAAAAACTTACTAAAGAAAATGGAAACCTATATACATACATAAACTCACGCCTTTTTCCCATGGGGGTAGGCAGACACCACAGAACGCCACCTGCTACGATCCTTACATACTTCTTTAGCCTCGACCACGTTCATACATCTGTTCATACAAGCACGCCGGTTACGAGTACTGCGCACACGTCCTTTCTGAAGAACCCCACCAATAAGGTCAGGGTAGGTCTTTCTAGGGCGTCCTCTCCCGGCGTTGCCACTCACATCTGCCATATAAATCCCTTTCGTTAGGCGCCTTTCACTCATCCTCTCAACATGACTGAACCATCTAAGCATACTCTTTTCTATTTTTGTTACTACATCCTCTTGTAATCCGCCACGTTCTCGTATCGTTTCATTCCTCACTCTATCGTTCAAAGTTACACCACACATACTTCGCAAGGAAACCTCTTTCGAAGAAACTTCTTATTTTATCGGTTCCCAATGTTTATTCAAAAGAATATTACTTACGTAAGATCTGCCTAGCCCTTTCCCAACTATGTTGGGGTCGGCTTCCAGCCCAACCGGATGCAGCTGAATACCTGTGTTTTACATGGAGCGCCTGCCTATGTGACCTCCACAAACCAGTTACTGGGCAACACGATACTTCTTGGTAAGACTGGACGCCAGACTTCCTGACTATCCGAAACAACTGAAGATCATTATCATCATATCAGCCGTTGGACGTCCACTGTTGGACATAAACCTCCCCCATAGATTTCCAAAAGGTCTGGTTGGAAGCGGCCTGCATCCAGGGTTTTCCTGCGGTCTTAATTAAGTTTTCAGTCCTCGTTGTGGGTGGACATAGATATGATAAGATAATAAATAATATGAGTCTTAACGATTAAACACGAAAATTCAAATTCAAATAATTTATTGGTCTAAAAACAAAAAGTGTTTATGTCTGTGGGTTGTAGTTTTTATACACTAGTATCATTGTTTAACAAAAAATGGAATGGGTTCATTGGATTTAAATTTATAGACTCAATAAAAACACTTCGCTAATAAAATATCAAATCATTTTTACAACGTTAAAACGTTAACGGTATTCGACGAAACCAATATTAAATTCAATCACTTCAAAAAACAAATAGAATCAAAATCGTATCAGCCGAGGATTAAAACAAGACTTAGTAAAAACAAAAACCCTAGTAATAATAATATTCTCCAGATCGATTTCGGTCTCGGCGACCAATGTCAATGGAGACTAGTTAAATACACAGGAGATATTATAGTGCACAAGTGTGTGCGCAAACACAAGTGCGGTGTGGACCACGAGTGCGTAGGACCAACGGCTTCACGTGCTTTCCGAGGCAAGGGGAGTGTCACACCACCAATTTCCGAAATCCGGGCTGCAACTGAAAAATTCATAATGAAAAAACTCAATAACACTTTTTGCCCGACCTGAGAATCAGACCCAGAACCCCACACTCAACAGTTGCGCTTGCGACCACGAGACCAACGGAGTAGTCATAACCAATTTTTTTTTATAAAATCATGACCATCATGATTGCCTCGGTAGCCTAGGTCTCACTAGCAGCTTGGAGTAAGGATCTGTGCCTGGTTAATGGCAATAACCTCACCCTCTATTACAAGGGACCTAAGACATACCTGCGGACTGTGAGTGTACGTTGGTACACCTCTGCCTAACTCTTGGGGGAATACAGGCGTGATGGTATGTTATGTTATTAAGGTTTTTTTATCTTATTTTAAGGCTGTAAATATTTGATTAAAGGGTAATTTGCAATGACTAACCCATAGCAATCACCTTTTATCAAAGTAAAGCATTTATTTTAACTAAACTATTTACAGCCTCTTTTGAATTGTCAAGAAACGAGATGCTTGTTCCAAAACCACGGCATGTTTCTGTGCAGAAAAACAAGCACGAAACTTGTTATTAAGTACTAAGGCTTATCATGTAATTTTAAGGTTGTAAATATTTATTAATAATTGGTATTGGTAGAACGGGCTGGTGTCCGCAACTCCACATCTTAGCGCGTCATTTGGTTTTGTAATAATAGAGAAAGTAACCGTCGACCGAAGAATCAAAATCCCTACCGCAGCTAACAAAAGAGCTGATAACTTTGAAACCGCTGAACCGATTTCCATCAAACAAAGCTAAGAACACTCCCGACTTATTCACCTTTCAAACAAAAAAACAAAATCAAAATCGGTTAATGCATTCGGAAGCTACGATGCCACAGAAAGACATACAGACACGTCAAACTTATAACACCCCGTCGTTTTTGCGTCGCGGGTTAAAAATAAACAGATTCAATTCAGAACCTTCACGTATATTAAAACACCCGCCTTCTAATAAGATGGAATACATCCCCAACCTCAAGTCATCCCGCCTCCGTCACCTGCCGTTTTATTGGCTAAAAAAAGAACAAAAACAAGCAGACTAGACAAACAAAGAATATTGTGTAACTTTGGCACCGGTGGCAAAAACTAGAAATATCTTATAAGGCTTAGACTACACTGGATTGGTTACACGTCATTTAATTTAACGTTAGACAAAAATAACGTTACAACGCTATCGTTATTTCACGACAAATATAAAGCAACTAGTTTTTGACTGCGACTTCGTCCGCATTAAATGTCGGTTATCACGAAGCGGATTAAAAAGAAGCCTATGTTCTTTCTTATTAGGGTTCAAACTTTATCGGTAGTAAATTTCATCACATTCAGTTCAGTGGTTTAGTCGTGAAATCGTAACAGACTGACATATACATACATACAGAGTGACTTTTCTCTTTTTAACCGACTACAAAAAAAAGAGGAGGTTATGAATTTGGTTTGTTTTTTTATATTATAAAATTTCGATTCTATTCTATGTACTTTAGTTACTTTAGCATGATTATAGCCATATTTAATTATGATTATCAGCCGTAGATTATTAGCCATTTAGAAAATTATATCTGCAAAATGCAGTTATTTTAACAAAATAATTATTGCCGTTATTTGGTCGTTATTTTCCTAATGTAAAACTAAACAAAATAAAATTAAAAATGTAGGCTACTTTGGCAACTATACATCTATGCTTACTCCTCCGAGAAATGCACGCGTAATGATATGACGTCATGTTACATTACACCAGCAAACTTTGAATAAGATATGACAGCTCTGATAAGGGTTATCATTTGATTGGCGTTCCATGATTTGGATAGACGTCGAATTGGAAGGAGCCGAAGTAGGTACCTTATATTTGATTGAAAACCAGGACGTTAGAATCGGCAAATTATTACGATCATAATATTGTAGACATGGTGAGCACCGTGTATCTATAAACATAATTAATTAGGACACGGCGCAGCATACACTGGAGGAGTGCCCAGCTTGGGCAGCACAGCGCCGTGAACTCGTCGAAGCGACAACTGCGGGTAGCCTCTCGCTCCAGGACGATGTTCTGACCATGGTCGGGAGTGAGAGTGCTTGGGACGCCGTCGCCTCCTTTTGCGAGGAGCAAAAGTACCTCTCTTGTCTCTCTCTCTCGTCTTCACATTCTAATGATTGAATTAAAATACCTTCTTCTTCAATGATGGCAAATAAAAAAATATAAAGTAATAAATAAAATATGTTTTAAATCTTATGTTTGGCCCATAAATTCAGCCACGGCATCACCATCCGCCGAATAATAATAATATACTTTACAATTTATGGTAAATTTACAATTTTTACAATTTATGGTAAACATACATGCTACATTATGCAACATACATATTACATGTTTGTATAAACAACATTCTTTCTTACCCATTCTTCTCCATACGAGACCACCTTTTTTTTATATTTAAACTTTTTTTTTAACCTTTGGAAGGGCAGCTACAATTTTTTATTCTTGTGAATGACGTCCAAAAATTCCTTTTACCGGTCTAATTACGCGAGACGACTCCCGGCCACCGTAGATACGGGCCTGTGGACGGTGAGCAATGGGTAGCTCACCGTCCTTACGTTGCATAACGACAGGCCGTGTCGACGGCGCGTTCGTGTTCCACGCGCGCCTCATAGAGATGTCAGCAAAAGGAAGGGGCCACTGAGGGCCGATGCCTGCCGGGGCTGCGGGTTGTTCGTAAGAGATACCGAGCCCCCGGGACGCAAAGGGCACAAGATGGAACATGGGTGGGTTTTAGTCAGTAAAAGTGTGATACTCCCTCCCGCCCCGCCCAGGGCGGGAGAACTTATTTGATGATTTCCCACCCCCAAAAACGTTCTAATTAGGAGGTAGCAGGACGGTTGAGGGAGCCGTGAGACGACTCCCGGCTACCGTACACGCGGTCCTGTGGACGGTAAGCAATGGGTAGCTCACAAGGGCACAAGAAGGGATATGGATTTGATTTGACTTTGACTTTGTGTAGGTATCTTGTAGCAACCTACACGTATTAAGTTCAGTAATACCACACTCGCTAGACAGGAAGACATTTTCAGAAAAAAAAGCTAATATTGGTTACTATCATGTACACAAACCCTAAAGTCAGCATCACGACAAAGCTACGTCTAAGCCAGACAGGTGTTCAAGCCGACAGTAATGAAAATCAGCTGCCAACAAAACTGTAGCACAACCCTCTTCAAGTGCGACACATATTACTTTTAGACGTCATTCACCAAGACTCTGCGGTCACTAATACGAATGGCTTTTATTGTTAGTGCATTTAAATACACGCCTGTATTCTACGAAGGGCTAGGCAGAGGTGTACCACAGTACACCCACAGTTCGCCGGTGTGTTTAGGTACCATGTAACAGGGGGCGAGCCTATTGTCACTAACCGGGCACAAATTCTAACTCCAAGCTGCTACTGAGAATTTCATAGAAAAGCCCAATAACACTTTGCTCGACCTGGGAATTGAACCCAAGACCTCTAGCGTAGCAGTCGCTCAGATATATATAACTGTTTCATAAAAGTAAAATTTCAGCATTCGTATTTATGACTGCACTAAATTTTTTTTTTATTGGGGTGTTCGAGTGAGTGCGTTCATTGTCATTTCAGTTACATGTTGTAAGCATGAAAATACATTACATAAGTCCCTAATATCTAAACATTTAAGTTATAAGCCGAAACAGATTAAACGAAAGTTGTATGGAGATAAAAATGTAACATGAAACTTGTCTGGAACGAAGCCAAGCTAAGTTGTTCAACAAAAAAGAACTTTTATACTTCCCAATCAAATTGGTTTCTGTACTTATATTTTTTGTTGGAGTTCGTGTATTATTTTTGGTAAAAACTTAATTGCTGATTGCTTTTTTTTCTGGCGCTATCTTTAAATAAACAGGTTTCAGTTTTCAGGGACGGAATTTTCTCACTCCTTTGTTTTTATTGGAGAAGATTTCTGAGGGGTTGTGTCAACAACTTGATGATTTCGACGTTATTTTGTAATAATTACGTAACAATAAGCCCGTCTGCCAAAGTGAAGTGGTTTTTGTTATTCTCTGTTACCATGCAAAAGTTAATTACCAAATAAACACAAATCTTTCAAAGATACTTTAAAACTACTGATAAAAACACAAAATTAAAAATTTTAAGTTACCCCCGACGGGAAAAAAGTCACTACCGTAGCTTACAAAAGAGCTGATAACTTTGGAACCGCTGAACCGATTTTCGTCAAGCATAGCTAAAAACACTCCCGACTAATTAACCTTTCAAACACAAAATCAAAATCGGTTCATGCGTTCGGGAGCTTATATGCCACAGACAGACAGACATACACATACACAAACACGTCAAACTTATAACACCCCGTCGTTTTAGCGTCGGGGTTTAAAAAGAATGGCAGCAAATTTATACTAATATTATGAATAATACTAGCATTATATACTAATATTATCTTCCATACTAATATTATGAAGAGATAAAGTTTGTTTATTTACTGTAAACTCTGGAAGTAGTGACCTAAATGAAAAAAAATTGTTTCACTAATAGAACGCTGCACTATTGCCAAATGTAATAGGAATATGTTTTACTAACCTCTGCCCGCGACTTCACCCGCGTGGTACCTCTAGGTAGTTGCTTTATTGGATTATTTTTTATAAAAAACACACACATACCATCACACCTGTATTCCCCGAAGGGTTAGGCAGATGTGTAACAATGTACACCCACAGTTCGCCGGTATGTTTAGGTCCCATGTAATAGGGGGCGAGCCTATTGCCATTAACCGGGCACAAATCATAACTCCGAGCTGTTACTGAGAATTTCATAGAAAAACCCAATAACACTTTTTGCTCGACCTGGGAATCGAACCCAAGACCTCTAGCGTAGCAGTTGCTCTTAGGACCACTAGACCACCGAGGCAGTTTTATCAAGAACACTTCAACAATATGGTTATTTTTATCAAGTGCAAAATTTCATGGTTTTATCTTCAATAATGTCGGAATTCCTTACAAACTTGTATCCCTTGAAAAACCCCTTTTTCGCGACACACTACTATATATTAAATATTATTTAAGGTGAAATAAAATAAAAAACTAAAATTTCTCAGTAGCAGCTCGGAGTTAGGATTTGTGCCCGATTAATGGCAACAGGCTCGCCCCCTATTACATGGGACCTAACCATACCGGCGAACAGTGGGTGTACATTGTTACACCTCTGCCTAACCCTTCGGGGAATACAGGCGTGATGATGGTTCAAGGTGAAATCTATTTATGTCCCAAAGTTCATTAAAATCGGTTTAGCTGTTTAGGGGTGACAGCGTAACATACAGACAGAGCTTCTTTCACATTTATAATATTGGTAGGGGTGTAGGGATTTGACTTCCAAGCGGGCGAAGTTGCGGGCAGAAGCTATTATTTAATATTTAGCTAATAATACTTAGCTACTAATAGAAGCAGCTATTACGATGTACGTCAATGTACTAATGATGATGATTATAATTAGGTACATTCAATTGATAATGACAAAGCAAATTTTGAATTCAACTTTCATCGGTCTTACATCATTGATACCTGTAATGCAAGACCGAAAAATAAAACCAACTGTTGCATAGCGTTGTGTAGGAGCTACTTTTGTACGGAACAGCTGTGTTTTTTTCTTATATCCACCGAAAAGTTTGGAAAAAGTCTTTGACTCGATGGAACTCGATCGAATAAATATTCATATAACTCGTCAAAATCAAATTCAAATTATTTATTTCAATTAGACCATTAAAAGGCACTTTTGAACGTCAATTTAATGTTAAAATTAATAATATTGAATCTAGTTGCCCATTCCAAAAGAAAGTTTCGTATGGAGAAGAACGGGCAAGAAACTCCATACATTGTGATGTCAGTAACTTGGTAACTTTCATCAGGGCTCCAGAAAAAGGAACCTTGAAGGTATGTCCGAAAGTAGCTCTCGCTGTTAATATCAAGCCCTTGATTCAATTATCTGTCATCAGCCTTTTTGTGTGTTGGTCAAGACTCTTCGTTAAAGGTATTGTCTCTTATCAGCACAAAGACTGATAATTCCATTTCCCTCACGTCGATAACCTGAAGTGCAAAGTCATGATACTCGAGTCCTTTATCAATCTTGACTTTCACAACATTATTATTATCATCGGCTTTTATAAAAATTCTAGCTGTTCTCCGTGATTTCGTTCTCGTAAATGCCCGCCTACAAAGCAGCCTATACCCTTTTCCAGGTCCCAAGGTACTTTGTGAAGTACCTTTGTAAAATAGTACTACGATCGGTTCCGTTTTTTGCCATGGTGACAAACAGACCAACAGAGCAACTTTCGCAATTATTGGTGTGAATAAAATTAATGTAATTAATATTTTGGTAGTGCATGTACTTCTGAATCACGATATCATTTGGTTTAATAGACTGTATCATTTAACCTTGAAGCCGATTTGATTCAATTTGGAAGACCCACGCCACCAGACACTGTATACAATAGTACGTATAAATAATGACAGAAGGTCAATTCTACTAATTAAAAATGTACAAAATCTAGTCGCAATCTCATTTCAAATATCTAATGTCGAAAACTGATTGAGAATATATTTTGACTGAGATTATATTGTTTGTTTCTAAAAATAGTAGAAAAAATAAAACACTACTTAAACCACAAATTTGAATTGTCCTAGTGTGGAAATGAAGTGACTTTTTTTAGTTTTAAATTTCAAATTTCCGCTTAATGAAACCAAACAAAAATATAAGGAAAAAACAAGATTATATATAGGCAATTAGCTCAACAAATTGCTCAACCTTTTTGTTTATGTGGTAAAGTAATGACAACATGGCTTGACAGTGGTCAAAGTGACCAGACGGACGAATTTCATTGTAATGATAATACAATTGAGAGGCCCGAAAATAACCACTTACCAGCAGACATTGAGGACGTATTATGTCATAATCATTTGTTGGTTTAATGTTCTCAAACATGACAAATAGACATAAACACAAATATTTTGTTATATACGTATCATTACAAATGTTTAATTTAACAAAATGCCAAAGAATGAGAATGAGTGTTAGATATCCTTTGGTGTACTTATAGATAATAAGTAATCACTTACACGGTAACTAGAAATGAAGTAATTGAGAAATTAAATGAAAACTTTTGGAATGCGTAGATAAACAGAGCAAACTAGTTTATGTATGTGTGCACAGTGTGATTAAATATAGGTGCTAAGTGCCACTATCTGTCAGTCGGTAAGTTGACCTTCGTGTGCGCGCATCGCAGTCGCAATGATCATAATATTATTGATAATAACAGTTTTGTGCATAGCAGTGTTTTATTTCAAGTTTTCAAAGAGAAATTACTGGAAAAAGCAAAATGTAGTGCAAGGCAGTGATTTGATGATAAAGTTTGTGTTCGGGAAACAGTCAATGCCAGAAATAGTGAAGGATATTTACAATGAATACGACGAAGCTCATGTTGGATTGTTTACGGGAACAATTCCTACGTTGATGGTGAAGAATCCTGATGATATCCAAGCCGTGCTAGCTGGTGACTTCCAAAGCTTCCATAGTCGTGGTATAATAGCAAATCCAAACGACCTTCTAGCTGATAATATTTTATTCATCAACGATTTTCAAAGATGGAAGATTTTAAGGCAGAAACTCAGTCCTGTGTTCACGAGTTCAAAACTAAAGAATATGTTCTATATCCTAGATAAATGTGCTAGAGATTTTGTGGATTTTATTGAAGATAATATTCATATACGGCAGAAACCATATAACGCTTTGTATACATACACTACATCATCTATAGGAGCGGCGGTATTCGGCATCGATACCCAAACGAAGAATACTATGGAATCGCCGTTCCTAGATATGGCATGGAAAACTCTAGAACCATCAACGTATCAAAATATCGTTTTATCAATTGCAAATATATGCCCCTTTCTGTATAAACTATTAAAACTGAAAATCTTCGGGGAGTATGAAGAATTCTTTGTGGGCGCTGTTAAAACTGTATTAGAAAATAGAAGACATGAGACCACGAAAAGGCATGACTTCATAGACATTTGTTTGGAACTTCAAAAACACGGAGTGATGCAAGATTTTACTACAGGGTATGAACTAGAACCTACTGATGAAATTTTGGCTGCACAAGCATTTTTCTTCTTTATCGCTGGCGCCGACACATCGGCAAGCACAATGCATTACACTCTAATAGAACTGTCTAATAATCCCAAAATTTTGACAAAATTGCACGAAGAAATAGACAAGGTGTTTGAAGGTGGAGCTGAAGAACTGACTTATAGTGACATCGACAAAATGCATTACCTGGATAAAGTACTGAACGAAGCAATGAGAAAGTATCCACCAATAGGAGTCCTACAGAGATTATGTACAAAGAACACAGTCCTGCCATCCGGAATACCGATAACAAAAGATAATATTGTATTATTACCAGTGTTTGCCCTACACAGGGATGAAAAGTATTTCCCCAACCCAGATTTATTTGATCCGGAAAGGTTCTCATCAGAAAACCATTCTAAAGTAAATAATTACGTATATTTACCTTTTGGTGAAGGAAACCGTATATGTATTGGTAAGTTATTTAAATTACATACATACATAAACTCACGCCTTTTTCCCATGAGGATAGGCAGAAACCACAGAACGCAACCTGCTACGATCCTTACATACTTATTTAGCATCGTCCACGTTCATACATCTGTCCATAAAAGCACGCCGGTTACGAGTTCTGCTCACCCGACATTTCTAAACAACATCACATAAGGTCAGGGTAGGTCTTTCTAGGGCGTCCTCCCCCGGCGTTGCCACAAATTACTTTTGGTTTATCAGTGAATAATTATAAATTAGACATGTTCTTAAAAAACATTGACGTTTATTATTGAAAATAACAATTAGAACCTCTCAACATTTTGTACTATCGCTGTCTGTTTGAGATAAGATTATTTCTTAAGAACAACAACACGGTCATTACCGTCTTGAAATATGTATTTATATGCTTATGATAACAGTACTCAAATCACATTAAGAGATTTTTTTTTCTGATACATTCTCCTTATCAGTTTTAGAAAAGCGCCTGTTATTATGTCTTGTATTTGTTTATCGTTGAAGATTCTATACCAAGCTAGGTTGCTGACTGCGTGCAGTTGCAGTCGGCACTATCCTTTTGACAATTTACCTCAGTTGGAAGGTCACAGGCGTACGGCTCACATCAGACATTTTACCTTTGTCTCTAAAATTACTCTAGCTTTGATGTGTGAAGATACTTAACGCAGCCGCGCGTAATGTTACCTTCCTTGCGAAAACGTCAGGAGCCCTGTCGGCTAGTTTGCCATCCAATAATATTAAAAAGTAGTGAAACTTTTTTGACGTTTTTGTTAACGAAAACTAGTTTGAAATTTTCTTACTTTTTTATTTTTTTAGAACCCTGCTACCTCGGTACTGGTAGATGCACTTGTCAAAATGTGTTGTGTGTTACATTGCGCGGGGCCATAAAAAAGTGATTTTTTCGGCAAACATTTTTATATCAATTTTCAATGTTTTGTTTATCCTCCAACCCTTTTTCAATGACTTGATATTATATTTTATATTTCAGGTAATCGGTTTGCTCGTCTTCAAGTGAAGGTAGGGCTGGCTTGGCTGTTACGTCGCTTCACTTTGGTTGAACAAAACTGCATTCCAACATTTGACCGAAGCCCATTTGGACTGCGAAGCCCAACTGCTTACTATGAATTGAAGTTAAGAGATATTTAAGATAGGATGTATCATTTAAAAATAAATGACAAGCATCAAAGGTTTGTAACTTTCTTTAAAAAAAAAAAAAAATTGTAAATCTGGATTTGTTTTGTGATTGTAAACCAAATGATTATTAATTAATAGTCTATAGTTACTAATATTACGCAAAGGTAAAGTTCGTTTGCTTTTTTTTGTTTGTAAGAGGTACACTCTGGAAATACTGGTCTTATTACAAAAAATCTTTTACTTATAGAAAGCTACACTATTACTGAGTGCTTTGATATTTCTATTGATAATTTGATAGATTGCCAAATGCCAGAGTATAATAATATGAAGTTTTTGGATATTTAAAATTATAAATCAAATTTCATTCTATTTTTGGTTTAAGTTTTGGTTGTACATTGTACCTAATGTAAAAACACAATTGACACTAATTTAATATAGATTGTTTGGCTCATTTTGGCATAATAGTGATCTTTAGATTTTTATTTTTAATGGTATTTAATAAGATTTAACCCAAGATCCAGAAAGAGATTTAAGAAAGATTTTTTATTTTATTTTAAGTATTTTTTTCAAAAATATATTTTTTTAATAAATAAAATCATTTTGTTTGAATTTTTTTAGCTCGCCTTTATATTTTCGTTCGTAGCCATCAAATGGAAACATATAATTGAAAACAAAACTGAACAGTATGTTAATAGAGCACAGAGTCTGTATTCCTTGTACGCTAGACGATGAAAACAATGTGTTGAAACCAATGCGCCATCTCCACAGTCAAGCAGTGATAGTCTCGTACAATTAAATTCAATTGAAACTATTTGAATCAACCTTGATACTGCGATATCGTCGTAGCGATAATTTGATAGCAAGGCGTGATGTCATTGTCGCTGCGTTCTCTCGTTCGTGGTGTTGGTGCTTACATTCACATGTGTTACATACAAGTATTTGGACCAGCAGAATTATTTTTTATATCTATACTAATTATTATAAAGCTGAAGAGTTTGTTTGTTTGTCTGGTTGAATGTGCTGATCTTGAATTGTATTAAATCACTAGCTGTTGCCCGCGGCTTCGCTCACGTCGACCTAAGTGTTACTTAACTAAATAAGTATTGAATACTATGTTATCAAAATCTTCCAAGCAGGTCAAATGGTTGCTAAGGTGACTGCTAATAGTTACGACTGTAGGTTTAAAGAATTTATCTGTAGTCGCTTGAAGTCTGGATTTGTGCACGGCTGGTAATAGGCTTACGCCATACCTGGGGCTAAAACATAATTGGCGTAAGGAGAGTATATGTGGCTTTACTATCCCTTTAGATAATACTATGATGTGGTTTCAAAATTTACTTACTTTTCTTTCTCAAACCATTAAACAGCATCTTTAATAGGCACTGCTTTAACATTATACCTCACATTGTAGCTGCGATCTGTCTAGTATCAAGACCGAAGAAATGAATCTTATAATCAGAGCAACAGCCCACAAAATTTGAGCTTCGTGTTAGAACCAAATTAATGTAAAGTTTTTGGGAGAAAGTATGGACAAAAAAAAGTAAGCATAAGACTTCTTAAAAGACTAAGCAAAGTTTTACCTCACAAATTATCCCTTATCTTTGGAACCGTAAACTACACAATAAATTTCCATTAAATTTTATAGTACCTACCTATAAGAAGAAATTCCGAATGCGATGCATGATTCATGATTGATGCTTGATTCAACTTGCATCCTGAAAGCGTGAAGTCTGTGAGACATTCAACGTCAGAAGAACGACTGTCACGGAATTTTTCTATGGGTGAAATTGATTTTGGTACAGTTTCTGTTGTTGCTAATCTATTTCTGTTTTGCCATTTGAATATAAGTACACTTTTTGGTGGCGTGGCTTAGGACAGAAGTTAAAATTTTGGACAAAAACCGTTTGCACATAAATCGTTTAACACTTGTATGAAGTGTCGAAGTTGGGAGGTCCCTTTTTTAAGCATGAGATGTCGTCAAATGATTTTTTCCTTTCTGGTGGAAAGGAGTGTCAGACCGTTATTGGCTAAAACCCATCCGAGTTCCTTCCAATGTCCTTTGTGTTCCAGGGCCGCGGTGAGTCTTTCGAACAAATCCCGCAACTGTGCTAACATCTCTTTGAGGCGCGCGTGAAACACAGTACGTCGTCGACTTGGGTCTAGTTCTGGTTGGACGGCGAGCCACACAACGGTAGCCGACCGCAAGCCCACTCCGACGGTGGTCTGGAATCGCTCTACGACTCTCGACACCCGGGGCATCCCCTTCTGTTCTGACAGCCGGGGTGAAAGGTTGACCTCTCCCTCATGCGTTTCGCCTCCTCCTTCGTTAATATTACTACTTCGCAGAAGGAAGCGATTGCTTCCCATTCTCCCTCGCTCCGGACTATGGATGAACCAAAGCCGGACGCGAGAGGTCGCCGCCGCCAATCGCCTTTATGAGGACACGCTGATGTTCTGCCCAAGCAGGGGCATACCTCCACCGTACGCTCCTTTGTGATCCTACAGTGATAACACCAAGGCGTGTCCTAGCTCCGAAACCGAAACAGTTAGCTCCCGAAACAACTGTGACCAGAGAGTACCTGCGTCAGAAAATCCTTGTGGTGCGGCGATCCTACTATCGATATATATTGGTAACTCTTTAAGTTTCTGAGGTGCTGTTTTTTATTCATGAAAAATATTCTTAGGGGTAGCTAGAATTTGTGGGCCAATCAGTGGAATTCTGTTCTATTCATTCTTCTTCAGTCGACGTATGCAAATTTTCAAAGTTATGTTAAGTTTATGCTTAAACCTATTTTATTATAATATTGAAATCATACCATCGAAAATAAAAACAATTGAATTAGGTACCAATTAAAATAATGACAAAAAGTAACAATCAATTGGGATCGAACTCACACAAAATATCTTACATGGCTTTCATTAAACACCGAAGCTATTCTCTAAACAAAGTAAATAGCGTAATAATAATAAAAAAATATAGCTATTCCCATACCATGTTATATTTGACTGCTTAACTCCTTGTGGCTAATGACGTCATGTTTTTTATTTCATAGGATAAAATATCTCCCACTGTCTTTCATAGGAACTGCCTCGTTAGCCTAGTGGTCCTAAGCGCGACTGCTACGCTAGAGGTCTTGGGTTCGATTCCCAGGTCAAGCAAAGTGTTATTGAGTTTTTCTATGAAATTCTCAGTAGCAGCTCGGAGTTAGGATTTGTGCCCGGTTAATGACAATAGGTTCGCCCCCTGTTACATGAGATCTAAACATACCGGCGAACTGTGGGTGTACATTGTTACACCTCTGCCTAACCCATCGGGAAATACAGGCGTGATGGTATGTGTAATATGTAACTAATCTGCAGTATTGTGTATATTTTATAGCAATCCAAAACATGTCCAAGAACAATAATGCTTACCTAACCTCATTATTTATTACAAATAGCGAAATAGCCTAACTATTAATTACAAAGCCCACCACCCAAAGAGCAAAGCAGATTGTGTGAAGGAAGATATCCAGCACCTCATGACTACTTGAATTAGTGAGACTACCTACCTCCCGGTAGTGAACTTCAGTGATGTATCTGGAAGGCATTGAATAGATTGCGCATTTAAGTAGTCCGCTGCAAACATAATTTGGTAAAAGAGGGCATCATATACCCGTCTGAAACTCAGTGCAATTGACGCATCAGTAAAAGCGGCCACCTACTTTTCTTAACCGGTGTAAATTATTGTTAGGGGTATCATCGATCCCGGGTCGGTGGTGCGTAGTGTTCCACGTGCGCCTCAAAGAAATGTCAGTACTGTAAGATGGGGCCCGCCAGGGCCAGTGTCTAACAGGGTTGCGGAATTCAAAAGAGTCACCGCTGCGCTGGTACGCAAAGGGCATTAGGAGGAACACTTTGTGTTTTAGTCAGTAAGAGTCTGACACTCCCTTCCGTTCCGCCCAGAGCGAAAGAAGTCATTTAAAGATTTCCCATCCTTAAAAAAAGGGGTATCATTGATGTGAAAAGAAGAATTTAAATCGCGCTATAATACAGTCATGTGTTGGCCCGACATTTAAAGACTATTTTGTCAAAATTAAAGAGTCAAATAGACATAAATTCTTTAACAATACGTATATTTTCCGCTCTGCTATCGTTTGCACACCTATCAGTTTCTATTTTTTCGATGAAAACTTTTTACTTCAATTTGCTGTTTTTTAGTAACTATGTATTATGGACATTCTTTTCTGCAAGAATAATAAAGAAAAAATAAGCAAGCTAAGCGTTACTGTATAAGAATGACTACTTCTATTTTATTATTGTTTGGAAATCTTCTAGTATTCAAAAGAAATATTTAAAAAATCACAAAAAGTAAAACATTATACCGGGACCGAACTCAAGCCCTGCGATTCGAAAGGCGGTCATCGAACCATTAGACTATTTAATTCAATAGAAAAAGATTTGAAATTGCCGTTCTGTTTTGCCATGATTGACTGTTTAGCTTCTTAAAGGTATAGCGTGATGATAATTATTTCAGCAGTTCAATCGTCAGCCATCTAAAGTATTGTTATATTTTGTTTCATCTTTTTTGAAACCCGTCGTAATCTGTATCATCATTGTTCATCCCCCAAAGTAGATAGCGCGATAATTTATAGCCTACGACCAACTTTGGTCTATGATGAATATATATACAAAAATTGAACGGAATCTGTCCGGCAGTATTTGCGTGATGCTGTAACAAACAAACAGACAAACAGACAAAAATTTAGAATCGCTTCCCGACCCCGTAGCAATCACTTTTTTTTAAATATATTAAATGTACAGTTTTGACTTCGCTACGATTTTATTATAAGTATAAATAGACTATGTACAGACATTATTTTCTGCTTTAATATTAAAAGATTAAAAAAAATAAGTAACCAAATCAATGTTATGGCAGAAGTTATGCATACTTTTATTTTATTATTGTTGGGAATCTACCTGTACGAAAAAAAAATGTTTGAAAAATCACAAAAAGTAAAACTGTTATTGAGGACCGAACTCACGTTCAGCGATTTGCAAGGCGGTCATCAAACCATTAGACTATTTACTACTTCGGAAATAGTTCTAAAATAGCCGTTCTAGTTTGCCATTATTGACTGCTTAACTCTTTGAAGGTATAGCGTGATGATAATTATTTTAAAAGTTCAATTTCGCAGCTATCTACAATATTCTTACATTATATGTCGTTATTTTCAATCCCGTGAGAATCTGTAGAAGAACTCGGACATAATGCAACATTGCTCATCCCCCAAAGCAAATAGCGTGATAATTTATAGCCTAAGTGTTAAGTGGAGCTTTCCGCAATACATTAGTGAAAACCGCATTCAAATCGGTTAAGCCACGGCTGAGATTAGCGTGTTCAAACGCACAGACAAACAGACAAACAGACAAACAGACAAAAATTCTAAAAACCATATTTTCGGCATTAGAATCATTACCCGACCTCGTAGCAATTACTTTTTTTCAAAAATATTAAATGTACAGTTTTGACTTCGCTACGATTTTATTATATGTATAGATTTACAGAGGGAGGCTATAAGCTATATAACATCACAACCAATAGGTGTAAAGCAGTTAACCAAAGACGTAACCTTATGCGGGTGAAAAACTAGGCGGACAAAGTCGCGAGTAGAAGCTAGAGTTTTTATAATATTGCGCTTCACCTACATTGTTTTCACGTACATAGGCAACAACAATTTTGTTACCAGGATTTTGTAGAACTTAATTAAAAGTAGCGTCCATGAAGGTTCTGAATTGAATCTGTTTATTTTTAACCCGCGACGCAAAAACGACGAGGTGTTATAAGTTTGACGTGTCTGTGTGTGTGTGTCTTTCTGTGGTATCGTAGCTTCTGAATGCATGAACCGATTTTGTTTTTTTGTTTGAAAGGTGAATTAGTCGGGAGTGTTCTTAGCTATGTTTGATGGAAATCGGTTCAGCGGTTTCAAAGTTGTCAGCTCTTTTGCTGCGGTAGGGGTTTTTATTCTTCGGTCGGGGGTTACTTAAAAAAAATAATTTTGTGTTTTTTTTTCAAACATAAAACTTTCTCTATTCTTACAAAACCGTACGCAAATGACGCGCTAAGATGTGGAGTTGCAGACACCAGCCCTTTCTTGTAGTACCAGTTATTAATGAATATTTTTGCAACCTTAAAATTACATGATAAGCCTTAGTACTTATTAACAAGTTTCATGCTTGTTCTTCTGCACAGAAACATGCCGTGGTTTTGGAACAAGCATCTCGTTTCTTGACAATTCAAAAGCCCCTGTAAATGGTTTAGTTACAATAACTGCTTTACTTTGATAAAAGGTGATTGCTATGGGCTTGTCATTGCAAATTACCCTTTAATCAAATATTTACAGCCTTAAAATAAGATAAAAAAAACCTTAATAACATAACATACTATCACGCCTGTATTCCCCGAAGGTTTAGGCAGAGATGTTACAATGTACACCCACAGTTAGCTGGTATGTTAAGGTCCCATGTAATAGGGGGCGAGCCTATTGACATTAACCGGGCACAAATTCTAACTCCGAGGTGCTACTGAGAATTTCATAGAAAAACCAAATAACACTTTTTGCTCGACCTGGGAATTGACCCCAAGACCTGAAGCGTAGCAGTCGCGCTTAGGACCACTAGGCTACCGAGGCAGTTCCAAAACCTTAATAATTACAAAAAAGAAACTAAAACTAAATGGCATAAAAAAATTCCTTCGCATCCGACCGAAAAAGTGCCCAAAAGACTGGCGGCATTGCCACGTTGGATGGCAATGTTTAACATCTGACCAAGGTAAAAGCCAGCATTTTGGGTCACGGCCACCCTTTAATTTAGAAAACATCAACGTTGCTTCGAGATAAAATATATAATTCATGGTCACTGGTCACGGTTTGTACACAAGTATAATAATACTAACATTATCATCAATGGCCGCTTTTACGCAGCATGTCGAGTTATAAAACATAAGTTTCCCTAGTAGTACAAACTGCATTGTGGACAACCCAATAATGCTAGTAATAAACATGAATTATCCTTGATGATGCCTTTAGTTATTTTTATTGTCACTTCTTTTTCTTGTTGCGTTTAAGAGGATATTTGTGACAGCGTGGTTCGAATAAAAGTAGTGTAATTATATATTGGTTAATCGTATAATAGTTTTGTTTTCTTGTATGTAGGTACACATACATCACGCCCGTAGTCACGAGCTGCTACTGAGAATTTCCTAGAAAAATCCCGACAATTTTCTCGATCTGGGAATCGAACCCAAGACCTCTAGCGTAGCAGTCAGGCTAACGAGGCAGTAACACATACCATCATAACATACCGTCACGCCTGTATTCCCCGAAGGGTTAGGCAGAGGTGTACCAATTTACATCCACAGTTCGCCGGTATGTTTAGGTTCCATGTAATAGGAGGCGAGCCTATTGCCATTAACCGGGCACTAATCCTATCGCCGAGCTGCTACTGAGAATTTCCTAGAAAAAATCCGACATTTTGCTCGACCTGGGAATTGAACCCAAGACCTGAGCGTAAGAGTCGCGGTTAAGACCACTAGGCTAATGAGGCAGTAAGTATTTATTATTTTGTAATATCAGCATATAATCGGTGAATGCTTTTGCGAATCAGAGGTGGAACACCGCGATGGTTTTAGCCGGTAAGAGTGCAGCATCCCTTTCCCTCTGCCATCCCATGATGGTGTCGAAGAGGATTCGGACCGCGTAAAAAAATTAAACAAAAATCATAAATAAAAAGGACAAAGGTCTCTTCTCATACATAAATACACAAGAGGCACGAGCATTGATCACCACTCTTGCTATTCATTGTAACTCCATTGATAGTATTTCAGAATACACCTCTTTCAAAGAACAGATTTGCCCCTTTACGTATGCGGTGGGCGGTGTCACGCGACTATATTACTATGTACTTTGGGTGACTGAATTGGTTTTACACCTGAACAAATTCAGGTTCCGTGACAAGTTGATTCGTGAAAGTTGCAAACTATCTATGTCCTTGAAATTGTTGTAATATGGTTTCAGATTAATAAGTAATGTATGGAATACCTTTTCGGTTTGTTATTCATAATTCCTTTAATCTTAAACCATTAGGCAGGTTAGCGGTTAGACCTAATATAATAAGTCGAACAGGTTCACTAAAAACCTTAGTTTTGTATAATTTAACATAATTTATTTCAATTTTGTAAATGTGAGTACCATGGAGCCATTTACTTGTTAAATTACTATGTTTTGGACACTATAAGCATGGTGGTTGAGAGCTTTGTCATGCTCACACAAATGTCTTGCCGATAGTGGCGCGTGTGTTGGATCTTTCGGCTCCTTTCAAGATGATTAAGCTAAATGATGCTAATGCACCCGTCATGTTCGTGAACGGGCGTTGTCAGTTGGGATTGGTTATCTTTTATCTGCCATGGCTTACATTTTTATTTTATTTAATTTTTTATTTTTTTATATTCATCTTCATTGTTTTCACATATAGAAGCAACAAGAATATTGTAACCAAGTTTCTGTAAAAATTCAATGTGCCTGCAAATGGTCTAATTGAAATAAATGCTTTGTCTTTGAATCAACGAAAAAAAAGCTTATCGCTCACTCACTCGCTAAAATTTCTCTTATAGCATTTGTTTTTTTGAGTCTATCTAAAACTAAAACAAACCACAAAATACTGTCGTAATTAACTGTTCAAACCTAACATACCGGGTGTTCCATTAATTAATCAAGATCCTATCTCTAAGGTCCAAGTCTCCATATATTACAGTACTGTGCTCCGCCGTGTGTGAAATTGTAAATTCCCAGAAAAACAGTGGAAGGATAGTTGGGCAGCGAACCGAGTTTGTGCACGATACTTTTTGGCTTGTAGCCACAAACTGAATGATAGACGGTCGAATGTTTATCGGGGTGTCGCAGAGCCATGCTTCAAAGAGTCGAACGCTTGTGAGAGATCTATCGTAACTTGAAGAGGTTTTATTGCCTTGATGTTAAGGAATATAGCTGAATACCACTCAATATTGTTCACATACAGATTTTTAATGACTATACATTGTCGTGGTCATCCATTGCAATAAGACTCTCATATACGAGCCTTTGGGTACAAGTACAAATGTGAAGTTTTTTATTTCATACTAGCTGTTGCCCGCGGCTTCGCTCACGTCGACCTAAGTATTACTTAACTAAATAAGTATTGAATACTATGTTATCAAAATCTTCCAAGCAGGTCAAATGGTTGCTAAGGTGACTGCTCATAGTTACGACTGTAGGTTTAAAGAATTTATCTGTAGTCGCTTGAAGTCTGGATTCGTGCACGGCTGGTAATAGGCTTACGCCATACCTGGGGCTAAAACATAATTGGCGTAAGGAGAGTATATGTGGCTTTACTATCCCTTTAGATAATACTATGATGTGGTTTCAAAATTTACTTACTTTTCTTTCTCAAACCATTAAACAGCATCTTTAATAGGCACTGCTTTAACATTATACCTCACATTGTAGCTGCGATCTGTCTAGTATCAAGACCGAAGAAATGAATCTTATAATCAGAGCAACAGCCAACAAAATTTGAGCTTCGTGTTAGAACCAAATTAATGTAAAGTTTTTGGGAGAAAGTATGGACAAAAAACAGTAAGCATAAGACTTCTTAAAAGACTAAGCAAAGTTTTACCTCACAAATTATCCCTTATCTTTGGAACCGTAAACTACACAATAAATTTCCATTTAAAGAAAATTTTTAAGCATGTAGAACATCTTCTGTTTATAGTACCTACCTATAAGAAGAAATTCCGAATGCGATGCATGATTCATGATTGATGCTTGATTCAACTTGCATCCTGAAAGCGTGAAGTCTGTGAGACATTCAACGTCAGAAGAACGACTGTCACGGAATTTTTCTATGGGTGAAATTGATTTTGGTACAGTTTCTGTTGTTGCTAATCTATTTCTGTTTTGCCATTTGAATATAAGTACACTTTTTGGTGGCGTGGCTCAGGACAGAAGTTAAAATTTTGGACAAACACCGTTTGCACATAAATCGTTCAACACTTGTATGAAGTGTCGAAGTTGGGAGGTCCCTTTTTTAGACATGAGATGTCGTCAAATGATTTTTTCCTTTCTGGTAGAAAGAAGTGTCAGACTGTTATTGGCTAAAACCCATCCGAGTTCCTTCCAATGTCCTTTGTGTTCCAGGGCCGCGGTGAGTCTTTCGAACAAATTCCGCAACTGTGCTAACATCTCTTTGAGGCGCGCGTGAAACACAGTACGTCGTCGACTTGGGTCTAGTTCTGGTTGGACGGCCTTTGTCCAGCTTTTGTGGGCACTTTAGCAGAGCCACACAACGGTAGCCGACCGCAAGCCCACTCCGACGGTGGTCTGGAATCGCTCTACGACTCTCGACACCCGGGGCATCCCCTTCTGTTCTGGCGGCCGGGGTGAAAGGTTGACCTCTCCCTCATGCGTTTCGCCTCCTCCTTCGTTGGCATTACTACTTCGCAGAAGGAAGCGATTGCTTCCTATTCTCCCTCGCTCCGGACTATGGATGAACCAAGGCCGGACGCGAGAGGTCGCCGCCGCCAATCGCCTTTATGAGGACACGCTGATGTTCTGCCCAAGCAAGGGCATACCTCCACCGTACGCTCCTTTGTGATCCTACAGTGATAACACCAAGGCGTGTCCTAGCTCCGAAACCGAAACAGTTAGCTCCCGACGCAACTGTGACCAGAGAGTACCTGCGTCAGAGAATCCTTGTGGTGCGGCGATCCTACTATCGATATAAATTGGTAACTCTTTAAGTTTCTGAGGTGCTGTTTTTTATTCATGAAAAATATTCTTAGGGGTAGGTAGAATTTGTGGGCTAATCTGTCGAATTCTGTTCTATTCATTCTTCTTCAGTCGACGTATGCAAATTTTCGAAGTTATGTTAAGGTTATGCTTAAACCTATTTTATTATAATATTGAAATCATACCATCGAAAATAAAAACAATTGAATTAGGTACCAATTAAAATAATGACAAAAAGTAACAATCAATTGGGATCGAACTCACACAAAATATCTTACATGGCTTTCATTAAACACCGAAGCTATTCTCTAAACAAAGTAAATAGCGTAATAATAATAAAAAAATATAGCAATTCCCATACCATGTTATAATGACTGCTTAACTCCTTGTGGCTAATGACGTCATGTTTTTTATTTCATAGGATAAAATATCTCCCACTGTCTTTCATAGGAACTGCCTCGTTAGCCTAGTGGTCCTAAGCGCGACTGCTACGCTAGAGGTCTTGGGTTCGATTCCCAGGTCAAGCAAAGTGTTATTGGGTTTTTCTATGAAATTCTCATTAGCAGCTCGGAGTTAGGATTTGTGCCCGGTTAATGACAATAGGTTCGCCCCCTGTTACATGAGATCTAAACATACCGGCGAACTGTGGGTGTACATTGTTACACCTCTGCCTAACCCATCGGGAAATACAGGCGTGATGGTATGTACGGTGTAATATGTAACTAATCTGCAGTATTGTGTATATTTTATAGCAATCCAAAACATGTCCAAGAGCAATAATGCTTACTTAACCTCATTATTTATTACAAATAGCGAAATAGCCTAACTATTAATTACAAAGCCCACCACCCAAAGAGCAAAGCAGATTGTGTGAAGGAAGATATCCAGCACCTCATGACTACTTGAATTAGTGAAACTACCTACCTCCCGGTAGTGAACTTCAGTGATGTATCTGGAGGGCATTGAATAGATTGCGCATTTAAGTAGGCCGCTGCAAACATAATTTGGTAAAAGAGGGCATCATATACCCGTCTGAAACTCAGTGCAATTGACGCATCAGTAAAAGCGGCCACCTACTTTTCTTAACCGGTGTAAATTATTGTTAGGGGCATCATCAATCCCGGGTCGGTGCCACGGTCGGTTCCACGTGCGCCTCAAAGAAATGTCAGTACTGTAAGATGGGGCCCGCCAGGGCCAGTGTCTAACAGGGTTGCGGAATTCAAAAGAGTCACCGCGGCGCTGGTACGCAAAGGGCATTAGGAGGAACACTTGGTGTTTTAGTCAGTAAGAGTCTGACACTCCCTTCCGTTCCGCCCAGAGCTAAAGAAGTCATTTAAAGATTTCCCATCTTTAAAAACAGGGGTATCATTGATGTGAAAAGAAGAATTTAAGTCATGTGTTGGCCCGACATTCAAAGACTATTTTGTCAAAATTAAAGAGTCAAATAGACATAATTTCTTTAACAATACGTATATTTTCCGCTCTGCTATCGTTTGCACACCTATCAGTTTCTATTTTTTCGATGAAAATTTTTGACTTCAATTTGCTGTTTTTTAGTAACTATGTATTATAGACAGTCTTTTCTGCAAAAATAATAAAGAAAAAATAAGCAAGCTAAGCGTTACTGTATAAGAATGACTACTTCTATTTTATTATTGTTTGGAAATCTTCTAGTATTCAAAAGAAATATTTAAAAAATCACAAAAAGTAAATCATTATACCGGGACCGAACTCAAACCCTGCGATTCAAAAGGCGGTCATCGAACCATTAGACTATTTAATTCAATAGAAAAAGATTTGAAATTGCCGTTCTGTTTTGCCATGATTGACTGTTTAGCTTCTTAAAGGTATAGCGTGATGATAATTATTTCAATAGTTCAATCCTCAGCCATCTAAAGTATTGTTATATTTTGTTTCATCTTTTTTGAAACCCGTCGTAATCTGTATCATCATTGTTCATCCCCCAAAGTAGATAGCGCGATAATTTATAGCCTACGACCAACTTTGGTCTATGATGAATATATATCCAAAAATGGAACGGAATCTGTCCGGCAGTATTTGCGTGATGCTCTAACAAACAAACAGACAAACAGACAAAAATTTAGAATCGCTTCCCGACCCCGTAGCAATCACTTTTTTTAAATATATTAAATGTACAGTTTTGACTTCGCTACGATTTTATTATAAGTATAAATAGACTATGTACAGACATTATTTTCTGCTTTAATATTAAAAGATTTAAAAAAATAAGTAAGCAAATCAATGTTATGGCAGAAGGTATGCATACTTTTATTTTATTATTGTTGGAAATCTACCTGTACGAAAAAAAATGTTTGAAAAATCACAAAAAGTAAAACTGTTATTGAGGACCGAACTCACGATCAGCGATTTGCAAGGCGGTCATCAAACCATTAGACTATTTACTACTTCGAAAATTACTCTAAAATAGTTGTTCTACACACACATACCATCACGCCTGTATTCCCCGCAGGGTTAGGCAGAGGTGTAACAATGTACACCCACAGTTCGCCGGTATATTTAGGTCCCATGTAATAGGGGGCGAGCCTATTGCCATTAACCGGGCACAAATCCTAACTCCGAGCTGCTACTGAGCAAATCCTAATGGAAAAACCCAATAACACTTTTTGCTCGACCTGGGAATTGAACCCAAGACCTCTAGCATAGCAGTCGCGCTTAGGACCACTAGGCTACCGAGGCAGTTAGTTATAGTTGTTCTAGTTTGCCATTATTGACTGCTTAACTCTTTGAAGGTATAGCGTGATGATAATTATTTTAGAAGTTCAATTCCGCAGCTATCTACAATATTCTTACATTATATGTCGTTATTTTCAATCCCGTGAGAATCTGTAGAAGAACTCGGACATAATGCAACATTGCTCATCCCCCAAAGCAAATAGCGTGATAATTTATAGCCTAAGTGTTAAGTGGAGCTTACCGCAATACATTAGTGAAAACCGCATTCAAATCGGTTAAGCCACGGCTGAGATTAGCGTGTTCAAACGCACAGACAAACAGACAAACAGACAAACAGACAAACAGACAAACAGACAAAAATTCTAAAAACCATATTTTCGGCATTAGACTCATTACCCGACCTCGTAGCAATTACTTTTTTTCAAAAATATTAAATGTACAGTTTTGACTTCGCTACGATTTTATTATATGTATAGATGTACTTACTAAGTTTCACGTTGACATCATTGACATCGGTAAAAGAAAAGATTGTGAGCAAACCTACACTTACAAGTAATATAAATCTGAAATCGCCAATCAATTGCCTATCCCCTCGATTAGAGTGCTGGCCTTTTCTTGGAACAAAGAATTAGCATTGCCATACAACGTGGCAATGCTACGAGTCTAGACCTGCCTCAGGCAGTTTTCCCATTAACTGCGATGCGGATGAGTTCTTTGATGCCCTATGAGCTTTCTTTTTTTATAAATTGTACGTAGTTTGTAATTTAATTACTTTTTAAATTATGTCCAATGGACATTTTTTCTTTAACATGTGACGCTGCAGACACTACCATTGCTATTCAATATTAATCTTCATTTGACTCCCATTTTTGGAAGAGTATTTTAAAATGAACTTTGTACTTGTAAGTACAAAATGGAGGTCTGCTCTAGTATGGAATGAAATCAGTATTTCAGACTAATACCTGAGACCTCAGCACACCTAGGTAATAAAAGGAAATCGAACTTTAACACCAAAACGAATAACGACTCAATAACACTTAGCGACAATTACCCAGGTAATCCAATAAAATGAAACAATAATGACCAAAAAGTCAATTTAACCCTCGAATTCAAGGTCAATGTTACCCGGTACTTGAGCATACTGATTAGCCCGTGTATATACCCGGTTGGTCCGTTCGTTAGCCGGCACATAACACCCGGGGCGCCAATTTATCCGTCTAACCTAATTACTGCGCGAACGAGCACTATTTATTTTCCACTAGTTACCCGGGTATATGGGGCCGGGTGAAAAATGTAGATGCGGATGGTGCCGATTTTTTTATGTTTGTATATGTGAGATCGTGTTTGCTGATGTAACTAAAATAAATACGAAACTATGGTACGAAAATGCCACTTGCAAAAGTAAAATACATGCCAAATTAGAATGACCGTATTGAGTGTTAAACATACATACCATCACGCCTGTATTTCCTGAAGGGTTAGGCAGAGGTGTACTAATGTACACTCACAGTCCGCCGGTATGTTTAGTTCCCATGTAATAGAGGGCGAGCCTATTGCCATTAACTGGACGAGAATCCTCACTCACAGCTGCTACTGAGGATTTCTAAGAAAAACCCAATAACACTGTTCGAACTGGGACTCGAACCCAAGACTAGCGTAGCAGTCGCGCTTATGACCATTAGGCTCACGAGGCAGTTTTTGAGTTTTAAAACACTAGTTAATTAAAACACAAATCTTATAGACGCGAGTACTGAAAAAATCATCAAGGGGAGTCGTGTAACAGTAACAGTAACCAGATTCCCATCCATACTTTTCCCATCGAATACTGAAAGCTAAAAACTTTTTTACAAAAAACACAACCTCCTTCAAAAACTAAAAAGTGAAAAATAACTTTAGCTTTGGAAGTCGACGAACTCAGAGGAAAAGTCATTTGATGATTTCCCAACTGGAAAAAAAAAAGCTTCGGAAGTCAGTGGCAATACAAAACAACGAAGAGAACCGAAGCCGGTTTTCTTTTTGTTCCGAATGGGAAATCATCAAATGACTTCTACATGTGCGAAAAAAACCGTTGGTACTCAGCGGCTTTTTTCAGTGTTTTTTTTTTTGTAAACTACAGTACCAATTTAGAAAAAATATATATAGGACCACCTTTGAAGTATGACCTATCAACCAAAAAAAGAATCATCAAAATCGATTCATAATTGGCGGAGATATCGCGTAACACACATACAAAAATAAACATACAGATGAATTGATAACCTCCTCTCCTGCTACGGCGACCACCATAAGAGCACCGAGGCAATGTAGACCGTCAAGTCCCGGAGAAACGATTCAACTATCTTCGATCCCTTAAAGATGTTAAAGTATTTGAATACTCACATACAAACAAAAACTCACGCCTTATTCCCATAGGGGTAGGCAGAAACCACAGAACGCCACCTGCTACGATCCTTTACATATTTCGCCTCGTCCACGTTCATACATCTGGTCATACAAGCACGCTGGTTACGATTATTGTGCACCCGTGCGTTCTAAAGAACCTCTCCAATAAAGTCAAGGTAGGTCTTTCTAGAGCGTCCTCTCCCGGCTATGCCACTCACATTTGCGAGATATTTATTTATTTATTTATTTACAACGACCTTACATCTACCATTACAGTTTCCCAATTCGGTAGTGTAGTTATTAGTGACAATTACATACAATTACAACAGACAGTTACGATACATACACACAATTACATTACATTACATTACACACAATTTATAGTCTATTACTAGACATAATTATCTTACTAAGTACATAGCACGTGTAACGTCACCCTTGCGAACTCGCCCCGTGAGCATGAGAAATTCATTTTGTTAGACACCTTACACTTATCCTCTCAACAGTAAAAAGTATTAAAAAAAGTAGTAAAAAGTCAAATCATTTATTTCAATTAGACCATTAAAAGGCAGTTTTGAACGTCAATTACATGTTAAAATTAAAAATATTGAATCTAGTTCCCCATTCCAAAAGGTAGTTTCGTATAGAGAAGAACGGGCAAGAAACTCCATACATACTCTTTTAAAAAATAAATGTATTACAATAAGTTGTACAATTCCATAAAACTATACTGATGTCAAAATGATCTATTAAAAAAAGTCACTCAAAGTACTGCAATACGTACTACTACTACTTAAATAGAGCAAGGTATATAAGTATAAGTTAAGAATTAGAAAAGTTTTTGCATTGAATTGCATCAAAAATCCTCCTCGCCTCGGTAGCCTAGTGGTGCGACTGCTACGCGATTCCCAGGTCGAGCAAAAAGTGTTATTGGGTTTTTCTATGAAATTCTCAATAGCAGCTCGGAGTTAGGATTTGTGCCCGGTTAATGGCAATAGGCTCGCCCCCTATTACATGGGACCTAAAACATACCGGCGAACTGTGGGTGTACATTGGTACACCTCTGCCTAACCCACCGGGGAATACAGGCGTGATGGTATGATGGTATGATGATGCATCAAAAATTTGAACGACTATCATAGAGCACAATTAAAATCACCCATTAATATGAATACAGTCTTCGCACTAAATAAACATTACGGTTACGAGTATTTTCAATTTAAAAATAATACAATTAACTCTGCACGCTTGGCTCTAAAAATGTCAAAATTCTACTTAACTATAGACTGTTTTAACTATCGAATAATTTTAATTAACGCTTTCTCAATTTAATCAAACCAACCACTTCGTAAACGCAAGTCAACAAAAGCTTCTACAATTTAATTTTGTGAACCAACATTCAAACGACCGACCTTTGAACTATAGGAAAGATCTAGAAAATTTTGAACCAGCTTTATATACTGTTTACATACCTAACATCATGGTTGGATGTTCTAATTCCACTATTTCAGCTTTAGAACGCCTTTGAGACCTATAACGTATCCTAGTCTAGAAGTAAGCCTGCTCATTGGCCGAGCCCGCATCACGTATTTTTACAACAAAGAGGTCTTGTATACGGCCGTATCTTTGCCGGTTTATTTTCGAGTAGGTAGGTGGCGGAAAATAAAGTGGGCACGGTATTAACAAATTATTCGTTTAGGGAATTTACGTGGAAATTGCATTGTCCAACATCTAGGTTTGTATTCGTAAATGCAATATGGCGCCTGAAAATGTAATTTAATGTGTCAAAAGGTGTGTTCGATATACTTCGTTTTAAGCAGGAGCCTAAGTCGAGCTGTCAAATTAGTGCTAAAGATTGACATCTCTTCTCAAACTCACGTCACATATATTAACATTGAAGGAGGAAAAATTGTTTTTTTTTTGTTTTCTTTTACTTTTTTTATTGTTGAATTTTATGTATAACTTTCTTTAATGAGTTGGTTTAATTTGTGTGTATAACATCGTTTTGGAGAGTAATCTGTAAAATGTAGTACTTATTTTTATAAATGAATAAATAAATATTCATTTAGGAAGATGTGTACAGAATTGCACTGCTGATTGCTGCTTGCACATTTATATAATAAAACCTTAAATTAACATATTTATGATCATTTGAAACGATTTTAATTGCCTCGTTAGCCCAGTGGTCCTAAGCGCGACTGCTGCGCTAAAGATCTTGGATTCGATTTCCAGGTCTAAAAAAACTGTTGGGGTTTTTCTATGAAATTCTCAGTAGCAGCTCGGAATAAGGATTTGTACCCGGTTAATTACATGGCGCCCTATTACATAGGACCTAAAACATAAAGGCGAAATGTGGGTGTACCTTGGTGTACCCCTGCCTAACCCTTCAGGTAACACAGGCGTGATGGTATGTATTATCAATTGAAAAAAAAAAACGAGTTTCCTTCTTCTGTTGCGTGCGTTGAACTGGAAGCAGCAAGAACTGTGCTTTTTTTAATTGTCAAGGTGAAAGTTGTTCACCTACGTAAAATAATAGGTTCTGCTGTCTCCTGTTGCTATGTGGTCAACATGAAGTTAAAACTCTTTGGCTTCACAAAAAGCGACAAAGGAGTTTGAACACAACAAGACTTTTTCTCTAACGTCCATATTGCAGTGTCATTCGCCCACAAGGGGTATATCAAGAAAAAAGTCACCACAATCACTTGCTCCATTTGTAGATTTGGGTCAAGATTTTAGCGGATTTTAAAAAGGCTACAGCGGCCTCAATAGAATCGTTTGGGTACGATAAAAAAAGAGTGTAAAATAAATATGTAGGACTGAAAGCCGTGTTCACAGTAATTCCACTTATTACAGTCAATGCAAAAAAACTCAATCTTTTAAGCACATAGAGGACACTACTGGTTATATGGAAAGTCCATTAGTACTAGATAGGCTAAGCAATTCATGAATGGATAACATGGAACCGAACACGCTTTCACCGTTTCGGGACAAAGCAGAAATGATGCAGAAGGTTAAAAGCACTTAAAATTTTGGAAAATTTTACTTTGATCCCGATGGTCCAATTTTGGGTTTGGGTGTCAAACAAGCAAGTGGTACATCGCCTCTGGTTATTGTGGATTCTCAGGTTCATTACCATTCCTCAGACAGTACTGTTGAATGTGCCAGTAGTAACGATGCCATACATAACGATGCCTTATGCTCTTAAAACCAGGTCAGGAAAGGGAGATTTTTACAGAATAAACAGGTAGTACAGTTTTCTTTTTTCCCTTTATCATCACTAGATTAGTAAAGGTAGTGAGCCTTCTAAAACATACCTGTTTCTTCGTATCGTTCAATTTTATTCTTTTTGGTGCTCCTAAAGTGGGATAAAATGGTGGATAAGTCGTGTTTCGCTTTTACAGTTCGAGTATTAGCGAAGCATTAAGGGGCTGAATAATGAATGCTCTGACTTCGGCAATTGAAATCGTGTGTTTCAAATTTGAATTTGGATTTTATATTTATGGAGGCTCAAAAGTGATGTTGTCTCTTATCTTAAAAGTGGTTTTATCTTTTTAGGTCTTTTTAGGTTACGTCTGTTGCTAATTTTAACCAAAGAAAGGTTAGGCTATGTGGAGCGACGATCTTCGCAGAGGTTCGAGACAAATGGCTTGCTATTGGAGAGACCTTTGTCAAGTAGAGGATTTTTACAGACTGATTGATGATGATGAGAACAAAGTATGACTTAATTTTTTTTTTGCAAGCCTTTTCTATCTCACTCTTGGGCAAACCCCTTCTTCCATTTCTTTCACTTCCTTCGGTATAGAGCCTCATCTCGCCAATTCCTGAGAAAACGATCCAAGGCGTCCTGCCCTCTTCTTCTCAGTCTACCGCAACCCCGTCAAACGTTTATTACTTATTTATATGATAAAATGAAATAGGCATTGAGTCTGTACGACTTTTGAGTTGCTATGAGGCTTTAGGCCAAACAAAATACCAAAGGCTCGTGTTCACCAGAATCTAATCAACCGATTACATACTAAAATCATTCTATATTTAAAAAGTCTTAAGCATGAAAATCTTCTTGAATAAGAATAGATAAAATGTTGGTGAACACGGACCTATATCTATAACAAATTGTATTCTATGTTATGTATTAACCAGAAGAACCTCCAGTACCTCGTTCAATTATGTAGTAGGTAACCCATTTCTAGCAGACGCTCCTTAGGGATATTATAGCGGATCTAGTAGACAGAAATATATTGTAGTTCTAGGTATTTTTTTATCTTTGCAAACACTATTAGGGCATCGTTTTCTAAGGCCAAAGCCAAAAAGTTAGGAGCTTTGTGGTTGGTGCCACGTGTTGTTGCTCGCTGAGCTAGGAGCTATGTGTCAGTAGTTAGTAAGTATGATTACTCAAATGAATCAGCCTTTTTAAACTCAAATCTATAATGAAAAATTGGTATACAAAACTTATAAAGTACATTTGCAGCGTTGTATGTGAAAGAATTTTCTGATGGGCTCTGAAAAATTTGCATATCAACCGTTGTTCATATTGTTCTGACTTACGTGAGAAATGTCAGTGTAGCCGCAGCAATGACAAGACCATGACAATTATGGTTCGCAGGACCACGTCACCTAGGACCAAGCGAATCAGTCCTTAGATAGCTTATTCACAACTACCAGTAATCATCAACATGATATCGTCCTTCAACTGCCTCGTTGGCCTAGTGGTCCTAAGCGCGACTGCTACGCTAGTGGTCTTGGGTTCGATTCCCAGGTCGAGCAAAACGTGTTATTGGGTTTTTCTATGAAATTCTCAGTAACAGCTCGGAGTTAGGATTTGTGCCCGGTTAATGGCAATAGGCTCGCCTCCTATTACATGGGACCTAAACATACCGGCGAACTGTGGGTGTACATTGTTACACCTCTGCCTAACCCTTCGGGGAATACAGGCGTGATGGTATGTTATGTGTGATATCGTCCTTGCAAAAACCGGTGCAAACAAAGAAAAACCAAAATAAAAACGTAAACTTAAAAAGAAAAACAAAATAACCACAAAATACCCGCAAACTTTCTGAACACCGATCTACATTAATTGAACAGTGCTTTTGGCAAAATAATAATTAAGATGCGGAAAAACTCCAAATAAAAGAACTTTACATAGAAAAAAAGCGTAACGATCCGGTAACCGGGTCAATTACTTGTGTTAACGTTAACGTGCGCGTTTACAGGGTATCTATAAACATTTTGGACATTAACCTTTTATAATCTTCTAGCTACCTGTGCCGACTTTATTGAAAGTCGTATGATGGAATAAAGACCAGTTAAACGTGCATTACAAAGAGTAGTAGAGCTCTTTGAGATGCATCTTACCTGGAACTCCACCACCGTATCTCATACCAACAAACTCCTATAATTTATAGGTTTATTTTTGACAACACTAATATCGGTGAAGGAAAACATCGTGAGGAAACCTGACTTAAAATTAACGTTACTGGTGATGATTTCCAATCCGCCTTTAGCAACCGTGGTAATCAATACTACCTACTGTTCATTAACTAATCTAAGTTTAACATTTAAAGGCACTGAGTTGCCGTGTCTGGCCATGCCGCTGTTAAACCCGCGATGGTTTGTGTGGTATGTTATAACTTAAAAAATATTGTACACTGTTTTTGTTATGATCAATAAAAGTAAAAAAATTAAAAAAAAATACCTTTTCTTTATGAGAAGAGGCATTTGCCCTGTAATGGAACAAAAATCGGTTTATATTCTTTTTCTTATATACATCTGTGTTAGTGTTGCCAGTCCAGTAATAGAAACGACTATAATTACTGCGTCAGGCATTGCTGGCTCATGAGGTAGTCCGCCTGCTTGTTAAGGCCCGGCCACACCGGTGAGAGTCAGCAGGACTACTTGCGCGCGGTCAGAAACTACAGAAGTTTTGTATGGATAACTGCCTCTTTGGCCTAGTGGTCCTAAGCGCGACTGCTACGCTAGAGGTCTTGGGTTCGATTCCCAGGTCGAGCAAAAAGTGTTATTGGGTTTTTCTATGAATTTCTCAGTAGCAGCTCGGAGTTAGGATTTGTGCCCGGTTAATGGCAATAGGCTCGCCCCCTATTACATGGGACCTAAAAAACATACCGGCGAACTGTGGGTGTACATTGGTACACCTCTGCCAAACCCTCTGGGGAATACAGGCGTGATGGTATGTATGTATGATGGATCCACGCAAAGGCAGCCGCTGTCCGCGTACACTATGTATTGCAAAATCCAGTAAGTTGTCCACTTCAGTGTGGTCAGGCTTTTAGTCAGTCAAAAAACACAGTAATAAAACACAGCGACACGTACAAAATGGACACCGATCAATAATATGTAATGATACAGTAACCTCCAGATCAGTTTATCGTAACAAAAACAGCTCCGTGATCCGCTTTATCCAAATCGCCACGCAATTTTAAACAGACCGCGTGGTCAGCTAATGGATTTCAATTAGCGTACTTCGCTAGAGTGTATAACCAGAGAATAGATAGGTACAGAATGTCGACTCAAAGAGCGATTACTGGCCCACGCACTCACACACACATATAAAGCGCTTTAGACCATAAAAACAAAAGCCAATCGCGAGTGCGCTTGTACGCTGTTCATGTGCGTATCTTGGTGGGCGTGCGTTTTTGTTTATTTTGACGACCTGTCCTTCTGTAACTGTCTATTCTGTCGTAAAACGTTTATTACATAATGAAATCAGTATGATAACCAAATAAGTTTCCAATATTACGTTACGTTCAATAGCAAAAGGTTACACACACACAACGATAATGACGTCCAGGCCAATGACAAGTACAAACTAATTACAATTTCCCAATTATTTTGTTCGTGACTATCCCGTTTTGTGAGAATTTAATGACGTGTAATAATATTGTGGGCATTTGATAGCAAGGCCCTTATCTAGGATTCTGTTTAATTCTGGAACCAACACCTACCTTAAATAATAATGAAGTCCCTATATTTTATATACTTGTCTTGTGGTGCTGCTACGGTAATGGGTTTGACTGCTTCAACATTTTTAACCTTAATACCTTTACAATAGATCAAATAGTAATACTAACTTATTATGCCTCTTGCCTCACTTTCCTAATCCGATGGGACGATATTTCGACACAAGAGGAAAGAGATTGCAAAACCGATCATTCCGAGCCACAGGTCTACCACACCTCGAACTTACAAATTCACACTCTCACTTTACTCAAAAATTCCTAATTGAAAAACCTAATAATTAACATTTTGCCTGACCTGAGAATCAAACCCAGGACTGTACGCTAAACAATCGCTCTTGTAACCATGAGATCAATCAGGCAGTTTGTGAACCAAAAATGTATCATGTTTTTTTCCGAAAAAAAATTACTGGGACGTAAGTACAATTTCGACCTGTCATTTTACAGTCATCACAAGTAGTTTACATAGTACGATGACACCGCACTGATAATTATTATCGCCAAAGCCACCGATATTCCATATTTAATTACGTCACGGTTAAATTTCTACGTGTTATGTCCAACTGCATTGCGGTTGGCTTTCAAATACAATTGAATACTGGGAATTGTTTAATGAGTGTCAATTTTGATGTTTCAACCCTCTTGCCAGCCAGGGTTATCGTGTGAAACGTGTTTGCTGACAAAGGGCCTATCAAGTTTTTGTTTTCGTGTTGCAATCGTCAATGACTGCCTCGGGGGAGGCGAAGGGGTGTGTCTTGACTCCTATTGTCTAATACTTATCACATGGTGTTTCTCCAACGACCTTTGGCTGATTTACGGCAGTCGCTCAGAGAATCTTTCACATCTCTACGGGATCCTTATGTCCAGTAGTAGACTCGTTTGGCTAGAATGATGACTTTGTGGTGAACTGTCAATCCCTTGCAGCAGATAAGATGTCAGCTCACCTCACACTCACTTCACGTAAATTCAACGGGGATATTTTACAAAATAATCTAGCTGGTTCAACTATCACAGAACACAAAGTAAGCCTTAAAAATCCTTTATACAAGCAACGGCTTATTACAAGCACATCTGCCCAACCCTTCGCGGAGAACAGGCTTGATAATACCCTATTGTGTAATAAGGACCAGATATTAAAGTATAATTATAAACTGCCAGTTAATACGACAAAAAGGGTAAAGAACTGAAACCTCACTTCAAAATTACTTTTACACAAACTTTGTTAAAACTTGAGGTAGTAAACGGATTCGTTTCGGAGACGTTATTTAATTCCCTGGAAAAACTTTTAATGAGACCTTCGTTGTAAAGTTTTGGTCCTTTTTCTCTTGTTAAGCACACCTTCGGTCCTTGTGACCGCATAAAGATGAAAGGAATTTGATAATCGTTTATGTTCTCAGGGATCGAAGTTCAAGGGTGCCTTCTGTTAAGTTAACCAGGAAATTGTCATTTACGTTGATAAGTGCCATTTAAAGTTTGATAATTTGATTACGAGTAATTTTTCTAAACTATTAATTACCTCGTCTCATATACTTTACTAGCTACACCCTGAAGTTTCAGCCGCGTTCAACTACTTATTCAGTTACTGCTCAGCTACTGTGAGTCGTAGCATAGTGTTATAAATAGTATACTATTCCTCATGATTCTGGTTGTCATTATCTAATAATATTTTTTTTTCAATCCGACTGGTAGTTCCAAAGATTAACACGTTTATATACAAACACAAAAAAAACACATCAGCTTTATTATATTAGTAGGTTTAATATAGATTAGGTGAAGCGTAATGATTCGAAGTTCCACACTTAACTTTATTTTTTGTTTATTTATTTATTTATTTATTCATGGAAGACTTACAGCTAAACTAAACAGAATATAAAATAGACTGGCAGAAATGGTATGAACAACACACACACTGCTTACACAAAAAATTAAAGCGGAACAACATCAAAACTCAAGCTAAGAACACCATAACTAATATATGTATCAGAACATAAAGCTGCCGAGTTTACATTTAAAACATAATATTTTTATTTATAACTTTAGAGAAAGACATCAATAACACAGCCAGCTGCCTGTCATTTCCCACTGAAACTAACAGCCCTTATAATTAGGTAATTGCTAAAATAAATAAAAACTAATTAAATAAACCTATAAAGGGAGGGCACCATTTTCTCGAACGACCTCGTAAAAAGACGTCATGAAAAAAATAACGTCAAAGGTACTAAAAAGTTTATGACTTTAAAGACTACCTTTAAATTAGTTAATGACCTTTTAAGTACAAGTTAAGACCTTTATGTAGACTTTTTTTCTGGAAAGGTCTGTTTTATTTTAGTGTTAAGAGCAAAGTAGACCTTCTGGCAGGCTCTTTAAGTTGGGTTCTAGATTTTAGTAGTCACGTACACAGCTTAGGTTAACGACCTGGGTATTTGAATCTAGACAATTTGGTCTATTACCGAAAATACTTGTGTCTAATACCTCGTGTAAAAGCCTCTTCTTTAGAGAAAATCTAGAATGTTCCTATTTCCGTGTCACTTTCAGATTTGTTTTTCTAATCGCGGTCTAGCTTAAATAGCCGTCCTTTTTCTTCTTTTCGAATCGTTTTAAAGTAAGTCCTTTTTATTTCAAGTACTTTATAGTGTTTGGTCCCAGTTCGTCCCAAAGGACCAACCGAAATTTTATCATCTAACACCTTACTATTATAATTATTGATTGAATTATTGATTAAATGATTATTAATTATATTTTTAAATATAGCATGGCATGGCATGGCAATGGGTTCGCCCCCTATCACATGGGACCTAAAGAAAAATGGAACTGAAAAATGAATAATGGTATTTTTAAACAATTTTGTTTGGCCTGGAATTTAGTCATGACAGCACTATCCGCTGTCGCAGTCATTAGGTCCTCACGTGATTAGGTAATAGGATATGGCACAAGATAAACTTAAAAGTACATATGAAATAGAAAAAGTTACATTGATAGTAACCGGGACGAGTCGTGAGTACAATTTTGGGTCTCATCTGCGGAATGAAGGGGGCGTGTGGCGCCGACTATGCACGCTATTGGTCCGTCTGTCTGACCACGACGCGTGCCGGTTATTATACGCGCCCATGCACGGTTGCGGACCCACAACTTCGTGCATGACAGGCGGGCGCCCTAGCCACTGACTATCACGACATTACAAATATCATGTTTTAATCAGCTCATACATCTTTCAAACATTAAATAGTTTTAAGTGTTTACTCATCAATAACTAACAGCCAAACCCATTGATTTAGCCAACAACCTTCTACCAAAAAATACACCCATCACCATCTACTTAGCCTTTTCCCAACTATGTCGGGGTCGGCTTCCAGTCTAACCGGATGCAGCTGAGTACCAATGTTTTACATGGAGCGACTGCCTATCTGACCTCCACAACCTAGTTACTAGGCAACACGATACCTCTTGGTTAGACTGATTGTCAGACTTCCTGGCTTCTGACTATCCGTAACGGCTGTCAAAGATCTACGAATGACGGCCGGGACCAACGGCTTTACGTGCTTTCCGAGGCACGGGGGTGTCACACCACCAACTTCCAAACTGCTGCTGCTACTGAGCAAATCCTAATGGAAAAACCCAATAACACTTTTTGCCCGACCTGGGAATCGAACCGGGGACCCCACGCTCATCAGTCGTGAAAAAAATACACCCGTCACTCAAAATAAATATAACCTCAAGGCAAAATACAAATTCGCAAAGCTGAAAGGAGCCATACTTCTTACCAGCTTTAGCGACAATAGAGCAACCATGTTTATATTCCGTGGACGCGCGCCACTCGCCTATTAGTGATAAACAAAATTTATATATACGCCGTCTTACACTTAAGGCCGGGCTGCATGATAAAGCTGAGGGAAATCTCAAACATTACGACGCTGTAAGGATCTTTGAGATATTCGTGACATGTTTGTAAGGAGTTGGTTTAAAAGTCAAGAATTATTTTTTTTCTAGTCGTAGTAGAGATACTACCATACCGCAAAGCATCGCTGCTGTGTTCCGGTTTGGTATGTAGTTACAGGCACATGGGACATTTCGCCTTTGTCTCTGGGATAGCAACGCTTTATTTATTTACTCCTCCGATGTTATTTGCTATTAAATTTCGTTGCGGGATCCAAGATGATTAAAACAGTTTCTTTGGAAATAAGCAGGCCGCTTCCAATTGGTCCGTTTGGAAATCTGTAGGGGAGGCCTATGTCTAGCAGTGGACATCCTACGGCGGCAAGATATAATGAAGGAACAAATGAACAAACAAACATACCCACTACTTACGACGTAATTGTTGCTTCGCCGTAGTCCGGTAAAAAGCCACACACAAGAAAAAGCAAATGTCTATCTGAAATTAATAAAAACCTTTAAGCCAGTCGGAGATGAAACGAATAAAAATCGTATGATAACAGCTGGCTGTCTGACAATGGCAAACCATCCCTTCAATTTGCAGTACAAAACGAGAACAATACTTACAAGTCTACCTCGCATTTTAATTATTCCACAGCTATTAATACCGATACACAAAATACTCGCCCGCATAAGCCCACGCCCAACGCTGGGCTCGTTATTAATAAAACACGAAGCCTGATATGCAATTCAGTTACAAAAGTACAATAAAACATTTATATCGCTTTGTCGGCGTTTCCTTCCATTTTTTTGTGGTACAAGGATCTTTGGTTAGCGATTTGATATTTTTGATTCTATTTCAGGAATTAAAATAATAGCAGCCTATTAGTATCCCACTACAGAGTAATGCCCTATATTGGTCTTCAAACACAGAGAAGGTACGAGCATTGCTCACCACTATTACTGAAGGCGCATTGACGATTTGACTTGGTTTGACTTTACCAATGCATTTCCCAAAAAATTGCCTTTTTGCAATGTCAAAATAACAGATTTTTTACAAAATAAATATGAACGATTACACGGTACTTACACAAAAAAAAATATACCATCAATAAAATATACTATCACGCCTGTATTCCCCGAAGGGTTAGGCAGAGGTGTAATAATGTACACCCACAGTTCGCCGGTATATTTAGGTCCCATGTAATAGGGGGCGAGCCTATTGCCATTAACCAGGCACAAATCCTAACTCCGAGCTGCTACTGAGAATTTCATAGAAAAACCCAATAACACTTTTTGCTCGACCTGGGAATCGAACCCAAGACCTCTAGCGTAGCAGTCGCGCTTAGGGCCACTAGGCTACCGAGGCAGTTGAGGCAAAAAAAACTGTCTGTTTATTTCAGTTGCTCTCCGAAACGGCTGGACCTGTTGTGAGAGAACTTTCACTGGCAGATGCTGATATTATAAAGAGTAACTTAGGTGACTTTAATCTTAGAAAAATAATTTCGATTCCGCGCTTAAAATAAAACTCCCTTCACAACATCCACTCCTAGGTATGTTCACGTAGGAAGGAATCGGGAGTACGCTAGTACCTAATCCAATAAACATGATGCTGTGTGTACCTGCTTCTTTACTTGCCTAAAGCACCTCATGCACAACGCGTCCACGGCCAGTGGTCGCTAAACTAGTCCAAACTATACAAACCCAATGCGCATCACGCACTTGGCCATCACGAGCGGTTGCACGATGTACACTCTAACTAGTTGTGGTTAAACTTTGTATACTTTACCATGGAAGTCCGGATCTTGGTCGAAGTTTCTGCGGCCACGCCGTGGCCGTGTAGTGTGCGACGTCCCTTAGGTGACCTTTTTTGGATCAATAGATGAATTTAGTTAGATGGCTGTATTATCAACTATGCAAATAATAAACATGACATACTCAAGTCAATATTAATTAAGCACAGAACACAGAAAAATGTAGTTTTTTCTTAAAAATTAAATTTTTATATCTATAAAGCCCTTAATAAATTTCACAGGGTAAAAAAACTATGTTAGCCACCAATAATGTTAATGTTTGGCAATAGTGATACTTTACAATAGTTTAGTTTTTTTTACTTTACAACTACTATTTTTAGACTAAAATCTGAGATACATTTCTTTTGCGCCGGGCCCGGGGCAATTTTGGCGGATCGTCTTTGTGTTTAGGGTTCCGTACCCAAAGGGTAAAACGGGACCCTATTACTAACACTCCGCTGTCTGTCCGGCCGCTTGTCCGTCTGTCACCAGGCTGTACCTCTTTAACCGAGGTAGTTAGACAGTTGCTATAACAACGAATACTAAAAAACAGAGTAAAATAAATATTTAAGGGGGCTCCCATACAACAAACGTGTTTTTGCTCGATATTGTTTGTTAGTAGTAGACGCTTGAAATATTTAGTTACATATTCACTTTAAAAATAAATAATTTTATTAAAATAAAACAAATATTTAAGGGGTGACCTCTTCGTGCGCGAGTCCGAATCGCACTTGGCAGGTTTTTCAACGTCAAAAACTATGGGATTTTTGCAATAGATGATTTGACTCGTACCAAAATATTATGACGCTTAGAGCACAAAGTACGACTATTATTCTAAGTTATAGTTAATTTAAATTGGAACTAACTATTAGTTAATTGCAATATTCTAAACAATTTGCTTCCTCGAACTTTGCACAACAATTTCAATATGTACATATTTGTAAAGTTATTAAACAAGCACCAAAGGTAATTTCTAACTTCGATCTATTAATATCTTTCTGTATCAAATCCAGGGATACTAAGGATATGAAATTTTTGATCTGGGTATGAATACGGATATAATATCCAGGAATCTGTAAAAAAATTCCGGAGAAAATATCGTGATGGGTCAGTAGTTAAGGCGCCCGATACCGGGCAAGTACCAATGTGACCTTTTCCATTCATAAGTACTTTCTAAGTTTATCTTGGACACATCATCACGCCTGTATTCACCGAAGAGTTAGGCAGAGGAGTACCAATGTACATCCACAGTTCGCCGGTATGTTTAGGTCCCATGTAGTAGGGGGCGACCCTATTGCAATTAACCGGGCACAAAACTAACTTCGAGCTGCTACTGAGATTTTCATAGAAAAACCAAATAGCACTTTTTGCTCGAACTGGGAATCGAACCCAAGATCTCTAGCGTAGCAGTTGCGCTTAGAACCACTAGGCCAATGAGGCTGTTTATCTTGGACATCTGGCAAAAAGTACATCGTGAGGGAACCTGGACTTTATAATGCTTATAAGTTTGAAATCGCTAACCCGCGTTGAGCAAGCGTAGCGATCCATGCTCATACCTTATCGGTAGGAGGAGAGGCCTTTGTCCTGCAGTGGGACAATAATAGACTGGTATTACAATTTATTATTATTAACAAAATTCAAGCAGACGAAGTGGCGGACAAAAGCTAGTTACATTTTAACATTTAGTCAAAGAAACTCTACAAACAATGAGACATCCATTGGACAAAAAAAACAACCTTCCATCTTCCTATAACTTGTACCTTTTCCTCAACGGATTTATTAGCCCGGGGATCAGGTAAAAGGGTTGAAAAAAAAGCCCCGACCTTTTCGGGCAAGCTTTAATTGTTTCACTGATTGCGTATTATCCGCAGAAACCATCCGAAATTGGAAAAAAAAAGATTATTTTTCATAAATTAATATTATTATTTTTATTCTAATGGTCACTGTGAATTGTTATTTCTAATAATGGCGGAACTTTATGTTTCTTTTGTTTTTGTGAAGATTTAAGAAGACTTTTCCGATAACGCGTTTCTTACAAAAGTAGTCTATTTATATTTTGGTCAATAAGTAATTAAGCTCGATGACATTTTGTGAAAAGGATATGGGCATATTTACTTTCTAAGTTTACCTTCGATATTACTGACATCGGTGAAGGAAAACGTCTTCAAGGAACTTAATTATTATAAGTCTGAAATCGCCATACCGCCTTGGGCAAACGTGGTGATCAATGCTCGCGCCTTCTCTGTGAAGACAAGAGGACTGCGACCTACAGCGGAATAGTAACAGGCTGGAATTAAACATACACATACCATCACGCCTATATTCCCCGAAGGGTTAGGCAGAGGTGTAACAATGTACACCCACAGTTCGCCGGTATGTTTAGGTACCATGTAATGGGGGCGAGCCTACTGCTATTAATCGGGCACAAATCCTAACTCCGAGCTGCTACTGAGAATTCATAGAAAAACCCAATAACAGTTTTTGCTCGACCTGGGAATCAAACCCAAGACCTCTCACGTAGCAGTCGCGCTTAGTATCACTAGGCTACCGAGCCAAGCTGGAATTATTATAATTTAAAATCCTTGCTTGTATGACCAGACGTATAAACGTGGACGAGGCGAAAGAAGTATGTAAGAATCGTATCAGGTAGCGTTCTGTGGTTTCTGCTTACCCCCATGGGAAAAAGGCGTGACTTTATGTATGTCTGTTATAATCCGTTCAATCACTTTACTTAACCCCTAAGTTTCTAAAATTCAAAATAAAAATCCTGTTTTTTATGTTCAAGCTTGGCCCTAAAATGCTTCTACAGTATCATATTTTGTTAGAAACATTTACCCATCGCCCTTAAATAATTAATTCTTAACCCTTTTTTCGGAATCGTCTTAAAATTACTACTGGCCCTCAAATTACAGCAATTTTCTTTCCAAAACTGTCTAAGTTAAAGTCTATGATATCGTTTGCAAAGAGTTACTTAGGTCACGCTTGAAGTATTCTATTCTTTTAAAAGATAAGTTGTGTACTTTCTAACTAAAATTGTAGATTCATTCCCAAGTGGATCCTCAAGAGATTTCTGAGTTTTAGAATTCTTCTTATTATCATCAGAATTTAGCTCACTAATTATAAACTTAGAAAGTACAACATAATATAAATTAATATAGATTAATGGATGAATATAGGAAGATTTGTTTTCATTGAATGGCAAACAAGCCGACGGCCCTTCTGATGTTAAGTAGTCTAAAAATATTTAAAATATCAGAGGCCTTTTAAAAAAGCCTGAAATGTCTCATGTGCATATAATTGCACCGGCACCCTTACTCTTTAAACCGGAACACCGCAATGCCGCTTTGCGGCAGAAATAAGTATAATGGTAGTACTTTCCAGGACAGGAGCTCTATTATTTAATTAGTGATGTCCAAGATAAACGTAGCAAGTACATAAGAAAGAATAATGGATGGATGTATCTTAAGATTTAGGATAAATACAATGATCACAATAATGAATACAACGCATACCTTCCCATCGTGCATGATATTCTCCCCGAGTGACGCATTCTCCGACCTCTGTTACATAAAGAGTAATAAACATTCATCCACCCAAACTTTCGCATTTACAATATTACCTAGTGTAATATCTATATTTGCCATCAATACGCCAAGAAGAAGACCTTTCTATCACACCCCTTACCAAAATACTTCCGAACAAGTCACAAGAAACGTTACATTCTTGCCAACTGATAATACTAACGTGTTTTCATAAATTAAATTTCTCGTGTTAAAGTAAAATTCGAGAAATTAATATAATATTAAATAAAGTTGTGAGTCGCACGCACACCTTCAAAGGCGAAATTAATTAGAAGCTCATTGTTTACCGCCGAAGTTCGTGGAGGAACAAAGATGGAGCCTTGGGGGACTCCTATCGCTATGTATGGTTCTGTTTACAATAAATATTTGAAACGGGATAAGAGGCCTGAATATTTTTATTAGGCAACCAAAGTATGCGATAATAAGATTTAATGAGGCCACCTACTTAAAGAAGGCCACAGTTCTTGTGTTTGAACGTCTCAAAGGCTTATTCAAAAACTACTAGAAATTTGTTTTAATTATCTGCCTCAGTAGCCTAGTGGTCTTAAGCGCGACTGCTACGCTAGAGGTCTTAGGTTCGATTCCCAGGTCGAGCAAAATGTGTTATTGGGTTTTTTCTATTAAATTCTCAGTAGCAGCTCGTAGTTAGTATTTATGCCCGGTTAATGGCAATAGGCTCGCCCCTTATTACATGGGACCTAAATATACTGGCGAACTGTGGGTGTACAATGTTACACCTCTGCCTAACCCTTCGGGGAATATGGGCGTTAAACCTCGTGCAAGTGAACTGTATCATGTTCTTTTGAGAATAAAGATTCTTTAAACCTAAATAACATCACTCATGATAGAGTAGCAATAACCAAAGGTGTAACTAAACGCAAGTAAAAATTTCACGCGAACAAAGTCAAGGACAAAAGTTAATACATAATAATGATACTTATATAGGTACATCCATTGTTACGGAGGTCTTCAAAAGTCAAACAGTCCCTACCCGAAGGATCCCAAAGGTTGTAACAAAATATCGCGAGCAAGGTTTTAATAAATTCGCTCACAAAAGTCGAACGATACGATACTACGACGGCTTAATTGTGAAAGTTTACCGGCGACTCCGCTTTTGTCGAAAATTTTTATATTAGCCTTAAATACGTCAAGATTTGATGAGTTTTCGGTTTGAGTTCAGATATTCTGAGGGTGGTTTCGTCAAAGTTTCGGCGGCTTTTAGCTTATGAGTGGGTTTGTTCTTTATTAATTCGAGGTTTTATTCATGATTAATTGTAAAAGGGTGTTTACTGTATAAGGATTCCTCTATACTAATATAATAAAGCTGAAGAGCTTTTCGTTTGTTTGTGTGTTAATGTAATCCGTCTAGATAAGCAAAACGTATTTTTGTATATGATACCCAGATCCATAAGGAATAGCATTTTTTTTTTTTTTTTTGGTGGGTGGGAAATCATCTTATAACTTCTCCCGCCCTGGGCGGGGCGGGAGGGAGTGTCAGACTTTTACTGACTAAAACCCACCCATGTTCCTTCTTGTGCCCTTTGCGTTCCGGGGGCGCGGTATCTCTTGCGAACAACCCGCAGCCCCGGCAGGCATCGGCCCTCAGTGGCCCCTTCCTTTTGCTGACATCTCTTTGAGGCGCGCGTGGAACACGAACGCGCCGTCGACACGGCCTGTCGTTATGCAACGTAGGGACGATGAGCTATCCATTGCTCACCGTCCACAGGCCAGTATCTACGGTGGCCGGGAGTCGTCTCGCGGCTCCCGACATCCGGAGCGATAGCATAGGGTATACAATATCACGCTACGACATACGGGTGCTAAGCAGTAACCAAGGACGTACCTGAACGCGGGTGACACCGCGGGACATATAACTGGTATTATACATATAGAAAACTACATAACCCACTGTGTATTATTAATATACGCAGCAGCGGAAATCCTGGTTCAATGGAGCAAAATATAACGGAACATTTAAGCCTTTTACAGAGCCCTCAGCAACAAATGGCCGGTGCTCTAACAGTCAGAAACCCCATACACACAACATGGCAGGCTACAAAATGTTGCCATGAAAGTAAAAAATCACTAAGCGACTGGTGGCCTGTATTGCCATCCGCCATAATACCCCGTCCATCATGGCGGATAAAAAATAATACTTTATATTAATTTTCATTGCGGTGGTGTGGGATCGTGAGTTCTACCTGTGAATGTTTTTATCATCTCTCTTTTTAATATCGTCTCTACTAAATGCGCTGTTGACCTTTTTAGCTTTGTTTCAACACAACATAGGAGCCTTCAAAATTGTCCTATGAAATCAACATACCATCACGCCTGTATTCCTCGAAGGGTTAGACAGAGGTGTACCAATATATACCCACAGTTTGCCGGTATGTTTAGGCCCCGCGTAATAGGGAACCGGACCTAAGACCTCTACCGTAGCAGTCGCGCTTAGGATCACTAGGCTTATTGTTTAGCTATATTTACTTTAGTAAGACTTTATAAATATTTAATTAAATTTAAATAGCTACACTTTTGAATACGTGGTGTCTGTCTGCCTGTTACGCTTTCACGACGAAGCCGCTGAACCGATTTTGATAAAATTTGGTATGGGGTGAGTTAGGTAAGCAATTTTTATGTGCGGCTTTGTCTATGGTCGCGGTAACCGACATAATATACTCGGACGAAATCGCGGGCACAAGCTTGTTACGTATAAAAGCTGAGTTATCTCTATTTAAATTTACAACTTCTTGCAAAACTAGAATGAAAACTTTTGAATCCAACTATTCTCCGAAAGGTTAGGCAGAGGTGTACCAATGTACACCCACAGTTCGCCGGTATGTTTAGGTTCCATGTAACAGGGGGCGAGCCTATTGCCATTAACATTAATCTTTGTTAAGAATGGATTAAAACGTAAACGTATTTCGTTACGTTTCTTACAAAAAACACGAACAAAATGTCTTCTCATTTTCTTGAAAGAACATCATCTGCAAAGATCACTTCCCCATACATATAGGTACTGTCTATTCTCTTCAATATTCTTTAATTTACTGCTCGAAGACATATTACCCCCACCACAACGTGTCGTCTGTCATGGCGGATAAAAAATAATACTTGATAATAATTCCTATCGCCCGCCATGTTCTAAATCGCTTGGTACACACCACGTGTCGCGACTGCACAAGTTATAGACCGGGAGTCTGGACTTCAGGGCCATTTAGGAACGATCACAATCTAATCTCAGTCTGTCAATTTGTCAAAATGCCTCTAAATCAGTCCTACATTGTTTGACATTGATTGTCGCTGAGATGAGATTGCGATTTGATTTTTAGCGTTTTTGATGCAATTCGTCTTTCTGATGTATTTTTATTAAAAACAACAGAATGAGCAGAATTGTTATTATACACCATTATAAATCATAATTTGAATTAGTAATTTATTGCTTTTGAATAATTATTATTTATTAAGTTTATCTATACTCTATACTAATATTACAAAGAGGATTTTTTTGTTTGTTTGTAATGAATAGGGCCCGAAACTAATAGGCCGATTTTAAACATTTTATCACCAACTACATTATTCCTGAGTAACATAGGCTATATAACATAACGCTACGACCCACGGGAGTGCGGCAGTAATGTAAGACGTAACTTAACGCGAGTGAAATTATCCATGTGGACGAAGTCGCGGGCAGGTCGTCTAGTTATTTCTAAGTTTTGAAATAAAATAAACAGTGAAAGTCACACGCAACCTTATAGTATGAATTCAGGAAATGATAATAGCGCGACACGCTAACATCAACGACATTATTCGTCGTGCTCTCGTCGTCGTCGACGTTCCAGCTGCTTTAGAACCTAACGGCTTGGCTCGCGACGATGGCAAGAGACCGGACGGAATGTCTTGATTTCCTTGGAAGTTGGGTAGGCCTATAGTGTGGGACGCTACGTGCGTCGATACTCTTGCGCCATCGCATTTTCCTAGTTCAGCGTGCTGTGCTGGCGCTGCTGCTGCAGAAAACCTCAAACGGCGTAAGTATAGTACCCTTTTTGGTAACTATATTTTCGAGCCGTTTGGGGTGGAAACCCTCGGGCCGTAAGGTCCGTGTGCCCATAGCCTTTTTAGGAATTTATCTAAATGGTTGGTTGACACTTCCAGCGACCCAAAGGCTGGCTTTTACCTTGGCCAGAGGTTAAGCATTGCCATCCAACGTAGCAATGCCGCCAGTCTTTTGGGCACTTTTCCGGTTGACGGTGATGCGGAGGAGTTTTTTGATACCATTTAGTTTTAGTTTCTTTCTGTTTTTATTAAGGATTTCTAATTTTAAGGCTGAAAATATTATTATGTAAATATTTTTTTTAAACTTTGAAAATGATTGAAAACAAAAAAAATATGGCGTCGTCGGTATTATTCGCCACAAACCGACAAGTACAACACCTACAAGATCAAAATGTATCGAACAGCTAGTAATTATTTATCTTCTGTGAGCTTCTGTCCATATCATGTACTAAATCTATGCGCTCTTCCACCTTGTGCACCTAATTAACTAAAATGTACCATTATTACATATTTTTATCAACAAATTCAAATCATTATTTTCATGCCAACATCTTTGCTCAAGCTCCCATCTTACTTTAGTCTGCCAACAGTTCAAACGACGCATTAACTGTCCAAAATAATAACAGCTCATACATGACTAAGTACATCTGCTATTCATGCATATACAAAAGACGGGGCCCTTTATCTCATTAGTGGTACATTAACCAATCATATGTGCTCCACGCTCCCTGTACAATATGGCCGTCTTCTCTTACCACCATTAATCTGGCTATATGTGTAATATTTCTCGGTAACTGATGTTTTATTCACCTCACACAACGTATAAATTGTTTTCTTTCCTTCCATTCTGTCTACTTAAAGATATATTAGCGGTCAACACGGTAATCTTGTGTGTTTAATCTATTTAGATATTGTTATTAATGAGTTATGATGTTGGGAGTTGTGTGCTTCATGCTTCACACTTAATCTAGTTTAACGAAACATTTTTGTTTTGATATTTTGAGCGAGTTTTAACAATAAAAACTTTTTTGAAAGCGGTTGTCTGTTTTGTAATAGAAGTTTTTTATTTTTCGCTTTTTAGGGTTCCGTACCCAAAGTGTAAAAGCGGGATCCTATTACTAAGACTTCCTTGTCTGACCGTCCGTCTGTCTGTCACCGGGCTGTATCTCAAGAACCGCGACAGCAATACAGTTGAAATTATAAATTATATTTCTGTTGCCGCTATAACAACAAATAATAATAAAAAAAAATTAAGGGGGGCTCCCATACCACCACATACATACCCACATTTTTTTGCCCTTTTTTGCTCGTAAGCACTTGAAATATTCTCAAAATATTCACTAGTATTTTTACTTTAATAATAAACTTTAAATTTAAATAAATATTTAATAGGGGCTCCCATACAACAAATGTGTTTTTATTGCCATTTTTATAGATAATGATACGAAATCTTAGTGCGCGAGTCCGACTCGCACTTGGCCGGTTTAAGTGTACTCTTATTATCCAAATCCATGAAGAAACGGTAACACTACGTTATTCTATTCTTTATCACACACACATACCATCACGCTTGTATTCCCGAAGGGTTAGGCAGAGGTGAACCAGTGTACACCCATAGTTCGCCGGTATGTTAAGGTCCCATGTAATAGGGGGCGAGCCTATTGCCATTAACCGGGCACAAATCCTAACTCCGAGCTGCTACTGAGAATTTCATAGAAAAACTCAATAACACTTTGCTCGACCTGGGAATCGAACCCAAGACCTCTAGCGTAGCAGTCGCGTTTAGGACCACTAGGCTAACGAGGCAGTTAAGTTAGTTCTATTCTTTATTTATATTTAAAAACCAAGCTACTAAACTAATTTTGATAAAATTTCTATGGGATTAATCAGAAAGTTGCCGGTGTAATTACGGACACATGAGACATTTTAACTTTGTCTCTGGGATGGCAACGCATTTGCAAGACCTATATTGCATAGACCTGTATTGCAGATGTCTATACACTCACTTAACATCAGGTGGGCCGTCGGCTTATTTACCATCCAACGATATAAAAAACTCATTCAACTGTTTAAGTTATCTCGTCTGACGTAAAGAAGCCTGCTCAATTATTTCACATATGCATTAATATCGTTCTCCTTTGAACTCACATCACTCAAGCGTTATTAATTTGTACAAATGTATTTTTAAATTGAGTATTATCACGCCTCAATACATTTGTAGATTAATCAAGCGTATATTAACCAGTGGAATGGATATTTTTTAATTTCAAAGTGTTCTGTAATTATTTTGTGATGGGCTTTTATTTTTTTTTTATTTAAAAAAAACAGACGTCCTATTGTTTCTTTGTTATTATGTACTAATTTCTGCTCGCGACGTCGTCCAATTAGAAGTCAAGTATACCAAAAATATACTCTCTGTAATTGTGTAGCTGCCTATCAGCGTAAAAATTTTTGTATTTGGAGAAGTATTTCCAGAGAAAACCACTTACATACAAACCAGTTTACATTGTTTCATTTTGCATCAATTCCATAACTCGATAATTACGTGACTAATCTTACTTTTTAGTGTTCCGTATTAAAGGGTACAGCGGGACCCTATTACTAAGACTCCACTGTCCGTTAGTTCGTCTGTCCTTCTGTAACCAGGCTGTATCTTATGAACCGTAATAGTCAGACAGTTGAAATTTTCACAGATGATGTATTTCTGTAGCCGCTATAAGAGCAAATACTAAAAAACAGAATGAAATAAATATTTAAGGGGGCTCCCATACAACAAACGTGATGTTTGGCCGTTTTTTTAGACAATGGTGCGAAACCCTCCGTGCATGAGTTCGACTTGCACTTGACCAGTTTTTGTAATATTTATTAATTTCAAAGAGTGTTCACGGAGTTTCTTGCAGGTTCTTCTCCATATAAACCTATTGTTTGGAACGAGCAACTGGCTTTAACTTTCTTACTGATATCGTGATAATACAAAAGTGCAATAAATGGTTTATTTGTAAACTGTTTATAGAAGATTAAATAATTAGCCCTAAATAGTAATTCATAACAAAATGTTCGTCCATCGAAAAGATCAATAGCCTCCAATCCCTATTCCCATATTTCCCAGTGCGGGAGTCCGACTCGTACTTGGCCGGTTTTTTTTATCATCCTACTTAGTCTGTACCTACCTTCAAAAAGGGTAACTATCCTTTACATATTTCAACATCTGTTGATAAGGACGTATAAGATGAAAAGGGACTCATTGACTGTACGATAGTAAATGATAACCTTTCAATGTACACAGATATGACTTTTACAATTCCATGAAAATACTATTTTCCCTAATCGTACCAACACACATACCATTACGTCTGTATAAGTCGAAGGGTTAGGCAGAGGTGTACCAATGTACACACACAGTTCGCCGGTATGTTTAGGTCCCATTTAATGGGGGGCGAGCCTATTGCCATTGACCGGGCACAAATGCTAACTCAGAGCTGCTACTGAGAATTTCATAGAATAACTCAATAACACTTCTTCTTCTTTATCGTAACAACTCCACAGGTATAAGGTTTGCGTTTCTAGTAAAGATGAGCGAGGCTATGGAGCGAGATTTCCCAAGACCCACCAATAGGATCGCTTTATTTTCCTAACTTCGCTCAATGTAGTTCTGGTGGAAAATGGCTTAGAGGACGCGAGGTCTTGTACGTACTTACAAAACAAGCAATTCCCCCGACTGACTGTCCCGTTAATTTCTTGGTCGCAGGCTGTGATTCCAGGTCGGGTAAATAGTGTTATTGAGTTTTTCTATAAGGATTTTTTCAGCAGCAGTTCGGAGTTTTGGAGTTGGTGGTGTGTCATTCCCATGTCTCACAAAGCTTGTCAAACCGTTGGTTCTGAACCTGATCTTTCCCCGATTGTGTCAATTTGCCTTCCCATCTAACAGCCTGTGTTTGCGAGTACACTTGTGCAGTCTTCAGTCTTCATTGAGATTGGCCGCCGTGACCGGATCTCTTAGCACACCGCTACCTCGTACAGTTCTCACAGAAACGTAGTTTTAAATACATTTCAAAGGGATATTCTATCATAATATAAATAGAAAAAAAATCCGATACCCTGTTCGACGCCTACGTCATACTATTGTTATGCATCGAAGTGCCGACGCGACCTCATTAGTACTGAACTGAGATCAAATCTGAGAACTATAAACAAAAGAGACAGAAGGTTTATTTTCGAAGGTGGAAAAAAATTACCAAGTTTTTAGGTTTTTTAACAGACTTAATAAAAAAGGAAGTCTACATCAACAATAATAACAAATGAAAACTATTTGGCAACAAAAAAATCCTCTTCATTGCCTTCAACTGGAAATGTGCCCAAAAAACTGGCGGCATTGCCACGGTGAATGGCAATGCTAAGCCAAGGTATAGCCAGCCCAGGGTCACGGGGAGCGTCAACCAATTGTTTGGGCAATTCCTTAAAGGTTATGATCACACGGGCCACGGAATTAAGTAGTTTTTGTAGTGCAGTTTCAATGAGTATTACATCACATTAGCTTATTTACTTATTGTGTATCATGTCCGTATAGTATTTGTTTTGCTAGGCCAAGACTGCTCTTTTGATGATTATGTCTCATTTATATCCTTCTGCATTGTTATGAAATTAATATTGTGTGTTTTTTGTTGTTCAGTCATGTTGAGAGGATGAGTGAATGGCGACTAACAAAAGGAATTTATATGACAGATGTGAGTGGCAACGCCGGGAGGGGACGCCCTAGAAGGACCTACCCTGACTTTATTGGTGGGGTTCTCCAGAAAGGTCGTGTTCGCAGTACTTGTAACCGGCGTGCTTGTACGACCAGATGTATGAACGTGGACGAGGAGAAAGAAGTATGTAAGGATAGTAGCAGGTGGCGTTCTGTGGACCTACCCCCATGGAAAAAAGCAGTGATTTTATGTATGTGTATGTATGTATGTAGTATTGTCCATTATGGGCCTACTGTAAATTTTCTTGCATAATAATAAATAGGACAACACGTGGGCAGCATTAACGATAGATACTTCTAAAACGGTGTAATAATAAAGCTCAAAAGAAACTTGTACGCTTCTGGGAAATAAAGAGTTTTTACTTATTAATTTTTGTTTGGAACTTTACTAATTGTTTTAACCTTTAGGGAATAAGTTTTTAATGATCTGCTTTAATTTGTTGCGTCATAGATCTTATAACTTTACCCCTAACAGTGCTATGCTGTGAAAATCAATTGTTGTATTGTATTATCTATTATGTAGCCTTCTGCTAGTAAAAAGTGATATATTATCTTACGGGAATCGTATTTTTTTTCTGCTAGCTATTCCAGACTATGTCAGTGCCAAATTTCACCCAGATCCGTACAGTCGTTCTGAAGTGATTGAGTTACAAACATCCATCCAAACGTTCGCATTTGTAATAGTTATAAGATTAATTACAAAAAAAATGATGAATTGAAAATAATGTTGCGTTTAATATCTAGACGCCGGGTGCCGCCGGACGACTCCCGACCACCGTAGACGCGGGCCTGTGGACGCTGAGTAATGGGTAGCTCATCATCCGTACGTTGCATAACGACAGGCCGAGTCGACGGCGCGTACGTGTTCCATGCACACTTCAAAGAGATGTCAGCAAATAGGAGGGGCCAGTCAGGGCCGAAGCATGCCGGGGCCGCGGGTTGTTCGAAAGAGATACCGCGCCCCCGAAACGCTAGGGCCACAAGATGGAACATGGATGGGTTTTAGTCAGTAAAAGTCTGACACTCCCGCCCCGCTCAGGACTGGGGAATTCATTTGAAGATTTTAATTTATTAGCAATCGAAAGCTAATTCCCAAAAGATTATAATCAAAGATATTGACGAAAACGCAACGGAACCCTCTTCAATTATACTTGAAATAAATTATGCGACGACGCGCGAATCGAAATGGAAACCATTGGAATAATCGTTGCTCCAATAAGGGAATCCAATTTCTATTCTGTGGAATTAATAAGAACGTGATCCGGGCGCAGGTGCTTGGTATACAGGGTGGGTTGTCATTTTTATATCGAGCCGTAAATTGGGGTTATCGATATCAGGTATCGATTTCGTCGGATAGTGTTATGAAAACGATTAAAATGTAAATGTTGAGCACTCAGTGTTGAATTATCTATACTTATATAATAAAGGTGAAGAGTTTATTGTTTGTTTGTTGTTTTTCAATGCGGTAATCTTTGGAACTGAAATTCAGAGACGAAAAAATATTGTTGTATATGTATTTATAGAATCTTCATGCGATAAAAAGTATAAACGCGGATTTAATGCCTTAGGCATTTTCTACCAGGCAACCAAAGGTGGTTAAGAGATAACATGACGGGTGCAAAGTATTGCACGAGAGAAAATCAACAAAAATGTAATTAGAAAAAAGAAAGTCAAAGCAATTACATACATAATTCACTCATTCATTCTTTCTATTCATTTTTTTTTCATTCATTCATTCTCGTCTCACAATTAATTTGTTTATTATTTCTCCAACTATGCATTTTTATCTCTCTCTACTTTGTTTGTTTTGGTTGTATGTATGTATATATGTATTTATTATAAAAATATATTCTATTCCTGAATATTTTCTGTTCTTTGCACCTACTATGTTCTGTCTCTGCATCGCCCTAAGGTAGACTGGTAGAAAATGTCTAAGGCATTAAGTCCGCCTTTGTACAGTGTATTTTATTACGTTATGTGCTGAAATTTTAATTAATAAATAATTGAAATTTACACTTTACCATGTAAATAGCCAAATTTATGAGGAATAGTTATAGGCTTTATAACGTCATGCTACAATCTACGGGAGCGGAGCAGTAGCCAAAGACGTAACTTAACGAATTAAAAAAAATACGCGGTCAATGTTGCAGGCAGAAGCTACTGGCTTAATAAAGTGAATGAGGGCTTTTTAATTTGATTGGAATTGAACAACAAAAGTTATTTATTACTTTTAACTATAAAAAGAAATGTTGGTATGTTTTCTTAACGAAATACATTAAAAAGAAGGCAATAGCAATTGGCAATAGGCTCGCCCCCTATTACATGGGACCTAAAACAAACCAGCAGACTGTGAGTGTACATTAGTTCACCTCTGCATAACCCTTCGGGGAATACAGGCGTGGTGATAGGTGTGTATGTGTTAACAAAAGTCAACTGATATATATTTTAACAAAAAAAATTAAGTACCTAACCCCCGATAGAAGAATAAATATCCCTACCGCAGCTAACAAAAGTGGTGATAACTTTAAAAACCGCTGAACCGATTTCCATCAAACATAGCTAAGAACACTCCCGACTAATTCACCTTTTAAACAAAATCAAAATCGGTTTATGCGTTCGGTAGCTACGATGCCACAGACAGACACATCAAACTTTAACATGTAACAGATTAATATAAAGTCTTTTCAAAAATCGAAAAATAAAACCACAGAAATGTTACACCCTATAATTTTACAACGAAAACTTGCGATACTATTTGATCTCCAAATGGAATTGGGATGGATCGAGTCGCGATCACACCAGACAGCCCTGCGATCAGGGCAGACGTCTGCGCTGGTACTATTACTATACTTAATAATATTATTTTCAGATTACAATATTATTTGAGACGTCTCGAGGGCTCAGTCATAAAACGTCTAATAGTTAACTACTTCGCAAAATGTCACGTTCAAACTCAAATCATTTATTTCAATTAGACCATTAAAAGGCACCTTTACTTTATATACAAAAGAAAAATAATTGAATCTAGTTGCCGTTTCTAAAAAAAAATTTACTTATGGAGAATGGACAAGAAACTCCACAAATACTCTTTTAAAATAAAATATTTATATATAAAATATTTGTATATAGACTGCCTTGTTAAGCGCAACTGCTAAGCTAGAGGTATTGGGTTCGATTCCCAGATTTTGCAAAAAGTGTTATTGGGGTTTTCTATGAAATTATCAGTAGCAGGTTGGAGTTAGGATTTGTGCCCGGTTTGCCGGTTTGCCCGGTTTCCGGATTGCCATTAAAAATTGCCATTTAAGATTTAAAAATTACCTACCTACCTTTGTTTTGGAATGAGCTTCAACTTTCTGACTAACTGACTAACTCCTTTTTTTTTGTTCCGAATGGGAAATCATCATATGACTTTCCCCGCCCTGAGCGAGGCGGGAGGGAGTGTCAGACTTTTACTGACTAAAACCAACCCATGTTTCTTCTTGTACCCATTGCGTTCCGAGGGCGCGGTATCTCTTTCAAAAACTCGCAGCCCCGGAAGGCATTGGCCCTAAGTGGTTCCTCCAGTTACTGACGTCCACTGACCAACTCCTTGACAATTCAAAAGTGTCAGTACATGGTTTAATTAGTATTGTTTAAAACCTAGCACACAATACATTCGCTAGAAATTAAAAATCTAAATTAGTTTGTAATCAGCTTCAAGTTAACCTTTATATTATTATCTAGATCTTTCCAAGAACCTAAATCTAAGCCCGAGACACAACACCACGTCTCTCAAACTATTTCTATGTTAATTTTCTTTGTACGCGCATCGCATAAGCTGAGTGAACTTTATCTAGAAAAGTCTTCAGGATCAAAAGACTTTTCATTATAATTCCAAGAAAGGAACGACTTACGAGATTAGATACCTATATCAAACTTTGGGAAACGTTGGCCCATTTTCGGGATTAGATTTTATTGTCAATAGATGGTATTACTTAGGTTTATCTAGATTATGGGGGGGCACTTCTAACATGAAAATGTCTGACCTAATGTAATATAATTTGTAGTAAAATTATGTTCTGATTAATTTTGTTACGGGATCGAAGACAGTTGAATCATTTCTCCGGGACTCGTCGAGCTTCATTGCCTCGGCGTTTTGCTGGTGGTCGATATTGTTTTCTGTCCTTCAGGCGACTTAACTAGCTTCTTCCTGCGACTTTGTCCGCGTTAAATAGTTACTTTAGTAATAAAAATATTTATATATTATTTTAAAAGTATATTTAGATTGAATAATGACGGACTCCCATACGAATGAATCTAATCTATCTCTGTACAAAATTTCATCAAAATCGGTTCAGCACTTCAGGCGTGAAAGCGACGCAGATAGACAGAGTTACTTTTGCATTTTTATTATGTTAGCATAGATGGTATCTTCAACAGTATTGCAGCTATGTAAGTATTTTAAAAGACGAAGGAATCTAAACCTCTTTGCTTACTGAAAGGAAATGTCACCCAGTCGTAACCAGGTTAGAACACATAAAATACTCGACAATGTCATACACTCGCCCACAGTGTCTATTCACTATTGTTATTCTGCAAGCGTTATGATAGGTAGGGCTGCATAGAACACAAAATGGCGCTCAAGTATTATTCGACGCCTGGCAGTTGAAATGTTTTACTTTTTTTAGTTACACGTTTGTGAAATGCTGTTCACTTTTAGGTACCTTTTTTTCAAGGATGGGAAATCATCAAATGACTTCTTTCGCCCTGGGCGGAGCGAAAGGGAGTGTCAGACTCTTACTGACTAAAACCTATCCGTATTCCTTTTAATGCCCTTTGCGTTCTAGGGCCGAGGTGCCTCTTTCGAACAAATTCCGCAACCCTGGCACAAGTTAAATAAAACTGTGTGGCTGTCATAATAGAACACAACTACGCGATAGTCGCAAGTTCGCACGAATTTTAGTCGTGATGTCAAACAGGTATTCTAATTGGCATTTGAGCGATGGGGTCGCGCGATGCGGTCGCGCGACTGAAATGTTAGCTATCTAAGCTTTTTTTTTTTTGTTCGCGTTTTATAAGGATAACCTGTGATTGTAGGAACTGCTAACTGCTTGTACATATGTTTTTGTTAGACGAAAGATAGGTTAAGACTAGCTTGTGTCCGTGACGTTGATGTCTTGTTTTTTTTCATCTGCGTTAAGTTACCTTCGTCTTTGGTCACTGTTCCGCTCCCGTGTGTCGTAGCGTGATTTATTAGTATATACTATTCCTCGTGAATCTGGCTATCTTAAACAAAAGATTTTTTCAATCCGACTGTTAGTTCCAGACATTAGCGTGTTCAACACACACAACACATACCATCGAGCCTATATTCCCCGAAGGGTTAGGCAGAGGTGTAACGATGTACACCCACAGTTCGCCAGTATGTTTAGGTCCCATGTAATAGAGGGCGAGCCTATTGCCATTAACCCGGCACAAATCCTAACTCCGTGCTGTTACTGAGAATTCCATAGAAAAACCCAATAACACTTTTTGCTCGACCTGGGAATCGAATTGAAGACCTCTAGCGTAGCAGTCGCGGTTAGAACCACTAGGCCAACGAGGCAGTTCGCAGTTAGCGCGTTTAAGCAAACAAAAAACACTCATCAGCTTAATTATATTAATAAATAGATATGTAATAATTATTACCGTTGGTCTCATGGTCGGAACCACAACTAGTGAGTGTGAGATCCTGGGTTCAATTAGTGTATGTTATTGGGTTTATTCATAAGGAATTTTCCAGTAGCAGCTCGCAATTTGGAAGTGGATGTTGTGAAACTCCCGTGTCTCTGAAAACTCTTAGAGCCAGTTCTGTGGCTCATCTCTCGGATTGCCATCCCAACATAAAATATAGAAGCGAGCAAGAAGGAGTACACCCATGTTAGATTGTACACTATAACATCTCCTGCGTACTTAGCTAGTCTCAATTGAAGATAGTCACTGCGACCGAAATGAAGTCGGACGAATTATAATTGTTAGATAGAATCTTAGATTATGACGGACTGAAAATACACCAATAAAACCTCCAGAAATGTTTTAAAAGTATCCGTAATGTAATTCGTCACATCGTGCCAACCCTTGCCGCAGCCACCTTCCATTATTTAGCCACGTTTGCGGAGTAAAGCGGACGGACGAGGGTTACAGCTAGTTTTTATGGCGCCCGGTCCGGCCACGGTACGGCCACGGCTTTCATTGTCGGCCCATTCGAAGCCGCGATAAACTTTATTGGATGTTATGACCATACGTTCTTGGAAGGTTCTGGTTACCTGTGAAAGGTACCTGAAGGTTTTTTTTGCAATTTTAAGGATATACCGTTTGTCTTGTTGGTGGGTACAGTCGTTAGGAAAAGTGTTGAGGTTTTGATGTTGGTGTAAATAATAAGAGGTAACAAACGGTAAAGAGGAGAAATGGTACTTTTTAAGTTATTTCGCCAACAAATAGGGTGTATTACATTACTAGCTTCTGCTCGCGACTTCGTCTGCAGACGACTTCAGAATTTTTAAATTACCCCATGGCCACATATAAATGGGTGCCTTTTACACGTGATACAAAAAAGAAAGGCCCAGCATTATAGCTGGCAAACACGCATATCGTTTTGACAGCTCAAAAAAAGTGTGTCCATTTACTTGTGGTACCCAATTCCACCCTATTTCAAAATTATATCAAAAAAATACAAAATTCCAATTTCAAAATAGACGTAAACAAAAACTGTTACGAACTCACACGTCAACATTTTTACAAGTGGAGAAGAGCGTGGAAAAACAATTCATTTTTCCAAAAGGATTTTATTATTTACATGCATTTTACAATTTTCAGTCAACAAAGGCTCGCCCGCGAGGGGCGCTGCGGAAGTGACGTCGGTGGGATCGGAAGTCGACGCTCCCGCTTGGCTGGAAACCTAGTACGACCCTGGTACCATTTTCACAGTTTTGAAATATATTTTTACGTCCATTTTATTTTACACCAGTCTTTTAATTGTAAAAAAAGTTTATGAAAAATAAATCATCTAGACACGTCATATATAGCCGCTGTCAAAACATGTAGCATTGAGCAGAAAATACTATTAGGAAACGATTTACTTTTGGTGTGAAAAATGTGTATAGTAGAGCGCAAAATATAGTGCCCATAAGTGCATGAACCGTACAAGAGTCGTGAGGGTATTTAAAATTTAATTAAGTTCTACATTGAAAAAAGAAAAAAGAACTTTGACCTTTAAAAGATAAGGCCCAGAACAAAAAGATGGAAAGAACGTTTAGCTTTCGACTCCATTAAGTGTCTTTTTATACTCATTATTTTAAAAGGGTCAAAGACTTCGGTCACAAGTCTTCTTTAAAGAGTCCCGCACCACGAACATCTTTAAATTTGTGTTGCGGCGCGACTCCAACTCCACGACCTTCAGAGTATAGTTGGTCTTCACACGTATATGTTCCACGACCCACTAAACCTTTATGGAGTGATGGAGTCTGTATAACATACCATCACGCCTGTATTCCCCGAAAGGTTAGGCAGAGGTGTACCAATGGTACACCCACAGTTCGCCGGTATGTTTACGTGCCATGTTATAAAAGACGAGCCTATTGCCATTAACCGGGCACAAATCCTAACTCCGAGCTGCTATTGGGAAATTCATAGACAAACCCAATAACACTTTTCTCGACCTGGGAATCGAACTCAAGACTCGTAGCGCTTTACTAGGCTAACAAGGCAGTATGTTTATGCACAGATTTATTCTCGGTATTACTGAATACATGTCGGGCCGAGTCAGGTACTTGTTAAGCGGACACGCTGGCGTGCACTAGCCAGTACCATCTGCGGAGTCTTCCTTCTCCTCTTCTTCTTCGCCAATACTACTTCACGGCACTGAACTACTACTTTCTTGTTATCAATATGTCATCCTATTACCGGCTTTTTTAAAAATTTTTTACCGATGGGAAATCATCAAATGCCTTCCTCCACCCTGGGCGGGACGGGAGGGAGTGTCAGAGTTTTACTGACTAAAACCCATCCATCTTCCTTCCTGTGCCCTTTGCGTTCTAGGGGCGCGGTGTCTCTTACGAACAACCCGCAGCCCCGGCAGGCATCGGCCCTGAGTGGCTCCTTCAAAAATTGCTGACATCTCTTTGAGGCGCGCGTGGAACACGAATGCGCCGTCGACTCGGCCTGTCGTTATGTAACGTACTGACGTTGAGCTACCCATTGCTCACCGTCCACAGGCCTGCGATCCTAGCGGGCAGCGCAGGACCGGTCATTGTGGCTGTATTTAAACGAGGCCTACATCCAGCAGTGGACGTCGTTCAGCTGAATGATAATGATGATCATTTAATTCTATTGGTGCAAGAATCTTCTATACCTACCTATGACATAAATTCGATTAACAACAAAATACATATACGTCACAATTCATAGAACTAATGTAAACCTGACCTATACTAATCAAATTCCAGTTATAAAGAAAGTAATAGTAAAGCGTTAGAACGAAAAAGTATCAAACTAATTTAACCAAACAAACTTGTCACTTCCACTACAAACTTTGTAATTGTATAACAAATGACTCTTCAGTGTTGCCGACACATAAAATAGAACATAAATTCTCAAACTTTTTTTTTTATTTGGGAAGTATAAATAGGATTTATGCAATAACAACTTGCAGTGGCTAATAAGAATTCACGATTTTTGTGTGTTATTTATTTTTGGCATTATTTGTTTCATTGAACTGCCCCGTTGGTCTCGTGGTCGCAAGCGCGACTGATGAGCGAGGGGTCCCGGGTTCAATTCCCAGGTCAGGCAAAAAGTGTTATTGGGTTTTTCTATTAGGATTTGCTCAGGAGCGGATAGTCAGAAGCCAGAAAGTCTGAGAACCAGTCTTACCAAGAGGTATCGTGTTGCCCACTAACTGGGTGGTGGAGGCCAGATAGGCAGTCGAGCTGCATCCGGTTAGACTGGAAGCCGACCACAACATAGTTGGGAAAAGGCTGAGTAGATGATGATGATTTGTTTCTTTATTGTTTTTTTTTTTTCTTACCGTGCAAATCTTTATAATAATAATCTTTTACGGAAATATTTAAGGGAAAGTACCGGTTATTGTAGTCATCTTTAGGGGAGGCCTACGTCCAACAAAAGACGTCGTGTGGCTGATATTATGTTGATAATTAAGAAGAAAATATTAATTTTGAGTGTCCAAAAAAAATACGATAGCGTAAATCAATACTAAATAGGTACTTACTTATCTAAAATAAACATTGGCTGCACACTACTTTACTTTTAGGTGTATTCGTGCCAAAATGAACCAACCCAAAATTTATTTAATTAATACAACAAGCACAATATGAATCACTAGTATAAAACTTACTTAAGTAATAATAAAATGCAAAAAAGAAAGCTTATAGGGCATCAAAAAACTCATCCGCATCGCTGTCAATGGGACAAGTGCCCAAAAGGCTGGCAGCGTTGCCACGTCGTATGGCAATGCTGATTCTTTGGCTCAAGAAAAGGCCAGCCCTTTGGTCACGTGAAGAGTCGACCAAAGTCTAAAGTCTTACTTATCTTGAAACCTAAAATCTAGGTATTAAGGGAAAAAATATAGAAATCCGATAGACTAACATCGGTCTTCCCTTATCATATCCATTACAGCACCCGTATACATTGCGAAGGTCTGGTTTCCTCAAGGAGTCAATTCGTATCTACTCTAAAAAATGTGAAAGAAACAAAAAATCCCTCCGAGAATTCATTCAAATTGCGAAACGCGAAAACCTTCCTGTTCCTTACAAAAAAACTATGAAAAACACACATACCATCACGCCTGTATTCCCGGAAGTGTTAGGCAGAGGTGTACCAATGTACACCCATAGTTCGCCGTTATGTTTAGGTCTCATGTAATAGGGGCTAGCCTATTGCCATTAACCAGGCACAAATCCTAACTCTCAGTAGCAGCTCGGAAGCTGCTACTGAGAATTTTATAGAAAAACCCAGTAACACTTTTTGCTCGACCTGGGGATCGAACCCAAGACCTCTAGCGTAGTAGTCGCGCTTTGGAACACTAGGCTAGCGAGGCAGTCACTTTGAAAAACAATCTCATTATTAAAACTAAAAAACCGAAATCCTCATTTTTAGTAAACAAAAGAGCGCCGAATATAAAGGAATCCTTGTTGGCTGTCAGAAAAAAATGTTAATTTCTTTCGGATTGGCGATTTACAAATAAAAAACTTCTCGGTCCGGGACCGAAAGTTGGGACAACTTGTGACGTAGTACTTTGAAGCATAATTATTGGGGACGAAGTCTCTCGAATGAATCGTGAGTGATTCCATTATGGCGTAACATTGGTTTTCTCGAATTATTGCTGGATTTAAATAATGAATGAAGTTGGTATACTGTTTATTAGGTTAGGTTTTGTTTTTAAAGTTGGTTTTAGAATGGTCCAAACACTGCAGAGCAGACTATATTTCAAGGGGTATAGATGTTTAGTTCCTACGAATTTAAATCTTAAGCAAATTACACGAATTGGATAGTTGACGCCATTGACGATTAATTCCAAGGTTCACTTCCCAAAAAAAAATAACATTTTATTTTAATCTTGGAAACCAAATTAATTTTCAGTTCATTGTACAACTCGATGTAAAGCTTAATGATTTTGTAAATAAGTGACGTCACGGGTTGCTATTGCAACACAAAATCTACGAAGGAATCGTGTTTTGACATATGTCAATTGTTTTTGAATGTCAACCGCCCAACCCAACGAGATGAACGAAACGTCAACCATAAATATGAAGAAAGGATAAATTAAAAAGTAGATTATAAAGTCACTTATCCATGTCTCGGCACATTAAGGCCACATTCAGTACCTTCTTTATGTCCCTAAGTGATCTTAACTTAAGCCTATTTTTATCCTCGTTTGCAAGCAAAAGGATAATGCCAAGCCTCTTTGAAAATGGACGTCCTTGATATAAGTCAGTTGAATAATTTTGGCTCAGTATCAAACAATTTTTGTGTAATAAAAGGGGCACTTTAAATAAAATGTTGCCATTGTTAAAAATACTACATATCATCATTCCCCGAAGGGTTAGACAGAGGTGTACCAATGTACACCTACATTTTACCGGTAAGACTGACACTCCCTTCAGCTTCACCCAGAGCGGAAGAAGTAATTTGATGATTTCCCATACTTTAAAAAAGGAAGATAAAGAGTTTAAAAATCGAACACACTTTCAACCGTCATTCAACAAAACCGGTACACAAAAAGAAAAATATCAACACAACTCAAAGTCAGTACACAACACACCCTACATTCAGCTTCATCATTGAAATAATTCAGTAACTTCTGATGGGCTCTCATTAGCCGCTGTCATTTATCATTTCTGCGCTCCGTCACTGCGTGGGGGTTAACTTTGAGAATCACAAAGACATTTGACATGTATACTGAGTGGAAAATTCTATGTATCCGCTGCGTCAGGCCGCGGGGGTCTAAATTGGAAGAAGTTTGAGTAACGCTGAATTGTTCAATTTGATGCGTAATAAGTTGTGCGTCGCGATGGTAATTTTATTTTGTGAAAGTTTTTGTTTGTTTTGAATTTATTTTAAGTTTGTTATTTGTCTCGTGTGAGATATTTACTATTCAATGTTGTAGGAGGGGACGGACGTCCTGTTCAAGTATGTTCGTTGAAGCTTAATTTCGTACTTGAATTTAGTTCCTTTGTTAATAATACAAGGGTGATATTTCCTATTCTCAATAATTTAATCTTTAATCTCAATATTTAATCTTAACATAGGTATTAATTTTGAGAAAACTTTATTAGTAGAGTTCTTTCTTAAGAACGTTGCCCCACTCTAAGAATTTCTCCTGAATCGTGGATGAAAAATTTGCAATTAAAATCATATAAAGTCACATACACAAACAGCCAGACCCGTAACAATTATCTGTAGGCAACACAAATATTTGTTCCGTAAGGGAATCGAACCCGGGACATGCAATGCGGATGCCAATGCAATGTTAGTTTGATGACGTGCATAAAATGCTCTGGCGCAGTCACTACAAATTATTCGACTGATTTATAAATGAAAAACCACCACAAATTCACAGTTTTACAAAAAAAACAATTTTTGACATTTACTTACAGTTTCCTTAAACATTTTCTTTTTATATTATTTTTAGGACAACATCGGAATCGACGCGGAGTTACGAAAATATTTTTTATTGACACACACCGACCGATTGGATTGACAAATACAAATCAAAAAACAAGTTACTACGCTATGCGTGGACATATTGACGTGAAGGATGGCTGACGGGAATGTGCTTTACGACTGTCCGAAATGATTGAATGGCTGACATATTCATGTGTGCTTGTCAAAAGTTTTGTCAAGCACAGTTTTCATCTTCAGACTGGTCAAGAGTATCATAGGTGTAAGTAGATTCAGGTCCTCCAGGTTGCTGCTTCATATAAGCATGATTATATTCTACAGGAGTTTCCAAAGTTCAGTATTCAACCGGAATTTCTTTAAAGTGAACAGGCTTCTTCTCGGTAAGCTCACTCCATCGTCGACTTTGTACTTATCACCTCTGACCTAAACTAGAGTCAAGAGCATACCCATATTGAATTTTAAAAAAGTGTGGTTGTAATTGCTTTAAAGGTTATTAAAAAAAACTGCCTCGGTAGCCTAGTGGTCCTAAGCGCGACTGCTACGCTAGAGGTCTTGAGTTCGATTCCCAGGTCGAGCAAAAAGTGTTATTGGGATTTTCTATGAAGTTCTCAGTAGCAGCTCGGAGTTAGGATTTGTGCCCGGTTAACGGCAATAGGCTCGCTCCCTATTACGTGGGACCTAAACATACCGGCGAACTGTGGGTGTACATTCGTACACCTCTGCCTAACCCTTTGGGGGGATTTCCGGGGCTGCGGGTTGTTCGCAAGAGATACCGCGCCCCCGGAATGCAAAGGGCACAAGCAGGAACATGGGTGGATTTTAGCCAGTAAAAGTCTGACACTCCCTCCCGCCCCGCCCAGGGCGGGAGAAATTATTTGATGGTTTCCCACCCCCCACAAAAAAAACCCTTTGGGGGATATAGGCGTGATGGTGGTATGTGTGGTTATTAAAAAAAAAATACCAGCCTATTATTGTCCCACTGCAGGGTAAAGGCCTTTTCTTATCCAGAGAAGGCGCTTACATTCAAAGTCAAAGGCAAAGCATTTATTTCAAATAGACCATTTATAGGCACATTTGAATTATTTAAAAGTTGAAGCTCGTTTCAAAGCGTAGGTGTCTAGGGAGATGAACGAACAAGAAACTCTATGGACACTCTCTTCAGCAGCACATGAATTGTGTCAAAACCAAAAATCAGTAACGGCCATTAGCTACTTTCCATCGAAATCAAACACTATTTTCTCTTACCTATTCACTCGCAGAAGCGGATAAAAGGATAAATAGGTACAAAAAACTTTTGTACCGTATTTTTTTGAGGCAATGTGTCCCGAAACACTTGAGCTCGTCCTACCGCTCTCGGTAAATTCAATTCCGAGACTTAATCATAAAAGTTTTTGAATAAACAATGTGCGAATCGAATAACATTCCACTTACTTAAGTCCAAACTTATAAAAGTTACTTGTAGGGTGAAAAAAAAAGATAAATATTTATGCGATTATTTTTGTGGACTATTTCCTTGGAGAGTACTTTTTTATGTTTTAAGTTTGAGAACAGGTGGCCTATATGATGTATTTTTTTAACACTGGCTTTACTTAAACGTAGTCCAACGACTGATCCACTAATAATATTAGTATTCTTTTTCTTTCCTCTTTTTCTTAGACATCCCCAAACTTGGACCAACCATCATTCTGAAAGCTATACAAATATTTGTTCCGTACGGGAATCGAACCCGAAAATCGAAATAAAAATTATGGATTTTAATGAGTGTACTTAGTGACACTCTAAAAATGTTTCAAAGTCATTTAGTTTATTCCAATTAGGCCATCAAAAGGCACCTTTGAACGTCATTTACGAGAAAAATAAAGAATTGAATCTAGTTACTCCTTCCAATTGGTAGTTTTATATTGAGAAGAATGGATAAGAAACTCCATGCCACCAATTGCATAATTCTTTAATGAAAGAACGAGCAAAAATGAATAAAATTTAATCAACATAGGCTAATTTCTATTACCAAAGCACTCGACTCCATGTTACTACAAACCTACTTATGTATCCACCTGAAAATGTACACATAATTACGTACATTCACGTAGACAAGTGAACACATACATTGTACAGTCGTACACTACGTTTTCGTAAACACGGCTTGGTACAGAACAACGTCAACACGCGTTGTTGATACTGCCTTAAAGCCACGTACGTGTGTACTAGGCTTGAAGATTGCAGTGCCTAATGCATTCTGTGTAGCTGGCAGGATAGAAAATGATTATCTAGCTTATGTTTGTAATGACCAAGTACAAGATATTGTTTAGGGTTTACGCTTGAAAGCGCTTTAAAACAAGGATTTTAAGAAAAACAAATTTAAGACTAACTATTATTTAACACGCTTTTATTAGGTCGACCTGTATGTAACTAACTATTTAATGGAATCTAAAGTAACTCATTAAACCATCTTCCAAGGGTCGTAGCGTTAAGAAAATTGGCAGCTGTATGTAGTTCTGATGACAATACAATAATATGGTACTGTCGGACTAATCTGATTATGGAGCTGAAAGATATGAACTGAAACTTCATGATGGAAAATCGTATCAAAGCTGTTTTGGATTTATTAGAAAAACTCTAGTAATGAAGTTTGACCACGATTAGGTTTCAAGGTCTGATGATGAAGCCGACATACCGTCCATCAAAATTAATTTTACGTGCATTTAAAAAAAGCATGTTTTTCTAGTGTTTTTTAAACTATGAATTTATTTACCCTAGCATCACGATTATTCCAAAGTCTCGCTAATGGTGGCTTATTTGTTAATTAAATTATTTGAAAATTAACAAAATCGTTGAGCTGAATTATGTTTTTTTTGGCATCTGCTTACTCTTTTAACTAGCTTTTACCTGTGACTTTGCCAGCGTGTTTTTATTAACTCGCGTTCACCTGTGTCTTTGGCTACTGCTCCGCTCCCGTGTGTTGTAGCGTGATGTTATATAACCTATACTACGAGTATTTCCTCATGAATATGGTTATCATAAATACATTTTTTTTTCCAATTCGACTAGTAGTTCACGAGATGAAATACAGACAAATTACGTTTTTAAAGAGAGCTGCTACTGAGAATTTCATAGAAAAACCCAAAAACATTTTTGTTCGACCTGGGAATCCAACCCTAGACCTCTAGCGTCGCAGTCGCGCTTTGGACCACTGGGCTATCGAGGTAGTTAAGTTTAGGCATTCTTCTTCTGTTTGAAACGATTAGTAAATCCTTTTTTATTATTATTATTTTATAGTATCGGTCCCCAGTACGTGGCCATATACAATATTATTGAGCATTCAATATTATACAATCCCCAGAAAATAACGTTTTCCAACTGAAAGAAACAAAGCTTATAAGCTGCTTACGGCGACGCAAGCTGCTCAGACTTCCATTTTGTTCACTAACAGTCGATTGCGAACAAAAAAAAACAATACAAGAAACAGTAAAAATGATAGATGATTTTTAAAATGTTGACTCGAGTATTGTACGTTTATTTGTAATTTAGTATTTTCTTTTCATTCACTAGTACTCCTGCATCGTGGGTGCTTTTACAAACATATAAACTTACATACAACTAACAATCAGACTTGGAACAACTACTTACTTACATACATTAACTTTAGCCTTTTTCCAATGGCTGTAGGCAGAAACCACAGAACGCCACTTGCTGCGATCCTTAAATACTCCTTTCGCCTCGTCGACGTTCATATATCTAGTCATACAAGCACGCCGGTTACGAGTACTGCGCACACGACCTTTCTGAGGAACCTCACCAATAAGGTCAGGGTAGGTCTTTCTAGGGTGTCCCCTCCCGGCGTTGGCACTTACAGCTGTCATATAAATACCTTTTTTTAGTCGCCTTTATTCATTATTCCAACATGGCCGAACCATCTACCAGCATACGACAACTTCTTTTTACAAAAATATTTGTTCCATGTGAGATTCAAACCTGAAACACGCAGCACAGTAGTCGATTGCCCAGCCACTGTACTAACATCATCTGCTTAGCCTTCTTCCAACTGTTTTGAGGTCGGCTTCCAGTCCAACCTGATACAGCTGAATATCAGTGTTTTACATGGAGCGACTGCCTATCTGACCTTCTCAACCCAGTTACTGGGCAACACGATACCTCTTGGTGAGACTGGTTGTCAGACTTCCTGGCTTCTGACTACCTGTAACGACTATTAAAGATCTACGAATGACAGCCGGGAAAAATTCCTTTGGTGGTTATCTCGATATCATGGCAGACGTGAACTTATAACTATCTGGTGGACGTAGCCAGTTCGGGTGGATTGCTTCACAGGCTAATCAGGATGCTAATAAAATTTTCCCCCTAAGATTTTAGTTTGTGCACTCAAAATCAAAGTCAAAGAATTTATTTCAATAATACCATTTACAGGCACTTTAGAATTGTCAAGAAGTTACAGTTAAAAATTGAAGCTAGTTGCTCGTTCCAAAACGTAAGTAAGTACTCTATGGAGAAGAACAAGCAAGAAACTCCATGGACCCTTTTATGCACAAAGAAAATGGAATGATATGCAATCCTTGGTTGTGGATTTTCATAACTGCGTTGAGCGTACCTACTGCGTGGTTCTGGCACCACTTTAATTTTACTCATAAAATTATATTTGTTACGTTTTAAACCAAACCGTTTTCCGATGATTGATTTTAAAGCCGTTTTATCAGATTCTAGGCGTGCAACAAAAATCTTCAATCTCGTCTTCAGTACTCATTTGTTTTCTAATGGTCTACTACCTCCACTCTACTTCTGACGGCACCGGGCCTTAACCACTAACGGCCTAATCAGGTTATCATGAAAGTTATAGTGTAAATACGACTCAACCAAACCCACGAGCTAACAGTTAGTTCGCTTTTAAACTGACGTTTGAGCCCGTTGATATGCAAATCGTGCACCCGTGAATATCGACGCCATTTTGTCAAGCGTGCTTTGTTAGCCAATGAGATACAATGTTGCTTTTCAAATCCTTGTTGATGAACCTATTGTGATAATAGTTTAAGAGTAATTTTGGTTGTAGTATGTTTGCCTCGTAATCTGAAATGAATATTTCAGATTTGCTCGTCAAAGTCAAATCATTTATTTAAATTTAACCATTAACCTATTGACCGCCGCAGTCATGTATAGATGACAAACCAAAATGTGCCTAGCACGCCACGGTCACGATCACATGACAAATTTTTAAATGTAAATAAAACTCGTAAAACAACATCGACATCATTCCGAACTCACTACTATTTTGTAGGTGTTAAAGGATGAATTCGTAGCTTGGCGCTGAGGGCACGTTTTTGCTTTTTTGACACGGCGGTCAAAAGGTTAAAGGGCACTATTAAACGTCATACAAAAAGTTGATTCTTTCTTTCTCTGTCAGTTTTAGGTGACGTGAGCGTGAGATGGACTGTCATCCCACCAGCAGAGGTATTCTGCAAATCTCTCCATCTGTAATTTCAGGTTAAGTAGTCGCTATCCTTAGAAGAGGCCTAAGCTTAGCAGTGGACGTCGTTCGACTGATAATTACGATAATGATGATGAAGTTTAGGGTATGCGTCAATTCCTAGCATCAGGATCTAGGACACCAGCTCCCATCAAGCTCACTTCACCTAAATTCACCATAGGAGATTTTTACGTAATACACCGTCTGTTCTGTCTCAAGTGATGGCTTAATAGAGTTAAATGAAGGTTGTACTCGTTCCTCACATTAATAAAGTGGGAGGTAGTTGAAAATACAGCGCGATTTACGACGTGTCGGTGACCGGCGGGGATATACGGGAAGAAGTTGTGTACGGAACTGCCTTGAAAGCTATCTGGTTTATGGAACTGCCTTGTAAGAAGCTTGGTCTAGTTTTTGGAGAGACGTACGATTCTAGGGAAGCTACCTAAAAAAGTTATACCCAGTGATCTGGTAGTTTATAAACGTCTTTAGTGTCTTTTCAAACCGCAAGCCCATAAAAGACAAAACTAAAAATTTTAAGTAACCCCCGACAGAAGAAAAAAATTCCCTACCGCAGCTAACAAAAGAGCTGATAACTTTGAAACCGCTAAACCGATTTCCATCAACAATCAACATCACCAATCCCGACTAATATACCTTACAAACAAAAAAACTAAATCAAAATCGGATCATGCGTTCCGGAGCTACAATGCCACAGACAGACACACACACATACACACAGACACGTCAAACTTATAACACCCCGTCGATTTTGCATCGGGGTTTAAAAAACCATGAATAAAATAGAGGACGAAAAACCTATAAAAAAAACAAAGATAATAAATAAAAATCAAAAATTTGTATCGGTAGTAACTGTTGAAGCTAATGTAATGATTATAAAGAGAGGTATTACCGTTTGTAATTAAGTTGCCAACAAAGCTCGTACAAAAATAGATGTAGGTACCTATGTAAAGTCCATTGTGTGTGAAAGTCCTACCGAAATGCAACCTTATCGTCCAAAACTATTTTAATTTGAGACCATTAATAAGTTTACAAATCAGTGACAAAGCTTGATCAACGTTTGTGATTCTGTATTTATAAAAAATCGTTTAATAATATCGAATAGAAAAATGGCCTTCCTACATACATACATACCTTTTCCCATGAGGGTAGATAGAAACCACAGAACGCCATTTGCTACGATCCTTACATACTACTTTCGCCTCGTCCACGTTCATAAATCTGGTCCTACAAGCATGCCAGTTACGAGTACTGCGCATCCGAACTTTCCCTTACCTTTCTCTAAATTTGAACACGTTCTCACACAAAATATTAACTCGTATGTTCTTCGTGGTTCCTCGCGACGTCATAACTAAGGTTTAATTGCCGACGGCGCATCCAAGCCCCAAGGAGGTGCATTAAATTTTCCTTAATAATAACTTGTGCAGCAGTGCGTCCAGCAGTACATGGAATAGGTGGGTTACCTCTTATGTAGATGTAAGACACGTTAAGTTTGTAATAACAGTTAAGAATGGAGTTGAAATTCTCAGTGGCAGCTCGGAGTTAAGATACGTGCCCCGTTAATGGCAATAGGCTCGCCCTCAATTACGTGGGACCTAAACATAGCAGCGAACTGTGGGTGTACATTGGTACACCTCTGCCTAATCCTTTGGGGAATACAGGCGTGATGGTATGTTATGCAGTTAGTTTTGCCTGTATAATTTTATGGGAGATAGTTATGGCATTACTGGCTGGGCTAAGTATTAATTTCATGTAATATCAAGATAGTCATAAGATTTTAATGTGAGAATTTTTGAAATCGTGAAAAAGAAACCAGCCGATCCACATATTTTGCCGTGGTCGAACAAAAATGTATGGATCAGCAACAACAAGTTCGTTTAATTTTAAAATAATTTAATGGTTGATTGAATGAAGCAGTCCGTCCACCTTGACAACCTCGCATTTCCAACTGTCTTAATGTTAATGTCACGTCATGACAGAAAAAACAGAACTGCTTCACCAGCTCAAAACATAATCAGATCCCAGACGGATTTTAATCTTCAATTTCCAAAATATTTTTTGTTCTTACATTCTTTGAAAACACTGTACTTATTCTGATTATTGTAATATCAAAGTTGTTCTTTACGTAAAGATCCTGACAAATTACAAAAAAAAATATTTAACAAAACTTTGATACGACGTTCTAATAGCCCTCCAGTCAATTACATCTATCAATAGTTCTCCTAGGTCCTATTCTTAACGAAAAAAACTGTTAATTTATCGCCAGAACACACCCCGATCTGACGGAATAGGCCAGACTTTTTGAATAGGACTCAAAGGACCAATAAACCAGAAATAACCCACAAAATGCTAATAAGGTAGGTAAACATAATGTCCCTAACAAACGCAGTGGTGATGCCTCTTCGAGGCAGAGCATTCGTCTTGCAAATCCTTACGTTTAATCATACGAGGCAATTTTGGGGCTCTTGGGGGGAATGACGTCACGCAGTTCATTTGCGGATCTCAGGACGAAATATTGTGGTGTATTCTGATTTTTTGCGAAGACAATTATTATTAAAGAACGTTTTAAAAATGGTGTCTTTTATGGAGAGGGATTTTGCAACTTGGTATTTTTCCAACGGTTGTTTATATTATTTTCCAAATGGTTGAACTGAACTGATATTTTAATCTAAAAAAATATTAAATAGGCTAGTAGTATAGGATAATAATTATTTAATAGGCTCGCCCCCTATTACATGGGACCTAAACATACCGGCGAACTGTGGGTGTCCATTGGTACACCTCTACCTAATCCTCTGGGGAATACAGGAGTGATGGTATGTAAAATATTTGACCAACTACTAGTATTTTCTATATATTTACAATAAAAAATTCCTTTAAATAAATCCAGCCTACATAAATGACAAATATCATCTATATTAGAAAAATCCAAAAACGCAACAGGCTGCTCAAAATGTTACCAATAACAAAAAATCATTTGTTTTCTCACACAACCCGCCAATTCGTTCAAACCTTTAACCCTGGTTTAAACCTCTGTACACAACACAGTACACAGAATACACAGAAAAAGTACACACCTGCCTGTTATATTTGTGTAAGGGATAAAATTGTGTATGTTCACGTTGACAGGCTTTGAAATTTAAAGCTGAAGTTTACAAGCCAATTCAGTGTGCCCACAGTGGAAAGCCGAACATGCTGTATGTGTAAAAAGTTATTTGGGTAGATGTTGCACATCATTGTGGTGTAAAGGACCAATTTTTCTTTCAACCGGGTCTTTAGTGTCAACGAATCCAGATTATATTAACCCTTGAGTTGTAGCGCCTTTCAGTGAACTTGAATAATCGCGTGCGAAGGATTTTGCCATTATCTAAAGTTTTTATTTAAACTGTTTAAATCAACTTAAAATTTCAAAAGTACAGAGTAAAACACGAACTAAAAGAAAAGGCAACATTGATCATAGTTTCTTAGTTATTTTTAGAAAAAGAACATGTTTTGGGTAATGTTACGAAAAATATTTGACTTTAAATCTTAACCTACATAAAAAAATATTGACAACAACCCTTTCCTGCTGCGGTCACAGCCACACTACATATTTTTTTAAATTTCAAACACAGAACGGTGAATGATTTTTTTGCCACAAGCGGCTAAATTCTCACCCCGCATGCACTCTAGGGTTTAGACACCGCCACAAACAAAGATAATTGGATGAGTAAAAAGACCATAAGCAAGCGTGGTGTTCAATGTACGAACCACAGACACCAAATTAAGGAGCAATCGCATTAAATTGTATTGGCTGAGCGAAGCAACGGAGCTACAGAGCAATGGAACGACGTGTGCGATGGGTGCATGCACAGAGAGCAATTAGACCAATCGCGCTAAGTCAACGGGTGATGTTGTGTTCCTCTTAATATAAATACACACGTTTTATTACGTGTAGAGATGGGAATAGGGATTGGAGACTATTGATCTTTTCGATGAACGAACATTTTATTATGGATTACCATTTAGGGCTAATTATTTAATCTTCTATAAATAGTTTACAAATAGACCATTTGAATTATCACTGAATCAGTCAGAAAGTTGAAGCTAGTTGCTCGTTCCAAACAGTAGGTTTCTATGGAGAAAAACGAACAAGTAACTCAATGAACACTCTTTAAAATTAATAAATATTACAAACACTGGCCAAGTGTATGTCGGACTCACGCACGCAGGGTTTCGTACGATTGTCTATGAAAACGGCAAAAAAATCATGTCTGTTCTATGGGAGTCCCCTTAAATATATATTTTATTCCGTTTTTTAGTATTTTTTGTTATAGCGGCAAGGGAAATACATCATCTGTAAAAATTTCAACTGCCTTACAATCACGGTTCATGAGATACAGGCTGGTAACAGTGGGACGGACGGTCAGCAAAGTCTTAGTAATAGGGTCCCGTTTTACCCTTTGGGTACGAACCCTAAAAACTTACATCATTCCTGTTGCATCTAAGGGTACAATATAACAAGTTGTGCACGATAAAAGAGATCGTAAGGAAATACATTGCTATTAGCACACGTAATATGGCATAAGGCTTATTCAAATCAGCTGCACATTTAAACATAGCTATTAAGGAATAGCTGCACGTCTACCGCTCGAAGAGCTGGCATTCGATAAAGTTCATATTAAGATAAGAAATGATAGGATAGTAATATCCTATCATTTCTATCGTCTAGCCAGCCAGCCAGTTTATGAGAAGTGCGTGTACTGTATGTAAATAATTGTCTAGACTCCATTCAAATAAGAGGTGACCATTTTTTTTTCTGTCCACATGTTTTTTTTATAAAAATTACATACATTGAGGTATATTGACAAAAAAATTGAGACCTTTTTCCCATGGGGGTAGGCAGAAACTACAGAACGCCACCTGCTACGATCCTTACATATTCCTTTCGCCTCGTCCACGTTCATACATCTGGTCATACAAGCACGCTGGTTACGAGTACTGCTTTATTGTTTTACTTTAAATAAACCACAAAATCTTCAAGAATAAACTGTAACATTAATCAGAAGTCTGCAAAAACTTTGCCAACACCAAAATAGCTTTGCCGAGTAGAATTTTACTTTCTCGCAATGACGCTGCCTGTCCCTCTGGGAAATATGCGCGATAATTTACTTTTATCTGCACGCTGTTCCCCCCTTTAGAGCTGGACAGAATTCCAAGCGGAATAGCTGCAGTTGCAACATATGGGTAGCTTATAATTAGAGTAGGGATTTCATCTTTGTCTGTGTTATTAAATGGGTTCAGTGAATGACTTGTAGTGATTTGTTGATAGATGATGGGATAAAATTATATTAAGATCTTTTGAATCTTAATTAATTAATGTTTCAAATAAACCTAACTAACTCCTCCTAACTGCCTCGGTAGCGTAGCGGTCTTAAGCGCGACTGCTACGCTAGAGGTCTTGGGTTCGATTCCCAGGTTGAGAAAAGTGTAATTGGGTTTTTCTATGGAATTCTCACTAGCAGCTCGGAGTTAGGATCTGTGTCCGGTTAATGGCAATAGGCTCGCCCCTTATAACATGGGACCTAAATATACCGGCGAACTGTGGGTGTACATGATTATACCTCTGCCTAACCCTTCGGGGAATACAGGCGTTATGGTATATGTTTCAAATAAGTGTTGGTGTTCAGGGCGATAAGGTGTAAATTCGTTTGTGGGTTGTTTCACTAATGAAGAGACGTGTGGACTGTTTAAAATATGATTTAATACTGGTTTTTTACAAATGTGTAGGTAAGGTTAAACTAAGTGGACTGTATAAAGATATATGTATAGGAAGTATAGGTAATTAGGTAATGCATTGCGCTGCTGTTTGGAATTGGTTTGGACAATTGGTGCTTATAATGTTTAAGTACATCAAGCTGCTTGCCATTCTCTCTTGCAGGTTTATACTTTTTCTTATATTATATTGTTAAATCACTGAATAACAGAAAACAGCACTATTTTGTGAATAACAAGGTTAGTTTGATGACAAAAATCCAATAATATTCTATTTTAAAGTACATTACGCACTGGATCAGTTTTTTTGACGCCGAATGAAAGAAAATGTACCAATTCCAATGCCCTAGAATCCACTTTGGCAAATGTCAACAATTAATAGTATGATTTGATGACAATAGCAGTCGATCAATTGGGTAAATGACAGCACTAATTAATTGAGTTACTTTTTATGAGCTGTCAAAACGCGATTCCCCATAGATTTTATATGACAATGTAATATTTCTATTCACTAACTATTTATTGTTTTCAAAGCAACTAAAAATCGCATTTTATAGTTATTTAAAAATCCATCGGGTTTTCAGAGCTAAGAAAAACTGTTTTTTTGTGAAGTTGTGTCTACTCACCTCAAGCTCACCCCACCTAAACTCACCGAGGGAGCTATTCAAACAGAATAACACTGCTGGCCTACCAGCAGTACCTATATCTACGTACACTTTCGAACACCATTAATTTCTATGGCCACACGTAATAGCAGCCGCATAAGCTTATTCAAATTAGTTGCACATTTAACTGCGTTCAATTAACAAATTACGGTCTTGCTTTGTCGCACCATCATTGTTTGCGGGTTTAACAGTTTTGCTAGGTAAATACGGCGTGATGGCCCAGTTGAATGTGAATTTTTCAATTCACATGTAGTTTGATAATAAATCAGCTGATTTATACATTATGTCGATTTCATGGTTGTTCAATGTTCACATAATAAAAGTTATTCATATTAATGATTACAATGACACCTTTTAAGGTTACGCATAAACAAAATATAAGGTTGAATAGAGTCTATTGAAAATATTTGTAAATGTTTGGTGAAACAGACCCCTAACCCATTACCTGAGTAACTGGTACTCCATACTTCACAAACACCAGTTTGCGAGACATCAAAGCGCGCACTTATTCAGCGTCCGTGAATACTTAGGAGGCTCCTAATTCCTTAGACAGCTTGGCTTGCTTTGCAAACACTTCTCACCTCTCACTACGAAACTACCAACCTACATTTACAAAACCACTACTTCGCTGAACACGACATACATTACCGCTTTTGATCCGAGATATTTTTCTTCTATCATTACAAACAAGCAATGGTTGTCAAATATTTTTAAGAACGGTTTTCATTTCTGTTTTATCTCCGATGCGGTGTGTTGACGAAGATTTCCCTCAGTACGCAAATCTGTTGTAGTTATAATGACTGGTGACGCTTTTTACTGGTCCGGGCTTGTCATAAATATTGAAAGTTGATTTTTTTAGGAACGCCTGTTGTAAACAGGGTCTCCGGGAAAATTGACTTTTATTTAGAGAATACCTAGCTGCCTCGTTAACCTAGTAGTCCTAAGCGAATGCTACGCTAGAGGTCTTGGGTTCGATTTCCAGGTCTAGCAAAAAGTGTTATTGATTTCTCTATTAAATTGTCATAAGCAGCTCGGAGTTAGGATTTGTGCTCGGTAAATGGCAATAGGCTCGCCCCCTATTACATGGGACCTAAACATACCGGCGAACTGTGGGTGTACATTGGTACACCTCTGTATAACTCTTCGGGGAAAACAGGCGTGATGGTATGTAAAAACTAGCTGTGCCTGCGGCTTCGCTCACCCTAAGTTTAAATTAAGGAAATATAAGTTGTATACTATGTCATCCTCGAAGCTGGTCTAATGTTTGCAACTGTCACTGCTGAAAGTTAAGATACTGGGTTTTTCCATAATCTAGAGAATAATATGCAATAACATTGTGTTTTTTTTGCAGTGATCCTGTGTCTACTGTGACATGATCACGATGCCGGCTGGGAGGCTGCATCCTACGAGAAACTCGCACTCGTGTACATTTCATTTTATTAATCTTTTATTTTTATTTCTTTTTTACACTCTTACCAAAATTTGCACCTGACATGTAACCCCTTCACCACTTTTGGTTGACTGGTAGAGAATGCCTAAGACATTAAGACGGCCTTTGTACTTTTTGTTGCCGAAAAATTAAATAAATAAAGTACAGCACAAGCTGACTTTTACCTCCTATATATATTTCAATCATTCAACTAATTTTCATCTTCTTATGAAACCTGCCTCTCTCTAGCTGATCGTGCAAGTTTTAGCTTTATGAAGTGTATTTCTACACTTGGTGCGTGGTCCTTCGAGACGATTTTTTAGTGTACCCATTACAAACAACTTTTTCTATTAACATAGTTTAGTATGGACCAACAAAATACGTACATGTCAAAGCACACAGCTCCAGAATCTTATCGTGGTTGATATTAATATGTTTATTATAAGCACCATTCTTTAACAAAAGGAAATCTGGCAACGTCTTATTGAAATTCAGGCGCCGTACGTATTTCGTACGCTGAATAATTACCGCGAATTTCAGGTACTGTAGGCACAGCTCATGCGCGCTTACAAAAAATAATTTATAACCATTGAAAGTCCATTTGAAAAATGGGAATACGAATGTATTTGTTTAATTATATATATCTATACGAATATTATAAAGAGTTTGTTTGTCTGGTTGGTTGAACGCGCTAATCTCAGGAACTACTGGTTCGAATTGAAAAATTATTTTTGTGTCGGATAGTTCATTTATCGAGGAAAGCTTTATAATATCACGCTATGATACACGGGAGAGGAGCAGTAACCAAATACGTTACTTAACGCGGGTGAAAAACATCACGCGAACGAAGTCGTTGGCAGAAGCTAGTCAATTACTATTGTTATCACCCGTAGTCTATATCTATATCTATACATATAATAAAATCGTAGCGAAGTCAAAACTGTACATTTAATATTTTTGAAAAAAAGTAATTGCTACGAGGTCGGGTAATGATTCTAATGCCGAAAATATGGTTTTTAGAATTTTTGTCTGTTTGTCTGTTTGTCTGTTTGTCTGTGCGTTTGAACACGCTAATCTCAGCCGTGGCTTAACCGATTTAAATGCGGTTTTCACTAATGTATTGTAGTAAGCTCCACTTAACACTTAGGCTATAAATTATCACGCTATTTGCTTTGGGGGATAAGCAATGTTGCATTATGTCTGAGTTCTTCTACATATTCTCACGGCATTGAAAACAACGAAATTTAATGTAAGAATGTTGTAGATAGCTGCGGAATAAAACTTCTAAAATGATTATCATCGCGCTATACCTTCAAGGAGCTAAGCAGTCAACCATGGCAAACTAGAACGGCTATTTTAGAGTAATTTCCGTCGAAGTAAATAGTCTAATGGTTCGATGACTGCCTTGCAAATCGCTCATCCTGAGTTCGGTCCTCAATAACTGTTTTACTTTTTGTGATTTTTCCAACATTTTTTTGCGTACTGGAAGATTCCCAACAATAATAGAATAAAAGTATGCATAACTTCTGCCATAACATTGATTTGTTTACTTATTTTTTTAAATCTTTTAATATTAAAGTAGAAAATAATGTCTGTACATAGTCTATTTATACTTATAATAAAATCGTAGCGAAGTCAAAACTGTACATTTAATATATTTAAAAAAAGTGATTGCTACGGGGTCGGGAAGCGATTCTAAATTTTTGTCTGTTTGTCTGTTTGTTTGTTAGAACATCACGCAAATACTGCCGGACAGATTCCGTTCCATTTTTGGATATATATTTAACATAGGCCAAAGTTGGCCGTAGGCTATAAATTATCGCGCTATCTACTTTGGGGGATGAACAATGATGATACAGATTACGACGGTTTCAAAAAAGATGAAACAAAATATAACAATACTTTAGATGGCTGAGGATTGAACTGCTGAAATAATTACCATCACGCTATACCTTTAAGAAGCTAAACAGTCAATCATGGCAAAACAGAACGGCAATTTCAAATCTTTTTCTATTGAATAAAATAGTCTAATGGTTCGATGACCGCCTTTCGAATCGCAGGGCTTGAGTTCGGTCCCGGTATAATGATATTTACTTTTTGTGATTTTTTTAATATTTCTTTTGAATACTAGAAGATTTCCAAACAAGAATAAAATAGAAGTAGTCATTCTTATACAGTAACGCTTAGCTTGCTTATTTTTTCTTTATTATTTTTGCAGAAAAGACTGTCTATAATACATAGTTACTAAAAAACAGCAAATTGAATTCAAAAATTTTCATCGAAAAAATAGAAACTGATAGGTGTGCAAACGATAGCAGAGCGGAAAATATACGTATTGTTAAAGAATTTATGTCTATTTGACTCTTTAATTTTGACAAAATAGTCTTTATATGTCGGGCCAACACATGACTGTATTATTGCGCGATTTAAATTCTTCTTTTCACATCAATGATACCCCTTTTTTTAAGGATGGGAAATCTTTGAATGACTTCTTTCGCTCTGGGCGGAACGGAAAGAGTGTCAGACTCTTACTGACTAAAACACAAAGTGTTCCTCCTAATGCCCTTTGCGTACCAGCGCCGCGGTGACTCTTTTGAATTCCGCAACCCTGTTAGAAACTGGCCCTGGCGGGTCCCATCTTATAGTACTGAGATTTCTTTGAGGCGCACGTGGAACACAACGCACCACCGACCCGGGATCGATGATACCCCTAACAATAATTTACACCGGTTAAGAAAAGTAGGTGGCCGCTTTTACTGATGCGTCAATTGCACTGAGTTTCAGACGGGTATATGATGCCCTCTTTTACCAAATTATGTTTGCAGCGGCCTACTTAAATGCGCAATCTATTCAATGCCTTCCAGATACATCACTGAAGTTCACTACCGGGAGGTAGGTAGTCTCACTAATTCAAGTAGTCATGAGGTGCTGGATATCTTCCTTCACACAATCTGCTTTGCTCTTTGGGTGGTGGGCTTTGTAATTAATAGCTATTTCGCTATTTGTAATAAATAATAAGGTTAGGTAAGCATTATTGTTCTTGGACATGTTTTGAATTGCTATAAAATATACACAATACTGCAGATTACGTACATATTACACATACCATCACGCCTGTATTTCCCGATGGGTTAGGCAGAGGTGTAACAATGTACACCCACAGTTCGCCGGTATGTTTAGATCTCATGTAACAGGGGGCGAACCTATTGTCATTAACCGGGCACAAATCCTAACTCCGAGCTGCTACTGAGAATTTCATAGAAAAACCCAATAACACTCTGCTTGACCTGGGAATCGAACCCAAGACCTCTAGCGTAGCAGTCGCGCTTAGGACCACTAGGCTAACGAGGCAGTTCCTATGAAAGACAGTGGGAGATATTTTATCCTATGAAATAAAAAACATGACGTCTTTAGCCACAAGGAGTTAAGCAGTCAATTATAACATGGTATGGGAATTGCTATATTTTTTTATTATTATTACGCTATTTACTTTGTTTAGAGAATAGCTTCGGTGTTTAATTAAAGCCATGTAAGATATTTTGTGTGAGTTCGATCCCAATTGATTGTTACTTTTTGTCATTATTTTAATTGGTACCTAATTCAATTGTTTTTATTTTCGATGGGGATAGGATCGCTGCACCACAAGGTTTCTCTGACGCAGGTACTATCTGGTCACAGTTGTTTCGGGATCTAACTGTTTCGGTTTCGGCGCTAGGACACGCCTTGGGGTTATCACTGTAGGATCACAAAGGAGCGTACGGTGGAGGTATGCCCCTGCTTGGGCAGAACATCAGCGTGTCCTCATAAAGGCGATTGGCGGCGGCGACATCTCGCGTCCGGCCTTGGTTCATCCATAGTCCGGAGCGAGGGAGAATGGGAAGCAATCGCTTCCTTCTGCGAAGTAGTAATGCCAACGAAGAAGGAGGCGAAACGCATGAGGGAGAGGTCAACCTTTCACCCCGGCCGCCAGAACAGAAGGGGATGCCCCGGGTGTCGAGAGTCGTAGAGCGATTCCAGACCACCGTCCGAGTGGACTTGCGGTCGGCTACCGTTGTGCGGCCCGCCGTCCAACCAGAATCAGACCCAAGTCGACGACGTACTGTGTTTCACGCGCGCCTCAAAGAGATGTCAGCACAGTTGCGGAATTTGTTCGAAAGACTCACCGCGGCCCTGGAACACAAAGGACATTGGAAGGAACTCGGATGGGTTTTAGCCAATAACAGTCTGACACTCCTTTCCACCAGAAAGGAAAAAATCATTTGACGACATCTCATGCTTAAAAAAGGGACCTCCCAACTTCGACACTTCATACAAGTGTTGAACGATTTATGTGCAAACGTTTTTTGTCCAAAATTTTAACGTCTGTCCTGAGCCACGCCACCAAAAAGTGTACTTATATTCAAATGGCAAAACAGAAATAGATTAGCAACAACAGAAACTGTACCAAAATCAATTTCACCCATAGAAAAATTCCGTGACAGTCGTTCTTCTGACGTTGAATGTCTCACAGACTTCACGCTTTCAGGATGCAAGTTGAATCAAGCATCAATCATGAATTATGCATCGCATTCGAAATTTCTTCTTATGGGTAGGTACTATAAACAGAAGATGTTCTATATGCTTAAAAAATTTCTTTAAATGGAAATTTATTGTGTAGTTTACGCTTCCAAAGATAAGGGATAATTTGTGAGGTAAAACTTTGCTTAGTCTTTTAAGAAATCTTATGCTTACTGTTTTTTGTCCATACTTTCTCCCAAAAACTTTACATTAATTTGGTTCTAACACGAAGCTCAAATTTTGTTGGCTGTTGCTCTTATTATAAGATTCATTTCTTCGGTCTTGATACTAGACAGATTGCAGCTACAATGTGAGGTATAATGTTAAAGCAGTGCCTATTAAAGATGTTGTTTAATGGTTTGAGAAAGAAAAGTAAGTAAATTTTGAAACCACATCAAAGTATTATCTAAAGGGATAGTAAAGCCACATATACTCTCCTTACGCCAGTTATGTTTTAGCCCCAGGTATGGCGTAAGCCTATTACCAGCCGAGCACAAATCCAGACTTCAAGCGACTACAGATAAATTCTTTAAACCTACAGTCGTAACTATTAGCAGTCACCTTAGCAACCATTTGACCTGATTGGAAGATTTTGATAACATAGTATTCAATACTTATTTAGTTAAGTAACACTTAGGTCGACGTGAGCGAAGCCGCGGGCAACAGCTAGTTTTAAATAAAACTTTCAAAGAAAATCAATATTTAGCAGGGAACTTTTTTTTCATTTTTTTTCTAACTTACCATCATACATACCATCACGCCTATATTCCCCGAGGGGTTAGGCAGAGGTGTACCAATGTACACCCTCAGTTCGCCGGTATGTTGTAGGTCCCATGTAATAGGGGGCGAGCCTATTACCATTAACCGGGCACAAATCCTAACTCCGAGCTGCTACTGAGAAATTCCTTATGGAAAAACCCAATAAACTTTGCTCGACCTGGGAATCGAACCCTGGACCCCATGTTCATCAGCCGCGCTTGCGACCACGAGACCAACGGGGCATTTTTTTTTTTCATTTTTGCAATTCGATTCGATTCGATCGCATTCACGTTTCGTTTATTCCGCCCGTTCATACGAGGCCTTCTAGATGTGGCTTTGTGTATGGGGAAGACGTTTTGAGTTTGACGTAGTATTAGTATTTTTGGGACGAAAGAAATCTCATTACGAAGCAGTAATGGAAAATAGACAATGGATTGGGTGAAAAAATATGAGAGGTAAGACTGTTTTGTTAATCCGCTGTCACAAGCTTACGGGATTTTTCATACTTATTATTATAAATGCGAAAGTAAGTCTACCTGTCTGTTTGTTTGTTATGCTTTTATGACTATACTACTGAACCCATTTTGATGAAACTTGGTCTGGACCAAGTTTGAACCCGAAGAAAAGACATAGGCTGCTTTACGTGCCTTCTGAGATACGGCGGTGTTACACCGCTTACTTCCAGACTCCGGGCTGTTACTGAGAAATTCCTAATGGAAAAATCGAATAACACTTTTTGCAAGACCTGGGAATCAAACTCAGGACCCTAGGTCAACAGTCGTACTCGCCGCCACGAGACCAACAGAGCAGTTAAGTGAGGGGTTAAGTTTCGTTTTTGGATTCAGTATTGCTAAACTGACTCATAACTGGTTCCGCATCCATGTCCCTTTCACCCTGTATAACCCTAACCTTTCAAGCCAACCCCTTTCAATACTCGGCTGCCAATACCACACACTAATGGCTATATCCCTTCCAATAAATTAAACAGATAAAGAAAATGTTTCGAACGAATCCTTCCTGGAGATCAGTTTGAATTGAACGAAATGTATTAAAAGATACTTGGAAAAAAGGCATTTTGTTGGTTGTTCAATTTCAGGGTAGGCAGAATGTAGATCATGTTTTGTGATTACACTTAAGAGTGTAGATGTGGGGCAACTGCCCCGTTGGTCTCACGGTCGCGAGCGCGACTGCTACGCTAGAGGTCATGGGTTCGATTCCCAGGTCGAGCAAAAAGTGTTATTGGGTTTTTCTACGAAATTCTCAGTAGCAGCTCGGAGTTAAGATTTGTGCCCGATTAATGACACAGCCGCCACCAACATACCGGCGAACTGTAGGTGTACATTGGTACACCTCTGCCTAAATCTTCGGTGAATGCAAGCGTGATGAAGTTCAGCTGCATCCGGTTAGTCTGGAAGCCGACCCTAGCATAATTGGGAAAACCTTAAGTAGTAGATGATGTGTTAAGACAAGTACGAGTACCTACTGCGCACCCGACCTTTTTGAAGAACCTAATAAAGTCAAGGCAGGTCTTTCTAGTACATAATCTTACATACTACTCCAAGACAATGTTATACGCATAATATCACGCCTGTATTCCCTGGAGGGTTAGGCAGAGGTGTACCAATGTACACCCACAGATCGCCGGTATGTTTTAGGTCCCATGTTATAGGGGGCGAGCCTATTGCCATTAACCGGGCACAAATCCTAACTCCGAGCTGCTACTGAGAATTTCATAGAAAAACTCTCTAGCGTAGCAGTGGCACTTAGGACCACTAGGCTACCGAGGCAGTTCGGAGTAATTGAATGAAAAACGTTAAAATAAAAAACAAAAATACAAAGAACGAGTACATTTTTTCTTCTTCAAACCCTTCAAAATAAAGCATTTTATAAATGGCTTACTCAAATATACACATTGGCTAGCAACCATTCTCACTAAAAGCGTAAATTAAAAAATAAAAAAACCCGACTGCGTAAAGCATGTACCTTAAAACTGATAAGAAAAATACGAGCCCAGTAGCCTGGAATTCAGTTAAGTAACAGTCGGGACCCATTAAAAATCTAGACCGGCTCAAATCGTCCTAATAATGGGTCCCATCTATTACTTAACTGAATTCCAGACGTGTTTTTTTTTATGACATTGATTGTCGTTGAGACGAAATTGCGACTAGATTCTGAAAATTTTTAATGAGTAGAAAATAATAAGAAAATATGCTAAAGTAAACTATCATCCTAACGATGCTAGACTAAAAAAGACTTTATCTAAATTCACTAAGGAAGAATTTTACAGAACAGTACTTGTTACAATCGATTCAAGTTTCACACCCTTCCTATGTTAAAGCCGAAAGATTTGCATTGAACATCATTCATCCCGAGTCAGATCACTGGAACGTTTGCGGGCTCGACGAGCGCAGAACAAAGTGCGAATGCCTTATTAATGCTCTCTCACTCTGTCATTCCCGCCCACTACTGCACACTCTTAGCACTGTTCGACTGCTGAACAATTCATACATTTTCAGTTAACGTAAGAGAAACCAGTGTCGTCTGATACAGTAGAAATGTTCTTAGAAACTGAAGAATGTTTTTACGTAATTATTAAGTGCCTCGTTAGCTTAGTGATCCTAAGCACAACTGCTACGCTAGAGGTCTTGGGTTCGATTCCCATGTCGAGCAAAAAGTGTTAATAGGTTTTGCTATGAAATTCTCAGTAACATCTGTCGGAATTAGGATTGGTGGCCGGTTAATGGCAATAGGCTCGCCCTCTATTAGATGGGACCTCAACATACACCTCTGCCTAACCCTTCGGAGAAAACAGGCGTGATGGTACGTAATGTAATTCGTGATAGCGCACTGGTTAAAGCGCCCGCCTCTCTTGCATGAAGTTGCGTGTTCGATACCATGCCGATTCGATACCAATGTGACTTTTCAATTCATATTTGCACTTTGGATGCTATCTTGGACTTCACTGATATTGGCGAAGGACAACATCGTGAGGAAACCTGGACTTATAGGGTAAAAATAGGATAGACGCCTCAGGAGTATAGATGTCCCGATTGTAATTACTCTAGTTTCGCATATGAATCGCCTGCTATTTCATTTATCTATCGAAAGACTTTCCAACTACTACTAAGTGGACCGTGTCTCATATCTTTGTGCGATCGCATGGGGACGCAAGGAGCGATCAAAGGTTTTTCGGGATAGACGCCTTGTTTCTCAGCGTGGCGACTATCCTAAACGTAATTTTTGTGGACTAGGCAACTATCCCATACATGGGATAGTTGTCCCAAAAGCTAGAGGTCCGCAAAAATCGCTAATACGCTGAAAATATCGAAGACAATGTTTTTTACTTTTCATATATTTGTAAATAAAGAACCAAAATACTTGCTAGTTTTGCAAATAATTTTTTTTAATTTTTGTACTGGCAGATATAAAATGATTTCAAAAAGTGTAGCATCTCACTTTTATTCTAATTAAGATCAGTCTAAAATCGCCAATCTGCATTAAGCAAAGTAGTTACATATTGAGTGAAATTCATTCCTTCTAACTACAAGTTCTAAATTTTTAACCAGAGGTAAAGTCTAAGCAGTACATAAGTTTTTTCCAACAGGATCCTACCACACAAGCTCCAGCTTCCTCCTCACTGGAAACTAACACAAAACTCAAAGATCACGTAACCGATAATTAATTATTCCTCATTCGTACAAAAGTCCAATACGAACGTTTTGTCCGAGTTCGGTTACAATGCAACTCAGTTCCAACAGAATTCCGAACCATTTTACGAACCGGACAAGTTTCGCCGAGACTTGGGGGTTTCTTAAAACCGGTTTATTTGTGTACCGTCCGCATAAAACCACATTTCCCGTGGGTTCCCCGCTGTTCGGGATGGTGCTGCGTTTAAATTTAGTCGCGTAAGATTCTTTTTTCTTTTTTTTAAATCGTTAAATGGCAAACAAGCCTACGGCTCACGTGATGTTAAGTGGCCTTGCAAATGCGTTGCCTTCCCAAACACAAACTTGAAATGTGTCTTGTGCCTGTAATTACACCGGCACCCATACCCTTCAAACCGGAACACAGCAACGCTGCGTTGCGGTAGAAATAGATATGGCGGTAGTGCTTTCCCGGTCGAGCTCCTTCACAAAGAGCTCTACTACTACTGTTTGATTAAACATAACATACCATCACGCCTATATTCCCCGAAGGGTTAGGCAGAGGTCCAACAATGAACACCCATAGTTCGCCGGTATGTTTAGGTCCCATGTAATAGGGGGCGAGCCTATTGCCATTATTTTTATTTATTAACCCTTCGGGGAATATAGGCGTGACGGTATATTTTTATTATATGGATTCATTCATAGAGGACACAGTTTTAGTTTAGAGCATATCTTAACAACAACGTTGCAATTATCGTGACCTAAAAGCGTACTGCAGAAACACTCTCATCTGAATTCTAATCAGGCAAGTAAACTGGCGCGTTCAAAGCCACCCTCACCATCCATGCATGCAGTTTTGAAATTCCGTATTCCTGTCTACACTTCCTTCGATCTGAGGTTATTTATATTCCTTATAGATGTATTCCCATTCGCTTTTCAATTACACCCCTCATGTGATTATTTATTAAATCATTTCCTTACAGAAGTGAAATGGGGGTGAAATAGTGCATCGGTGTGTGCCGGATGAGGGGTAGATTTTACGAGATTCGGATTTCCAAGACACAGAATTTGTGATGTAATCTCACAACCATGTTTGTTAGGACAGTTGGGTACTCCACATCCCTAATGAATTGACACACTTTTTATGAGCTGTCAAAACGGTACTCCCTCATAGATTTTGTATTGTTATAGTAAATTGTAACGGCAATTATTTGCCAACTCAATTGATTTCAAAGCAACTAAAAATATATTTTTACAGTTAATTGAAAATTAATCGAATTTTCAGGGCGAAAATTAAGTGTTTTTATAGGGAAATTTGGTAAGGAATTATTATGGAACTGCGTAAATAGCACCATAAACCTGTCTTGTGTTTTCTAATTGAATTACCTTTTTATTACTATTTTTGGGTGCACATATTCTGTGCACACTAGCAGCCTCGTTAGGCTAGTGGTCCTAAGCGCGACTGCTACGCTAGAGGTCTTGGGTGCGATTCCCAGGTCGAGCAAAAAGTCTTATTGCGTTTTTCTATAACATTCTCAGTAGCAGCTCAGAGTTAGGATTAGTGCCCGGTTAATGGCGACAGGCTCGCCCCCTATTACATGGGACCTGAACATACCTGCGAACTATGGGTGTACATTGGTATACCTCTGCCTAACCCTTCGGGGAATACAGGCGTCATGGTATGTTATGTTGTGAATATTTTTTTTGAGATCCTAAATAAATAAAAAATAAATAGTGTCAACTAATCAGTTACAAAATTCCCTGATCACAATTGAGCTAATGTTTATAATACACTCCAGAAACATTTATCGCAATGAGAAGATAAACAAGTAAAAGTTAAACACAATCTTACGCTAACTTTGCATTTCAATTCTGGAATTCAGTTGGAAACGGTTGAAAACTTTATTTTCCAGCACCTTTAGTGCCTCGTTGCGTAATCCAATGAAGACTTTAACTAACGAACGTTACTTATGTGTACTTTTAAAAAGTCTCGAAATTTAAATGATAAAAGAAAGAAAACTACATACATAGGAACATGACGTCAGTATTTACTAAAATAGGTACATGAAAGGGTAGGTTGAGTCTTCGTCACTCATATTTTGCTATATAAGCCATGCAATAATTAAATCATCATCATACTATCACGCCTATATTCCCCGAAGGGTTAGGCAGAGGTGTAGCAATGTACACCCACAGTTCGCCGGTATGTTTAGGTTCCATGTAATAGGAGGCGAGCTTATTGCCATTAACCGGGCACAAATCCTAACTCCAAGCTACTACTAAGAATTTCATAGAAAAATCCAATAACACTTTTCGCTCGACCTGGGAATCGAACCCAAAGCTTTCTAGCGTAGCAATCGCGCTTAGGACCACTAGGTTAACGAGGCAGTTTAAAAAATATCATATATGTAACAAAAAGTACAAAGGCGGACTTAATGCCTTAGGCATTCTCTACCAGTCAACCAAAAGAGGTGAAGAGATAACATGACAGGTGCATTAAATATATTATTTTTATATTTACCATTCCTTATATTACTCTGTAATATCGCTAGATGCCTTAATACCCACTATATCGCTCTATTTCCTTATCTAAAACCCCTACATTTCTTTCCACCAGAGCTAGCACTTACATTTCCCGATATCGATACCTTTACACCAATTTGGGAGGCCGCCTATGTTTAAGTAGGTCGGTAGTTGCCAAGTGGGATCCCTAATTAATCCCGTTTGTCCAGTCTAATGGGGCCTGCGAGGATTTAGGGTAATATCCTGTTACATCTATATGTTCGGCTGGCTGCCTTAGTTGGAATATGTGCCTAATGGTGGTGGAATTACTGAGGTTTTGGGTATTCCAAAATTAAACTAAAGAGATTTGTAAGGAAGATAGAAAGAGATAGACACACTTCTAAGGGTTGCTTCTTTGATATTAGTATTTTAAGCGAATTGTATCGGCAGCGCCGTGCGTACAAACGTGATCTAATAATATGTTAGTCAATATGTAATTGATAAAAAAAAAATGTAAGTAACTCAAAAACTCGTAATAAAAATACCAATTTTTTAATTACGGGTATAACTATGAACTTAAGTTATTTAACAGAAAAGCTGAATGACCATAAGCATAGATATTAGTGGCCTTACCTTATCTACAAAATTTCATCGAATTTCATAAAGTAAGCGACAAGTCGAAAAAAATATTTGATGATTTCATCAGAAAGGCATATCTAGAAGTCATGATTTAGTAATTTTATCAGGGAGAGCACTTATAAGCCAACAATCTAACAAATATTTTATCATAAGCTCAAATAAGCCCCATACAAAATCAAAACAACCTAACAGTCACCACAAATCATCTCAAATTCCCAAATCTCATAAAAATATTCCGCGAAACTCCAAGGAAAATATGAAAAGGCAACTTCTAGCAATCCTTCCAAAAAACTGCTTAACCAAATTGCTCGGCTGCAAAAACTTTGTAACCCAAGCGGCGTACGATGAAATAACAGAAATCCGAAAAATAATTCTGAACACAGGAAGCATTTGAACAGATGGAAATTCCCTTCCCCCCTCCCTGAATAAAACAAATAAAGGACAAGTTGGTAGGAAAAAAGAATTTCCATCCAATAGTGTTTGGCTGGTCCTCGGCATTTGATTCCATGTAGACGCCATTTTTCTTAAACTCTGTCGCCCAATGAATTGTAAGAGATTTTGATCAAGTTAGCGCCGAGACACTAGGCATTTTGGTATAAAACTGTTCTGAATCCTAATTTGAAGTTAACCAACTGAAATCCCAGTGACGTCACACCTACGTCATTTTAAAATGTCTGACATTTTGAGGATAGATAGAGAAACATGTTTTTAAGAAGATATTCTTACTTCTTAGGTTGTATAGCGCGAACCCTTTTTCAGGTATAAGGAATAAATGGTATAATAGCCGCCACGATGCTGACGCTGCACGCGATCACTCCGACTGACGTTCCAATCGCGTGCAGCAACGACGACTCAAAAACCCCGAAATGAGCTTGAAGTTTGTGCTCATGACTCCTGGCGGTTATTTCAATTTATTCACGTTAAAATGTCACTCCTGGTATTTTCAAATAGTTATATAGGATATTTTAAAAACCACTATTCATTAACACTTTCTGAGGGTTACAACTTAAGCCACGTAAGCAGGAGAGATTATAATGCACGACTGTGTGCGCAAACATAGGTGCACCCCCTCTTCTCTCACTCTCAAAGTCTGATGGGACGGCAATCCGACACAACCGGAGCGAGATCAGGCGCAAAAACAACGGTTTCACATGATTTCTAAAGCACGGGGTGTCACATCACCAACTTTCAAACTTCAGGCAGCTACTGAGAAATTTCTGAAGGAAAAAGCCGATAGCACTTTTTGCCCGACCTGGGAATCGAACTCCAGAACCGCATGCTCAATAGTCGCGAGAACGATGGCACACAGGATCATAACGTATTAATGGCATAAAAAGTGCGACGATAAAATTGGACACACATTTGTTCTTACACGTACGATGAGTTTTTAAATAAAACTAGTATATATCCTTGTGATTTGTGGTATATACTGTGTCTATACGAGTAGTCCTATCACTTGAGGCTTTATCTGCATTATTCGCTTGTTGTTCTGCCGGTCGGGATCGCCGGAAGCTGTGGCAATACGATTTATATGAAAATCCGGTTACCGAGGCTGGGATTGACGTTTGTCAGTGCTCGTTGACATATAAGATTCACTGGTACACTGACCTGTATATATGGACAGGCTCTAACTATGAAATAATTGCTGAAGCTTTGAGACAGAAAATGGCCGTGTGAAATGGACGTGTTTCATACGAATATGGACCTTATTTGAAACTCCAATTGGCGGACATAACACATTCTGACAGATATCTTTTGGGTTCTGTACTTGAAAGGACCCTATGAGTAAGCCACCGCAGTCCGCCTGTCTGTCCGTACGTCTATCTGTCAATGGGCTGTATCTCATGAACCGTAATAGGTACACACTTGAAATTTTCACAGAGTGTGTATAAAACAGAACAAAGTTAAAAATGAAAGGGTTTCCTATTTTATTAAACATGTCTTTTATTTGTATTGCCAAACATTTTTCCTACGGCTTCAGTTGTACAGACCCCTTCGTGTACGAGCCTGACTCTTACTTGGCTGGTTTTTTTAACACTTTTAGAAATTAAAGACCAACTAAAAACTAACTACTAACTAACTGAAAAACTACTAACTGACTAATTAAAAAAAACACAACTTATAATAAAGAATTATAATGTTCACTTTGATAACGTTGATATATTTGCCTTAACACACAATGAGTTCAAGAAAAGCATTGTTGAAATACTAAACATCATTTTGTCACTTATTTATTTGATAAGATTAGATAAGATTAGTATTAGCCTCAACACTCTCTATGTATGTACCAATTTTACATTTTTTTCTTTATTAATATGTGGAAACATCGTGAATTCTACGTTAGTCTATTTTTAAACTTGTAATTACTTGTAAGACACAATGTACGCTTGTTTGTTTCCCTAATAAAATAAAATGAAGACATAATAACGCTATGGTAAAGATTAAAGAAAAAACGATAAAAGAAAAAATTGCCAGCCTTTTGGGCACTTGGCCCATTGACAACGATGCTACCGAGTTTTTGGTTGCTCTATGAGCTTCCTTTTTTTATAATTGCACAAACTTTGTAATTATTATAATTTATAAGTGTTGTATTACTGTTTCTAAATAAAAATCTACTTGAAACAAAAATAATAAAAAAACATCGGCTTCGTATAAAATGACTTAATCTCTAACCTACTAAACCTACACAAAGCAAGAGCACGTAGAGGCTTTGAAATTGTGAATGTTTTAAAGAGACAAATCGCTTCCCCATTGGTCCGGAATTGGGCCACATTAGCCTGCGTTGCTCAGTCTAATCGACCTACTGTAGAAGACGAATTACGGAGACGTGCTAACGTATTTTTAGACTAAGCTAAGCTTCGTGCTTGTTTTACGTTTGGGGGTAAGTAGGATTAATCTCTCGATAGATTAAAGTGGATAAATGGGGTCAGTTGTGTCAATAAAAACAAACTTCAAAAAGACGATGCATGTATTTCATTTAAAAATTCTTGGTAAGGTGATATTTTTTTACTATGGCGACATCTTTCTACAGTGAGGGATAAAATGAGACAATCATGTTTTCATTATATTATTTTTTGGCACAAAATAATTGTTTGTGTTTCAAATTATTATTCTAATTAGTATATTATATTTCCCAAATTAATTCTTAAATTATTAATGCCCAACCAAAGACGTAACTGAAAAAATCATGCGGACATCTAATAATACCAACCTGTTATTGTCCCACTGCTGGGCAAAGGCCTCTTCTCGTACAGAGAAGGCACGAGCATTGGTCACGACGTTTGCTCAAAGCGGATGGTGATTTCAGACTACATAATATTAATAAAAGTCCAGATTAGGATAAGCTAAGCAGCCAGCTGCCAGTCTTTTGGGCACTTTTCCAGTTAACGGTAATGCGGAGGAATTGTTTGATGCCACTTAGGATTTTAATTATTTTTTGTTTTTTTTTCAGGTTATCATATTTGATGATGATGTCATTAAGCCGATTTCAGCCACAGCGAATGCAATTCGAACTTCCCTTCAAGGTGGGTTGCGTGGATATCCTGCTCTTTCATGTGGCTTCATCATATTTGTTGAGTCGAATATTAGTGATGTCCAAAATAAATTTAGAACCTTCACAAAATGGCCAGAAGTCATCATCATCTACTTAGCCTGTTCCCAACTATGTTGGGGTCGGCTTCCAGTCTAACCCGATACAGCTGAGTACCCATGTTTTACATGGAGCGACTGCCTATCTGACCTCCACAACCCAGTTACTAGGCAACACAATACGTCTTGGTTAGACTGGTTGTCAGTCTTTCTGGCTTCTGACTATCCGTAACGACTGTCAAAGATCTACGAATGACAGCCGGGACCAACGGCTTTACGTGCTTTCCGAGACACGGGGGTGTCACACCACCAACTTTCAAACTCCGGGCTGCTACTGAGCAAATCCTAATGGAAAACTCCAATAACACTTTTTAAATCAAAATCAAAATGGCCAGAAGTAAATTTATTAAATAGTTCTTGAATTTACGCGAATATTACTAAACTGTAGAAAATTAAAAGAAAATTAAATTAAAGATATTTAAACGATTCCTCCCCATCATAAAAGGACGCCACATTTTAAAAGGCTTCAAGGAGATCCTCGTTCCACATTTTTATGGACGGAAAAACTTGTTGCTAGATTTTGTGGAATATTATATTTTTATGTGAAAAACATTAAATTTTATTCCTTTCTCCAGAAATTATAATTATGAGGTATTTATTTGTATATCTTCGTCTGGTACCAACACACCTCACTGGATTGTTTGCGGATACTCATGTAATAATATTCTACGAAGCGAATTTCCGGTGACAGCCGCCAATCTCAATGGACACTAGGTAGGTATTAAATATATTATAGTGCACAAGTGTGTGCGCAAACACACACTTCCTCATCTCTTACTCTCAGAGTCCAATGAAAGGGCAACCTGACACGGCTAGACAGAACTAACGGCTTTACGTCTGAAGTACGGAGGTGTCACACAACCAACTTCTAAACTCCGGGCTGTTACTGAGGAAATAACAATTGAAAAACCCAATAAAATGTTGCCTAACCTGGAAATTGAACGTAGGGCTCCAAGCTCAGCAGTCGCTCTTGTGACCACGAGAACGGCTGGGCAATCATGCGCATATTATGACTATTTATTGAAATAGTATTCATTATTGAAATAGTGATCTAGTAATTTAATTTTGGTGATTGTTTTTTTTTTAATGTCGTTTTATGGCAACAAATCCGACGAGTCATGTAATGTTAAGTGGTCACCCTACCTATAGACATCTGCAATACCAGAAGTCTTGCAAATGCGTTGCAAGCAATCCTAGAGGCAAAATTAAAATGTCGCATGTGCTTGTAATTACACCGGCACCAATACTCTTCAAACCGGAACACAGCAACGCTGCTTTGCGGCAGAAATAGGTATGGTGGTAATACTTCTCCGGACGAGCTCCTTCACAAAGAGCTCTACTACTACTAAACCCAAGACACTCTCCCAACATCGTCATCCTTCCAAAATCCAGTCCAAGAATAAAAAATAAATTCTCTTTAAAAATGTTTGTGGCCATCCATCATTGAACAGCGGTACATACAATGGTCCATTATGGGATATTCGGAGCGGCCGGTGACCCGGCGTCATTAGAGCTCGGCGCTCTCGCATCTGCAAAAAGTTTTCCTTCATAAAACAGCAGTGGGAGTGGAGTGGTGTTGCAGCTATATATTTTTTTAAAGTAACTTTATTTTTTTATAGCTTTTAGATTCAGAGAGTATTTCAAAGGTAGTTTCAAAATGGCTATCATAATATAACACAGTGAATAATTAATTCTTGTGAGTTAATTGTGTGTTGTGGAAATTAAAGTTTTTGATGAACTGCAACGACAATTTGTAAACTGCTAACTTAAATAATCACCGGTCATATAAAAACCCATTCACACTACAATTACACTAGAAACATCCGTACAACTATTAAATTAACGTATTTTACGCCTCCTGATTTGTTTAATAAACATTGACAGTAATGAGCTGAAGAACGAAAGTAATCGGAATAGCTTTTGTTCACTACTGAATAAAGAAAAAACTCAAGAGATTTTTTTTTTTTACTAACATCGACTCCATGCCACCTATGTAGGCGAAACAAACGCTTTCATTTCAGCAGGTTTTCGTCCGCTGTCGAAACTTATTTGCATAAGTAAAACTGGGAAATGAACCGACAAATGCACGGTGCCCAATTGATTCTCTTGGCAAGTAAGTAATCCTGGACTATTGATAATTGTGAATCAATATTGCGATACTCTCTCTCGTTAGCCTAGTGGTCCTAAGCGCGACTGCTACGCTAGAGGTCTTGGGTTCGATTCCCAAGTCAAGCAAAAAGTGTTATTGAGTTATTCTATGAAAATCTCAGTAAAAGCTCGGAGTTAGGATTTGTGCCCGATGAATGACAATAGGCTCGCCCCCTATTACATGGGACCTAAACATACCGGCGAACTGTGGGTGTACGCTGGTACACCTCTACCTAATCTTTGGGTGAATACAGGCGTGATGGTATGTTATGTTATGTCAACCATATACGAGGTGTAAAACAAGTCTTATTTTTGATGTAAAAAAATCTCTGTTCATAGTAGTGGCCAATCCAACAAATACGCATACACAAAAAATTGCATTGACAATTCAAATGCGCTTGTAAATTGTTTAATTGTAATAATTGCTTTGACATTTACCGCATCTGATAATATTTAACATAATTTCCGGCAGGAATAAAAAACTTCCCTTCAATAGGTATAGTCTGTGCCCCCTCTCCTTTTTCAGTCCGAAAAACACAACAGGCCTGGTCACAATCGGTCTTTATGTACAGCCGTACACAAAGACCAGTTCCCAGCATTTTCCATGAAGGACCACACAAAACACAAGCTTTCTTTGAAAGTGTCTATACAACTTGAAGTCACGTAGTGCAATATCGGTGTTCGGTAAAAAGATACTTGTAACTACACTCGCTTCCTCAGTTTCTTGCAATTTACCAGTATGTAGGTATAAACAGCTGTTACAGAGAACATTTTTATCTTTTATTTTCGGAATTTCTGCGAAAGAATACACAGAGAAAAGTTCTTATATAACTATGTTACCAGTAAAAATCTATTTAAAAATGCTAACTTCAATTTCTACTAGTAGTATTATAGCTCTTTGTGAAGGAGCTCGTCCGGGGAAGTACTTCCACATACCATCACGCCTGTATTCCCCGAAGGGTTAGGCAGAGGTGTACCAATGTACACCCACAGCTCGCCGGTATGTTTAGGTCCCATGTAATAGGTGGCGAGCCTATTGCCATTAACCGGGCGCAAATCCTAACTCCGAGCTGTTGCTGAGATTTTCATGGAAAAATCCAACGGCACTTTTTGCTCGACCTGGGAATCGAAACCAAAACCTCTAGCGTAGCAGTCGCGCTTAGGACCAGTATACCAACGAGGCATTTACCACTAGTACAGCACCACAGTACTCCCCCCTAACTATTTCTGCCGCAAAGCAGCGTTGCTGTATTCCGGTTTAAAGGGTATGGCTACCGGTGCAATTACAACCATATGAGACATTTCAACTTTGTCTCTGGGACGCATTTGCAAGGCCTCAGGTATTGCAGATGTCTATAGGTAGCGGTGACCACTTAACATTAAGTGGCCCGTGCACTTGTTTGCCATGTAATGAATTAACTAAAAAGCTAACTTTAAAAAATAGTTCCTCTTGTCTCATGGGTGCGTTTATGAACAAACATCCGAGGTGTGAAAATACATATTACATATGATTTTCATTTAACACATAACATACCATCACGCCTGTATATCCCGAAGGGTTAGGCTTAAGTTCACCAGTATGTTTAGTTTCCATGTAATAGGGGGCGAGCCTATTGCCATTAACCGGGCACATTATTGAACTGCCTCGGTAGCCTAGTGGTCCTAAGCGCGACTGCTACGCTAGAGGTCTTGGGTTCGATTCCCAGGTCGAGCAAAAAGTGTTAGTGGGTTTTTCTATGAAATTCTCAGTAGCAGCTCGGAGTTAGGATATGTGCGCGGTTAATGGCAATAGGCTTGCCCCTTATTACATGGGACCTAAATATACTAACCGGACAAGTGCTAGTCAGACTCGCCCACCAAGGGTTCCGTAGGTAGGATGATTATAAATTACAGAATTAAATAAATACAATTTTCGTTTCACATACTTCGGAGACAAAGACGGGAACGGTATTTTTTTTATATTTTCCATTATAAATAAGAAATAATGTGTCGAAAAATATAAATGTAATGTATTTTGCAATGTGCACATCAAGCCCTTAAATTTGATACCTCATTTGTACTAGTAGCTTTAATTTGAACTTCGACCCCCTATAAAAAAATATTGACCCCCATTTTTTAAGATTCAATTACAAATGTATTGTTTTAAGACTTTTGCTTGTACTTTTTTTTTTTTAGTAGGTGGGAAATCATCAAATAACTTCTGCCGCCCTGAGCGGGGCGGGAGGGAGTGTCAGACTTTTACTGACTAAAACCCACCCATGTTCCTTCTTGTGCCCTTTGCGCTCCGGGGGAGCGGTATCTCTTGCGAACAACCCGCAGCCCCGGCAGGCATCGGCCCTCAGTGGCCCCTTCCTTTTGCTGACATCTCTTTGAGGCGCGCGTGGAACACGAACGCGCCGTCGACACGGCTTGTCGTTACGTAACGGTGAGCTACCCATTGCTCACCGTCCACAGGCCCGTATCTACGGTGGCCGGGAGTCGTCTCGCGGCTCCCGACGTCCGGTTTGCTTGTACTTGTGGTCTATAACGATGTTACTTACTAAATTTCATAGTTCTAGGTCAACGGGAACTACCCTATGAGTTTTGATTCCCTTTATAGTGTCGAAATCGGGACCGCAGTAAACAGTTTAACTTGATACCTCCACGTATTCCAGAAATAAAGGGTCTTTACAGAAAGACAGACGGACAACAAAGTGATCTTATTAGGGTCCCGTTTTTTCCTTTTGAGATACGGAACCCTAATATGTATTCCGTGTGGAAATCGCACTAAAGACACGCAGTTCAGTGAATCAGTCACACCAATGCAAATGCGCCAACCGTGTCATCAAATGCGAGAATTAAACATAATTAATTGTCCACGCTACACAGCCACGCGAACGAATAAGAACATTGCTCAACAAGAAATATAAAACGTATGCTCCAATTATTCCATTCGTAATAATAACGTCGCATTTCTGGTTTAAAGCACTACAGTAACTGACCTCTTTAAAAAGAAACCAGAATATAGCACTGGATTTCAGTTGCTCGTAATAATATAATATTCTGAATAAATCAGAATTCATTTTGCGTATGCCCCACTATGAATATTTACGACAAACCTACATAAACCTTGCATTTTGGGTTTAATTTCTTAATTTATTAATGGGTGAGCGATTTTTCGGTAATAACATAACATAAAATACCATCACACCTGAAGTCCCTGAAGGGTAAGGCAGAGGCGTGCCAATGTACACCCAAAGTTCGCCGGTATGTTTAGGTCCCATGTAGTAGGGGGCGAGCCTATTGCTATCAACCGGGCACAAATCCTAACTCCGAGCTGCTTCTGAGAATTTCACAGAAAAATCTAATAACACTTGGCTCGACCTGACAATCGAACCTAAGACCTCTATAGCGTAGCAGTCACGCTTAGGACCACAAAGCCAACAAGGCATTTTTCGTTAATGCATTTTGTCATTATCATCATATCTCCATATCACGTATCATGACGGCCCAGTGGTTAAGGCATCCATGCATGCACCTCTCATGCATAAGTCTGGGCATTCAAACCCGGCAAGCACCAATGTGACTTTTTCAATTCATATGTACTTTCTAAGTTTATCTTGAAAATCAATGATATCGGCGAAGTAAAAAATTGAGTGTTAACCTTTTTTTTAAGGATGGGAAATCATCAAATCACTTCTTCCGCTCTGGGTGGAGCAGAAGGGAGTGTCAGGCTCCTACTGGCTAACCCATCCGTGTTCCTCCTATCGCCATTTGCGTTCCAGGGTCGCGGTGACTATTTCGAACAAATTTCGCAACTCTGGCGTCGTAAGTAAACCTGGACTTGTAATTAAAATAAGTCTGAAATCCCCAATCCTCCTTGAGCAAGCATGGTGATCAAAACTCGTGGCTTCTCTGTTTGACATAAGGCCTTTGGCCCACAGGGAGAAAATAATAGGCTAATATTATTTATTCTTATTCAAAGTAAAGCAGAACCGGCGACAAATACAAAACCCAGATTGAACTACATTTATTCCAGAACCTAATAAACTTTAATGTTTAAAACCTACACAGATTAAACACAACCACACCCACTTAAAATTCCACCACCTAATTCAAAAACACAGTCTAAAGTTCGAAACCAAACTTCAAAATCCATTACCACTAATATCCCCGACCATTTCACAGCCACTGAACATAAACAGTAATGTAAATAATACCTAATAAATACTCATACACCGTACGTTTGGTGTAATAAAGGTAATTCTCTAGTATTTCAACGCGGTACCGAGCTAGTTCCATGTTATGGTCGAGACAATGTCGTTACGAGGAACGAAAGGGATTTTATTTAAATAGTTCCGTTGGCGTTGGGTTTATATTGAAATTCTTGTGGGAAGCTGACATTTTTTTTAAGTAATTTGAAAGTTGTAAGTGTTCCTTGAAATAATAATTTGTTAGATCGATCTTATGTTTTAGTAAAATAATACTATATTAATCGTACTCACCAAAGAATGTGTTAGTTAAGTATAGTACTCGCCACGGGTCGTGTGATTTCGGGTTAATTCCGAGGTTTTTTGGGGCGCAGACGTTGCACGCGATCGGTCCAACTGACGGACCAACCGCGTGCAGGGTCGGCGGCCCAAAATACCCAGAAACTCCTGGCGACTAATATACTAACATTGTTATTATCTTACTATCACTAAATTTATCAATGCGAAAATATGGATGGATGTTTGTTACTCAATCACGTCAGAACTCCTGAACATATCTGGATGAAATTATGCTCAGATATAGATTATAGTCTAGAATTGTAAATAGGCTACTTTTCATCTCGTAAAAATGTACGGTTCTCGTAGGATAGTATATTAACTTTGACGAGGACGAAATCACGAGTGGAAAGTAGTTTAAAAATAATGTATGTTCGTATTCTTCCGCTTCTTTTGTTCAATTATCGCTGCAATATTGACTTTACAAAAGCAACTAAAATACTTTGAAAACATTTTGAATGTAGTTCAGAAAGTATGAGAAATAAATCAAGAAACAACATCTGAGCACACACACATTAAAACATTGATTGCTAAAATTAAAACCCTCTTCATTGCTGTAGTCGGATAAAAATGCATCGTAAACACATTCCAACCTATTTTAACATGTAAAGGGTTTAGAACGAAGAACTCCATATTTCGTAGGACGCTCGAAAATTTTTCAATCTACCCTTTAGGTGGTAGTACATGCCTGTTCAACCGAGCAGTAACAAAAACGGCAATTCATGGACGTTCTCAATTCAAAATGGAATGCGTTCGGGACAGTGTCGACGGTGAGCGATGAAGGCCGAAGGTTGACGATGTTTCACGAGAATTGCCGAAGACGATTCTGTTTTATTTTTACTACATTTTTAAGAGGCTCTTTCTGAAATTAGTTAGTTACTTTACTGGTGGCTTGTAAGATTTGGTTTTTGTAATTTCTTTAACGTTGTATGAATTAGGAGCTTTTTTGTAGTTTAAGACTGCCTGTCCAGAGAAGCGGTGCGAGTCTATAATAGTAAAATAACCTAAACACAGGACTTATAAATAATATTAAAGTTACGACGATTACTTTTAATTATGACTGTACATTTTATAAAAAAAACCGGACACCACCGAGGGTTCCGTCCGTAAGATCATTATAATTTACAGAATTTTTACGTATACTTAGAAGTTTGATTTTTTTGCAACTTCATGGGATCTCAGACCACGAATTCCCGAAATAAAGGGTCTTGACAGACAGACAGACAGACGAACGGACAACAAAGTGATCTTATAAGGGTTCCGTTTTTTCCTTTTGAAGTACGGAACCCAAAAAACAAAGGAAGAATCTCATAGGGCATCAAAAATCTCACCCGGATCGCTGTCGATAGGGCAAGTGCTCAAAAGGCTGGCAGCATTGCCACGTTGTATGAAAAGGCCTGCCCTCTGATCACGTAGAGAGTCGACCAGTCACTTAGATTTCTACTACGCCGACATCAGATATCTGGCTTAGTAGCCAAAATTTGTCTACGCATTGTACATTTTTGGGAGGGTACAGAATAAAGGTCAACAACCCTTATAATGCATTCCTCTCACCAAAACTTCAACCATTAACTATTATAAAACAAACTGTTCACAGTATCATACATCGTTCGCCGTGGTCGCAGTAAAACCTTTTTAATTGAAAAACTTTTACAAAGAGGCTTACTCCAGCTACAATGTAGCTGTATATAACAGTGTATCATATTTCCAGTTTTATTTATGTTTTCCTTGGGAATTTTCATGAGATTTTCTTTATATCTATTATCGCTTAAAAATTGTGGAAAATTCTTTGAAAATAGAGGCGCTTTTTAACAGCATGGAAGGAATCATACATATTGAATATCAGTATACATTTAGGGTCAAGATAAAAGGTAACAATATATTATATTATTATACTGAAGAAAAAAAATATCTACATTAAAAAAAAATATATATATATATATTTGATATATATATATTTATTTTTATTATATATTTATTTAAATATATATATTTTAAAATATCACACAAATCTTTGTAAATCGTTCGTAGCCTCTTGCATAGTCGCGAGCTACGCCGTAGCGTATTGTGCTACGAGCTACGAGCAGTAAGGGCGGGGGTTACGTAGACACGTCGTCGGTGCTGCAAGGAGTTTTAACAACTCAAGAAAGTATTTCGAAATAAACATGGATGTCTTTTCTAATGATCGTAATTATATTCAATACATTAAATAAGCAATTAGAATCTATTTTCCGAGATCGAGATCTCTCCCCGATCGTGTCGAGTTGCTGTCTCTCGAACTATGAAAGTGAAGGTAAAGAAGAGAGAGAAGCCTACATTTCCTTATACACTATAATATATCTCCTGCGTTCTTTACTACTGCTAGTCTCTAATAATAACCGACATTCAGCCACAAAATTATTTCTTACTAGCTGCACTAGCAGACTTCGTACTGCCTCAATCGATAAAAAAATACCTAAACTTTTGTATAAATTAATCTTAAAACAAACAAAACGAATCCGTATTTAATAAAAAAGCATTTTTTTTATGAAGCATGAAGTTTTATTGTTATTTTCGACACATCATGTTGCTTACTTACAAAACAGAGTTTTCCTGAAATACTAATTTAATATGAACTTTATTGAATAGCCATAAAGTTCAAATTGACTCCACATTTTATTTAGAAAACGTTTATATGGGAAAAGAAAAATAAAAGGGCGGTTTTTAGGGTTTTCCCGGCAATTATTCGAATTTTTCTCACCTTTTAAACCGTCCCTAGACCTTCACGAATATTTCAAGACCAAGATAAGATAAATCCGTTCAGCCGTTCTCGAGTTTTAGCGAGATTAACGTACCAATTGATTTTTGTTGATTTTCATCTCTTCTAAGAAAACATAATCAGTCTAAATTAAACATTACAAAACGAAAATACAACGCAAACACGACGTCTTCAAAATCCTATTACATCACAAGTCCTTATTTACCTTCCTACAATGCCTAACAGTGAACAAAGGCTCTCATTATGATAAAATTGAGATAACTGAGTCCTGAACAAACAGTTTCGTCTTACAAGCACACGTATTGTCTTAATTACGAGTTGATAAGTATAATGGAGGATATGCTAAGTTTGGAGTACACAATTACGAGAAGTATGTCGTTGTAATGATGAAGGATGTGAGGGAAACATTTACGTTTTTAATTTATTTGTTAAGTTTTTTATTTGAAGTGTGTTGTTGTTATTTTATTTTAAACCTTATTTACAAGCTACACCAACATACCATCACGTCTGTATTTCCCGAAAGGTTAGGCAGAGGTGTAACAATGTGCATCCACAGTTCGCCGGTATGTTTAGGTCCTATGTAATAGGGGGCGAGCCTATTGCCATTAGCCGGGCACATATCCTAACTCGGAGCTGCTACTGGAAATTTCATAGAAAATCCCAATAAAACTTTTTGCTCGACTAGGGAATCGAACCCAAGACCTCTAGCGTAGCAGTCGCGCTTAGGACCACTAGGCTAACGAGGCAGCTATTATATACTTTTAGTCTTCTGCCACTACGTTTCTTTTTCTAAGTGTCTGTCTATGTATCAGAGTTCAATCTTAGAGCTTCTGTCACTATCTAGGGCTTTTTGGATCTCTAACCCGTCCTTCTCCTTATAGTTTCATTTAGTATCAGAAAAAGTCAGGCAACCAAAATTGCATACAACCCAATCATAGAACATTCAAGTTCGGTACTCAGATATCTGTATAACAACATAACATCTTTATCGTCGAACTAGAACATGGAACTAGAATAACTAAAGCCTGCCGACTTCAAGCGACTTCGACTTCAACTGAAACTTAGCCGACACGTGCATAGTTCGGAGCTAGTGCTTATCATAACGTGTACGTAAGTACTCCTGTTTTGGATCAATGAATTTTAGTACTGCGAGTTTGAGATACCGAGTTAGAACCATTGTGAGTTTGTATGTTTGTTGCTTTATCACGCTTGAACAACTGAACGGGTTCGGATGAAGTTTGGCATATAGGTAGACTATGTTCTTGATTCAAATATAGGATACTTTTTATCCGAAAAAAAGCGAAGTTTTGTGGCCAAAGACATTTTTTCAATCTGTAGTAACTAATCTCAAAATCTAAAGTTTCTTTGTTTGTTTTATCGCGTTAATCTCTAGAAAAAAAAAAACATTTTTTCAAAAAATGTTTTTATGTGATAGTCAGACTTATGAGGAATAGTATAAGATACATAACACGCTTCGGCACATGGAAGTGGGGCAGTAACCAAAGACGTAATTTAACGCGGGTGAATGAAATCACTCGGACGAAATCGCGAGCAGAAGTTAGTGTTAATAAAAAAAATACGACGTCACGCTTTCGTGAAAAGCAGGGGAGTGTAGATGAACATGTATCGCCAGCGTGACTGTTGAGCGTGTGGTCCTGGGTTCGATTTTCAGGTCGGGCAAAAATATTTATTGGGTTTTTCCATTACGAATTTTTCAGTAGCTGGCCGGAGTTTGGAAGTTGGTGGTGTGACAATCCCGTGGCTTGGAAAGCACGTTAGTCTGTTGGTCTTGTGCCTGATCTCTCTCCCCGGTTGCACCGGATTGCCGTCCCATTGGACTATGAGAGTAAGACGCACATACTTGTGTACAATAATATCTCCTGCGTTCTTGACTATTCTCCTTAATTGTGTCCGAAATCAGTCTGAAGAATATTGACTATTCAGCTCTAGATATGGAAACACAAAACCTCTTTTAACCAACGATGCAGTACATCAATGGCCAATAAAGTGATTTATAGCAACTTTTATACCAACAGCGCAATGGCGCACATCAATCACTTTCAATCCATTTGGAGCTGAATAAATAACTCCCGCGTCGATACTCGAAGCTTTTTAATGGTTATAAGCGTGTATTTATTATGTACGGAATAAAATAAAATAGGAACGTTTATTTTAGTTTGTTTTTCGTTGTGAATTTCAGAAAAATAATCAACAAAAAAAAATCCAGATTTGATTTAAATTACCATCACGCCTGTATTCCCCGAAGGGTTAGGCAGAGGTGTAACAATGTACACCCACAGTTCGCCGGTATGTCTAAGTCCCATGTAATAGGGGGCGAGCCTATTGCCATTAACCGGGCACAAATCCTAACTCCGAGCTGCTACTGAGAATTTCATAGAAAAACCCAATAACACTTTTTGCTCGACCTGGGAATCGAACCCAAGACCTCTAGCTATTATAACATAGATTTATATTATTTCTAGGCATATTTAATGATTAATTCAAACATAAAACTTACTTAAATAATAATAAGATTACAAACTACGAGTATGTACAGTTAATATAAAATGCAAAAAAGGAAGCTTATAGGGCATCAAAAAAGTCTTCAGCATCGCTGTCAATGGGACAAGTGCCCAAAAAGCTGGCAGCATTGCCATGTTGTATGGCAATATCTATTATCATTTAGAAGTTTAGAAGTTGGTGGTGTGACACCCCCGTGACTCGGAAGGCACGTAAAGCCGTTGGTCCCGGCTGTCATTCGTGGATTCTTGACAGTCGTTACGGATAGTCAGAAGCCAGGAAGTCTGACAACCAGTCTAACCAAGAAAATGGGTTGTGCTGCCTAGTAAATGGGTTGTGGAGGTCAGATAGGCAGTCACTCCATGTAAAACACTGGTACTCAGCTGCATACGGTTAGTCTAGAAGCGGACCCCAACATAGTTGGGAAAAGGCTAAATAGATATTTATAACACATTTCAATTTTGTTTCTGAGATGTCAACGCCTTTGACAAAGCCTTTGATATTACAGAAGTATTTAAGCAGCTGTCACTACTTAACGTCAGATTGGCCGTCGACTTGTTTTGCCAACCAAAGAAAATAAATATATAAAAAAAAAAAAACAAAAACACCAAGCTTCCCAGTCCCGGACAAATTTCTCAAAAACTTTTTCGTCAAAATAAAAAAAAAGCAACCAGCAATTGCAAGACTAAAAAATTTAATGCAAAGTTTTATTCAAGGCTGGCAAGCGAAGGGACGATAAATTGGAGCAAGATAGTTGTACGGCAAGGAACATTAAACCAAGCTGCGCTGGGTACAGGCTGCGTGCTAATGAATACAACCTTTTCGCACTAACTATGGGAGTATAACTGAACTTTTATATTGATAGACAGTTTTGAAGACATGTCTCATGTCCCACAATCCTACTAATTCTACTTAATACATATTATGAATGCGAAAGTTTGTGCGGTTGCATGGATGTTTGTTACTCTTTCACGTTTAAACGGCTGAACGGATCTGGATGGAATTTGGCACATACATAGATTATAGTCTGGAATAACACAAAGGGAACTTTTATCCTGGAAAAATGTACGGTTCCCGTGGGATAATATTATATATTAACTTTGACGCGGACGAAGTCGGGGGAAGAAGCTAGTTAATAAAATGTCTCAATCCCACTCTCTCTCTTTGATGGCATGGTTGGCGCAGTGGCTAAACGATTGCCTGCTGCACTGCGTGTCGCCGGTTCGATTCACGCACGAAACAAATATTTGTATACCTTACAGATAGTAGTTTCTGATCTGGTGGTTTGTGTACGTGGATTTTATATATTTGTTTAAGAATTTGTAAAAACCAAATTGATAAGAGTGTCTGTGGAGTTTCTTTTTCATTCTTCTTCATAGAGGCCTACCCACGTTTTAGAACAAGCAACTAGCTTCAACTTTTTGACTAACAGACCGTCTCCTAGACAATTCAAAAGTGCCTGTTAATGGTCTCAATAAATTAAATGCTATAACTTTGACTTTTCCAAGTCAAACACTTGCTAAACGGCTGGTCTAAAAACGAAAAATGCAGATTTATCGTTTCTTCAACACCTCAAACTTACTGCAGCCAACACAAGCCATTGTGTACTCGTACCCAAGGCAAACTTGCGCCATAAACTATCTTTGTAACCCGTCACCTGAGGTTAAGGTCTAGTCAACTGTTCCGATGGAGACATTAAAGCAATCTGCGTGCTACGTGCCACCGCCGTAATGAGCGCCGGTTGGCAGCGCGATGCTTCTAAGCTTTAAGAATATTCTAGATAGTTTAGAAGTTTTAGAAATGTTATATTAATGATTGTAAAAATTATTATAAGTCTGAAAAAAATATTAGCAAAAAAATCATTAGCAAGCGTGATGATCTTTGTATGAGAAAAGGCCTTTTCCCTTTTGTTAGAATGGGAAATCATTAAATAACTTCTTCTGCATTGGGCGTAGTGGAAGTGAGTGTCAGACTCTTACTGACTGGAACCCATCTGTGTTCCTCCTAATACCCTGTTCTTTCCAGGGCCACGGTGACTCTTTCAAAAAATTTTGCAACCCTCTCAGGTACTGGCCCTAGCAGGCCCTAGCAGGTCTACTCTGCTGACATCTCTTTGAGACGCGCGTGGGACCTTTGCCTTGCAGTGGGATAATAATAGGATGGTATCACGTTAGTAAAATGCTGTTGCCGCAGAGACTGTGTGATTAGTTCGATTTTCGCACAGAACAAAAATATTTTTGTATGACTTATAGATAGTTGTTTGTAAATGCACCTACGAAACAGGAAATAAAACTAGTATAGGGCAACGTTTTTATAAACAACAAAATATAAATAAAAGTATCACTTCTAGAAGTACCTGCCCCGTTAGCCTAGTGGTTCTAAGCGCGATTGCTACGCTAGAGGTCTTGGGTTCGATTCCCAGGTCGAGCAAAAAGTGTTATTGGGTTTTTCTATGAAATTCTCAGTAGCAGCTCGGAGTTTGGATTTGTGCCCGGTTAATAGCAATAGGCTCACCCCCTATTACATGGGACCTAAACATACCGGCGAACTGTGGGTGTATATTGTTTCACCTCTGCCTAACCCTTCGGGGAACACAGGCGTGATGGTGTGTGTGTTCTAGAAGTACCCTTTTGCTTGAGAACGTTGTACTTTAAAAGTACCCGTGGTTCTTCAGTTACTTGGTATTTATTCAGATTTTAATGTTAAACCAATTACACAAAACGATTCAGTATGGTTTGTATAAGTTTCGGTCTTCCACGCCACGTTTATTTCACAGAAAGCGCAAAAAAGGAATGAAAAGTAAAGAAAAAAGTCGAACATTCCTTTTAATAAAAATACAAGTGAAAGAAAAACTAAAGCAACGTGAAGTTCTTGAAAAGAAATTCTTTTATTCATTGAGCTCAGCCACAGTTCAAAGTTCTTGAACTTCTAACATTTTGAAAAGTATGATCAATCAATTTCATTCAATTTTAAGTCTTAAAGGCGGTGGTGATTTGCACAAATTGGTGTGGCAAAAAAACACGTTGTACCTTTAGCTACAAGTTGATAGAAATATTTTTTTTTATATCATTGGATGGCAAACAAGCCGACGGCCCACATAATCTTAAGTGGTCACCTATAGACATCTGCAATACCTGAGACTTTGCAAATGCGTTGCCATCCCACAGACAAAGTTAAAATATCTCATGTGTCTGTAATTACACCGACACCCATTTCCTTCAAACCGGTACACAGCAACGCTGCTTTGCGGCAGAAATAGACATCGTGGTAGTACTTCCCCTGACGCGCTCCTTCACAAAGAGCTCTACTACTACTAAAGTAAGGTGGAAAAGTAAGTATCAAGTCATTGAATAATGATCGAAAGAACTTTAGCAAAATCGATTATTTAAATTTCTAACATAAAACTCGATTGCAGGAATGTAAGTAGGCAAGTGCTACTTTGTTCCCCGACAATGGCAAAGCGAAAAGTAGGGTTATGATTCTGACCTGTATGTATCAAGGTCAAATTCATATCATTTATTTCAATTAGACCATTATAAGGCACTTTTGAACGCAATTTTCATTTTTTTTAAAGTACATACATACCACCACGCCTGTATTCCCCGAAGGGTTAGGCAGAAGTGTAGCAAATGCACACCCACAGTTCATCGGTATGTTTAGATCCTACGTAATAGGGGGCGAGCCTTTTGCCATCAATCGAGCACAAATCTTAACTCCGAGCTGCTACTGAGAATTTCATAGAAAAACCCAATAACACTTTTTTGCTCGACCTGGGAATCGATCTCAAGACCTCTAGCGTAGCAGTCGCGCTTAGGATCACTAGGCTAAAGAGGTAGTCAAAAAAAAAAGTATGTTATTTTAATCAGGAATCAAGGCTCATAGAAAATACATATTTCAGTACATACAATAATATAAAATACCATACAAAAACAATATAATTATTTAAAAACTACTTTACACGTGAAGTCGGCGTCGTGTGTCGCCCGGTGTCGGGTATCCGGCCTCGGAAACGACGGAACACTACACCTCTCGGCCAAAATTCCTCCTTCATGAAGGTCGACAGATATTTAGTCGGCACCTCTCACTACAAAGAAATTGAAATCCACCCTGTGGCGAGACCGATCCGAGTGCTTGACCCTCAGAGTGAACTTGGTCTTGATGCTTATGTACCTACTCTACGCGACCTTTGAAGAGTAATGCAATCAGGACACGTACAGAGGCGTCAATATTGAATATAGTTGGAGTATAACATACCATCACGCCTGTATTCCCTGAAGGGTTAGGCAGAGGTGTACCAGTGTACACCCACAGCTCGCCGGTATGTTAAGGTCCCATGTAATAGGGGGCGTTCCATTAAACAGGCACACATCCTAACTCCGAGCTGTTACTGAGAATTTCATAGAAAAACCCAATAACACTTTTTTGCTCGACCTGGGAATCGAGCCCAAGACCTCTAGCGTAGCAGTCGCGCTTAGGACCACTAGGCCAACGAGGCAGTTAGCCTAGTAGGCTAGTTCTAGTATCTACCGGTAAAATCAATCTATCTCTATGCCAAATTTCATCCAAATCTGCTCAGCCGTTCTTGCGTAATTGAGTAACAAACATCAGTCCCTTCAAACTTTCGCATTTATAATAGCAGTAAGATATAAAAGTAGGTATCATGACTTAAAATCGCTTGGCAACGACGAACACCAGAAAATCACTTTATGACGCTATAACTAAATGAGACATCAATGAAGAAACACAACCAGACAAAAGAACCATTAGGTACTTTCCTTCCTATTACCTTAGTCCTAATTAACATCAAAAGCATCCCTAATAACACAGGTAAAAATAAATATTAATCACTTTGATCGCTCCTGAAATATCCAATTTGTAACACCAGTACTGTGATCTCTCACAAATATCAGTTCTGTGGTGTTGGCCTAGTGGTCCTAAGCGCGACTGCTACGCTAGAGGTCTTGGGTTCGATATCCAGGTCGAGCAAAGTGTTATTGGGTTTTTCTATGAAATTCTCAGTAGCAGCTCGGAGTTAAGATTTGTGCCTGGTTAATGGCATTAGGCTCGCCCCCTATTACATGGGACCTAAAACATACCGGCGAACTGTGGGTGTACATTGGTACACCTCTGCCTAACCCTTCGGGGAATACAAGCGTGAAGGTATGTTAGTACTGTGATCTAAATATAACATGGCCACCCAATTTTCGGTCTCAGTAATGATTGGCTAAAACAACACTGGCAGTTGGATAAACAACTGGACTTTAACAGGAAATACTGCACAAAGAATATACAGAAGGTCTTTTCAGAACGATGAAAATACGATCAAAGCACAATTAATTAAAACGATCAAATGCCTTGAATAGCGCCTAGCCTGACTTATGAAGCAAACTTACTTGTTTATACATGCATTGTATAACAGTTAAATGATTTTTATAGCAATAAACTTGGACAAATTATGATTCACAATGTGCATCTAATGCACGAAGTTTCAAGTTCGCAAATGGACACAAAGAATTACCAATGTAACTATTTCTATCTCTTATGTACTTATTTTAACTGCCTCGTTAGCCTAGTGGTCCTAAGCACGACTGCTAAGCTAGAGGTGATATTGGGTTTTTCTATGACATTCTCAGATGCAGCTCGGAGTTATGATTTGTGTCCGGTTAATGGCAATAGGCTCGCCCCGCTAAACATACCGGCGAACTGTGGGTGTACGTTTATACACCTCTGCCTAACCCTTTGGGGAATACAGGCGTGATGATATGTACTTTCTAAGTTTATCTTGGACCTTAATGATATCGCCAAAATATAATGTAAGTAATCGCCAATTCGCCTTAAGGAAGGGTGGTGATCAATTCTCGTAATTTCTCTGTATGAGAAGAGGTATCTGCCCTTCAGTGGGACAATAATATGGAGGTATTACCTATTTATTATTTACTACACAATAAATACATAATTACATTAGGTTACTAGCTTCTGCTCGCGACTTCGTCCGCGTAGTTTTTTCAACCGCATTAAGTTACGTCTTTGGTTACTGCACCGCACCTGTTAGTCGTAGCGTGATGTTATATAGCCTATAGCCTTCCTCAGTAAATGAACTATCCAACACAAAAAGAATTTTCCTATTCGAACCAGCAGTTCCAAATCAATTCGATCAAACAATCAAACAAACCCTTCAGCTTTATAATATTAGTACAGATTTTAGTAAAGTGTCCATCAGAAATAAAACAAATAGTATTGAAAAGAGCTACCACTCTTGGCTACCATGAATGTCAGCGAATAATCATTACTAATCTTAGCTTCGAGTGACTAAGTTGAAAAGCAAAAAGTTTGACTTCGGATCCTCTCTTTTCTTTGCCACCAAGCAAATACTGCAAAAGCGCATAGTATTAAAAAGTGGAGTAACAAAATTGTCCAATTACGAGCGAACGGAACGTGGACTGTCCGCTTTTTATGTAAATCATGGTGCCCGGACCTGGAACAAGCTGTTTCTTGGCGCTAAAGAATGTAGTTTACGTCCCAGCTAGGGTGACCATTTGTAAATGAGTTCGGACGTAGTTTAAATTGCGAATTCCTGTCGCATTTTCAGTTTGTACGTGTTTTAAAAAGTTGGGATTACTTTCAAAATTATGTTGTTTCTTCGTTTGTTTTCTTTTTACTTTTTTAGTGGTAGGTAGTGTTTTGTTTTAAATTGATTTCTTTTTAACTGCCTCGTTGGCCTAGTGGTCCTAAGCGCGACTGCTACACTAGAGGTCTTGGGTTCGATTCCCAGGTCGACAAAAAGTGTCATTGGTTTTTTTCTATGAATTTCTCAGTAGTAGCTCGGAGTTAGGATTTGTGCCCGGTTGATGGCAATAGACTCACCCCCTATTACATGGGACCTAAAAACATACCAGCGAACTATGAGTGTACATTAGTACACCTCTGCCTTACCCTCGCGGGAATACAGGCGTGATGGTATGTGATTTATTTTTGTCTGAAGAGTATGTATGGAGTTTCTTACCCGTTCTTCTCCACACGAAACTACCTTTTGAAATGGGCAACTAGATATAATATTATTAATTTTAACATGTAATTGACGATCAAAACCTCGATCCATCCATACAAATACTACGGGTTACGGGCAGCGGCTGTTTTTAACTATATGACTGCACCCGCCAACGCGCCCACAACCGTACCCGCAAGTTGTCCGCTCTGTTGTGGCCGGGCTTTTAAACTTGACAAATATGCATCGCACCTGCTTTTGCAAGGACGGCAGTATTTTTAATCTAGTTCCGTTGAATTTCAAGACAACTCTAGACCTCGCATGGCCACGAATATAAGTCAACCACGACACGGTGACTAGTTTTTGCGAGCGACATTAATCGCACCACATTTGTCCTTTAAGGCAGGGGTTCGCAATTTTTTTGAAGTAAAACTTCTTTACGCACGCTTGACTTGGGGAAATGGACTGGTGAATGCGTGACGAGAGCGTTACGGAAATGAGTGTGATCTGACGAACGGAAGTTGAGAGGGAGATATAAGTTAGTGAAGATAGAAAGAGAGTTACGTTTCGTATATTACTGTAGGAGCTCTTGCTCCTACAGTAATATACGAATATACGAGAGAGCAGTGCGTGCGCTCATTTTCTTTCTCTTTCTCTCATAGTCAGTTATGTTTCGTATATCAAAGACAAAGTGCAGGCCTTTTTTTGTATTTTTTAATGACATATATATTACATACATATAGATGGAGCTAAAGAAGTGTTACTTCAGTCGTGTGGTCTAAAGCACACATGTCTTCTTTTTTACCCCCCGACGCCAAAACTACGAGGTGTTATAAGTTTGACGTGTCTGTGTGTGTCTGTCTGTGGCATCGTAGCTCCCGAACGCATGAACCGATATTGATTTAGTTTAATTTAGTTTGAAAGGTAAATTAGTCAGGAGTGTTCTTAGCTATGTTTGATGGAAATTGGTTCAGCGGTTTAAAAGTTATCAGCTCTTTTGCTAGCTGTGGTAGGGATTTTTATTCTTCTTTCGGGGGTTACTTAAAATTTGTATGTACTCCTCTCTCCTTTTTCCTCCTCCTTTTTAAGGTAGCAATTTTTTTTTACTATTGTTTATGTGTAGCTCAAGGAAACATAACTATAACTTTATTTTTTCTTCGCCCACGTGAATGTCGTGTATCACTGCGCAGTAGACAAGTGTGTTCCTAAAAGATCCATTGCGCAGCCAACAAGCTAACTTCAGGACCACATTCATGTTCCACGCGCGCCTAAAAGAAATTTCAGCAAATCGGAGGGGCCAGTCAAGGCCGATGCCTGCCGGGGCTGCGGATTGTTCGCAAGACGAAAGAGATATCGCGCCCCCAGAACGCAAGGGGCACAAGAAGGAACATGGATGGGTTTTAGTCGGTAAAAGTGTGACACTCCCCTCCCGCCCGCCCAGGGTGGAAAAAAAGGACCGCCAATATACGTCGACCGTACTATACAAGCCTGTAAGCTAGTGCCACAATTATAACGAGACGTTATTGAAAAGCCACTAAACTATCATCAAATTACACAAATGTAAAGCTTCAATATATCTAATAATTCAACATAAACAATCTCCCAGTTATCAAGGTGTCAATACAACGCCACTTATGTGTGCCATGTTAATTGGCACTTTCGGAACGCTATGATGTTAGAAATTATTACAGACTAATAACTATCATAGAGATCGACGATGCTTGTGTCAAGTCGAGTCCATAGACATTGACTGTTTAGTGTCTAGACGCCGCATGACAGGTAATGGATATCTGTCAATAAATGTAGCATACACTTATTAGGCTGGCTGTCCACAGAAGCGGTGCGAGGCTGTGGAGCGGAGAAATATTACCCAAAAGGATTAGGATTAAGATTTCAAGGGATTTGAGTGAAATATCTAACATTAATCAATGACCTGGATCAATGAACTGCCTCGCTGGCTTAGTGATCCTAAGCGCGACTGCTACGCTAGAGGTCTTGGGTTCGATTTCCAGGTCGAGCAAAAAATGTTATTGGGTTTTTCTATGAAATTCACAGAAGCAGCTCGGAGTTCAGATTTGTGCCCGGTTACTGGCAATAGGCTCGCCCCCTATTACATGGGACCTAAACATACCGGCAAACTGTGGGTGTACATTGTTACACCTCTGCCTAACCCATCGGGGAATACAGGCGTGATGGTATGATGGTAATAAATGACCTTGTTTTCCATATCTGGGGTCAGTCAGTACTAGTCGCAATCAAAAATTTAGAAAATTTGTTTACTCACCTGTTTAGTAAGATGTGTGAACAACGGAAAAATGAGCGAGAGAGAAAGATAGTATCTTGAGTATTCTTTTTAACTCATTCGACGTTTCATAAGAAAGAAAGAGACGAATAGCTATTACAATGTCCATCTTTTTTTTAATAACATACCATCACGCCTGTATTCCCCGAAGGGTTAGGCAGAGGTGTAACAATGTACACCCACAGTTCGCCGGTATGTTTAGGTACCATGTAATAGGGCGAGCCTATTGCCATTAACCGAGCACAAATCCTAACTCCGAGCAGCTACTGAGAATTTCATAGAAATACCCAATAACACTCTTTGCTCGACCTGGGAATCGAACCCAAGGCCTCTAGCGTAGCAGTCGCTCTTAAGACCACTAGGCTACCGAGGTTTTTTTTTTAATGACGCCTCTATATTTGTATTAACTCTGTGGAATTGTAATAATTGTCTGACAAATGTTTCAAACATAGTGATTAGGTATTCTGTGGCATATTATTCTAAGCTCTGTATTATTTGAGCAATATCATAAGTATTAGGTGTTGAATACGCTTACACTAGTTAAAATGGTTTAAGAAAAATAGTAAGTCTTTTTCTTTGCCAATCATCTTAAGTAAAAATAATAAAATGAAGTTTCACTAACGTCCGACTATTTGTAGGACCGATTGTCGGGCCGTTCAATAGATCCATAGTTTCGTGGGACCAACTTTTTGTTGGACGTGTGAGTTGATAAAAGGATTTGAATTCATATCATGTTCCAATCTCTCGAACCGAGAACCCCATGCTCATCAGTTCACCGTTACCACTTTATCACTTATCACTATATTGCTATCAAATAGCCCTATCCCATGCATCTATAGCCGTACTATCTAGTATAATAATAATAAAAAAATTATTGCAGTAAAGTTACTTACAGTTTTTGACACTGGCCCCAAACTAGGCAAGCCTGTATCTTGGGTACCAGTAGGGAAGGTTTATCCTTAAACAATTTTATGAAAAACTTTATGTTCAAAGGATTTTAGGCCTTCCATAAAGCAACAAAAATAAAATATAAAAGTAATAATAAAAAAACAGCAATAATAAAAAGGAAAACATATTGGAAATAAACGCCTGACTGTATCTAGGTATGGGAGTGTTGATGTTTAAGAAAAAACAGTATTTTGATGGAGTGTGTGTGAGGTGTGTATGCAGTGAGGTGGCTGTGAGTGTGACGTGTGGATAGGAATGACTATTAGGATGTGCAAGAAAGAGACACGAGAGCGACAGGATTGATCCATCAGTTACCGTTCGCGTGCAGCATCCGTGCCTCAAAAAACCCCGAAAGGAACTCATAAACCCAGAATTAACTTGACATTTGTGCTCACGACTCATGGCGAGTAATACACGACATAATATATTACGACGAAGCAGAAGAAGTTATTAATTTTTTTTTTTGGGGGGTGGGATATCATCAAATAACTTCTCCCGCCCTGGGCGGGGCGGGAGGGAGTGTCAGACTTTTACTGACTAAAACCCACCCATGTTCCTTCTTGTGCCCTTTGCGTTCCGGGGGCGCGGTATCTCTTACGAACAACCCGCAGCCCCGGCAGGCATCGGCCCTCAGTGGCCCCTTCCTTTTGCTGACATCTCTTTGAGGCGCGCGTGGAACACGAACGCGCCGTCGACACGGCCTGTCGTTATGCAACGTAAGGACGGTGAGCTACCCATTGCTCACCGTCTACAGGCCCGTATCTACGGTGGCCGGGAGTCGTCTCGCGGCTCCCGACGTCCGGAGCGTCTACCGCGGCGGCTGGGACGCAAGAACCTCTGTCTCAGCCGTCCCGCCGCCTCCTTCTTAAGCATTACTGCCTCGCAGAAGGAGGCGACTGCATCCCATTCCCTCTCGCTCCGGATCATGGCTTGCACCAGGGCCGGGCGCGAGAGTTCACCGCCGCCGATGGCCGCCACGAGGACTCGGCGATGCTCCGCCCAAGCGGGGCACACCGCCACGGTGTGCTCCACCGTATCCTCGGAGCGATCCACACAATGGTGGTGGTGTGGCGCAGTCGGGTAAAAATTAACTTGACATTTGTGCTCCTCACGACTGGTGGCAACTACTATATTAAGATAATCATAATTGTAACATAATGGCCTATCTAGACTTATATCATAAAGAGAGAAGAGAAGATATGCATTTTTGTTTGTAATGGACACAGTCAAAGGCTTCTTCACCGATTTTAAAATTTGTTTCACTTATGATAAGCTACGTTATCGTCAAGTAACATATGCTATATAACATCACGCTACGACCCATGGGAGCGGAGCAATGATCAAATACGTAACTTAACGAAAGTGTAGCCGCAAAGTATTACTAGTATTTTTGTAAACAACAAACGAAACATTTTGGCTCACATGAATCTTTTAATAGACGTATTTTTCTTATCTAAGCATAGCAGATCTTGATAATGAACACATAAATTGCTAAGTCACAATAGAAACCATAAAACTATGTACCATTAGGTTCATATTTTATTACCTACCCTATAATTCCCCCGAAACCAATCGCTTTCAAACTTCCGTCTTCCTCACACAACCGATCCTTCCCGAAGATCCCCGAAAACATCCGTGGCCTCAATCTGTTTATTATCCGCAAATTACGAATAGAAATTGAATTTTCTTTTTGTCAAACTTTTTACTGAAAACTCGAGACGTTTTCTTTCTTTAAATTAAAAGATTTAGTTTAAATCCTGAGCTTTTTGAGGGATTCAGAGGCATTGAACGATTTACTTTGGTGTCACCTTTAATAATATATTACTAGCTTTTGCCTGCGACTTTGTCCACGTGAATTTCAAATATAACATAATTATTACATGTAGTACAATAGTGTCGCTGTTAATGAGTGTCAAACTTTGTATAACAGATCCAGAATTTTCAGAGATTACTTCTTAAAAACCTTTTTACACGACTGCCTCGTTAGCCTAGTGGTCCTAAGCGCGACTGCTACGCTAGAGGTCTTGGGTTCGATTCCCAGGTCGAGCAAAAAGTGTTATTGGGTTTTTCTATGAAATTCTCAGCAGCAGCTCGGAGTTAGGATTTATGGCCGGTTAATGGCAATAGGCTCGCTCTCTATTACATGGGACCTAAACTTACCGGCGTACTCTGTGTGTTCGGGTAATACAGGCGTAGGATGGTATGTATGTAAACCTTTTAACAAAAAGATAACCGACTTCTAAAACTACAAAGTGAAGAATACCTTTTGGAAGTCGGCGGCTTTGGTTTTATTTGTTGTTTTGTGTTGCCACCGACTAGTTTTTGAAAGCGGTTGTCTTTTTTGTAAAAGATTACCCCTGTTTTGCACTTCTAAGTACCAACTTTCAATCCATTCAGATCCGTTTTTTCATAAACGGTAACTTTACATAAATCAAAAAGAAAATGTGTTCCATCTCCAGCTCCCGTGTGTCGTAGCGTGATGTTATGTAGCCTATGACACTCCCAAATAACGTGGCTTCCTTTGGGTAAAAGAATTTTCGAAATCGGTTTAGCAAGTCTTGAGATTACGCCCTACAACCTCACAAACTTTACCTCTTTATAAGACGTATTAGTATAGATTAAATATATTACGAACAAGTATACCTACCTATCTTATAGGCTCAAAAACATCCATAGAGTTAAGCCGATTTTTTATCGTTTTCACGTAATATTTCACCTGAAATCCTTCGGCGGTTCGTAAACAGTTTTTTATATTGGTTAGTCTACACCTGCGGGTATGCTTGTTTAGAAATTATTGTCCCAAAGAATTTTTTTTAACATCGTTGGATGGCAAACTCCAGGCTTCTCAGAATTTGAAATGAAATGCCTAATAACACTTTTTGCCTGATCTGGGAATCAAAGCCTGGACCTCACGCTCAACAGTCGCGCTTGCCACCACGAGATCAACGGGGCACAATCTACAACTAAGGTATATCATAATTAACTGGAGCGGCTGCTACTGGTGCCGAAACCCTCCAACGGCGCAAATATAGTAACCTTCTTGGAAGCTATATGTTTGAGCCATTTGGGGTTGAAACACTAGGGCCATGGGGTCCGAGCGCTCATCTAGTTTTTCGGGAGATTACCAAGCGACTGGTCGACTCTTCACGTGACCAAAAGGCTGGCCTTTTCTTGGGCTAAAGAATCAGCATTGCCATACAACGTGGCAATGCTGCCAGCCTTTTGGGCACTTGTCCCATTAACAGCGATGCGGTTGAGTTTTTTGATGCCCTATAAGCTTCCTTTTCTGATTTTTATATTAACTGTACATACTCGTAGTTTGTAATCTAATTATTATTTAAGTAAGTTTTATGATTGAAATAAATAAGGCACGATATGAAAAAAAGTATCAGTAAATGTAACAAACAAACAGATTTTCAAATCGGTGTTACCCTAGATTTAATTTTATTTTACTGTGCCAATTTTTATGATTTTTTTTACCTCCGAGAGTAATAAATATTTTTCACGTTTTAAGCAACTCGAAGGGATTGTAATATTTGTTGGATATTGTGTTTAAACAAAGCGTTATAGATTTTTTTATCCTCGCTTATTTTTGGCGGGATTAGCCGGATAGCAGGGCTTTACAATACCGTTTCAATTTAAGTAAAGTACGAAAACAAAATATACAAGTAATTTTTTCGGCTACAAACATACAATGAGTATAATTATCTAGTTACTGTAAAATTCTAGGATCTTTCAGATATATAATACAGAGTCTGTAATGGTCTTTTATCATTATTTTGTAAATACCCTTTCATTACCAGAGAATTTCTCCATTTTGTGATGTCATGCGATGACGCTTACGCAACGGGCAAAGGTACCAAAGAGGCGAAACAAGGATAGATGATGCGGTGAAAGGCGGAGCGGTAACGCAGCACAGTGTTGATGACTGTTACTCAAAACACCGAGACCCTGAGATGTTGCATTCAGAAGGGGGTTTGGACAGACTTAGCAGGCTTGGGGACATCCGTCGCCCCCATTTAATGAGATCCGAGGCGGCAGTACATAGTGTTCTTCAACCAATCTCCCAGCCCTACTTTGAAGAGACCCGAAAAGGCGAGCGCAGGCGATATCGTGTAATGTTTTAGCCATATAGTTTGAAAGACCCCTCTCCCCCCCTCAACCCCTAGAACGGGCTATATCCATTTGCATTGCAAGACAAGTGCAACATCGCATTACAAGTATTGTAATCTAGCAGTATGACAATGCACACAGACACGTCAAACTTATAACACCCCGTCGATTTTGCGTCGGGGGTTAAAAAGGTATTGCTTGATTAGCTACTTTTGTGCTTGACGACCCGGTATCTTATTTCGATGGCCCGGTACCAGGACGCGACCCACCAATTGGGAAACGCTGCTCTACATGATGACAATTACAAGATTTTATCTTTAGATTTTATCATCAATTTACCCTTTTGTAAAGCTAGGCGTAAGTCCTGTCTAGTAATTAACTTCCAACTTACCCACTTACAAATCAATCGTTATCTAACACAAAAACCGTAGTCTGAATCGATCCTCGCAGTCCATTTACCAATGAGGGATTAATTGATTGATCCAAACCGTGAAATTACAGGACGGGAATACCCATTAAATATTCAATTAAATTGCTTAACGGCTAAGATGGCTGATTCGATCAGGGTCAAGGATATTTGTATAGAGAAACTTACACTGATATTGGTGAGGGATGATTTGACCTTAGTTTCCTTGATGAATACAAAAGTAAATGGCTTATTTTCATGACTAAACTAACGAGTGGTTCTGTTTACAAAATTATGAATCAAATTATTAATTGGTGCATATAAATTAATTGAATGATTAATTCAAACATAAAACTTATTTAAATAATAATAAGATAACAAACTACGAGTATGTACAGTTAATATAAAATGCAAAAAAGGAAGCTTATAGGGCATCAAAAAACTCATCCGCATCGCTGTCAATGGGACAAATGCCCAAAAGGCTGGCAGCATTGCCACGTTGTATGGCAATGCTGATTCTTTGGCCTAAGCAAAGGCCAGCCCTTTGGTGACGTGAAGAGTCGACCAGTCGCTTGGGTATGTCACGAAAAACTAGATGAGCGCTCGGACCCCAAACTGGACTAACAAAACAAAATGGACTAACAAAACAAAATGGACTAACTAGCCCATTTTATTTGACTAACACTTAGTGCCTACGAGCTATATAATCCGCGGTGTTACCACATTGAAATCCGTTGCGTAGTTTAAAAGATCTAAGCCCACAGAGGGACAGACGGCTGGAAGCCACTTTGTTTCTTATTATTTAGAGATAAGGCGATTCACATCATGGAATTTTTTAAACAAATCTACAAACAACAACACCTACTACTCGTTTCATTTCTGTGATAATAAATATTTTTTTTGCGATTGGATTTTAATGCGGTTTTCATTAATAGATAGAGCGATTGAAGATGAAGGTTTATGCGTATAGAACATCACGCTACGACCAACGGCAGCGGAGCAGTATCCAAAGACGTTATTGAACGCGGATGACGGTATGTAGCTAGTACAGAAAACAGACCTCTAAGTACAATAAAACAAAAAAACTAGAACAAAACCAGCCAAAACTGGAGTTCTTAGAAACATTTGAACGCGACATTCGTTTTTATCTCCAAACAAGAACTAAGTAACAACCCTAAATCATTTTGGGTCGTCCAAAAGAGTTATCAAGATGTTTGGCCAAAAATTGGGTACCGCAAAAAAGTTTCACCACACTTTAGGGGACAACTTAATGGGTTTTACAAGTAGATACTGTGATTTTATTTTATGTTGTTACTTTTATTTTGGTACTAGGTAGAATTAGACAGGCTGTCCAAAAACACTTAACAAAAGTTTCTTATTTGTCCCATTAATATGATATTTCTTTTTGTTCTTGACCGTACCTGAAACATTTTAGTGACAGATAATAATATATTGAAGGTTAAAATTAAAATTTCTAGCTTTCTTCTTAAACGTATTTTTAGAAAAATAAACTTAAAATGTTACGCTAAATGCTAATGTTTAAATGTACTGCCTCGGTGGTCCTAAGCGCGTCTGCTACGCTAGAGGTCTTGAGTTCGATCCCAGGTCGAGCAAAAAGCGTTATTGAGTTTTTCTATGAAATTCTCAGTAGCAGGTCGGAGTTAGGATTTGTGCCCGGTTAACGGCAATAGGCTCACCCCCTATTACATGGGACCCAACCAACCAACTGCTGGGCAAGTAATTAGTTAAGGATTTCATACAAAAAAGAAATTGAAACAGCCACTTGAGTTATTGTCCTTTATCTAAAGTATCAGTCTAATCCCACTGATTTAAAAAATACCGTGATCCGTCAACAAAACAACCGACAACTAAAATTAACCAACATTAAATATCCAAAATCATTACTTTGAAAAGTACGAGAAATTCTGACGTTCATTTAGGCCAAACGAAACACAATTAAGCGCCTTTCAAAAACCAACCTTATCCACTTTGATATAAAGTGTAACATAACTCAAGTTGTAACGTTATTAGTAGATAAATAGTATTACCCCGAACATTATTAGAATATACGGTGCAAAGCAAAGTGTCTCGCCACGGGCTTAATGGATCAAATGGAAAAACCTTTACTCTCACAAATTAATAAAAAAAAGACTTGTGAATGGCCCTGCTTTGTTTCCTGTACAAATTGTTTTCATTTTCTTTTATTTGAATGAATTTAAGGGTGTGGCTGTGGTGGGGACAGCTGCTTTGGAAGGATCACTTAAGGGGAATCCGTTTAGGTGGCGCTCGAAATTCAAAATTTCTTATTTTTTTTTTGCAATTTTCTGCCAGTTGTTACCATAGCGTAATTACATAGTTTTACTTCGTATTGATCACAACTGATTAACTCAATAATAATATAGTAGTCGCCATCAGTCGTGAGCACAAATGTCAAGTAAACTTTGGGTTTTTTGGGCTGCCGACGCTGCACCCGATTGATCCGTCAGTTGGGCCGATGGCGTGTAGCGCCCGCGCTCCAAAAACCCCCAAAGGAACCGAAAAACCCAAAAATTAACTTGACATTTGTGCTTACGACTCGTGGCGACCAATCTACTAGCTTATAATTGTCCGTGTGCAACACAAAGACTTCTACTCATACAGAGAAGACACGAGGATTGATTACCAAGCTTGCTGGAGAGGCGGATTGGCGATTTCAAACTTACATAAATCATAAGGCCAGGTTACCTCATGTTTTCTTTCACTGATGTCAGTGATATCCAAGATCATCATCATCTACTTAGCCTTTTTCCAACTATGTCGGGGTCGGCTTCCAGTCTCACCGGACACAGCTGACTACAAGTGTTTTACATGGAGCGACTGCCTATTTGACCCCCACAACTCAGTTACTAGGCAACACGATAAGTCTTGGTTAGACTGGTTGTCAGACTTCCTGACTTCTGGCTATCCGTAACGACGGTCAAAGATCTACGAATGACAGCCGGGACCAACGGCATTAAGTGCTATCTGAGGCACGGGGGTGTCACACCACGAACTTTCAAACTCCAGGCTGCTACTCAGCAAATCATAATGAAATAACCCAATAACACTTTTTGCCCGACTTGGGAATCGAACCCGGGACCCCACGGTCATCAGTCGCGCTTGCGACCATTGACCAGCGGGGCAGTTCTAAATAGGTACATACCTATGAAATAAAAATGTCACATGTTTCAAACCCGCGACCTCATGCATGAGAGACGGATGTCTTTACCACTGGGTTATCACGACAGCTCGTTCAATATTGATATTATCACAACGGACTGATAATAATATCAACAGATACGTCATTGGGAGACCCGCATAAATTACATGATTTCTGTCAATTTAAATAAACAATTACGACTTTGATCCCACTATCACGAAACTATGCGATGAAGCATGATGCGACAGAATAATTATCTACATATAAATAAACAAATACAGTAGATTAAGTAACATAACTGTTCATAGTGACTTGCATAAATAAGTTAAGTCTTATTTCAATATCCATTAGATTCAATTCCCCGCAACATTTCTATCGGAAAACAAAAGATAATCAGTGATGACCGAGCAAAAAATAATGGAATAATTTAAATAAGAAATAATTGCGCCTCGTTTAAAAATGAGATCATCGATGTGCATATGAGTACGCCCGTTTTGCAAGACCTGTATTTCTTACATGTTAAGGATCAAAATGGCATAGACCAACTGAAAGAATAAGCAAATGTAGACACTTAAAAAACCGTTCCTTTTGAAGCATTTAGCTGTGTTAAATGGAAAACCAACCAACTTAGAAGACACGACGACACGGTTAGCGCAGCGGCCGAGCGATCGACTGCTGCGCTGCGTGTCGCGGGTTCGATTCTCGCACGGAACAAATATTTGTATGACCTACAGATAGTTGTTCGAGGTCTGGCTATTTGTGTATGTAAGTTTATATGTATGTTTAGGTCCCATGTAATAGGGGGCGAGCCTAAACATACCGGCGAACTGTGGGTCTACATTGTTCCACCTCTGCCTAACCCTCCGGGGAATATAGGCGTGATGGTATGTTATGTTTATATGTTTGTTAACGCACCCACGATACAGGACAAATTCCTAGTGGGAAGCAACGTTTTTTTTAAAAAACAAAAAAACTTATTACACAGCACTAAAGCTGGACGGGCCTCAAAACCTTCTTCCACTTTATTACTCACTTCCCACTTCATCGGTCGCTCCTCAATCATCGCTCGCAACATACTTTATCGCTAGCTTCCCACACCCCACTACATCGCTTACTTCCCATTTCATCGCTCACTCCCCATTTCATCGCTTACTCCTCAATTCAAAGCTCGCTTCCCGTTTCATCATTTAAAAAAAAGTCCAGGTATCCTCACGTTACCACCGATATCAGTGACGTCCAAGATTAACTTAGACAGTAGACCTATGAAATAGAAAATGTCACATTGCTAGTTGCAAATGCGTGGTGGACTTACAGTATCTGATTACGCCTGCAAGGTACGCGGCCTGGTGTAGCCGTGTCTTTATCGACCAATATAACTAGACTACGTTAGAGCCTCGGTAACTGGCTTCGGTCGGACTCGTAACTGCCTCGGTAGCCTAGTGATCCTAAGCGCAACTGCTACGCTAGAGGTCTTGGGTTCGGTTCCTAGGTCGAGCAAAAAGTGTTATTGGGTTTTTCTATGACATTTTCAGTTCCGACTCGGAGTTAGGATATGTGCACGGTTAATAGCAATTGGCTCGCTCCCTATTACATGAGATCTAAACATACCGGCGAACTGTGGGTGTACATTGTTACACCTCTGCCTAACCCTTCGGGGAATACAGGCGTGATGGTATGTTACGTTAGAACTGAGATTACCCCTTTAATTCTAAATGCAATCATGACACAAAAGACGTACTTAAATATATAGTAATACACACCTATATAAAGCTAATAATCTTCTACAGGCCAATGAAAGCTTATTACAGTTAATATCCTACTTTTATATCGCTATAATGGTGCTAATCGAGGCCATTTGCTCTGGTTCTCAATGTTGGAATTGGGATTTTAGTTGCCAAGTTGGACTCAAAGAGATCCTTCTATTTACTGGCGGATAAGTTGCGATGGAAAGGACTACCCCGTTGGTCTCGTGGTCCCAAGCGCGACTGATGAGCGTGGGGTCCCGGGTTCGATTCCCAGGTCGGGCAAAAAGTGTTATTGGGTTTTTCCATTAGAATTTGCTCAGTAGCAGCCCGGAGTTTGGAAGTTGGTGGTGTGACACACCCGTGCATCGGAAAGCACGTAAAGCCGTTGGTCCCGGCTGTCATTCGTACATCTTTTATAGTCGTTACGGATAGTCAGAAGCCAGGAAGTCTGACAACTAGTCTTACCAAGAGGTATCGTGTTTTCAAGTAACTAGGTTGTGGAGGTCAGATAGGCAGTCACTCCATGTAAAACACTAGTACTCCGCTGTCTCCGGTTAGACTGGAAGCCGACTCCAACATAGTCGGTAAAAGGCAAAGTAGATGATGATAATGATGATGAAGTTACAATGGACAGGCTTTTTTTAAAGAGTTATGGAGATACTCCCACCATACCTGTTTATGACGTAAAGCAGCGTAGGCGTGTTCCAGTTTGAAGGGTATTGGTACCGGTTTAATTACAGGCACATGAGACATTTCAACTTTGGGATGGTAACGCATTTGCAAGGCCTCTGGTATTGTAGATGTCTATAGGCAGCCATCTTGTTTTTCTTAGGCACCTAACTGCCAAAAATTGGCATATTACTAAAGTGTCTCTAATGCGTTCACAATTCGTCAATTCAAACTATTGAAGCGCTTCAATAGCGGTGGTAAACGATCAAAGTTTGCATTAATGAATTTCATTTAAAAAAATGAGACTAATATTTTAAGAAACAAAATGAATATAAGAATTAATGAATGGATGGCAATAGATTTGCTATCACATGGGACTTAAAACATACCGGCGAACTGTGGGTGTACATTAGTATACCTCTGCCCAACCCTTCGGGGAATACAGGCGTGATGGTATGTTGTGTTTTTGTATGAGAGTAAAGTTAGGGAGAGGAGTGTAGACACTTGTGCAGTATATCCTGCGTACTTGGCAAGACTCCATTAAGACTGGCCGCTGTGACCGAAATCGGTCTCGACAATGTTAATGGGCGACTAGATTCAATATTTTAATTTTTTTCACCTTTTCATTGACGTTCAAAAGTGCCTTTTAATGGTCTAATTGAAATAAATGATTTAACTTATACTTTGATTATTACTCCTAAAGGTATCTAGATGGAACATTTCGTCCAAAGATTAAGAAACAAAATGAATATAAGAATTAATGAATGGATGGCAATAGATTTGCTATCACATGGGACTTAAAACATACCGGCGAACTGTGGGTGTACATTAGTATACCTCTGCCCAACCCTTCGGGGAATACAGGCGTGATGGTATGTTGTGTTTTTGTATGAGAGTAAAGTTAGGGAGAGGAGTGTAGACACTTGTGCAGTATATCCTGCGTACTTGGCAAGACTCCATTAAGACTGGCCGCTGTGACCGAAATCGGTCTCGACAATGTTAATGGGCGACTAGATTCAATATTTGAATTTTTTTCACCTTTTCATTGACGTTCAAAAGTGCCTTTTAATGGTCTAATTGAAATAAATGATTTAACTTATACTTTGATTATTACTCCTAAAGGTATCTAGATGGAACATTTCGTCCAAAGATTTAGAAAAAAAGGTTGAGAACCAACCGCATTACACAAGCCGTGTTCGACACATTTCACAGAACGGACGCAGATGCTTTCCACCATTACATCTAACCCTTTCTGAGCTCAATTCCACTGTATCGTCCTACAAAATTACAGTTTTCATTGCGTATAATTTACGAAGGCCGAGGTGAATTAATTCCGGACAATGTCGCTGGTTATAAGTTTTTTGAGCTGTGACATTTGGAGGGTTAATTGGAGGTCATCATTTGCTTCTTAACACACAATGGCGCTGTTGTAACTATTTGGGGTTATGACATAACTTTATTATGTCTTTTATGAGACGTATTCAAAGTTGACCTAGAGAATAATGTAAAAGAAACCAGTATATATACAGCAACATGGTGTCAAAAACAATCCATTAAAATCGATAAAAATTAAATAATCGTCGAAGGCCGGCCATCCCAACATAAAAAAAGATCGAAAAAAAACGATCTTAGTACCTATAACATATAGGTACCTACGAATACCTATTTAATATTACTAATTTATGCCTATGACTTTGTCCGCCTAAATTTTCGCACGGATCCCTAACATTTTGATAATAAAATAGAGCTTATAACACTCAAGGATAACGCGGTTTCTAATTTGCGAAAGAATTTTTAGAATTGGACCGGTAGTTTCAGAGATAACCATACTCCTGCTGCAGGTGGGATAAGAAGCCTCCCTCTTCCGTTCCGCCGCCTACTTGGCGGCCATGCAGAACCCGTGCGTGTCAAGCACTCTTGCCGAAGACTACGGACAGAACAACAACCTGAAGCGAGAAGCTACCCACAGCTGACGCTGCAACGAGATCACGGTGCTGCACTGCCCAAGTTGGGCACTCCTACAGCGTACGCCGTCCTCGGAGCAGTTCTAAAAAATATCACTAGCTACAGACCGCGGTGTTACCCGCATTCAGTTACGTCTTTTATTTCTCACAAATCTGGCTACCATATACAAAAAGGTTTTTCAAATCCTAGAGGCAATTCCATAGATTAGAGCGTTTAAACAAAATAACCAGCAAAGAAATCTCTTAAGCTTTATTATATTGGTAGACTAGCGATCTGCCCGCGACTTCGTCCGCGTCGCTTATTTTACTAGCCTTCAAAAACGTCTTTGGTAACTGCTTTGCTCCCGTGCGTCATAGCTTGATATTATATAGCCTATGTTACTCAGTAATAACGTAGCTATCTATTGGTGAAAAAATTGTTAAAATCGGTCTAGTACTTTCGGAGCCTATTCGATACAAACAAACAAACAAATCTTTCCTCTTTATAATATTTGTATAGATATAGACACAATCATTAGCCAATATCAACATGTACTATCACAACACAGTGTAATACACTGCAGAGTAAGCAAAGGTATTGAAATGCTTGACACAACACGTATCCCCTTTGTCGGCCCGTTAACGCTGACACCGCCTTGTAATTGGAAAACACGTTACACGTAGAAATGTTTCGTTACCAATATTACATTGTCACTGACAATAATAATATTTTAAGAAAGATTACTGAAGTATCACTGACTGTTATTATACGGTGTGTAAAAAAACAGATCACATATCGTTTGAGCCGGGATTGCAACTCATTTGCAAGGCCTCTAGTATTACAGATGTCTATAGGCATTGGTGCTGACCTAACATCAAGTGAGTAGTTGCCGACGCCATCGGCAAGTTTGCCATACAATGATATTTAAATATATATACTACTTAGCCTTTTCTCAACCGTGTTGGGGTCGGCTTCCAGTCTACAGGATGCAGCTGATTATCAGTGTTTTACATGGAGCGACTGCCTATCTGACCTACACAACCCAGTTACTGGGCAATACCATACCTCTCGTCTTGGTTAGACTGGTTGCCAGACTTTCTAGCTTCTGACACGGGACTGTCACACTACCAACTCCGGGCTGCTACTGATAAATTCGTAATGGATAAACCCAATAACACTTTGCCCGATCTTGGAATTGAACCCAGGACCCACGAGGAAACTTGTTTTCGTAAAACAAAACGTTAAGAAAGTTGAAACTTTGATCTTCAATATCTCCGTAAGCAATAGGTTCCTAGGTATAGTCAAGCATGAACAAAAAAATTGTGGCAATGATAGGAAGAAGTTTCGGCTTTGTTAAGTGTATTTTTACTCCCTTTCGATAATATCAAATTTTCGCTTATTCTTTGTGTCAAAGAAAATGTAACGAAGAACCGCCAATTATATCCCAATTTGTAACTCAAGCATTTTACTACAAATATATACCTAGACAATAAATCGTGAAATTCTTCGTAGTTTATTATAATTGGCAATTATCTTTAAATGATCAGTTGGTATTGTCAGGCTTCCAAAAGAATTTGGAGGACCAACCACCTACAGAGAGACTTCAGTTGTTCGGGAACGGCACCCACCACCACCCAACTTCGTTAAGTCCCAGGAACACTTACCATTCGGTTGTGATTTGCTGTGGCCTATATGGAAAGAGCTCAATAAACTGCACACCCAAGTAGGCCGTTTTCGCGGGCCTGTGGACGGTGAACAATGGGGAGCTCAATGTCCGTAGTTTGCATTACTACAGGCCGTGTCGACGGCGCGTTTGTGTTTCACGCGCGGCTTAAGGAGATGTCAGAAAGTGGAGGGGCCACCCAGGGCCAGTACCTGCCGTGGCTGCGGGTCTCCCCCGGAACACAAAGGACACAAGAAGGAACATTGGTGGGTTTTAGTCAGCAAAATTCTGACACTCCCTCCCGCCCTGCCCAAGACTGGGTAAGTCATTTGATAATTTCCCATCCTGAACAAAAAAAAGTAGGCCGTTTTAAACGTAATCAAGCAAAATAGGACATTATAGATACCCAGTACGAATACGGCGCCCCTGACCAGACAAGGCCCACGAACAACAGTGCCCAAAGTATCCCTACATCTGCACTTTAGAGGACATTAATAACGCTACTGATGCCGCGATAAACTTAGCCTGCTACTGAGCCCAAAAATTATAAGATTATCATCGACTCGAAAGAAAGAAGAAAAAATGAATTTGCTAAAAAACATTTTGTATTTATTTTTATTAACCAGAAGTAACTAAATAAATATTTCTATTCTATAATATAACAATTACTTATTATGTTTGCCATTGTGGAGTCTTCTAACTATTCTTTGTCTGATCTTCCTTGTAGTTCTAGTTTCATATATGATTGGTAAAGAAGAATATTCTTCAGATGGAGTTGTAGGAGATGTAGTTTCTATAGGTCTCTCCGATGTGACATTCAACGAATCAAATTCAAAATCACCAGTCAATCGCTTCATAATTTCCAAACTGGTATTATTCTGTAAGTCTATCCTTTTAGATAAACTCGCAATCATATCACTTATGTTTTTCGAGTCATTCATCGTAACATAATCTGAGTATTTATTCCTATCCATACGCTCATTTGTAAAATTCTTTGATATGATATTTAAACTCTCATTCTTCATCGAATGCTTAGTTGAAGTCTCGTTGGCTGCGTTATTCATTTCTTCAACTTGAGTTGTTTCATTGACTAGAGGTTTAGTTTGCGCCTCAGTATCAGATAACGTCACATTCTTATCGAAACTGCTCTCAATCAAACTATCAATGAGTTTTTCTAAAGAGAAAGCACTGCTTTCTGCTTCAGTTTTTCCAACTACATAAATCGCTTTAATATCGACGTTCTCTTTTTCGGTATTTGTATCGTTCGGTAATTCTCTTTTAGAGTATTTGGGTTGGTAGCTTGCGTCTTTATCTGAGAACATGTTCATAAAATATTTGGGATTAGGTGTACTTGTTTGAAGCTGTGGTTCTGTTTCTATAGATCTTCGATTTCCACCTAATCGGCGGTCAATTTTATTCATTGGCCATCTTGTTTTTGACACATCTACGTTTTCATTTTTTAACGCGTCTGACTTCATGTTCTTAACCTGTTCTCCAAGGTTGTACTTTAATTCCACCTTTGGCATTTTCTTATATTTGAAAAGAATCTTGTATCTGTCTTTAAATGGATCAGGGCGCATATTCGGGACCAGTGCAGTTTCAGTTTGCGTAGACACTAAAAACATAATGAATATTTAATTATCGAAATGAAAATATAACAAATATGGGTAGGACTGTGATTAGGTAGGTCCCACATACACATATATTTTTACATTGTATAATTTTTCTATATATTATAAGTATGTTACACAGAAAAAATAAACAATGTCAAATTATAGGTGTGTCGAGTATCTTACCAAAAAGTACATAGTCCTTAAACATGCATACATGCATATAGGATGGAAGTAAAACGGAACATGTGAATGATGTGTGGAATAGAATGTTAAAATGTAAATGAGAGAGAAAGAGAAAAAGAAAGAAGGGGATAGAGTAAAAAAAGGGAACATGGTGGAAACGATGAAAATTTTCGGCGTGTGCATGAAAGAGACTTAATAGATGGAACAGGCATTAAAAATAAAGTAATAAATACAACTAAGTCTTCTGTGCAAAGAGTATTTTTTATTTCCACGATACCAAAACTATAGGTACCTATACATATTACCAACACAGAAAACAGAGATAGACATTCGACACAACCGTGGACATCGAACTATGAGAGTGAGGGAGGAAAAAGGTTTGCGCAAATGCGCACACACTTGTATATTATAATATCTCTGGCGCACTTGGCTAATCTTAATTGTGATTGGTCTGGAGAATATTATTAACCGACGAAAAAACTCGGTTATCAATTGATAACCTCCTTCGTTTTTTTTGGCGCTTTTATATTTTTTTTATGTATGATCACGCATAACTTTTTCCAGGGTAGTCTAATTTTGATAATTCTTTTTTCATTGGAAAGGGTATACCCCGAAGGTGGGCCCATACTAATTTGAAAAAATCCTACCCTATGGGTGGGAAAATACGGGTGATTTATTGTTTACTTACAGATTTCTATGCTGAGTTGTGTATTACGATAAAAGTAATCAAAAATTAAGTATGTAGTAATTAGAAGATTCTAGCCACAAAAAAACATGAAATAAAAACTTTTTAACAACGAAAAAACTAAAAAGCAAAAATACTTTTTACAAAAAGTTAACCGCCTTCAAAAACTAAAAAGTGAAAAATAACTTTAGCTTTGGAAGTCGGCGGCTTTGGTACAGTTTGTAGTTTTGTATAGCTACCGACCGGCTTTTTTGTAAAAAAGTATTTTTTTAAAACTGCCTCGGTAACCTAGTGGTCCTAAGCGCGACTGCTACGCTAGAGGTCTTGGGTTCGATTCCCGGGTCGAGCAAAAAGTGTTATTGGGTTTTTCTATGAAATTCTCAGTAGCAGCTCGGAGTTAGGATTTGTGCCCGGTTAGTGGCAATAGGCTCGCCCCCTATTACATGGGACCTAAGCATACCGGCGAACTCTGGGTGTACATTGTTACACCTCTGCCTAACCCTTCGAGGAATACAGGCGTGATGGTATGTTGTTATGTTGTTGTTGTATTTTTAAAAGTAAACTTACGTGGAGCCACTATTATATTATTATCATCAATATAATTCTTCGCAAGGAAATCATTCATGAAATCATTCTTCTCATCAATAAAAAAGATAGGTTTGGTATTCTCACTGATCCCAGCCACGGGCAGAGGAACTTCAAGTTTCTTATTCTTCTCCGCTCTTTTTAAGCACCCATTGGGGTAGCAGTATGTTGGTTGGTCTGGGCACATCTGTACGCACACGCAGACAGGCGGTGTGTTATGGAACTCTGTGAAGATTATGTTGAAGAAGTGTTCCACTAATGTTGACTTAAGCGATGGGTCGCATGATGTCGACCTTGATAGTTTACGATTGGATCCAATTGTGAGGAACTGGCTGTGGGTGTCTGAAACAAATAGTTTGCTGTGTACAAGAATGGAGTGTTTTGGAAACCAGAATCAAGTTGTTATTTTTAGTGTTAGGTATGTCAAAGTCAAAGTCAAGGCGTTTATTTTAATTAGAGCATTCACAGGCACTTTTGAATTGTCAAGAAGTTACAGTTTAAAGTTGAAGCTAGTTGATCGTTTCAAAACGTAGGTCTCTATGGAGAAATGTATCTCTATGTATTCGAAGGGTGCCAACGAATTCTTACTACGAAAACTCCGCTGTCACACAGTAGACAGTTCAAATTATAAACATACCATCACGCCTGTATTCCCCAAAGACCACAACTACTTACACTCGGACTCGGACGTCGGGAGCCGAGAGACGACTCCCGGCCACCGTAGATACGGGCCTGTGGACGGTGAGCAATGGGTAGCTCACCGTCCTTACGTTGCATAACGACAGGCCGTGTCGACGGCGCGTTCGTGTTCCACGCGCGCCTCAAAGAGATGTCAGCAAAGGAAGGGGCCAATGAGGGCCGATGCCTGCCGAGGCTGCGGGTTGTTCGTAAGAGATACCGCGCCCCCGGAACGCAAAGGGCACAAGAAGGAACATGGGTGGGTTTTAGTCAGTAAAAGTTTGACACTCCCTCCCGCCCCGCCCAGGGCAGGAGAAGTTATTTGATGATTTCCCACCCGCCAAAAAAACAAAAAAAAACTGCTAACACTTAATTACTAGTTTTATTTTTAAATAAAGAAAATAAAATTCTCAAACATATTGTAGCATATATTTCAAAGCGCGCACAACATGCCAAAAAGGAAAAAAGTACCACTGATAGTTGGCACGAAACTGGTCACATTTCTTTAGGCTATATTTAATGGTGAGGCGAAGAACTTGGCTAGGGTTTGCCCCTCGTAATTTACCCGTAATACTACGTCTTATTTTGGGTACAACTTTATATGGTTCGGTCAGTTGAGGCTACATGGTTGCTGGGTCAGTTAGTAACTAGGTCACGGAAGACGCGTACTTTCCCAGGATACACGCCAACGAACACTAAGGTGGTTTTTAATCAATAAGAGTCTGACAGACAGACTAAATATTTGCCTACATAGACATGAACGCCTAGCATTATCAAAGCTTTGTATGTAACTATAAAAATCTGCCTCGTTAGCCTAGTGGTCCTAAGCTCGACTGCTACGATATAGGTCTTGGGTTCGATTCCCAGGTCGAGCAAAAAGTGTTATTGGGTTTTTCTATGAAATTCTCAGTAGCTGCTCGGAGTTAGGATCTGTGCCCGGTTAATGGCAATAGGCTCGCTTTCAATTACGTGGGACCTAAACATACCGGCGAACTGTGGGTGTACATAAGTACACCTATGCCTAACCCTTCGGGGAATACAGGCGTGGTGGTACGTTATGATGGTACGTATAATATCTTTTTTTTTTTACTGGCTTTCTCCCGCTACTACGTCCGCGCGGCTTATTACGTTACGTCTATAGTTACTGCTCCGCTCCAGTGTATCGTAGCGTGATTATATACAGCCAATATTACTCAAGAATAATGTAGCTATCTATTGGTGAAGAAATAGTGGTAATCGGTCTGGTAGTTTTGGAGCCTAGTCGGGACAAACAAACAAAAAATTCAAACTATCACTATAGATTATGAATTAATGCAAAGTGTTACATTATCTCTGATAGTTGCTATCAAATTGAACGCCACTACAACACAAAACCCCTTAAATAGTAACTACAAGAAAGTTTAATATATTTCGGAAAGCAAATAGGCCAGTAACCGATAAACATAAACATGTTTAAGTTTTCACAAAAACAAAACAATTACGTACTCACATTTGTACATTCCAAACACAAACACTAGAAGTAATGATTTCCTCATCTTCTCCGGATCTACTGCGAACAGAGAATCTTATTAAACTAACGTCTTCACGATAACTGTGAGAATCCTAATTGTTTAACATCAACAAAGAACGTCCTGTTACAAATGAAGCATTCATTGAAAGAACTGCTGCAAAGATGTTTCACAAACTTTGTAAGTATCAATAAATAATAATGCTTTTTGTTCACTGCGTAAGTAGCGCGTAGTTCCCTGTGTCTGTTTGTCAAGTTGAACAACGCTCATAACACACCATCACGCCTGTATTCCCCAAACGGTTAGGCAGAGGTGTACTAATGTACAGCCACAGTTCGCCGGTATGTTTAGGCCCCATATAATAGGGGGCAAGCCTATTGCCATTAACCGGATACACATCTTAACTCCGAGCTGCTACTGAGAATGTCACAGGACAACCCAATAACACTTTTTGCTCGACCTGGGAACCGAACCCAAGACCTCCAGCGTAGTAGTAGTGCTTAGGACCACTAGACTAACGACGCAGTTGTCTCGTAGCGTGATCTATGCTAATATTATTAAGAGGAATATTTTTTTTTGTATGTTTGAACCGAATAAGCTCCAAAACTACTCTACGGATTTTAACTATTGCTTTCACCAATAGATAGCGACATTATTCCTGAGTAACATGGGTTATATAACATCACGCTACGACACATGGAAGCGAAGCAGTAACCAAAGACGTAACTTAATGCGGGTGAAATAAGCCACACGGACAAAGTCGCGGACTGTTCTTTAGTGTACTTATATAAACAAAATCAAAATATTTTATCATTCTGATAACATCAAATGTAAATCGTCCATGAACTAAGCGGGAGCTTTCACTTATTGGTCAATTAAAGACAACATTGTTTGATAACGTATCAGTACAAGTATTTTAAGTATCTATACCGCCTTTGAGACCGGCCACGTGTTGACTGTTGAACTTATAGATAAGGACTGACGGAACTCAGTGGCTGAGCGATTGGCTACTGCGCCGCGTCGTGTATCGAATTCGATTCCCGCACGGAATATTTGTATGGCAAATAGATAGTTATTCCGAGTCTGATTGTTTGTATATGTGAGTGTACATATGAACTGCCTTGATAGCCTAGTGGTTCTAAGCGCGACTGCTACGCTAGAGGTCTTGGGTTCGATTCCCAGGTCGAGCAAAAAATGTTATTGGATTTTTCTGTAAAATCCCCAGTCGCAGCTCGGAGTTAGGACTTGTGCCCAGTTATTGGCTATATGCTAGCCTAACCCTTCGAGGAATATAGGCGTGTTGGTATGTGTCTGTGTAATATCCCGCGTACTGGGCTAGTCTGCATTGAGATTAGTCGCCGTGACCGACATGTATCTGGACATTGAAACAATATTATTTCTATAAGAAAAAGAACACTATTAAAACCACATAAATAGCTTGTAATTTTGTTTATTGTATTACAAAATACGGCACAGTCTTGATTGACAAACTAAATAATATAGTCAAAGTTGCATGCTCACAAAAACAGTAAATTTAATTTATTACAAAACAATATAAATGTTCCAACACTTCTATAACTTTTAAATTTTACTCTTTACCTTAACCACCGTCTTTTTTTAAATTAAAATCTAAAGCAACAATCACTTGTTTCTCGGAATAAATTCAACGTCAACGTTTTTCAGTCTAATTTGGAATTGTTCCTTCTTATATTGCAAGCCTCCCTTCCGCACGTGTGTATGCACAGTAAAGTTCCTTAATAAATGAATAATACAAGTTAAAAGCTGAATTCGAGCATACCTGGCTCCAATACAATATCTATTGCCTTTTCCAAATGGCATATACGCCGTATCGTTCACTTCCTCTCTTTCAAACCGCTCAGGATCGAATTTTTCTGGCTCAGGGAAATGATTAGGGTCGTGATGAAGTTCCCAAATAGGAGTAAATATCTTTACACCCTTCTCCACAGGCACTTTACCTACGGGTAACACAGAATCTTGTACACACTGCCTCGTTAAGAAAGCAATCGGTGGGTACAGTCTGAGACTCTCGCTCAAAACGTTGTCCAAATACTTCATTTCAAGTATAGCATCGTAGGTAAGCTGGCCGTTGTATTTCTCAAATAGCGCATCGACGTCTTCATGTACTTTTTTCTGGACATCAGGGTGTCTTCCTAGTTCCATCAAAGCTCCAAACATTCCGGCGGCGGTAGGATCAATACCAGCTATGAAAAAGAAGAATGCCTGAGCAGCTAATAATTCATCTGTTGGCTCTAGCTTTAATCCAGTTTCATTGTCTACCATCGTTCCATTCTTTTGTAGTTCAACACACATATCTACGAAGTCGTGTCTCTTTACGTTGTCTTGTACGCGTTGTTTGATTACTTGTCTGATAGCTCCAATGAAGAACTTCTCTTGTCCAGTGAACAACTTCAGTTTTAAAGCTTTGAAGACGGTATCACTGACGCCACTTATCGCAAATCTAAGGTTCGTCAAGAAAGTAGGAACCAATGCCTGTCTGGCCATTTCACGGAACGGAGAATCGAACGTTGATTTTGTAACGATACCAAACACAGCAGCCGCAATAGCAGCAGAGCAGAAATGACTCAAGTTTTCATACGTATCTCCCTTCAACTTTTCAGGATTTTGTTTGAAATATTCCACAAAATCTTGTGAACTTTTGTCAATAATGTAGAACATATTTTTTAGTTTAGCAGTTGTAAAAATTGGAGTTAATTTCTGCCTAATCAGCTTCCATTTCGGGCCGTGGAGTAGGAGTACATTGTTGGCCAGGAGATCCTCTTCGACGAATGGAGCTCCTCTGTGATTGAAGGATTGGAAGTCACCAGCTGTGATATGCTGGATGTTGGTAGGATCCTTCACGTACAGTCCAAGATTGTCAAACGATCCAAGACCGACAGCAGGCTCCTTTTCATACTTCCAGTAGAGATCGTTCAATATTTGAAAGAATGGTCGATCTTCTGTTGCGAACTGCCACAAGGGTCCAAATGTTTTATTTTGGTCGTAAAAAGCGACGCCACGTTTCTTCCAATAGTACTCATTGTATCTGCCTTTTAAATATAAGAAGGCCAATATTAAAACGACACTTCCTAGTAGTATTGTCAAGAACATTTTGGAAGGTATGTTATGGTTCAAGTTTACAGAGCGACTGATAGAAAATCAGCGGAGTATCTCTTTATAAACCAATCAATGTTTACAATAGATATCTTAAACTTTAATTAAACTGATAATAATGTCATCCCAGAAAACATCTTTATCGATTCAAATTCTATATCTTGGTACTATTTGTGCTTGATCATCGTTGCAAGCAGAATCTTCTGCTAACGAATTTGTGATCAAACAACCTATTTACAATTTTGAGTTGTGATTATAAGGTCCTTAATTGCACGTCTTTCTTGCTTAAAAGCAAGTCTGAACTTGTTCACTGTGATTGTTTTGTTTGTTATACAGAAAAACATGATTAACCTATGATTTGACAAAATTATTTTTTTTAAACTCACTTATTTGAAGACATACCTTTATCGAAGCTGAAGGTCACATATTATTTTTACCAATCAATATTATTTTTTTGTTGAAAATATTGGACGCAAATGTATCAACTTTTATACGAAACCAATTTGAAATATTATATTAAACTACCTTCTGCTCGTGGCTTTTTCACCCGCATTAGGTTAGATCTTCGGTTACTGTTCCGCACCTATTGGTCGTAGCGTGATGTTATATAGCCTATAGCCTTCATCGATAAATGAACTATCCAACACAGAAAGTTTTTTTTTAATTTGAACCAGCAGTGCCTGAGATTAGCGCCTGCAACCAAACAAACTAACTCTTCAGCTTATAATAATAGTATATATTAAACTATAAGTATACATTACCCCATGACCTCTATTTACGACCATATCCGTTGATAAAAAATGTTTCCTAATCATTTTTCTCAATGTTACTTAGTTTGATGGGCAGAATGCATATTAAGCGGGTATGGAATATGTATTTACATCCCGTATATAAAATCAAAACCATTTGAATATTATTTTTCGTCTTTCTCCGGTAAATAGTATTAATTTCTCATTTAAAAAATAAATGTGTAAAAGTGAAATGTGTGAAGTGTAAGTGTGAGTACCATGGAGCTATGTACTTGTTAAGTTACTATGTTTTGGACACTATAAGCATGGTGGTTGAAAGTTATCTCATGCTAACATTAATGTCTCGCTGATGGTGGCGCGTGCGTTGGATCGTTCGGCTCCTTTCGAGATGTTTGAGCTAAATGGTGCACGCGTCATGTTCGTGAACGGGCGCTGTCAGTTGGGATTGGACATCTCTTAACTGCCATGGCTTACATCTTTAGTACTATATTTTTTTTATTGTTTTATATTCATCTTCATTGTTTTCACATATAGCTGCAACATTAATATTGTAACCAAGATTTTGTAAAAACCAAATTGGAAGAAAAGAGTGTCCATGTAGTTTCTTGCTCGTTCTTCAAAGCGTAGGTGCTTTGGAACGAGCAACTAGCTTCAACTTTTAAATGTAACTTCTTGATAATTCAAAAGCGCCTGTAAATGGTCTAATTAAAATAAATGCTTTGACTTTGATTTATAGAATCAAAAATCGTTATCGAGAATGACTTTCCAGTGAAGAACGTTAGTTGCCAGTAATGAAATTAAACTTTTATTATGAAAGAAGTTTTATAGCAATCTTGTCTTAATCCTAATAAAAACATACATAATAATTGAAACAATTGAGCTCAATTGTTATTAATATTAACAATTAACGTTAACTGTTAATACCTCCATAATTTTGAACTTAACTAATAAGAATTGTTTATTCTTAGAATTTTAAATTTTACTTTTTTCAGTTCAATTTTTGTTTTACGAGAATACTGTGTTGCTGTGCCCCACCAGGGTCCATAGCTAAGTCATACATTAACTATAAGCCTTTTTTACCTCCGACGCAAAAACGACAGTGTGTTATAAGTTTGACGTGTCTGTGTGTTTGTATGTGGTCAGTCTGTGGCATCGTCACTCCTGAACGCATGAACCGATTTCGATTTAGTTTTATTTGTTTGAAAGGCGAATTAATCGGGCGTGTTCTTAGCTATGTTTGATGGAAATTGGTTCAGCGGTTTCAAAGTTATTAGCTCTTTTGTTAGCTGCGGTAAAGATTTTTATTCTTCTGTCGGGGGTTACTTAAAATTTATAAATTTGTGTTGTTTAAATATCTTTATACACATTATGATATGCAAATTAATGGATATGAAAATGAAAACTGTTTTCATTTTGGCCGAATTTTTGACTGGCCCATTGTTGGTCTCATGGGTGCTCTCAATCACAAGTGCTGAGCGTGTGGTGTCTTTAGTTCGATGCCTAGTTCGGGTAAAGTATTATTGGATTTTTCCATCACGGAGTTTTCAGTTCGGAAGTTGGTGGTGTGACACCCCTGTTCCTTGAAACACACGTAAACCTGTTGGTCCTGCGCCTGATCTATCCAGATCTACCGTGTCGGATTTCAATCTTATCTTACTATATTTTATGAGAGTTAGGGAAGTGGGAGTGCACCTGTGTTTACGCACCCAATTATGCACCGTAATATCTCCTATTTAGGTACGTAATCGAGAGACTAGTCAAGTAACTAGTCTATAGTTTAGATTGGCTGAAGTTTTATCGGGGATTATTAATTTTGGCAGAGCGGTTAACCCGCACCGCATTATTTGGGTTTGCCAAAGGTATTTGTTTAGGTAAGCCACCAGTGTATTCATTACTATATTATTATCATACATCATAACTGCCTCGTTGGCCTAGTGGTCCTAAGCGCGACTGCTACGCTAGAGGTCTTGGGTCCGATTCCCAGGTCGAGCAAAAAGTGGTATTGGGTTTTTCTATGAAATTCTCAGTAGCAGCTCGGAGTTAGGATTTGTGCCCGGTTAATGGCGATAGGCTCGCCCCCTATTACATGGGACCTAAACATACCGGCGAACTCTGGGTGTACATTGTAACACCTCTGCCTAACCCTTCGGGGAATACAGGCGTGATAGTATGTAATGTATGTATTTAATTATAGTTTGTTTCGTCTGCCATCTTCAAATAAACATAACATACCATCACGCTTGTATTCCCAGATGGGTTAGGCAGAGGTGTAACCAATGTACACCCACAGTTCGCCGGCATGTTTTTAAGTCTCATGTAATAGGGAGCGCGCCTATTGCCGGTAACCGGTTTTTCCTACTCCTCCGCTAATCTTTTCTGATTAATTTCGTTGCGGGATCCAAAACAGTTACATCGTTTCTCCGGGACACGTCGAGCTTCATTGCCTCGGCGGTCTCCACTGTTGATTCTGGCTTACAGAAGTTGCAGTGGTTGGGAATAGGGTGGCAGGCTTGTCTCATTAAAAAAAAAATAACCGGTCACCAATCCCAACTCCGAGCTGCTACTGAGAATTTCATAGAAAAACCCAATAACACTTTTCTCGACCTGGGAATCGAATCCAAAACCTCTAGCATAGCAGTCGCGCTTAGGACCGCTAGGCTAACGAGGAACTTTAGTTATAAAAAGTGAATGAAATAACGTAGGTTCTATTGTCATTGAAGTAAATAGTTTAACGGTTCGACGTCCGCCTTTCTAAATCGCTTATCGTGTGTTCAGTCTACAAATTAATAGTATTCAATTATCTGTCTTGTAATATTAGTGTGAACTATTTACTCTCTTATCATTAAAAATTAATTACCTGATATATAATTTTCCATAAAGATAATGATTAGTGAGTGTAAGTACACTAGTATCACGTAAAGTCCAGATAAAGTGGTGACCTAATGCCACATTATACATGTCTGTACTTTAAAAGAGGTCCGTGTTTGGCTTTTTATTTATACACAACCTATTTTGTAGGTCGTCATAGCTGTCTGGTAAAAATATGTTTTCTTTTTAATTGTGAGCTGTCATATTTTTCTTGTCAATAAATCAGACGCATCTCTTTGACTCTTTGTCAGTCGCTCATTCATGGTCAGTTGCTCATAATTGTATTAAATAGTTGAAACCAAGTAAATTATAAATAAATATTTCGACTATTTCTTTCTATATCAATCAATCAGCGCAGACAGAAGACAGACAGCAACCCAGAGCGGAACAAGGCGCCCACCACGAGTGAGGTAGTAGTTCTCTTTTAGGCAAAGACATTAAATTATGCTATGCAATAGACGGGGCATAACAAACAAAATCGTCGTCCGATACATTTGTCCTAGTGGTCAAAAGTCGCTCAGTCTAGTGTGACACGCCTGCGTGTCAAGTCACATTCGAGCCGACCAAAAGAAAAATATTTTCTAGGAAAATATGCCGAGTTGCGCATTACGATATTGTAAATCTCGTTATGGTATAACGATTGGACCTAACTTCGGTTTATTTTCGTTAGTATTTATTCAGTAAATAGAATTAAATAATTTTCATAAATAGTTCCAGAACATTTGCTAATTTTATAATAAACGCCCTCTATTGCTAAATAGCTTTACTACTGCCTTGCAGAGATGCGGTGTTGCTTATCGGTTTTGTTATCGATAATATTTAATAAGGTAATTAATAAATAACAAATTATTTTAACATAATCCAACCATACCGTCACGCCTGTATTCCCCGAAGGGTTAGGCAGAGGTGTAACAATGTACACCCACAGTTCGCCGGTATATTTAGGTCTCATGTAATAAGGGGCGAGCCTATTGCCATTAACCGGGCACAAATCCTAACTCCATCAACTAACATAAGTAACTTGAACATAATCCTGACAGTTAATTCAGGTTTCCGAATGTGAATAAGGTAGAATGTGAACTGTAGAAATAGACCGTAGAGAAGAAAACTGGCTGTCATTCGCTTCATCACAATTATGCTCAAAGCACTTTATCAGGGACATTTATTTTGGAAAGTCGGGTCGATCAATTTAAAAAAAGGATTGCTGCCTTGTACTCAAGTGAACTAAGTTGCACGTTTCTTGATTTTTCCTAGTCATTCTACATTCATAGTAACATAGTACACTGCTTATATTCGTACCTACTCGCTTGACTTTGCTATCTGACACAAAAACGACGGGGTGTTATAAACTTGACGTGTCTGTGTTTGTGTGTATGTCTCTCTGTCTGTGGCATCGTAGCTCCCGAACGCATGAACCGATTTTCATTTAGTTTTTTTTATTGAAAGCTCTATTAGTCGGGAGTGTTCTAAGCTATGTTTGATGGAAATCCGTTCAGCGGTTTCAAAGTACTTTTCTGTCGGGGGTCACTAACATTTTTTAATTTTGTGTTTTATTGGGTAAAATTTCAGATGGTAGACAACACCTTCCTGTCATTGTATTTGTCTTTGTCTAAATTTAGCGACGGTATTGTTCCCGCCATTTGTATGAGTGACACAGATATAGGTAGTTTAAATGTTTATCAGTTTCAAGGCTACCTCGCGCGTCGTCGCGCTGAAATAGTGGTTAAACATTTTTCGAAGCGTGGTAACGACATTGGCTTCCCCATTTGTTTAACTCAGTGTAAAAAAATAAATAACTTGTAAATATTGAAACTACTAATAGTTTTCCTAATTTTTTGGCATTCATTTTGATCTTTTTAAATGTGTACAAAAAATAGTCTTAGTAACTTTTATCAATATTATCGATACCTTGTTTTTTTAATGGCAACATCCCTACCACAAGTTTCTAGTATGTTATTCAAAACTAAATGACGTTACTGACATTTGAGATTTTCCCAATAGCCGCTCTAATTTTGCTATATTATGCTAGATGGCGTTACAGAGACAAGGGATCACACTTTTTCTATGACAATTCTTCACATAGCCTCTCTATAGTCAGTAGTATACATCTCTTTGCTTTTAGTCGATCAGGAATGCGATAAAAGAAAGATCGTGTTTCGCACGTATGTTGGGAAACCATTTTGTTTATACCATAAATACACAGACAAGCTCCCCAAATTACAGCAAAAAGACGTCCGCTTTACAGTTTTACTGTTATTTAATGCAATAGAGTAGACGATGACTCTCATGTCTACCATTTCTGTGGGGGTTTTAGCTACTTTCTGGTAGATGTAGATGCTAGAGTTGAAATAGAGCGTTGCACTATTTATTAAGACGAACCAAGGGAAGCTGAAGACTACGTGCATCTAAGAGATGTCATGCAGCAAGTTGTATGAAGGGACGTTAAAGATGGTGATTCTCCCTTCCACCTCCACGGAGGTCCGCAGTAGACGAACGCAAGGATGCTTTTTTTATGTGCGAAGGTTGACCGGCCCTCTTCATCATCATCATCACCACCAATCCTAAGTAACCGTATATAGCCCACTGGATAAAATTTCATAGACTCAAAATTACATCGAAATTTGACACCATGGATGAAATGCAATTTTACGTAGCAGAAAATGGAGTATTTGCAATACGTTTGCAACAAGTCACATGAGTTGATGGTAAATACAGCAGGTGCATATATTTTGACGAAATTAAACACAAAGCTAGACGGAAAAATCTAAATTAATGGTCAAAGAACACAATACTACAACTGATACAATATAACAGATTATAGGTCTAGGTGCAAGTGACAAGAATAAAACAACAAGAACATATTTAAAAAACATTTAGTAACGTAAAGTAACGAAAGTAACGTAATGGCGTAATTTTGAGTAAGTTAAAATATGTAAAAAATATTATGTAAGATGTGAAGAAACCTAAAATAAAAATAATGAAACAATCAATAATAGTATTATTATTCTTGCGTGGTTTGTCTTGTATTTGTTATTTAAACAAGAACTAATAACAGGTTTTACGTTTATTATTATTTCCTAATCATAATCTCTGGACGCGCTCGCCTGATTATACATTGATAGAACGGTGAAATAATTTCCACAACATACATACCATCATACATGTATTCCCCGAAGGGTTAGGCAGAGGTGTACCAATGTACACCCACAGTTCGCCGGTATGTTTTAGGTCCCATGTAATAGGAGGCGAGCCTATTGCCATTAACCAGGCACAAATCCTAGCTACGAGCTGCTACTGAGAATTTCATAGAAACACCCAGTAACACTGCTCGACCTGGGAATTGAACCCAACAACCAAGCCCAATACAGACATGATGGTATGTTATGTATGTTATTTAAGTTATTAAATCCCAAGCTAAATCTTATCGTACCATATACATATATAGGCTGCGGGTTGTTCGTAAAAGTTACCGCGCCCACGGAACGCAAAGGATGCAACGATGCGTAAGCGGTGCGCCTCTCTGGTGCGCAGGGTACGCGGTAGCTCCAACAGCGTGATGGTGATGATAGCCGACAGACTCGACTGTCCTTATATAAGACGCTGCAGTGACTTGCACGTCACCTACAGTCGTCGGCTGTCAATAAAATTTTGACAATTGCAATGTAGCTTTGTTTTGTGTTGTGTTGGAGTATTTTATGTATTGTGTTATGTGCGTTTAATGTATTATTTGTGTTATTTATTGAATTGTGTGTATATGAGTCTTTGTCACTTGAATAAATAAATGAATTATTATTATTATTATTAAAGGGCACAAGAAGGAACATGGATGAGTTTTAGTCAATAAAAGTCTGACACCCCCTCTCGCCCCACCTTCGGCGGAGGAAGTCATTCGATGATTTCCCATCCGAGAAAAAAAAACATATAACTTTATTTTTAATTTACGCACAATATATACCAATACAATAATATTTTTCTAACAATTCCAGTAATTGCTTGTTACAGTCACTGACACCTTGGAACAAATTCAACGTTAACATTTTTCAATCTTACTTGAAACTGTTCCTTTTTATATTTTATGCCACCTTTCTGAACATACGTGCGCACTGTGTAATGTCTTAGAAGGTGAACAATCGCCGTTAAGATCTGAACTCGAACATATCTCGCTCCAATACAATATCTATTGCCTTTCCCAAATGGCATATACGTCATATCACTGACTTCTTCCCTTTCAAACCGTCCAGGATCAAATTTTTCTGGTTCTGGGAAATATTTAGGGTCGTGATGCAGTTCGAAAATAGCTGTAAATATCTTCACGCCTTTCTCAACAGGCACTTCACCTACGGGCAACACAGAATCTTGAACACACTGCCTCGATAAGAAAGCTATCGGTGGATGTAGTCTAAGACTCTCGTTCAAAACGTTGTCTAAATACTTCATCTCATATATAGAATCGTAGGTAAGCTGACCATTATATTTCTCAAATAGCGTGTCTACATCTTCTTGTACTCTTTTCAACACATCAGGATTTCTTCCCATTTCCATTAAAGCTCCAAAGATTCCGGCGGCTGTTGGGTCAATACCGGCTAAGAAGAAGAAGAACGCCTGAGCAGCTAACAGTTCATCTGTTGGTTCCAACCTCAATCCTGTGTCATGGTCTACCATCGTTCCATTCTTTTGAAGCTCAACGCACATGTCAGCAAAATCATGTCTTTTTATGTTATCATTTTCACGTTGTCTGATTACTTTTTTAATAGCTCCTATGAAAAAGTCCTCTTGTTGAGTTTGAAATAACTTTAGTTTTAAAGCTTTGAAGATTTTTTCACTGATTCCACTTATCGAGAACTTAATGTTTGTCCAGAATGTAGGGACTAAGGCCTCCCTGGCTATTTCACGAAACGAAGAATCGAAGATTGATTTTGTTCCAATGCCAAACACAGCGGCAGAAATAGCGGCTGAGCAGAACTGGCACAAATGTTCGAGGGTATCTCCCGTCAGTTTTTCCGGATTAATCCTTAAAAAATCCACAAAATCCTGAGCGCTCTTGTCGATAATGTAGAACATATTTCTGAGTTTGGCGGTAGTGAATAGCGGAGTCAGTTTCTGCCTTACCAGTTTCCATTTCGGGCCGTGCAACATAAGAACATTATTTGCCAAGATGTCTTCTTCGATAAATGCAATCCCTCTGTGATTAAAAGCTTGGAAGTCACCCTGTGTGATGTGCTGGATGTTAACGGGATCCTTCACGTACAGTCCTAGGTCGCAGAACGAGCCAAGACCAACAGCAGGCTCCGTTTCATAACTCCAGTAAATTTCACTCAAAATTTGGAAGAATGATTTGTCCTCTGTGGCGAATTGCCACAAAGGTCCACCGGTCCTGTGTTTACCGTAGAACGCTACGCCACGTTTCTTCCAGTAGTACTCATTGTATTTGCCTTTGACATACGCGATTGCTAATACAAATATGATGCAAGCAAGTATCACTGTCAACATTTTTGACGAAATCTTATAGTTCAAGTTCAAGTCGCGACTGATTAAGAATCAACTTAGATTTGACTTATAAAGCCGTCTGTCTTTACTACTAATAATAATTTAATAAGTTTCACTCGCTCGTGTAGGTACTGAAGATTGCATGTATGTTTTTCTGTACATTACATTTTTTTGTAGCGATCTTTTATATAATTCGTGTATGTTTTTTGCCAACTATTAACTTGTTACCTCTGACATTTTTGCAATTATAATTTGTTTAGCAAATTTTTAAAGAAGGTTAGAACTACATGCAAAAAAGGACGTCGACATTTGGTCATTTTAAACTTATCATCTATATCTTGCATCTACTTTTTGTGCAAATTATTCTATTTTATTTATACTGGTGATGTTCTCTTGACACGATCGGCACGGTGGTTGAACGATTGACAGCTACGCTGCGTGTCGCGAGTTCCATTCGCATGGGACAAATATTTGTATGGCAAGATACTTGTTCCGGGTCTGGCTGTTTGGAGTATGTGAGTTTATACATACATACATAAATAACTGCTTCGGTAGCCTAGTGGTCCTAAGCGCGACTACTATGCTGGAGGTCTTGGGTTCGATTCCAAGGTCGAGCTAAAAGTGTTATTGGGTTTTTTCTATGAAATTCTCAGTTGCAGCTCGGAGTTTGGATTTGTGCCCGGTTAATGGCAATAGGCTCGCCCCCTTTTACATGGGACCTAAACATACCGGCGAATTGTGGGTGTACATTGTTACACCTCTGCCTAATCCTTCGGGGAATATAGGCGTGATGGTATATTATACATAAATAAACTCACGCCTTTTTCCCATGGGGATAGGCAAAAATGTGAGTTTAAATAATTATGTTTCTGGTCCCACGATACAGGAGAAATTCCTAGTACGGAGTTTTTTTTAAGCTGCTATAAGGTAGGTTGAAAAGAGTATGCTTAGATGGTTTGGTCATGTTGAGAAGATGAGTGAAAGGAGACTAACAAAAGGAATTTATATGACAGATGTGAGTAGCAACGTCGAGAGGGGGACGCCCTAGGAGGGCCCTGACCCTGACCTTATTGGTGAGGTTCTTCAAAAAGGTCGGATGCGCAGTACTCGAAACCGGCGTGCTTGTATGACTAGATGTATGAACGTGGACGAGGCGAAAGGATCGTGGCAGGTGGCGTTCTGTGTACCTACCCCCCTGGGAAAAAGTCGTGAGTTTATGTATGTATGTAAAAGATAGGTAGGTGTTTGTAGATAAAGCTGGTTGTAAGCGCATAGTACGTCCGGAGTAAAGCCTGCGGCTTAGACCCAATGCACTTACGGCGGCGGGCGCATTGAATAAACAAATCCCGAATTTGAGTGTTGTTATTTCCGACAACCCATCACAAGAGCTGACGTGAGATTTGACAAAATTTTAACATCAGTGTGTTACTTTACCTCTCAGTTTCATTCAGGTGTTTTGTTTTTTGCCTTACGCACTATTCAATTTTGAACGTTCAGCTCAGCGCCGACAGTTGGAAATCCAACAACTGAAATTACAAAGCAATTTTAAAATGGTACTGTTGTATGAGATGGTGATGGGCCCCCAGATGATTATCTTGTTTTATTTGTGTTGTCTAAGAAAACGTTGCATGCTTATTTTTTCTTTAAATGAGAAGATTAAAAATACCAAAAATAATTACAATAATGACTACTTAATAAGCATGGCATTGCATGACAGATGTGAAACACAATTTAGTATGATGGATCATTTATTTAACTGCCTCGTTAGCCTAGTGGTCCTAGGCGCGACTCCTACGCTAGAGGTCTTGGGTTCGGTTCCCAGGTCGAGGAAAGTATTATTGGATATTTCGTATGAAATTCTCAGTAGCAACACAGAGTTAGGGATTTGTTCCCGGTTAATGGTAATAGGCTCACCCCATATTACATGGGACCTGAACATACCGGCGAACTGAGGGTTCACATTGGTACACCTCTGCCTAACCCTCCGGAGAATACAGGCGTGATGGTATTTTTGTATGTATGTAGAACAGCGCCTACGTAGACTAAGATAGCAATTACATTGTAAGCACAACATGATGCTATACTTTTTTTTTCGGATGGGAAATCATCAAATGACTTCCCCCGCCCTTAGTGTCAGACTTTTACTGACAACCCATCTACGTTCCTTCTTGTGCCCTTTGCAATCTGGGGGCGTGGTATCTCTTTAAACCAACCCGCAGCCCCGGCAGATGTTGCTATACTAAGAACAACAGATTGCCTGGTTTTTTTTTTACTAGCTAACCGCTCCGGTTCTCCACGGATGCACCTTCCGACATGCCAGGTGGATTTTCTCAATAAAATCATATAAACCTCATTCGGAAAAATACGAACACAACAAAAAAGAATCAGCCAAATCGGTCCAGCCGTTCTCGAGTTTTGCGCTTAGCAACACATTTAGTTATTCATTTTTCATATATAGATAGACTAGCTGTGCCCGCGGCTTCGCTTACGTTGACCAAAGTGTTATTTAACTAATTAAGTATTGAATACTATGTCATCATAATCTTCAAAGCAGGTCGAATGGTGGCAGAGGTGACTGCTGTGATTTTGCGGAAAATACTATAACGTGGTGTTACCATTTTCTTATTTTTCTATTTCAAACTATTTAAAAACTTCTTTAATAGGTACTGCTTAAATATTATACCTAACATTGTAGCTTTGATCGATCTAGTTTTTTAACCCCCGACGCAAAAACGATGGAGTGTTATAAGTTTGACGTGTCTGTGTGTGCATCGTAGCTCCCGAACGCATGAATTGATTTTGATTTAGTTTTTTTAATATTAGTATAGATATACCAATCCTCTAAAATGAAACCATTTATTTATTTTTAAATTAGCATAACATAACATGCCATGACGCCTATATTCCTCGAAGGGTTAGGCAGAGGTGTAACAATGTACACCCACAGTTCCCCGGTATGTTTAGGTCCCATGTAATAGGGGGCGAGCATATTGTCATTGACCGGGCACAAATCCTAACTCCGAGCTGCTACTGAGAATTTCATAGAAAAACCCAATAACAACAACCCAATAACGGTTTTTGCTCGACCTGGGAATCGAACCCAAGTCCTCTAGCGTAGTAGTCGCGGTTAGGACCACTAGGCTACCGAGGCAGTTATTTTTAAATTAGGTAATAAAAAATTGCACCAAAACTTGACACGTCGAAAAATCAGAAAATCTATTTACATTTTGAGGCTAAAGTACCGGCAAACCGGTTCTATAATCAGAATAAACAAAAACCCGCTTAAATATTACATATAATATGATACCTTTAAATACCGCCTCTTGTTATGGTTGACTCAACCAAGGTCAAGAGAGAAACATGCTGTTGTAAAGGCCGAGGTTCACGAACCAACATAAACATTTGTGTTGCCGTTTATTTAGACCATGATACAATTTTATTGGTATTGGTAAGGATTGGCAATAGGGTCGCTCCCTATTACATGGGACCTAAAACGTACCAGCGAACAGTGGGTGTACATTAGTACACCTCTGCCTAACCCTCCGGGGAATACAGGCGTGATTGTATGTTGTGTTATGTTATGTGGTAAGGACACTCAATATGGTTCTTTTTTTTTTTAAACATCGTTGGATGGCAAACAAGCCTACAGCCCACCTGATGTTAAGTGGTCACCTCTACCTATAGACATCGGAAATACTAGAGGCATTACGAATGCATTGCTATCTCAGAGTCGAAATGTGCCTGTAATTACGCCGCCACTCATGCCCTTAAAACCGGAACACAGCAACGTTACTTTGCGGCAGAAATAGGTATAGTAGTTGCCACAAGTCGTGAGCACAATGTTCTGGGTTTTTTGGGTCGCCGAAGCTGCACGCGATCGGTCGGACTGAAGGACCAATCGCGTGCAGCGTCGGCGACCCAAAAGACCCAGAAAGGAACCTAAAAAATAAAAAAAATGAACTTGACATTTGTGCTCACGACTCATGGCGGCTACTATATGGTGGTAGAACTTCCCCGGATAAGCTCCTTCATAAAGAGCTCTACTACTACAAATACGTTTATGTTTGTATTTTTTAATTATAGATACGAGAAGTCAGTCAAGTGCGGATTTGACTTCCATTTAGATGAAATCGCAGGCAGAAGCAAGTATTTTTATAGTTAACTTACTTTGCTTCTTTAAGTCAGTCAAAGTAAGGAATTTATTCCAATTAGATCATTTACCTGAATTGTTGAAGTTGAAAACGCAGGTCTCTAGGAACGAGTAAAAAACTCCACGGACACTTTTTTCAATCTGGTTATTACAAAATCCTGGTTACAATATTCTTGTTGCTTATACATGGAAACAATGAAGGTGAATAAACAACAAATGAAAAACGATGTAAGCCATGACAGTTACGAGATGACCAATCGCGACTGACTGCGCCTGTTCACGAACATGACGCGCCAGCACCATATAGCTCAACAAGTGTTATCGTGACAAAGCACTATCTTTAGACCTAAAAAAGATTCATAAAAAAGCATGTCCACGATTTGACAATATAAATAAGCACACAACATAATCTGTTTACGATCTTTCTTTTATAATCATCATACAAACTAGTAATTATGCACCAAAATTTGCGATAAGCTTTATTTAAACAAGGTTTAATTTGCTGCATAATTATAAGGTGTAATTCAAATGTATGGTTTGTTTTTTACTCATTAGAAAATAATTAGGTTTCTATATTTTTATTTTTATAAATAGTTAGCGAATTTCCCGCGACTTCGTACGCGTGGCGTGATTTTCTATACATAGCAAGCATAAGTTACTCAGGAATGATGTAGCTATCTATTGGTAAAAAAATGGTTGAAATCGGTCCAGTAGTTTCGGAGCCTATTCGGTACAAATAAACAAATATAAATAAAATTCCTCTTTATAATAATTAGTATGGACTAGGTAGGCATATCTAATCTGGACTTCTCCCAGTTGAAAATATCCCTTTGTGCCTATTGGCCTAGCTGTGCTTCTGTTCTGTCTCCTGCTTATTTGGAGGGAAGTGAATATAATGTTTTATCTTACTCCTCCGCTAATCTTTTCTAATTAATTTCGTTGTGGGATCCAAGACAGTTGTATCGTTTCTCCGGGACTCGTCGAGTTTCATTGCCTAGGCGCTCTTCAGGCGATCTCGATTGATTCTGGCTTTCAGGAGTTGCAGTGGTTGGGAAAAGAGAGGCGGGCTTGTCTCATAAAAAAAAATAGGTACATATATACCCCGCGGTATTCGGTTACGTTTTTTATGACTGCTCCGCTCCCGTTAGTCGTAGCATGATGTTATATACGTATAAACCTATCCTTTTATATCTATTTATGAAAACCGCATTTAGATCGGTTGCGGAATTTAAAAGATCTAAGCGTACAGACAGCGGGAAGTGACTTTGTTTTATACTATACAGGGTTATTTGTAAAACAATGACAACGTTGCAGGACTGTATTACTATCATCATAAACAACAACTTTTGTTCTATATTTTTTTACAGAATCAAGCAACGCAAGCGCATCGAAGCGAATGACCGACTGAAGGATTTCCGTAAAATTGTAAATAGGTCAAGTACAAACACCCCCGACGCCCTAACCCCGCTCCCCTCGAGCACTATCGCTTTCGTTTGCTTCGCATAGACTTTGTAACATTTAGAGCGTTCAATTTAAATGTTTTTTTTTATTTTTGTATGAAAATCTGATGAAAAAAAATATGAAAAATTTTTAAATGTCATAGAACAAAAGTTGTTGATTATGATGTTAGTAACATAGTCCTGAGAGGTTGTCATTGTTCTACAAATAACCCTGTATAGAGAGTTGTACCATTTTTATTATTATTCCTTTCTTACATTCTACAATGTATCTGTGGAATAGGTTAAAGTTATACTGAAAATATTAGTTTTGTATTATTTATTTCAATTTTGACAATATCATGGAGCCATTTATTCATTGATAAAGTATTTATGTGTTTGACTAAATTAACGAGGTGTTTGAGAGCTATAGCAATGTAAACGCGCGCTTATGCTAAAAAGATAATCTCATAAAACGTTGCGTGAATGTTGATCAGTGGACGCGGACACTAAAGATTGCCACTTGATTCAGGTCTAGGCGAACCTCATGACAGGAAACACACAGTCGACAATCAACTATACTGTGCTAACGTCTTGTTATCAAAATAGTGAATTTAGTGATAAATAAATACTTTGATGTATTAATACTAATACCTACCATTATTACCTAATACTAATAATACTTTTGTGGTAAGTACTTTTTGATATTTTTTTAGTTCTATTTTATTTTATTTATTAGGGTATTTTTTATTATTAAAATCTTATACGAAGTTATACATATACCTACACAATATAATGATTAATTTTTATAAATGATTAATAAATAAACTACGACATTTTCCACATTTGTATTCAGTTTCTTTTTTCTGTCCCCTAAATGACATTGCCTTAATTGATAGATAAAGTCAATTGTGCGGACAGGCAAATTGTTCTCTGTACAGTATCAAAGTCTAGATGCAATCGGTCCAGAATGATATCTAGATATTAACGTGTTTTAAGAGCGAATGGAAAATTGTGATAACCTAATTTAAAGAACTTCTCGATAAGTAAATCTATTTATAAGTTTGCATCACTTTTAGGAAAGGGATATTTTCACCCCCGTTAGGTTGCGTCTTTTGTTACTGCTCCGCTCCCGTGCGTTGTAGCGTAATGATTATATAGCCTATGTTATTTGCTGATACCTGTTATCTCTTTGAAAAAAAAAGTTAAAATCGGTCTAGCAGTTTCGGAGCTTCAGTACAAACAAAAAAATCTTTCCTCTTTATAATATCAGTTTTAATTACTGTCTTGAAATTAAAGTTTGTTGCTAGTAATTGAGTACTTGAAACTACTAATTAATTGACATACTTTTTATGGGCTGTCAAAACGCGATTCCACCATATGATAAACTGCGACATCACTTTGTTGCCAACTCAATAATTGATCAACAATTAATTATTTAAAAAAATATTTTAAAGCAACTAAAAATCAAATTTTACTGTTCATTGAAAATTAATCGGATTTTCAAAGCTAAAATAAAATGTTTTTTTTTGAGAATTGGAATTATTTGTTATTGGTATCAAAGTACCTACTTACAATAGGCACTTACCTGCTTGAGATAAGTAGGAACATACCTGCTGTAAGTATCTTGTGCTTGTTGAAATACTTACCCATAATAAACACTATTTACAATTTAACAGAATCCCATAAATCGTTTTCGAGTTTCCGTATCCGGAGGGTGCCAACGGAACCCTGTCAGTAGGCCTCCACTGTCAGTCCGTCTGACTATAAGCGGCCTTCATCTCATGAACCATATTAAGTAGAGAATTGTTTCACAGAGTGTGTTTTTCTATAGCCATAACAACCAATAAAATAAACAATTGCCCCGTTAGTCTAGTAGACCTAAGCGCGACTGCTACGCTAGAGGTCTTGGGTTCGATTCCCAGGTCGAGCAAAGTGATCTTGGGTTTTTCTATGAAATTCTCATTAGCAGCTCGGATTTAGGATATCTGCCCGGTTATTTTTTTTTTTTTTTTTGGGACAAGCCCGCCACACTATTCCCAACCACTGCAACTTCTGTAAGCCAGAATCAACAGTGGAGACCGCCAGAAGAGCTAGAGAGCTGCCCGGTTAATGGCAATTGGCTTGCCCCCTATTACATGGGACCTAAACGAACCGGCGAACTGTGGTTGTACATTGGTACACCTCTGCTTAACCCTCCGGTAATACAGGCTTTAAATTAAAAAAAAAGTAAAGAAAAGTTTAAAATTAAAAAATCCCGTATGGTAAAGAACCCTTCAAGTGGGAATCCCCCTCGCAATTAGCCGGCTTTAAAAATTCATATTTTTCTATCATTACAGAAAAAAACTATGGGTTTCAAAAGAGTCTGGGACTCGTCCTGTCCCAGAATTTGGGATCAGTGGGAGGACAATGGGACGACGTGGGTGATCCGAGACTTACCCCCGGAGGATGACGAGGAAGCCATCAAGATACTGGTGGATAACCTCTGTCCTGATGAACAATTGTGTATACTAAGTAGTAAGTAGCTTATCAGGACTCCATTAATCAAAAATAATACCATTTTTTATTATTCCACTGCAGCACAAAGGCCTCTTCTAATACAGAGAAAGCATGAGGATTGATCACCAAACTTGCTCATGGCGGCTTGGCGATTTCAGACTTCTACTTTTGAAATGAGCCAATGAGCGTCCAAGATAAACTTATTACTTATGAAATGGAAAAATGATCCATTGATACTTTTGCCTGTGCCCCATTGTTAGAAGTTCAATCCAATTCATTTATTTCAATTATTCAGCGTGTTACGGAAGGGTGTATCTATACAAACGGGGCGAAGAGTGTGTGAGTGTAAGTACTGAGTTTCTATACAAAATTTCAGCTCAAAAGCAATAACTTTGAAAATGCATATAGTATATTTTTTAATTTCGGCAATTTATTAAGTTTAATTCATAACAAACGTGTCAGGAATAACAAATCTTTTACGAAGTTGTTTCTTTGTGTGTACTTTATTGTCACCGATCAGCTGACTTGGTGTGATGTGTAGAATTCAATTGGAAACTTTTAATTTTTTTACTTACATGTTTCTTAACTTTATCATTTTGTGAGTATAAGTATTAAAAACATGTTGCTATGTGGTTTGTTAACACCAAAAGAATCCGCGCCTTTGATATGTATATTTTTTTTTTTTTTTAAGCTTTACCCCACACTAGCAATTTCTCCTGTGTCGTGGGTGCGTTTATAAACACACAAACTCGCATACACAAACAGCCAGACCCGGAACAACTATCTGTAGGCCATGCAAATATTTGTTCCGTGCGGAAATCGAACCCGCGACACGCAGCGCAGCAGCTAATCGCTCAGCCACTGCGCCAACTGTGCCGTCAAATGTATACATATACCCTGTTCGTAACACGCTGTATTAAAGGCACTAGATTGTCATTTACAAGCAAATAAAATTGAATCTAAATGCCCTTTACATGTGGTACTTTGGTATGGAAAAGAATGGGCAAGAAACCAATTTAGATACTCTCTATTTAAAATTATTACCTTCTAGACCTCATCGCCGACCCCGTAAGCGTGCGCAGCATGGAGGACTTCTGGAGAGGATTCCTAGCACAGAGAATGTCACTAGCCTGTTACGAAGAAAAGAATGGCAAGAGCAAACTTGTTGCGTTGAACGTGTGCCTGGTCACATGTAAGGGAGAAAAGTCTGATCTACTGGTGAGTAAAAAGATAAAGAAGAAAGAAAGATATTTTATTTGGGGGACCCACGGAGAATACAAACAATATAATTAATGCCCCAAGATACAGGTGATGACTGGTTTAGGAACCGCCGTTCAATTAATATCACATTTATAAATTTATAGTTACACTAGCGAACTACCCGCGACTTAGCTCGTGTGGCTTATTTAACCTGCCGCACGTTACGTCTTTGGTTACTGCTCTGCTCCCGTGAGTCGTAGCGTGATGTTATATAGCCTATGACTGTCACAGATAACGTGGTTTTTTACGAGTAAAATAATTTTCAAAATCGGTTTAGCAGATCCAGAGAGGGTAATCCCTGGATCTGTTGAGTGTAGGTCTCTTTAATAAAAACATTACAATTCTCTTTTTAGATCGAAGGTGAAAGTTGGAAGAACGTTTACGGAGCGCTAGAAATCGCAGAAAAGAGCGTGAACGCCTTCGAATACTTGGGACTGGACAAGATTTTGTATGCCCTCGGTCTGGTAGTGACAAGAGAATATCGAGGAGCGAAACTCGGCTCAAGGATACTGGCAGCAAGGTTAGCTAGAAATTTATTACTTATCTTATTTTTTTTTTACTTGATCTAGTGGCCGGTGGAAAGATGGCTGAACCTGAGTTTCTTTTTTGTTATGGGGAATGGGGAAAGCCTCATGGAAATAGTAACCGCCACGGATCATGGGCAAAAATGTATCTCGTACATTATTATTTTTTACGTCAATTAAATTCGTTGATGCAAACATTGATCCTTTACCATCGCTATTGATCCGCTTTAATCGCTTGAATTGACAAACTGTGAATGGGAAGGAACGCTTCGGGTACTCCTTGGTACCCCAAAAAACCAAAAAATCACTTGACGTTTGTGCTCACGACTCGTGGCGGCTATATGCCCTCATTCTGGGGATAGCCGTGGGTTTCATAAGCATGAGTCGGCGTCCCTAAAATCCCTTGTGCCGCCCCGATTAGTAGGTATATTACATCCACATGCAAGAACACTTGAAGGCACTTGAAGGTATAGCGCCCTATTTGGATTATAACAAAAGTCCAAAAAGCTTTAATGGGGACCGGTGAATGCTTATGCGAATCCCGCGCCCCCGGCTATGGGCTGAGGTGGAATACCGCGGTGGTTTTAGCCGGTAAAAATCCGGCATGGTCCTCCGTCACCCCATGATGGAGGAAGTCAATGAGGATTTCCTCAGCGCACCAAAAAAAGGCTTTAATGCCCTGTTGCAAGCAAATGTTTAGGTAATTGCCAATAACGCATCGCGGCAACAAATTATAATAAGGTTCAAAATAGCGATACAATTGATGTTAGTTGAATCGGATAACCACAAAAATAACAATAATTTTGAAGTTTTCTTTAAATTGTGAGAAAAATACAGAGCTCAGTGGAATAATTTATAGGTATGTCTTTCGTTCATGAAATTCCCTATAATGTCATTATATAAAATTATATAGTTTACGCTCAAAATTCTATGATCTATGCTACGAAAAATTTTTTTATGCTCTCCTTTACGATTTTTTTACCATTATACTATTATACTTTCATGAAATATTTATAGGTAAGTCTTTTCTTTGAACCCTTGAAAATATACTTAATTTTTTTTAGGCTTTCAATGTGTACCAATACGCCAAACTATGAGACAAAAAAAATGTGTTTTACGGTGTCCTGTATTTGGAAAGCCCCTTAATAGATACTTCTCATGGGTAACGAAACCGTCCATAAATAAATGACCGCTGCGTAAACGCAACGTTAGTTTCACACGGTGACGGCTGTGCCGTACTGTAGATAAGCACCCTTGTAACAATAATCGATTTTCGCTATCGTTTTTTTGCACTTCCCTACCTACCTATCTCCCCTATTTTTTTTTAATCATATGCAGCTTTGAATATAGTATCTACGTTGGTGATGGCTTATCTATTATCGTTTCATAATATTATTTATTATAATCGATACTGATAGTGGACGAAAATACTTTTATGGTGGTTTTATGGGTCTGCCATTAAAATGGTTTAGTCTAGGTAGTTTAAACTGAATCATGTTTGTATTCACCTAAATAATTATGTATGTACAAGCCCGCCACACTATTCCCAACCACTGCAACTTCTGTAAGCCAGAATCAACAGTGGAGACCGCCAGAAGAGCGCCGAGGCAATGAAGCTCGACGAGTCCCGGAGAAACGATAAAACTGTCTTGGATCCCGCAACGAAATTAATCAGAAAAGATTAGCGGAGGAGTAGGAAAAAATATTGTTTCCACTTCCCTCCAAACAAGCAGGAGACAGAACAGAACTAGGCCAATAGGCACAAGGGGATATTTACAACTGGGAGAAGCCCAGATTGCCAAGCACCACGGTTTGCAATTGTTACTAACTTAATGGGTCCTAATGTGAGCTGTTACATTTGATTCCAGTAATAGGTATGGCAAAAACGCCTGAACGCACGGAAATTAGTTCTAGTTTCTACGAGGTCCGCGTAATAAACTACTCCGGATGTAACCAGTATACTGTCTAACATAATGTACAGTCAATAAAAGAGATAAGTAACCAGGATCGCTGGAAGTTCATGACATGTGATGTACTAGGGTTCCCAATGTAATATCGGTTTCCCGGAAAATAAAATCAAACCCAAGACTCAGGGTCTTACGCTCCCGAAAGAGGTGGCGCGCCGTGTTCCTGTGGGATCTGCTGTACTTTGTGATAGAGAGCGTTAGACTGGGCTGATAGGTACCAGTAACGGACTTAAACATTTCCCAAGAACAAGCATTTAACATTTTTGCCAGTTTTAGTTATAAAAAAATTATAGACAGTTGGACAGAGGCATATTACCAGTAGGGGGCCGTGAACTGGCTTGTTTTCCATAGAATATAAGAGTTTATGGTACTGTTGAAAGTAGGTAAAATGGAAAGGTTGTGGGAAAAGTCATCGGAAATATATCTTGTAAACTTCTTTCTTCAAAAAATCTGAAAACTGTAGATGTTTAAAAGAAAAAAATCTGCCTTAAATTTGCGGCCTCTGAAGTCTGCCGCCTTAGGCTCAAGCCTTCTTAGCCTGATGGTAATTTCGCCATTGGTAACAATACTCAGTATCTTATCAACATGTGCGTGTAATAGTTCAGGTACGCACCTTATCTGGATTTGTATTACAGCATTATTTATCTTATGAATTAGATTGTTATCCTCCAACACAACAAAATTATCTTTTTATTACCTACAATATGATATTTCTTGCTTGTTGATTAATTAGCGGTTTCGTAATTCTTTTTTTGCAAACATTGATTAAAGATAAGATTCTGAAATTATCATGAGTTCAACATGTGTCTTTAGTCTTAGGCCTGAAATTTGATAACGCGCACTTGGCAACGAAATCAACAAAATAACTTAGTCGCGAATTTAGACGGGGGGATAGGTGCAATTGACAAACACCCCCCCCCCCCCCCAGGTTTTTTTCGAAGTCAATGGAGAGGGGAGGGGCCTCTCCATTGACTTCGAAAAAAACCTTATTAAACCCTTCAAGATTTTTAAACCGTAAAAAAAACGGAAACCGGAAATGTTTCTATTAGAATAAGCTTTTTGTACGGAGAATTTGAGCTTCGCCTTAGTTTCATTAGAGACGTTTATTTTTTTTTTTTATTATTATGAAAATAAGTATGTAATGGAACGTTACCCGGTTTTCGTAATTATTCAAATACAAGTATAACATACATACCATCATACCATTACGCCTGTATTCCCCGAAGGGTTAGGCAGAGGTGTATCTATGTACACCCACAGTTCGCCGGTATGTTTAAGTCCCATGTAATAGGGGGCGAGCCTATTGCCATTAACCGGGCACAAATCCTAACTCCGAGTTGCTACTGAGAATTCCATAGAAAAACCCAATAACACTTTTTGCTCGACCTGGGATTCGAACCCAAGACCTCTAGCGTAGCAGTCGCGCTTAAGACCACTAGGCTACCGAGGCAGTTTAACATGAATAAAAATATATAAAACTTATTAATTTCTTTGTGAAGAACGGATTTTTTGGAAAATAGGCAAAACCATATTTAAAAATATCACATAAAAAAATTCTGCGCCTGAAAAAACTGACCAACCAACTTCTATCATTTTCAGGAAACCCTTGAGCCTTCACAACGGCATTAAGGGAACATACACAGTATTCACTGGCCCTGCGTCGCAGATCAGTGCAGCTCGAGCCGGCTTTACGACCATCGCTACGGTAACCTTGAAAGACCTGGCTGATGCCGGCCTTAACTATCCTAGAGATGAGAGCAGGGCTATCAAGGTCATGGGCAAGAAGTACGAATAATTACTGCTGTATAATAAAGATGCCTGAAGTTCTTGTGCTAATTACGGCTTAAAAAATGGCAAAATATATAATCTTTATTTAAGAAAAAAGTCTACCAGTTAACTAAAGGTGGTGAAAAGATGACATGGCAGGTGCAAATTGTTGTAGGTACGAGAGTAACATACCATCATTAAAGGGCCGTTATGGATGCTGTTTTTTTTCGCAAATACCATACCATCACGGGTGTATTCCCCGAAGGATTTAGGCAGAGGTGTACCACACATCCACAGTTAACCGATATGTTTAGGTCCCATGTAATAGGGGGCAAGCCTATTGCCATTAACTGGACACAGATCCTAACTCCGAGCTGCTAGTGAGAATTCTACAGAAAAACCCAATACCAATTTTTGCTCGACCTGGGAATCGAACCCAAGACCTCTAGCCTAGCAGTCGCGCTTAGGACCACTAGACTAACGAGGCAGTTTTTTCGCAAATATCAATGTTTTTCAAGTACCAATTTAATGTATCAGTAAGTAAATATATGTAGGTAATAAAGGCGTTAGGGTTTCAAATAAAAAATGTATGATAAACGACGTAACTCAAAAAATCCACTTTTAAGGAAATAGCAAAACAAGTTCTAAATTCTGAAATTTAAAACTTGTTTTGCTATTTCCCTAAAAGTAGATTTTTTGAGTTACGTCGTTTTCGTCCTAAGGGATTAATTATATCTATAATTTCGAGAAGTGCCGCATAATAAGTATAATTATAATATAAATATATCATTATTATACGTTACGATTATAACAAAGTAATAATCGCAGAATGTCATACTTACTTATGCTTTTTTTTTTAAATTAAATAGGTACCTACATTGACCCACTTTCTCCTGTATCGGGGGTTCGTTAATAATCATATAAATGACTTATACAAACAATTAGATCCTGAATAACTATGGAAACTACTACTAATACAAATATTTATTCTGTGAGGGAATCGAGCCCGCGGCACGCAGCGCTGCAGCCAATCGCTCAGCTACTGGGCCAACTGTATCATTAACAAAAAAATTGTTCATAATTCTTCTCGTACGCAAACATACATCCTCTTTCCATATAATTTCGTATGACATTCTATGTTTTATGTTAATATCTCATTTTCTTTATAGCAACATCAACAAACAAATTTAGGCAACAGATGATTTTAATTAAGAGTAGGTAGGCGCTTATTATTTGTAAAGTAATTTATTTTTACCTCATTTTAGCCTTAATGACTGTATGTACCATTTTAAGAATTTTACAAAGACAGCATAAATTTATTTAATTTTTTATAACACCATCACGCCAGTAATTCCCGAAGGGTTAGGCAGAGGTGTAACAATGTAGGTACACCCACAGTTCGCCGGTATGTTTAGGTCCCATGTAATAGGGGGTGAGCCTTTTGCCATTAACCGGACACAAATCCTAACTCCGAGCTGCCACTGAGAATTTCATAGAAAAACCCAATAACACTTTTGCTCGACCTGGGAATCGAACCCAAGACCTCTAGCGTAGCAGTCGCGCTTAGGACCAGTAGGCTACGTAGGCAGTTTATAAAAACGGTACAAATTTATTTAAATTCTAATATGTACTTTAATCTGTAAATACATAAAATAGCATAAAATAATAATAATTATGTAATACCTAAATAATGCAAACGTAAGTAATCGTGTAAATATAAAATGGCTCCTCAAAGCATTGTGATTATGAGTAGTTAGAAATAATTATAAGTCTGTTTTTTCTATTCTGTTCCTTTTGTGATATTCTTAGATTTTTTGGAATGGGTCATAGCAGACTGTCAAAACAACACACACACAAATAACAACGAATTCTGGCCGAATAACCACAGAACAACAGACAAACAATAACAGAACAACCCATATGGTGGATCTTTATCTACATGACATATTCGTCCAAATTTTCAGGCTACTTAATTAATACAAAATTACCCTTTGTCTATAGGAATAAAGTTGTTTTTTAATTAGCGATATAACACAAATACGCCAAGTACCAGCGACAAAAGAACAACCAAACAGTAAGAGCACATCAGTCAGAAGAACTAACAAATGATAAAAAAACAAACACTTTTTACAAAAAAGAGAACCTCCTTCAAAAACTAAATAGTGAAAAATAACTTTAGCTTTGGAAGTCAACGAGCTCAGGGGAGAAGTCATAGGAAGGGGCCACTGAGGGCCGATGCCTGCCGGGGCTGCGGGTTGTTCGCAAGAGAACGCAAAGGGCACAAGAAGGAACATGGGTGGGTTTTAGTCAGTAAAAGTCTGACACTCCCTTCCTGCCCCGCCCAGGGCGGGAGAAGTTATTTGATGATTTCCCACCCATTATTAATATCACCCATTATTATTATATACATTTATTCACCCATTATTATTATATTCCCACCCATTATTATTCACCAAAAAAAAAAAAAAAAAAGGGGAGAAGTCATTTGATGTTTTCCCATCCGGAAAAAAACAACAAAAAGCTTTGGAAGTCGGTGGCTTTGGTTCTGTTTGTTGTTTTGTATTGCCACCGACTTCCAAAGCTTTTTGACTTTTGACAAAGATTTAGGACCTTTGAAGTATGACCTATCAAACAAAAAAGGAATCATCAAAATCGATTCATAATTGGCGGAGTTATCGCGTTACACACGTACAAAAAAAACATACAGACGAATTGATAACCTCCTTCTTGTTGAAGTCGGTTAAAAATAACACAACAGCAGCAACAAAGAAATACTTAGTTGTTTGAAAGTACTGATTGGAATAGTAACACCCAGTGCTTATTTTGCCAGCCTCTGCTATCCCACTCCATGACCTCCCCCATTCCTTTTCCTTCCCACTATATTATACTTCCTCTCGCCTCATCCAAGTTGTCTCGCCATCCCCTCCATGGTTTTTTCTTATTTTTTCGTGGGGAAATCCTCATGGATTACCTCAGCGTCAGGACAGGCGGATGGGTGTGCCGGACTCCACTACCGACAGCCATTGGCGTAGGCATAGTTGCCGCCACGAGTCGTTAGTACGTACGTCTAGTTAATTTTTCGGTTTCTTTCTGGGTTTTCTGGGTCGCTACCCCATCTTTCTAACACCTAATGTATCAAAGTTTAATAATCTCTGACAGTGATAACATTAGGAAACATAGAATATACAAAGTTGTATAACTTACATTTTAATTAGCATAAGCTATAGCAGTATATAAATACTGCATGCATACGCTATTTAAACATTATTATGTAGATGTAAGAAGGATTTAATGTAAATACATAATTAAAAACAAACTTCGGTGTTCGTGGACCAAAATAGTTATAAATAAGAAGTGTAACTTACACATTAATTTGAATGTAAAGTGTATAAAATTCATAATTTATTGTCTTTTTAGCATCTAATGTTTTATAATTAAACCCGTTGTATACGAGTAGTATTGTAACTAGCAAATTATTTACATTATTTAATTGTATTGTAAAGGAAAAATAAATGTTAATGATTATATCCCATGTTTCTATAAACCTGTATCTATAATTTAAAAAAAAAAGGCGTCATGCCATTTTTATGACAAGAGGTCATCTTAGGAGTGAACGTTACCTATAGATTACAAATAACAATCATAAAATAATTAGATCTGACATTCATTTAGTTTTACGTTTTGGCGGGCTCCGACTCAGCTGTCTCCTCAGCATTCAGTGTTACGTCCGGTTGACACTATTGACAGCTGTCATATTCGTCCTCAAATCAATTAGTTAAAGGCGTCGCAAATCAAACTCTTTGGAGACGCCTTCAAAAAGTATAGGTGAGATAAGGGTGAAAAAGCGAAAATAAAACCAAATACCTACTAAATAATATTCTTTAATATTTATTGTCACAAAATAATGCCGTTGTAACTAATAATATACACGTCAGTCAACATTTAACGTAAATAAAGAATTAAATCTTTGTAACTCACTTGAAATGGAATTAGCCTTTTTATTCGCTATACAATTATCGATAATATAAACTATTTAATCGAATAAAAAATCGAATAGACTATTAATTAGTGAAGTGTTTTTTCTTTTTTGCTTAATTTTGTTGAACAGCCGTAAGTAAAACAACGCATTTATGTGCATTTACGTGATGTGGTAATCGTTGTTTGGCATCTTTTTATCTTAATTTAAAATGTGAGTAGGTAAGGTACCATTTCAGACAATTGCGGTGAACCACTTTACACCCTTACGCCCTCAGTAATAAGGTTGAAAACTGGTTAACCGTACTAACTGTTGTCGGTAGTAAATTGTCATGCCCTGATCGTCTCTTGTAATGAATTAGTAGTCTATTTTATATACATTAAGGTCTTAAATCCTGCAATGTGTATCAGTCTTGAGTGGAGGATCGTCACTTCATCAGAGTGATATATTTTCTAAAATATAAGCCATGCACTGTACAAACCAATTTAGACTCTCTTTTATTTACTTTAGGCCTAGAATTTGACAAACTGGATTTGTCAGGCTTCGGCGAGCAGATTATCATTTTCTTAGACATCTTTAAGCAACTAAGTCTTTATACTCTTATGCTTAAGGTCTAAAATCCGGTAAGCAGTGTTCCTCAGGCTTCGGTGGTGGGTCATCAGTGAGGTATGAACTAAGTAAGACGGGGGCACATACAGGTATTCTCTTAGATATGAGCCACGCGCTGTCTCGGTCCGATAGAGGGTAGCGCTTGATGTCCGCGAAGCATACTGTTATGTTATCGTTCGTGTATGGTGGCCTGTAACGGATGAAAGGAACAAGTGAGTACAAGTAAGTAAAATATTGATATAATATCAGCACTTCTTTTCTCACTTTTTTTCCCAACATTGGCTACGCCTTAGAACGCTTGTACGGAAAAATGTAAGGAATGTTGGGAAAAAAAGTTTTAAATTGAAAACTGCATTTTAAAAAAAGCCAAAGGGTAAAGTATAGGTGTTTTTTTTTTTTTGTTGCTGTTATTTATAACGTTCGGAAGTACTGATCAATTTTATGATTGAAAGAGAAAAAAAATCACATATACCTACTCTATATCTTTGGGAAATCATCAAATGACTTCTTCCGTTCTGGACGGAGCGAAAGGGAGTGTCAGACTCTTACTGACTAATACCCATCCGTGTTCCTCCTAACGACTTATGACTCTTTCGAACTTCCGCAACCCTGGTATACTCTATAGCTTTACTAGAATAAATGATTGTAAACTCACTCATCATCGGGCGCGTGTCCGTCCCCCGCAGTGACGAGCCTGGCCAGGAGTCGTCTCCGCGGCGCCGGCACGTGCAGCAGCGCCACCACGCCGGCGAAGGCCCCGGGCGCCGCCCGCGCGCGCGCCGCCCGCCAGCGGTGCGCCGCGCGCCCCAGCACACGCTCCGCGCCCCCCAGAGGGGGCAGGCACGTGGCTAGAGGATTACCCCATTCGTATTCCTCTTCCTGTTGTCATATTCAGTCAAAGCATTTATTTATATAAGAACATATACAAGCACTTTTGAATTGTCAAAAAGTCGGTCAGTCAGTTAGAAAGTTGAAGCTAGTTGGAGAAGATCGAGCGAGAATGAGCCGATACCAGCAGATGTATGTAATTTATCCGTATCCAATTTTGACATTTCAATAGTATTTTTTGTGAATCACCTATTAGAACCACGTAGATACAAAAAGGGTTATTTTTATTCAATAAATAATTACCAATTGAATTAGCAAATGAGTGACGTCATAGTTTGCTGTTGTCATACAAAATCTGTGGGGGGAATCCCGATTTGACAGTTCATCGAAAGTTTACTCACCGGTAGAAAGCTTCCCGCAGCTCGACTCTTAACGATATAGACAGGATGTAGGACCCATCTGCCAGCAGCTATGGAGCCCAGCATCTTCTCACTTCGTCCAGGGGCTGCACAGAGTAGGTGGGTAGCTTCAGGATCTAACTCGGCACCTTCACATACTTCGCCGCCGAGGAAAGCTATCATTGAGATAATCTCATCGCGATTCTGTGAAAAAAGACAATCAGGATTGTAGAAAATTTTCTCTATGGGATGAACTTCAAGCGTTAACGTCTGACTGTAATTCTCAGCTTAGAATCAGTTATTGCGCTTTGAACTTTATGCCGACATTGATAAAGTTCATAATAGAAAAATTGATTTTAGGACCAAATCTCAGTGGCCAATTTCATTATAATATTTCGAAATACAAAACTGGCGTAACATTTTAATCTTGCAACTATAATTAGAACTTACCATCTGTGGGAAGAAAGCAACTAGATAGTTTTCTAAGACGTTCAAGTGTGCTTTTTATAATACTAATTTGTTTTATAATACCACGGATTATGCTCACAAATTCTAGAAACAAATAACAAATCTACAGCAAACAAAAAAAAATACGAACAAATTTTTCAGGACTTCTAAACTACCTCCCGATATTTCTACGTTACAAGCGCCATAAACGAAAAGGTCCAGGTTTTTGTGGTTTGAAGCAAAAAATAAATAAGTAAATGAACACACATCAACATTAGAAGACAGCATAAACCTCTTGATTTGTATGCCACATGGTTGCAAAGACATCTCTTGTTCGGGTAACACTTGTTGCTGCGCAGGCGTCGTGTCGTCCCACCCCACCGTGTTCGGCTGAGATTCTGGTGCTGTTTCTGAATCTGGGGCTAGAACAATGTATTATATGACTTGAGAAAAAAATTGATTTATGAGGAATGAATGAATGAATGAATGGATTTTTTCGCCGTTTACACAAATAAATACAATTTAAGTGCATAATTACATACTATCACGCCTGTATTCCCCGAAGGGTTAGGCAGAGGTGTAACAATGTACACTCACAGTTCGCCGGTATGTTTAGGTCCCATGTAATAGGGGGCGAGCCTATTGCCATTAACCGGGCACAAATCCTAACTCCGAGCTGCTACTGAGAATTTCATAGAAAAACCCAATAACACTTTTTGCTCGACCTGGGAATCGAACCCAAGACCTCTAGCGTAGCAGTCGCTCTTAGGACCGCCCAAACCACCGAGGCAGTTGAGTGCATAATTGTAATGGCAAAATTACAGCCTTTTATTATATGTCTCATCAACATCATCTGCTTAGTCTTTTCCCAACTATGTCGGGGTCGGCTTCCAGTCTAACCGGATGCAGCGGAATACCAGTATTTTACATGGAGCGACTGTCTATCTGACCTCCACAACCCAGTTACTGGGAAACACGATACCTCTTCCCTTTTTGCTATATGTCTATGAATGTCTATACGGCACTTACAAGTAGCAGTTAACATTTAAATCTGTCAGTCTGTTGTTCTGACCAATTTTGACGGGACTGTGACTGGCAGATGGTAAAGCAAACTGGTGGATAAGAATTAGGAGATAATTATAATACACGAACTTTTTTTTTTATTTTGTATTTAATAGTCAATTGGGTAGATTAGACGTACTTAAAAAAGCACTTACATTTGCCCCTGAATACCCTAAAAAAAATTAAATGACTATAAATTAGATTTTTCGTTGTTTTGAAATCAATAAATAGTTAGTGAATTGAGATGTCAAAAAAGTGACGTCATAGATTAGTATTGTCATACAAAATCGATGGGGGAATCGCGTTTTGACAGATCATAAAAAGTATGTCTATTGATTAGTGGTGTCATCTACCCAATTCTTAATTTGCAATACTTGTAACGTATTATCATATCATGATATAATGATGTAAGGTCATCGCATTCACGTGTAATCCTGTATGATTCTGTATAAAAATATTGTACTTATTTTAAAATGTATGTAAATAATATGCCCTATCTTCTCTATACCCTTCTGAAATGGACAACTAGATTAAATTATTTATTTCATGTTAATGACGTTTAAAATTGCCTTTTAAGGGTCTAATTGAAAGGTATAAATTTGTCTCACGAGGCACAGGTGCAGCGGGCACGGAGTCGCGCGGGCGTCGCGCGCGCTGTGAGCTGAGTCTCCCGGTCAGCGCCGCGTTGAGCCGCTGTAGCTGCGCGTCCACGCCCGCTGGGATGGATGCTGTGGACACGCTTTTAGGAGTGTCTTTATCTACTGGATCTGGAGTGCTGATACCTCCGGGACTCTACAGAAAAACGATAATAAGATCATTTGTAAAATCTATGCTAATATAATAAAGCTGAAGAGTTTTGTTTGTTTGTGTGTTTGTTTAAACGCGCCTATCTCTGAAACTACTAGTCGGGTTTGAAATATCTTTCATTATATTTCAGGTCATATAACGTCACGCTACGACACATAGAGGCGGAGCAGGAACCAAGGATGTTACTTACCGCGGGTGGAAAAAACCACGCCGACGAAGTTGCGGTCAGAAGCTAATATATAGGTATGTAGATATGTTTCGAACTGCACATGGGTTGGTTTTTTTCATACAGTTGACATATTATACTTATATTTACATACTTACTAATATTTATTTACCACACATGTTTCCTTCGCCATTACAGATTAAATCTAATGCGACAAAGTAACTTACAAAACTATTAATATTATAAACTAGCGACCCGCTTCGGCTTCGCACGGGTGCAACGCTGATGTTCCTCTTCAATCATACTATCTATTAAAAAAAACCGCATCAAAATCAGTTGCGTAGTTCCAAAGATTTAAACATACATAGGGATATAGGGACAGAGAAAGCGACTTTGTTTTATACTATGTAGTGATGCGAAAGTTTTTGAGGGTAGATAGATACATAGATGGATGGGTGAATGTTTCTTACTCTTTTATACTTAAGCGGCTGAACGGATCTGCGTGAACTTTACCCTGGAAAATATACGATTCCCGCGGGATATTATATAAAATTTGACGAGGACGAAGTCGCGGGCAGGAGTTAGTATTTACATACTTCATATTCATATTCATTTATTGCGAACCATAATGTGTATAAAGGTGTTACATGGGGCTTAGAGCTAAGGCACAGTTATGGACCCTGTTAGGGCGCAGCAACATACTCTTAAAATTAAAGATTAAAATTAAAAAATAAATTAAATTAAGAAATAAGCGATAATAATAATAATCATAAAATAACATGTCAGGTAGGTAATGAGTTATAATTATAGGTGTTGTGTACAGGGAAGAATTTAAATGTCAAAATTTTTATTTTTATTTATCGTCCAAGAATTCCTTTAGAGTGTAATACGATTTTGATATAAGGTATTCTTGGAGACTGTTTTTAAATCTTTTTTCATACTCTATATCCTTAATAGACCTGATTTCCTTACCTGATTTGGTATTATCTTGGCCATTTTAGCTGGTGGAGTCTCACATTGATCCTGAAATGGAAAATGCATTTTCTCAAATGGCAGTCAGCAAGCAGTATTACCTATTACTACATCGAATACATCACGCGAGATGTAAATGGAAATAAAGGAATACTTTTTTTTTCTGAAATTAGGTTAGTTATACCAAAATGAATGAGCCCATTAAAAATGTTTTCCATTTTTTGAAGTAATTGTAATATTCAACGGTAAGTAATTTAAAATCTATTCTAAGCATAAGATTTTATATTGAAATGTTACTGCTGGATAGTAATGTACTAATTTCATTGTTGAAAGAATGTGGGTTGGCTCGTTTTGGCCGAGTTAAGCTCCAATGTACCTGTAGTTGAAGTTTCCTAGGTGCAACAGTGTGTTCAGAGGGCGGCGTAGACGCATCTCCATTGAACTGGGCGAGGAATCTATTGCGGATCTCTGATAATGGCTGCAAAACAGAATTCATTCCTCAATTTAAAAAAAGCACTAAGAATTTCTTCTGTGTCGTCGGTGCGTTTTCAGACATATAAACACACATACACAAACAGCCAGAACCGGAACAAATACCCATAGGCCATACAAATATTTTTACCTTGCGGGAATTGAACCCGCGACACGCAGCACTGCAGCCAATCTCTCGACCACTGGGCTAACATTGTCCGTGTTAATTAAAATTTAACTTACGACATTAAAATGAGATAAATTAAAAAAAAAAACGTGTAAAATAATTACTTACTACACATCCTCTTAACTTGGATTGCTTTATGAACAGAAACGTATCAATTATTCCATTTATTTTATATAATGCTTAATTTACAACTCTATTTACATAAAACTAAAGTTCTTTATACAATGAACAATGAAATCTGCTCAAGTAGCATAACTATTTAATATTCTCCAGATCCATGTCGGTCACGGCGGCCAACCTCAATGGAGACTAGCCAAGTACGCAAGAGATAATATAGTGCACAAGTTTGTGCGCAAACACATATGCACTCCCTCTTCCCTCACTTTCATAGCAGCAATCCTACACCAACGGCTTTACGTGCTTCTCGAGACGCGGGGGAGTCACACCACCAACTTTCAAACTACGGGCTGTTTCTGACAAATTTCTAATGTAAACCCCAATTAGTTTTCGTCCGACCTGGGAATCGAACCCGGGAGCCCGCGCTCAACAGTCGCGCTTGCGACCACACGACCAACAGAGACATGTATTAATAGAAATGTTAATAACGATCTCATTTCAGTCTAAATTTTATCAAGACTATGTTTATCCCGCGGATTTAATTACTATCACCTCTCACCGTATGTTTATTACGTATAACCGGCTCGGACTGCTTGCTAGGCAAACCGTCCACGAACTTCCACAGTCTCTTCCTGGCGTCCGGCGACATTCTGCCGGAACCGGGCCTCAACGCCGCGCCGAACGCACTGTCCGGCGTCGACGGGTTCCTTTCGACTGCGGACAAATATGGAATCATCATAACACTATCGACACGGAGAACTTTGATAACGCAATGAAATGAATGAATGAAAAAGCGTTTATTCGTGGTGAAATAGTAGATGTTACAAATAATGTTACTTCTGCCAAACTGTACCGCAGTTTGTTGGCAGATGTAGCTCCCTTTTACAAATCTATATTCTACATGTAACCACTAGTTAATACTTTTCCATTAATGATAATAATAACAACACAAAAAAAAAGAAATACAAATAAATTTAATTTAGGAATAGGTAGGAAACGTCTGTGGCAGTTCGCATGTATTAGATGTCGCCACAGTTGCAGTAAGCATGAACGTGCAATAGATGCCCTCCCTTCAAGATGGTTGAGCTTAATGGTATTGATCCAAGCGTCATGTTCGTGAACGAGCACTGTCAGTTGTGGTCAACACCTAACTGCAATGGCTTACATCTGTTTTTATAGTTTTATATTTACCTTCACGATTTTGACATAATATAACAGCAAAATGAGTAACAATATTCTTGTTGCTTCTATACGTCACAAAACCGGGATTGTGTAAAAATCAAATTTAAAAGATAGTCCATGGAGTTTATTGCACGTTCTTCTCCATAGAGACCTACGTTTTAGAACGAGCAACTAGCTTCGGCTTTCTAAATAACTGACTAACTTCTTGACAATTCAAAAGTGCCCGTAACTGGTCTAATTGAAATAAATGACTTTGACATGTGGCGCGATAGATGACGCCACTCTTGCCGATAGCATGTTGTACCATAGATGTCGCCACCAAGTAAACAAAATACTTAAAAAACTTGAAGATTATAACGTCAAGTCCAACTCACAAGGGTCGGTGGGCGTGCGGATAGGGTCGGAGGGCATCTCGCCGCGCCGCACAGCCTGCAGGCGACGCCGCGTGGTGGGGCTGAGGGTCGCGAGGTTAGGACTCGACAGCGCGTCTTCTATAGTTGGGGTTCTTACTGCGCATTCTCCACCTGCACATAGAACATAAATGCATTTAATTAAAGGTAAAAACGCATAAAATTTCATAGCCTTTAATATACTCATCAAAACATATGTCACGTTTATAAAAAATAATATATTATGACGAGCACCACTTAGGTGTATGTTGATTGTAAACTAACGAGCTGCCCGCGACTTCGTCCGCGTGGCTTATTTCACCTGCGTTACGTTACGTCTTTCGTTACTACTTCGCTCCCGTGGGTCATAGCGTGAGATTATATAGCCTATGTTACCCAGGAATAATGTAGCTATCTATTGGTGAAAAAAAAATTAAAATCATTCCAGTAGTTTCGGAGCCTATTCGTTACAAATAGACTAACAATCTTTCCTCTTTATAATATTAGTAATGAGATAAAGATTAATTGAGAAATGTTGTGGCTAATTTATTAACAAAAATATACACAGCAAAATATTGAATGTATGTGTTACAGCCCAAAATCATATGACTAGTAATTAACTGTCAGTGTTATCAGCCTTCTTGGCACATGTCCCATTGACAGAGATGTAAATGAATTCTGAAGCCTTATGCCCCTATCTTCGTTAAAAAAATATTTTTACTCGATATTCGTTTTTAAGTCATAATATAACTAAATAAAAACATAATAAAGAACATAATACCTTGTCGGGCATCATCGTTGTGGTCGCCAACACGTTTGGGAGTCTCCTGCGAGTCGCAGCCGAGCAAGCCTTGCCGTGCCATCGCTATGTACCGGGACGCCGGAGACATCTCGTCCACATCTAAATGCAACATGGCAAGAGTTTATGTATACGTTCAAGTTTTTAACAAAATATGCACGTTAGAATGCTTTTTAGCTAATAAACATACCATCAAGCCTGTATTCCTCAAGGGGTTAGGCAGAGGTGTAACAAAGTACACCCACAATTCGCCGGTATGTTTAGGTCCCATGTAATAGGGGGCGAGTCTATTGCCATTAACCGGGCACAAATCCTAACTCCGAGCTGCTACTGAGAATTTCGTAGATAAACCCAATAACACTTTTTTGCTCGACCTGGGAATCGAACCCAAGACCTCTAGCGTAGCAGTCGCGCTTAGGACCACTAGGCCAACGAGGCAGTACTACTAATATAAACTGTTTTGTTCTAAGCTTAGCTTAACTATGACTAATTCGTAATTTTTTTTCTTTGACGATGAGGTTCAAGCAGGATAAAAAATTAAAAAGAAAAACACTTTTACTATTTCACAAATGACCTTTGTTGCCCAAAAAAGAAATGTTTTACATATCATTCTGTCATAGCTAAATGACCAACACAATCAATCAATCTTTTTTACAATTAAAGCTTGTAAAAGGAACTTTATACATACAAACCTCGTACATAAAAAACTTTCTTTCTTTTTTGTTTTTTCGACGGTTCAATTTTTTAATCAAAAAGTTTTTATTTTATGATTTCTTGTGGCTATAATCTTCTAATTACTACATACTTAATTTTGATTACTTTTATTGTAATACACAACTCAGCATTGTGATCTGTGAGTATACAATAAATCACCCCTATTTTCTCACCCTTAGAGTAGGATTTTTCCAAATGTATATGGGATAAACTTCAAGGTATACCCTATCCATTAAAAAAGAATTATCAAAATCGGACTGATAATAACCTGCTCCTTTTTAAAAAGGCGAAAAAATACTTGTATGAAATTAACAATGGCAAATTCTTACCGCCCACTTTTCCCTTAGGAGTCTGTTCCCTACTCGTCGGCAGGGAGCTTCGGCGCGGTATAGCGGCGGCTGCTGGAGGTAGCATGGCGTTTTCTTTGTCTTTATCCGTTGTTTTGTTAGTCTGTACGTCTATTGGTTCAGGTTCGGGCTCCGGTTCAGGAACCTCCATAGGTTCTGGGGCTTCTTCTATTTGTGGTTGTGGTGAGGGTGGCGCTATAAGCAGTTTAATGTTTACTATATTAGCTTTCATTATTTTACTGAAGTCGTTTACTAATAAAACTTACGCCAATGTTCACGACACCTATATGTGATGCCCTAATAATAATTCACTGTTGGATTTCCACCCTTCAGCGTTGAAAATCCAAAACTGGAATACATTTGATTCATGTTTATTGATAGCTATTACAACTAGCTTCTGCCTGCGACTTCATTTATGTAGACTTCAGAATTAAGTCAGTCCTAAATCTACCAACGGGAACACAAAAGCGGGATAAAAGTTTTCAGGTAATTCCGTTCAGCCGTTACAGCATGAAAGAGATCAAACATTCATCAATCTAACTTCACAAATTTTCGTATTTATAATATTATTCGGATTTACCACATTTATCAAGGATTTTTTTAGGAAAACTCTTCCAACCGGTCCTTTTTAAAATCTATGGAAGAGACCTATGTCCAGCTGTGGACGTCCTCCGGCTGATATGATGATGCTGATGATGATCAAGGGTTTTTTAAGTTAAGATGTTTAAAGTAGGTACCTTTGGTATCTCCAACGAGATGTCCCTTCTCGCTCACCCTGGCGGCGTGTCGGGCACACCGCAGCAGCCAGCTGGCTCGCACGGCGGGCAGCCCCCACTTGAGCGCGCCCGCGTACTTGTCGCCCGCCGCCGTGGGGCATATCAAGTGCGTGGACGCGAGCGCATTCGCTGTGTTCCGTCTGCAGAAGCGGAGCTGGGTCCTGAAGAAGAAAGTTAATTCTAGAAGATCATAGAGGATATTGGAGAGCGAAACATGTGCCCGATTTCATTGCTGCTCGTGAAATCGACAGACACGTTTTTTTTTTTTTTTTTATTATGACATTTGGGTATATTTTTGTCAACTCCTCCAAAATTTAATTCCAATTGTAAATTACACAGCGACTCGAGTTACAAAAACGTGATAAGCCGAATTTCACTATTTACCATTTTTATTTTTGGTTGTCGAAGTCGTGATACCATTGGTTAAGTTGTTTCATGCACGAGGTTGTGGGTTAGATGTCTTCTTCTGTATATAGTATTATGTACTTAATAAGTTTTGCTTAGGAACGGTGACGGAAAACATCATAAGAAACCCTGGACTTAATAACTATGTTTGAAATCGTTATTGGTGCAGTTCTTCGGAAAGGTCGCGTGCGCAGTACTCGTAACCGGCGTGCTTGTATAAACAGATGTATGAACGTGGACGAGGGGAAAGAAGTATGTAAGGATCGTAGCAGGTGGCGTTCTATGGTTTCTGCCTACCTCCATAGGAAAAAAGGCGTGAGTTTATGTATATATGTATGTTGAAATCGCCAATCCGCCTTGAGCAAGGGTTATGAATGCTCATACCTTCTTTGCTTTAAAGGGTTATGCTCATAAATTGAAAGCCGTGATGCTCACTAACTCCCATGTTCTCTACTATATATACTCACGTGGCTCCTAGTAACTTGGCCAGCTCATCCAGGAAGGCTCTCTCGACGCCGCTGTAAGTGCTGAGGCTGGCCACCACCCCGGCCAGCGGGCCCTGACCCTGGAACGTGGGTACTCGCACCGGACGGTGGTAGTACTGTATGGGGACCAGCTCTTGCTGGGAGAGGCAGTCTTTCTGGAAAAAAAAGGTATGAAAACTATTATGAAGGTAGAAAATAAGGCAAATCCACAGGGCTATAGTTGATCGTTACGTAATTACGTTGCATAATAAATGCCTCGCGAAATTATACCTTGTATACAATTTTCAACTCTATTACAAATGAGTTTTAGTTCATTATCAATTAATTGATAAAAACTTTTCCGTGTATAATTGACTTGCTAGCAAGATCACTATAAAATGAAATAATTTTAGCGTGTTACAAGCAATTTATAATAGTGTAATTCTAAAACGGAGCCACTCCAATAGCTTTATACACACGAATTAAAAAAAACTATGTATGTAGCCCGAAAAATAGACGTTGAAAATTATGAACATGATCATGATGGGTTTCGATTAATTAATTTTTTAGACTTGGAGGTTCGTATGAAATACCATACTGTGAAAACGCTCATGACAGACCCATCTTCTGCGAAACACCACGCACTCAGTTGTACTCACCACCCAAAACACAGTGACAGCTTCAGCATCCTTATTCACCAGCTCGTCCAGCTCGAAGTCGAGCGGCACCAGCACGTGGGCGGCCCCCGCGCCCGGCCCCGCCAGCACCCCGCCCGCCGCCGACACCTCGGCCCCTATCTCACATATCGCGTCTTCGTCGAGACCTTGCACTTCAATTTTCATACCTGAACAAATGCATTCAATGAGGAGTATGTGGTATTTTTATTGCGATTCATTCGAAAGTGGTCATAATAAAAATAATAGTTTGTCGGGCATGCCACCGTCCGAGGGAATCAATCCGTCACATTATATCTGGGTGTTCTCGTCTGGCTAACGGAGACTATTTGCATAGACACAACCTCAAAGCCAGGATTATCCAAGAGGAACTTGCTCTGAAATACAGTCTTGTTGAATTAGAAGTACCGTACTATAGGTATGTGCCCGATCCAGTTCTTGAAAATGGCAATGTCACGTTGTATTGGGATCTATCTATCATCACTGACAGGACTATTGTTGCCAATAAGCCTGACATAGTGGTGGTAAATCGATTAGAGCGTCGCGCAATGATTGTTGATATTACGGTCCCGCATGACGAGAACCTCGTGAGAGCTGAGAAAGATAAACAAATTAAGTATCTTCTACCTACCTGGCTCGCGAGTTTGTCGATATGTGGGATGTGAGTACAGCAATCATTGTGCCGATAGTCGTAACGGCCAATGGCGTAATAGCCAAGAGCCTCGACCAACGCCTAAGGGCCTCGTTGGACAGTTGGATCAAGGGCTTGATTCAGAAAGCGGTACTCCTAGACACGGCGCGTATTGTTAGGAGGTCCCTTTCTCAAGAGCCTTAACCACCGGTAGCAGTAATCTGCTACTAATGTACACACCCGGTATCGAACCCGCAACGTCATACATGAGAGGCGTATAAAAGAATAACATTCATTTGCCATCCATCTATGGTTTAAGATATACGCCACTTTCATATTACCTCTAAATATCTGTTCAATCTCCTCAGTGGGGTCCTCCGCATCTTCGGTAATGTCAGGCGGGCACTCCACGTGCACTGTCGCGTTACGACCAGGCTCCGGAGTCTTCTCCCGCTCCGGTTCCGACACATGCTCTGATGGGTAAAAAGAATACATTCAAATAAAAAAAAAAACTAAATCAGTTGATAAACGACAGAGTTCTGAGGTAACAAACATAATTTACATAATTTTGTGTTAAAAAAGCACACGAATTGAGAACCTTCTCCTTTTTTTAAGTTGGTTATAAAATAGATATTTAGATAAAACGTTTCCATAGACTAGAGTGTCATGAATGTCAGTCTCGAGTGTCGTGAGTGCCAGAGTCGGGTATCATGAGTGTCAGAGTCGAGTATCGTGATTGTCAGACCAGTTTAGTGTTGCTTTAACAAAACCAGTTAGTTCAAGAAAATAACAATAAAAATAAAACTTTCCCTCACAATAACGTGTGTCACTAGTGTTAGACTCGAATGTCGTAAATGTCAGATTCGAGTGTCGTAAGTGTCAGTAATTTTGTTGTAACAAAACCTGTTCGAGGCAGTAACAATCAAAAATGTGTCCTAACAATAACGTGAACACACAAAACCAATACTTTTCTTTTTAAGGATTGGAAATCATCAAATGCCTTTTTCCACTCTGGGCGGACGAAAGGGAGTGTCAGACTCTTACTGACTAAAACCCATCTATGTACTTCCATGCCCTTTGCGTTCCAGGGCCGCGGTGACTCTTTCGAACAAATTCAGCAACCACAAAATCAATACTTACGACTCAGATAATGATTGACGAGCTCGTCCTGAGGCTCTTCAACTTCAGGAGTCGGTGGCGGCAAGTCTAGCGGTCCTCGGCGGAGCAGCGCCAAGTTACGCTTGCTCATGGGTGAGGCTGGCTCCAGGCGCGGCTTCCGAGCGCTCGACTTGGCCGGGGTGCCTGGTTTCGTATCTATTAGGAACTGTTGCAGCAACATTTTTAACATTAGTAGAACAAGTTCCCGACTTCAGGGCGAAATTCAAAATTATGACAAAAAGTTGCGCACCGCTGCTTCGCTATATAGCTTGAAGATGATGCCAATTCATCATCATCTACTTAGCTTTTTCCCAACTATGTCGGAGTCGGCTTCGTCTTTTTTTTTTTTTTTTTTTTTGGGTGGGAAATCATCAAATAACTTCTCCCGCCCTGGGCGGGGCGGGAGGGAGTGTCAGACTTTTACTGACTAAAACCCACCCATGTTCCTTCTTGTGCCCTTTGCGTTCCGGGGGCGCGGTATCTCTTGCGAACAACCCGCAGCCCCGGCAGGCATCGGCCCTCAGTGGCCCCTTCCTTTTGCTGACATCTCTTTGAGGCGCGCGTGGAACACGAACGCGCCGTCGACACGGCCTGTCGTTATGCAACGTAAGGACGGTGAGCTACCCATTGCTCACCGTCCACAGGCCAGTATCTACGGTGGCCGGGAGTCGTCTCGCGGCTCCCGACGTCCGGCTTCCAGTCTAACAGGATGCAGCTGAATATCAGTGTTTTACATGGAGCGACTGCCTATCAGACCTCCCCAACCCAGTTACTGGGCAACACGATACCTCTTTGGTAACTCTGGTTGTCAGACTTTCTGGCTTCTGACTATCCGTAACGACTATCAAAGATCTACGAATGACTGCAACGGCTTTACGTGCTTTCCGAGTCGATGCCAATTCTATATGTATATATGAGTTTATGTTTATACACATATGATACTAAAATTCCCTATGTACAACAATAATAATAGTAATACCAGCCTCTTATAGTCTACTGCAGGGCAAAGGCCGAATCTTATATAGAGTAGGTATGAGTAGTATGTTCTGACTTGCATTAATTATAGTCCAGGTTTCCCCACGATGTTTTCTTTCACCGATACTGACTGATTGAAGAGGCACATGTTTTAAAAACACAAAATTAAAAATTTTAACTAACCCCCGACAGAAAAATAATAAACCCCTACCGCAGCTAACAAAAGAGCTGATAACTTTGAAACCGCTAAACCGATTTCCATCAAACATAGCTAAGAACACTCCCAATTAATTCACCTCTCAAACAAAAAAAAATAATCTAAATCACTTCATGCGTTCGGGAGCTACGATGCCACAGACAGACACACACACAGACACGTCAAACTTATAACACCTTGTCGTTTTTGCGTCGGGGATCAAAAATAGACAATACCTGAGCCTCATCCAGCGCCCGGCCCGCCCCCACGCTGCGCACGAGCCACAGCGGCGACAGCACGGGCACTGCGGGCAGCGCCGCCTGCGCCGCGCGCGCCGCGCCCGCGCCCGCCGCCAGCGTGTGCGTCACGCGCGGGTGCGCGCCGTCGTAGCGCACGCCGCCGCACCGCGACACGCACGCCGCCGCGCGCTCGCGGGCGGTGCCTTCCAGACCGGTTACCCAGATCTGTTACACCAGCGACTCCCATTTAGTGGGTCGCGACCCGGTACCGGGATATCAAGATAAGATACCGAGTCGTCAAGAATACTCAGCCGTATCTAATCAAGCAATACCTTTTTGAATGCCTTTTGTCACAACCTATAAATGTATATGGATTTCAACACTAGTTAACCTTTAAAATAAATATAGAACTCAAAAATATAGATCATGAAGTAAACTAAGTTTTAGGAAAAAACTTTGATTATTTCAACTTGGATTCGTTGGTAAAAAATAAGCAGCGCACTAAATAGCCGATACCATATAAGAGCAGTTAAAACTATTAAGCAGGCCATGATAACTCAGTTTGAAAATTACAAGGCCATGGCAGAACAATCTCTGGGAAACACTGTGTTAGACAGTTATTGAGATGAGATTTCAATGCAAAATATTGCACTATAAAATGTTGATCAAAGGATTCATGTATTTGAAGCTTGAGACTTCAGAATATTTGAACGACATTTTCTTTTTTTCGAGTCTCTGGTTTACGTAACACCCTTTTTTTTTAATTTATTTGAGCAATTTGCCGCAGTCAATGGCCACGTTTTTTGGCATTTAGTGGCATTTTTAATAACCAGCAAAGTACAGTGTATGACAAACTCGCTCGGGCTCTCTTACGTCGGCTTGAACAATAACGAATTTATAGAAATCGCCAGACGTGTGGAATTGCCCTTTTAATAAACTGACGTCATAAATGTCAGCCACACGGGAATTGAGTGTCGCGAACGTCAGAGCAAATGTCCGGAGAGTCGAGGGTCGAGTATTGCAAGTCGTAAGTGACAGACTGAATGTCAGACCTGAGTGTCAAGAGTCGAATATAGTCAATGTCATGAGTTCCTCGAATGTCGTGAGTGTCATGAGTGACTCAAATGTCGAGAGTACCATGAGTGCCTCGAATGTCGTGAGTGTCATGAGTGCCTCGAATGTCGAGAGAATCATGAGTGCCTCGAATGTCGAGAGTATCATGATTGTCTCGAATGTCGTGAGTGTCATGAGTGACTCAAATGTCGTGAGTGTCATGAGGGCCTCGAATGTCGAGGGTGTTATGAATGCCTCGATTGTCGTGAGTGTCATGAGTGCCTCGAATGTAGTGAGTGTCAGAGTCGTGTATGGCAAAAATATTTCCCTATGTAATTACTTGTTCTAACTTACACAGAATCCATCAAATATAGGTCCCGCCTTCTTGATAAGACTCATGTCTAAGTTCTCGAACGCCGTCAGTATTTCTTTGTCAATGGAAATATCATTTTTCTTCGTATCTTGTGTAAACTGAAACAATTTTTTATTTATTTATTAAGTTTTGCTAACAAATAATTTCTTTCAACTGCCTCGTTAGCCTAGTGGTCCTAAGGTCGACTGCTACGCTAGAGGTCTTGGGTTCGATTCCCAGATCGAGCAAAGTGTTTTTGGGTTTTTCTATGAAATTCTCAGTAGCAGCTCGGAGTTAGGATTTCTGCCCGGTTAATGTCAATAGGCTCGCCCCTATTACATGGGACCTAAACATGCGAACTGTGGGTGTACATTGGTACACCTCTGCCTAACCCTTCGGGGAATACAGGCGTAATGGTATACATTTTGTTCTATACATTTTGACTGTGTAGTGTGTAGCTGCTGCACGTTTATATGGAACAGATGTTTTTTTTTAATAACCCACGAAAAATTTCATGGGAAATAAAAATCATACCTTTAGTTTCCCGGACACCATAGTAGCGTCTGCCGATCTGGTTTCATCTACAAAATTGCTTGGCGGCCTCAAATTTGTAATACGAGAGAAATTTAAACCTGCGGAGTACCAATTTTTACATTACATTCCACTTGCCTGTATGTTCAACATATTTTTTTTTATCTCCTCTATTCATAGACATATTATTATTTTAAAAATTAAATATACATGTGTATTTATTTTTCATTATTATTGATAAAACTAAAGACAGTAATAAACACATACGTCTGATATAAATACTCCAAAAAAATAAAACGCATGACAAAAAAAATTGAGAGTCGTCACGGGACGCCTGGCGGATGTGAAACATCGAAATTATTTTGTACAAGTATTATGCATAAAGAACAGATTACGACAGAAATTAAATATGGCATAATAATAAAAGTAATATATTACGATTTTTTTCCAGAAAATGATGACAGTTTATTTAATAAACATTAATTTACATTAAATACAAAAAATAAAAATTCAATACTTTATTACAAATTGGCGACGCGTCGCCACGGCATGCGTCGCCACGCCAGCTATCAGTTTTACGTGCAGCTATAGATGTTTCAAATCAAAAATTCATTGACAGATTGAACTGCTAAATAGTGGGATATTGGAAGAAAAAAATTGCAGGACATCAACAACAATATTACTATACTACCACTTGTACAACTCACTCATATCAGGCAGCCGTGATTCAGCAAGTGGTGACGAGGTCGATGCGCCTGCGACTCTGTATTTAGCCAATGGTAACGCCACACCCTTAGCTGCTGAATCCTTCACCCATGACGGTAACACCACTGCCTTGCCATACTCTAAAGCAGCTTTATATTTTTCACTGCCAATGCCTTCCCTGCAAGATTTTAAGAATTAGAAGAATTTAGAGATTGCAGACTTTGTATTCACTGCTGGTAAAATAATAACAACTTTGTGACTTTCAAAATAAAGTCGAAAATAAAAAAAATTAGGGCATGCCTTTTCTGTTTATTTAAGAGTATTTCTTATATGGGCTAGAAAGGAGCATGCGACAATTTGGACCAACTTTTCAACATTGCTGAACAGTGATGAGACTCATGTTATAAGAAAGCTCTTTTAAGGAGTACTTCATTTTATTCTTTGGCAGCCAAATTCAAATCTAGCGCGAAAATGGCGTTTTGATACGTTTTGTCATTTTTGTGTAAATCCTGCGCAAAGATTCTCACACTGTCCAACAGCGACTAGAACTGGTCAAACATCATTTTCACGCTGGATCTGAACTTAGCTGCCATAGAATAAAATGAAGTAGTCATTGAGAACTTTCATATGAAGTGTGTCTCATCACTGTTGAGCAGTATTGAAAAGTGGGCCCAAGAATCATACAACGGTGCCCATGGTCCTTTACAGATTACAGACTAAGTATGAACCAATACCAAAAGAAAATTAATTTTGTAACCTTAAAAATAAAATAGAAAATTAAAAAACCGATCCGACGATCCACTTCTTTGCACCTTTAGTTTAACTTATTACATATATTTTCCACATCCTACAATACTAACTTGGTCAACACCACAACATCAGTCGTCTCACTCTGAAAGGCACCGGAGAAGATCCCTCCCTGTTCGTTAACAAGCTTCATGATCAACTGTTTATCCTTCTTCGGTATCCCTGAAGTAGTCACTTGAAGATTGGTGAAAGGAGGCAAGCGGTGGATGAGGAAGTCTGGTGAAGACCCACTAACGTTGAGTCGGAGGGATGTCTCCCAGACCGCTTCGATCCAGGTTATAGCCATCACTGGTATGCCTTTTTCTATTGATTTCTGGAAAAAAATGTATGAGGAAGCAAGGTACTTTTCGCAAGATTGCTACCCTTTCATCTTGGCTTAGGCTTTTCTACACGGTTTAGCAAGCCAAAAGGATCTAAAAGTAGTAGGTACTTACAACATATTTATCAGAAAGCACAGTATCTGATATTAAATGTGTAGTTTCATCTGTTAGTACAGAGCTGTATATTCCACCCATCCAATGCACTTTCCTCTTTATTTCCTCCTGAAAATAAGTTGAAATTAGAATGCATACAGAGATTTAATAAGAACTACTCTTTTGGATTGGGCAGCTAGACTTAATATATATATTTTTTCCTTTTTAACTGCCTCAGTAGCTTAGTGGTGCTAAGCGCGACTGCTATGCTAGAGGTCTTGGGTTCGATTCCCAGGTCGAGCAAAGTGTTAATGGGTATTTCCATGGATGTGTTTTTCCTTTTAATTGACGTTCAAAAGTGCCTTTTAAAGGTCTAATTGAAATAAATTATTTACCTTTGACTTTTGACTTTGACTTTACCTATTTTAAACTTTATGCATGTAGCTTTCAAACTTACCTTCTGAAGTTTTGACAGTCCACTTGCAGTAACCACAAGGCCTCTCATGGCTACTGTGTAGACAGGCTCTGGACCTGATGGTATTGGAGTGCCTTCTGTCAGGCAGCATGATAGGCAGCGAGGACCAACCAATCTAGAGACATGACATTTTTATTAATGAAGTTCCAATACAAGAAGTGAGTGGGATTTTAATGAAAGAGATGGCCATTTTAGGGGTTGCTTAGGGGCCCATCCAGTTTTAGAAAATGTCTAGTTATCTGATTAGCTGTTAACAAAACTTGAATTTAATATTGTGACACTTAGCACAGGACATGTCATAGTGGCTATGACCAGCAGTGGATATCATTAGGCTGATTGATGATGAAGATGATGATGATGGTTGTGGAACTTACAAACACTTAGTAGCCTGCAGCTTTTCATAGAGCTCTCCTTCAAACTCAGCAAGTACAAAGACATCTCTTTTTGTGAGCCCTTCGAACTTTGTCCACTTGCTCTCATGCACCCATTGAGCTTGAAGGCCACCACCACAATGTTGTTCACATGTCTGTAAACATAATACAAATAAGCAATATAATAATAATAATATAAGCATAAGAAAAGCATAAACATTCTGAGATATTTGTAACTGAATTTTGTTGGGCACTTTTTTATACCAGTGAATCCTTATAGGACTTAAGACTAGGTTAAAATAATGGGTAAACAAATGATTAAATATTTGTTAATTTATATTAAGTGACTCATTTTTCAAGGTTTTATTGTGTGTACGAAACGATAAGATATCATTGTTGGTTTTCAAATCTATCGATATGATAACGCTTGCCAGGAAGTCTATTTCAATGGCAGGATTGCATCTTTGATCATTTTTTAGTTAATCTAAAGATGCCATGACCTATAAGCTGATATAGTAATTATATTAGTTACATATCTTAGACAACTTCTAGTTTCTAACTTACGACAAAAGAGAGTTGCATGTCCTCCGAACATTCATTTTCAGAACGACAATGTTTCGGTATTATGAACGTAACACTTATATCCTCAGTCATTTTTTTAGGATTACTTGATAGCCAAAAACACGAATAACATAGGAATACGAACTATTTACACGTAAAATCGCATCCTTTTCATAAAATTATCAACTTCTAACCTCAACGTGATTTGTTTACAAAATTCCTGATTGAATGAATGATATGAATGAAAAACCATTAACGAATGAATGAAATGTCAGTAAAAAGGTTGAAATGCGAAAGAATATGCCGCCAAATTTAAGATTTTTCGTTCAAAAATGAACAAACTGTTGCTCTTAGATGAATTAAACTGAATTTGAGGCGACTCTTAAATGTTTTTAGAAGTTTAATTCTGGTTAGTCTCCAAGTTTGATCATTAATTTTAATTATATCGGTCATAATTCAATCGATACCAATTTCAATTTTGTAATATTCGCTCTTAAGAATAAATATTTTAAATTTTTATTTCTGGACAAAACCTAAAGTCTTAGTAGAGCATGACAGCTTACAGCACATCACAGCTGTCATACATGTTAAATCGATATACAATTTACACCCTATTTGAGGTTATAAAAATGTGAGATGTAACAATTTCTCTATAATTAATAAGTAAAAGTGACTGAATATCGTGACAATGTTGTACGACGATTTTAAACCGATTGTGGACTTAGTGCTGAACAACTGGACAGCTCTGCAGCTCGCTGTAGAACATGGAATGGGAGCGCCCGGAGGCGAAAAGGTAAAATCCGCGAAATTAATAAATAAAATCAATTTACTTTAACGCACTAATGTATACAACACATAAGAGAACATAGTAAATTGTCTGTGAACATATACTGCTGTGGTTAACAATATTTGAAAACCTCTTTCAGTTTCTTTTTTCAATAAAAAAAAACCAAAGTTTAATACAAAAACATTCATTATTTCACTTACTACATTATCGATTATAAACCAAAGCATTGTAACGTGGAAGTTATCATGCAAGTCCACATCTGTTTACATTAACAGATACTGTTAGTATAAATATGTGAACTTATAAGGATTATCTACCATACCATAATAGTTTGTCTAGTAAAATAAGCTATCTCACGTAGTACTAAAAGTAACAGTCAGTATGGAATTCCCTGCACAGTTTTTTCAATACGAAACTTTTTGGACTGGGCTTCTAAATTCAAACCTATTTCCTTGACTCCTTGTAACTAATGTTCAAAAGAATGTGTTGTCTTTAAAAATAAACTGCCTGGATGGTACTGTTATGAAGTTTCAAAGTCTGTCTGCAGTTAAAAAAGTGCCAGTGCTACCTTAAGTTCACGGAAGGACACACAATAAGTCAAGAACACTTGAGTTTCGGCACGGCCAAAACCAAGGCTGAAACTAGATCCCTTGACCAAAACTGACCAGAACCGAACCCTTGACCAAATTTCGGTCACGGTGGCCAGCCTCTATATAGACTAGCTAAGTATGCAGGAGATAGTAAAGTACACAAGTTTGTGCACAAAAGCAGAGGAACTCTCTCTGCACCAATGGTAGCATTACAAACACTTCTGTTTTTTTTATGTTACAGACAGCACAACTAATGTCCGTCTACATAGCCAGATACTGTGTTGAAAATGTGGTGGACAGAGATGATCTTATTGAAGTGATAGAGGACCTCATGGATGAGGAGTTTGAAACTGTTTGTCATGACGATTCGCCTAAAGGTAAATGGGAACTATTCCTACTTCACTAAGGGTCATAGACTGAGCAACAGTGTGCTCAAGCAGTTTTTATTCATTAATTGATAAAGAACTAGAAATGAAAAGAAATTGAGTTGAAAGTTCTAAAAATTGTTTGGTATAGGAGCCGCCATGAGTTGTGAGCATAAACGCCAAGTAAATTTTTGGGATTTTGGATTCTTTTCTAGGTGTTTTGGAACGCCGACGCTGCACGCCATTGGTCAGTCAGTCGACCCGATCGCGTGCAGCGTCGGCGGCCCAAAAAACCTAGAAAGGAACCCAAAAACCCAAAAATTAACTTGACGTTTGTGCTCACGACTCGTGGCGACAACTATAGATGATAAATTGTATGAGGGATCACATCTTGCAAACAATTTTCATCTCTATCTGTGACTGTAATAGAGGTATTTTTTAGAAGATAATGCAACCTTAATAATGATAAGTTACACTGGTCCACTCCTGAGCAAGACCAGCTTAACTCAGACAATAAATTGGTACATAAGATATTTTTTTATGTAAAGTAAAAATAATCCTTGGCGCCATGCAAAGAGAGACATTGGTATGTTTATGAGTGCCCATATTTTTAACCGACGAAAAATAATGGACGAGGTTATTAATTCGATGCGTATTTTTTTTATGTGATATCATTGCATAGCTTTTTACCGAGTAATCTAATTTTTACACGTAGATAACATCAAAATATGGGCCACAATCACTGAAAACATTTAGGACCTACTTATTAAGGGCATACCTAAAAACATACCGGCGAACTGTGGTTGTACATTGTTACACCTCTGCCTAACCCTTTGGGGAAAACAGGCGTGATGGTATGTTATGGTATGTTATTAAGGGCACCCCACCAACCTCATTAATTTTGTTCCCAGAAGTAGCAGTTTTACTGCTGCAGTTTCTAAGTCTTCTAAAAGAGGGACGTCACGATGAGCTCCGAGCTAGAATTGATGCAATGCCAAAGTGCCAGATATGGTTAAGCCAGCCCATACATGACTCGGTACCACCACAAGTAAGTTTAGTCAACCATCATTTAATATCAAAAAAATTTTTGCCACCGAATATAATACTAATGGAGTGTTCACACACCTAAGAATAACTTTATTATAATACTGGCTTCGTCTACGCTTTTGTGCTATTCCAGACTAAAATCTATCTCGGTTCCGAATTTTATCCAGATCAGTTCAGCCGTTCTGGCGTGATTAAGTAACTGTTTGTTACGTCCAAACTTCTTCACAAACTTTCACATTTATAATATTAGTAGAATGATCACGACGCGACGCACCGTCCATGTAACTGTTATCTATTTATGTCAAGCAAATATTGCAATTAGATAAATTCGTCAAAGTGTCATAGCAAATTTTTTCAAAATAATTTAACTAATTCGTCAATTATTTTTCAAGTACCATGGCAACCCAGATGACGACTCAACAGACAGTAGTGGAGAAGATGACGGCCCTAATAACAACGTGAATGGAGCAGCAGCATCATCATCAAACATTAACAAACAACCAGAACCAATGGATGAAGATGGAGACCCTGGATGGACAGTAGTGCGGTCGCGGAGAAGGAATTAAAACGAAAATTTTAATTTATAGTCGAATTTTGTTCAGATTTGAGCTGCTTAAACTGTTATAAACATATCTGTTAGCTTGTTAGTCTAGCTAACTAGTTTACGGGTCTGCGCAAACCAACGAAGCTGGAAACTCATAATTTTATTTCGTTAAACCAATTTCAACTTTGTGCTAAAGGAAATAAAGTCGAATTTTAACTGTTATAATATTCACAGCGTCCCGTTCATTTGCGCGGACCCTTAAAATTTAAGTAAACATAATTTTGATTATAGTCACTAATTTTTAAACTATACCCATTAAATGCGTCGCAGATAACCCACTCTAGCTAGTAGATATTTCCATTGCTAAATGAATATTCTGCCTAGTTTTAGATAGTGCGCTGAAAAGCACAAAATAATGAGCAGCTCAAATATGAATTGTTATAATGTTTTAAGTCATAAGTAGGGTTGATTCGATTACAGAAAATGTGAGTTGTAACTTGATAGGTATTTTATATTTAAGCAAATGATTAACTGTGGCATGTTAAATGAAAAATACCAGTAAATCAATAATTATTTCTGTCGTTATGGTTTCGGTACTGTTATAAGTACGAGTAATGATATTTGTTGATATCGAACAACCCTTAAGTAGGGCCTTGAAGTTTGAATGTGTCACCGATCATGTCACTACACTAGGTAAGTAGAATAACCCCAGTAGATGTACTATTCAAAAGGCAAAGGAAATATTTTTAAACTACCTTTCTTCACCGACTGACTTCTGTTCTTGCAGTACCAACGATTTGCTGGCCTAATCGTGAATATTTCCTTTGTCTTAAAAATGTTTTTAAATTTCAAACAGTAATGATGATGTATTGATAAAATAATACATACATAATATTTAGCGTAGCTTTGTAACAAAGTATCAAATAACTGCGTCCACCCCGGTGGAGCTGAAGCAAATGCTCTGATCAGTATAGAGGCGTCTCGCGCAAAACTAATGTCAGTTACAAATGTAGGCGTTTGCCACGCACACATACCGCTTCGGAGCGTTTGTTTCATGACGCAAGGTTGCTCTGCCGTTCTGGATTCAGCTTTGCGCCAATCAGAAGGGCTACTAATTAACAACGTTCAAAATCAATCAATCACATCTAAGCTAGAAATGTTTAGATTAGATTACGATTATGTTTAAACGTTCGTAGAATTGCCCCCCTAATAAACACTAATGCACAACTCCGATAGTCGATTGATAGCCTAATGTTTTTGAGAACTCCATTAACTATCTACTCTGTGGTATGTAATGTACTGAAAATGAGTACAAGCAATATAATATATAATAATAATCATAGTGTGGGGATACCTTTGTAGGTAGAATGTATGACTAGTGTGTTGTATCTATACTGTATTTATATTTCAAGTAATAAATATGTATATAAATGTTCGTCTGTTTGTTTTATTCAATAATGAGGATGCTTTATGGTCAGTATAGTTATTTCTATATCTTTGGCGGTCGAGACTTAAGTAATCAAAGCATGCCCTCCATCTACCAGCCTCGACGAATCTAACGAATCAAAAATAACATGTGCTGCAACAAATTCGACCCTAAGTGAGAGGCTGCATTGCAATATCATTCAATGTTTGATTATTTTAGTCCACGACTGACTATCGGTTAATAAAAGTGAATCCTTTTTGTATTTTTAATTTGGTTCGGTTTTCAGCCATTGTATGCAACTTCTCAAAAATGTTTGTGTAAATCATTTGAGTGCGCAGTATGGCTTTTTAGTGAATTACTTGAAATCATTTAAGTTTTGCAGATTCTTTAATAAAATTTAAGGAAAAATATGTATAGAATAGGAGTAGAACCTTATGATTGAACCATGTAGCTGTAAGAGTCCACACTAAAGCTGCCTATTCACTGAAGCGGAGCAAGGCTGCGGAGCGGAGAAACGGAAAAATATTAACCAATAGGACTGTATAAAATCTTCGCTCCCCTCCAGTTATAACTTTAACAGCCGCACCTTAACGCTTAAAACTTTAGTTTGAATAAGCTCAGCTTTTCAAAAAGTGTATCATTTAAAGCTATACTCATAAATGCAGTTTTAATGTCTCGTCAGTCTATCAAATCTGTCATTGTCAAAATTTGAATTAAATTGAATAGCAATTTGTCAGTGTCGCTGTCACTTTTGGCTTGCGCAAAAGGGCTTGCGTTGCGGCGCAGTCATCGCGTACTTATGTGTATGCTATTTCTGAAAATAAATTTACAATTACGCGAATTTTGCATTCATTACATGGTGAATTAAATGATTTAAACGAAACCGAAAACATTACAATGCCGCTCACGGCAAGGCAACGGAGTATACACAATAAGAATGGAGCTAAAAGGGCCACTAGCTTCAGTAAAGGGAAGCGGAAAGCGAGCGAAGGGTACGTAATTACTCCATTTACTATTAATATACACGCTTATAATAATGTCTATTATTAAATTCTAAACTTTCTTAATGTTTTGTGGTATAAAAACACTTGGCATAATATAGGTTATAATAATTTTTATTTTGGCTCATCAATGCTCTAATTTGTTGCTGGTACTACAGTTTGGCGCTTATCCAGACGTTTCCGTACTCAAACAAAGGTAAAAACAGTCCGCTGACGTTAATTAAGCATGATGCTGTACTAACAAAAACTATTTTTGAGTTGAGTGACTTGAGTGCTATTTTTTTTTCGTGAATACTCATTATAAATGGTACATTAGTGAGTGTCAATCTCGTGAATTACTATTGTGTCATAATACAACAAAATCTTATTAGAATCTAGTTCATTTTGACAACAATGACTTGTTTTTTGATGACCAATGTCTACTCCTAAAACTAGAAAAATAAAAATGTATATTATACTTAATATTTATAAACATTTTATTATAAATATGCTTGGCATATATTGAATACCCACCTATAAATAACAAACCGAGCAATATTGTTACTATTGTCATGCAACCCTTTTTTTATTAGCCTATGTTGTGTAATTAAAAAAGTGATTGAGTTCTATTCTGTTATTTCCTTGTAATATTCTCCCTATTACTCCACTAAACTCACCCTGGGAACAACACCAAAAGATTAAGATACAATGATTATCAACACCAAAAGCCTGTAAAAAGATTTGAATTCTTTTAAGAATTCATCTCAATTGACTCCTCACAACAGAAATTCCATCTTCAAAGGAATTTTATAATAATATACCCTGTAATCTTAAAAAAAAAAAAATGCGATAAATTGTCAAGTCTGCATACTTTGCTGTGGTTAGTTGTTTAAAATTCAGTCAACATTTGCATTAAACCCACTTTTAGTCAAATTTTCACATAAACTTTTTGTTTGTGAAACTGACGTTACATGTTTCCGTATTTTGTGTGCATTTGGCCACCATAAATAGAATAGTTGTACTTAAATATTATTATATTTGTTCAAAACATCACATTCAATATTCTAAACTCAACCAGTGTCTTAAAGATTTAAATGTTGTTCCTCTGACATGAAACCTTCATAGACCAGAGGGCAAATAAAAAGTATTTCATGCATATCTCAGCAACATGGCAGTCAGTACTAAAAGTCTTCACATCTTAATCTGTGAATATATGTTTTTCAGGGAGTTCCTTGTAACAAATGCCCCATCAGACCTGCGCAGTATCGCGTACCCAGGTGGTGCAGTGGCACTGGGGCTGCTTCTTGCTGCCCGCATTGTGTCCGCATACTGGGGACACGTAGCTGATTGTGATGAAACTTACAACTATTGGGAGCCATTGCATTATTTAGGTAATCTATCAATTTGTATAACCAACAATATTCCATGGTACATTACTACTGTATCTTTTGTAAAAAAATTTACACTTAAGATTTTGCTACTAATCTCTGTTTTCTTTAACACTACTAAAAGCGTGCTGTTGTATTTTCAAAACTCGGTTCGGCGCCGAGATTTGAAAATCGAACAGAGTAATATAATATTTAGCCATTACATTCAGATATTGCGTAGTGTTAGTAAAAACAGGCATTGTTAAACTATTAAACTATTTTCTGCAATGTTTATTATAAACTCTTTGTTAATTTTTATCTTCATTTTTAAACTTCTCTTTACGGAACGTTCTCTTTTCAAATTTTGAATATAGAACAATTTTTTCAGTATACGGCAGTGGTCTTCAAACATGGGAGTACAGTCCTATCTACGCGATTCGCTCCTACATGCCGCTATGGCTGTTTGCGGTGCCTGCCAAGATGTTGTCTTGGTTCATGAGCTCCGTGTCCGTGTTCTACTCATTAAAGATGTTGCTAGCTGTACTCTCGGCTTGCGCTGAGCTTATGTTTTACAAGTGAGTTCTTATTTTTTTCTACATTTTTGGAAAACACTGTTACTATGTGCAGATTTATGCATACTGAAAAAAAGGTTACTAACCTGTTTAAAGATAAACATAAATAATATACCATCTCGCCTGTATTCCACGAAAGGTTAGGCAGAGATGTACCAGTGTACACCCACAGTTCTTCGGTATGTGAAGGTCCCATGTAATAGGGGGCGAGCCTATTGCCATTAACCGGTCACAAATCCTAACCCCGGGTTGCTGAGGATTTTTGCTCGACCTGGCAATCTATCCCAAGACCTCTAGCGTAGCAGTCGCACTTAGGACCATTAGGCTAACGACTCAGTTAAACAATTAGGTACATCCTCGTTAACCACTATGGGGTTTAGATCATTATTTCAATTTGACATTTTCGTAGTAGTAGAGCTCTTTGTGAAGGAGCTTGTCCTGGGAAGTACTACCACCATACCTATTTCTGCCGCAAAGCAGCATTGCTGTGTTCCGGTTTGAAAGGGATGGGTCCCTTTGTAATTACAGCCACATGAGACATTTCAACGTTGTCTCTGGAAGGGAACGCATTTGCGAGAAAGGTGACCACTTAACATCAGGTGGGCCGTCAGCTTTTTGCTATTCAACAAAATTAAAACAACTACTTGTTAATACAAACAGCAAGTGGAGACGTGAATTGAAATCCCGCGGACCCCTTCACCGGCTTACGCGCTATTTGTGTATCCACTTTGCAAAGCAATAAAATTTCTATTTTTGCAACAATATAGTTCAATATTGAACAAACAAATATATCAATTCTCGCTTCACACCTCAATGTGCATCCAGACCTTTTACACTAAAGATTGGCGAAACGTGTAGACTTATAGTGCACTAGCTTTCTCCTGCGACTTCGTCTGCGTGTCTTATTTCACGAACGTTAAGTTACGCCTTTAGTTACTGGCCCGCTCCCGTGGATCGTAGCGTATGTTACTCAGAAATAGTAAGAATAGTGTAGCTATCCATTGGTGAATAAAAAATTTAAAATTGGTCCAGTAGATTCGGAACTTACTTGATACGAACAAACAAAAATCTTTCCTCTTTATAACATTAGTATAAATTTATTAACAACTAGCTGTTGCCCGCGACTTCGTTTGTGTTCATTATTTTATTGGTTTCAATTTTGTTTTGGCATTACCCTCTTTTTTTTTAAATTTAAGTAAATAGAAAAATAAAAATACAAATAGCCTAAGTTACTTCTTATAACATTAGCTATCTGCGAGTGAAAGTTCCGTCAAAATCGGTCAAGCCGTTTCGGAGATAAGCCGGAACAAACAGACATACAGACAGACAAAAATTTTAAAAATTGTTTTTTCTATGTTAGTACCTTTTATACTTTCATATGCATTTAGTGAAAAGCTTGTAATTTGAAATTACAAACAGAGCGTTCAATTTTATTTATTTGTATAGATTTTAAATTTTCGTCTATCCAATCTACTTGTCGCTTCGCCAGTGTGAAACCATATTCATACTGCTAGCGTCATGAATAAATTTATATTACCATTTACATTGTGGATCTGTGGTAATCATACATTGTTGGAACACTGCCTTATCGCTTTTAAGGAACCGACCTTACACAGTATTATTTATTATTACAGAAGATTCGTTTAATAAATAATCCCAAAATAATACTGATATTTACTTAACTATTTCGTTCTTCTCACAGGGCCGTATGCCACGAATTCGGCGTCCACGTCGGCAGAGTATGGCTAGCTATGACACTTCCAGCGGCGGGCATGTTCGCTTGCAGCGCTGCAATGCTGCCGTCAGCGTGGAGCAGCGCCTTAGCTAGCGGAGCGCTCGCGTGCTGGTGGCGACGGAGATACCCGCCTGCTATCTTCTTGACTGCTGCTTCGACTTTACTTAGTAAGTTATTACGAATTAGAATATCATCGATATTAGCCCGCATTACAGGTATAAATATATATCTGTAGCATTTATTAATGGATATGGAACTTAAATCTTATAGAAATAGAGTAAGGAATTGCGTAATTGTGTTCACGAAAATAAATGGCGCAGGGAATTGTAAATCATTGCACACAATATTCAACTCTATTTGTGATGATTGTAGTTAATTTTATGAATTAATTAAATTTGGTAGTCGTAATGCGATACGATACATTCGTTAATCGTAAGGCATGAACCCATCTTTAAGTCAGTAAAGTAGTTTTTGTATACCTACAGTAATATACAAAACGTATCTCTCCCAATTTCTATCTTCACAAATTTATATCTCCCTCTCTACCGTTCGCCCAATCACACTCATTTCCGTAACGCTTTCGCCTTGCATTCACCAGCTTACTCCCCAAGTCCAGCGTGCGTAAAGAAGTCTTACTTCAAAAATCTCATTTTACAAACTGTAACCTAAGCAAAGAATTTAAAAGTAACACCAAATAATCCAACCTTTTTCTAACAGGCTGGCCATTCACAGCACTCCTGGGCATACCAATCGCAATCGACATGATATTAATGAAAAAACAAGTTTTCGACTTCGTGAAATGGTCCCTCATCTCCCTCGTCATCATACTGGTGCCTACAGTGGTGGTAGACTCCTGGCATTACGGCAGGCTGGTGGTAGCTCCGTGGAACATCGTCGCGTACAACATATTCACTGAGCATGGACCCGATTTGTATGGAGTTGAGCCCTGGACATATTATTTCGTGAATGGGTTCTTGAATTTTAATATTGTGTGGGTGAGTTTGTACTTATTTTATAACTTACTGATGCGATACATATTTAAAACATCATTCTGACTCTGTCAAGTTTATACAATTTGTAAAGGATGCATTAATGTTCTAAATGTTTTTTTTTAAAACCTGTATTATTCCACTGCTTGGCAAAGGTCTCCCTTATTGCTTTTCACACATCCCTATGCGTTTAGCCCTTAGAATTCGATATTTCTGTTTACTGAACTACTTTTGAAGATTACTGCTGTAGTCTGTAAATTTTCTGAACTGACACAATTTTGAAATATTCTTCTTGATATTGAATCACAATAGTAAAAACATTTTTGTGTCCATACTTTGAAATAGAACAAACCTTCATTCTGTTATTTTGTACTTCTTTGGAGAACGGATTCTTTCTTGTTCCGAATGGGAAATTATCAAATGACTTCACCCGGGCGGGGTGGACTTTTACTGACTAACACTCACCCATGTTCCTTTTTGTGACCTTTGCATTCCGGGGGCGCAGTATTTCTTACGAATAACCCGCAGTCCCGGCAGGCATCGGCTCTGACTAGCCCCTCCAATAACTGCTGACCTTTCTTTGATCTTTGATGGTGAACTGCCCATTGCTCACCGTCCACAGGCCCGCTTGGATAAATGATAGACTTATTATGTATTTAAAACGTCATTTTATCATTCCAGGTGCTAGCCCTGTCGTGCCCAGTATTCCTGCTAGCGTGCACGGCGATGACGTCACGCTCGACAGCGCGCGCGTCATTCTGCGCACCGTACTGGCTGGACCTGATGCCGCTAGCTCTGTGGCTGGGGGTGTTCATGTTGCAGCCGCATAAGGAAGAAAGGTAATTATTTAAACGTAAAAGATCTACCTTTTAGTTTATGGTTCACTAGCTTCTGCTCGCGACTTCGTCCGCGTAGTTTTTTCCCCCGCATTAGGTTACGTTTTTGGTTACTGCTCCACTCCCGTGTGTCGTAGCGTGATGTTATATAGCATATAGCCTTCCTTAGTAAATGGACTATCCACAACAAAAAGATTTTTTTTAATGCTAACCAGTAGTTCCTGAGATTAGCGCGTTCAACCAAACAAACTCTTTAGCTTTATAACATTAGTGTAGATTATGTTTCTATTTAGTATCGAGATATTGAAATTTCGATCTCAACACAAACAAAACATATTGGAATTTGTCCTGCATCGTGGGGGTGTTTACAACCCTATAAACTCACATGCACAAGCAACCTCAGACCCGGAACAATTTTCACGGTGATTTCATAGAAAATTGTTCATAGTACAATGACCTCATTTTAGGTTTCTAGTAAACAAATAAAAATAACCTGGTATGTATTTGCAACTTACAAACAATATTATATAAGTAATACATAAAGCAAGTTTTACGAACTGGAAAAAATATAGTGTATTTTCTTATATACTATGATAAGCCTCGTTAGCCTAGTGTTCCTAAGCACTAGACGTCTTGGGTTCCATTCCCAGGCCGAGCAAAGTATTATTGGGTTTTTCTATGAAATTCTCAGTAGCAGTTCGGAGTTAGGATTTGTGTCCGGTTAATGGCAATAGGCTGGCCACTTATGGCATTGAACATAAAAACATACCGGCGAACTGGTACATTGGTACACCTCTGCTTAACCCTACGGGGAATACAGGCGCGATGATATGTTATTTTATGTATTTACTATGATTATGGTACACTTTACATAATAGAATACGTTTGTTTTCAGATTCCTGTACCCAGCATACAGTATGATAATCCTCGCGGGCGCCATAGCACTGGACTGTCTACAAAAGATGACGTTTGCTGTCGGCACGGAGCTGTTCCGATGGAGGAGGGAGCGAGAGAGGCGACACTATCTCGCTTACACCGGCCCGCTCATGGTCATGTGTGTGCTCATAGCGGGGCTTGCAGGTGAGGGAAGCATACAACTTAGAAGAAGCGAGGCTAAATGGGTCCAACTCACAGCTTAATTATTTAAGTGGATGGAATATCGAAGCCGACGTGCAAACTCGGTTTATGTAATTGGCTTTATAAAAAATCATGTTACCCAATATATCTTTATATACAAAAATATCGAGTCACGATGTGTGTTCGGGATAAACTCCTTAAATTCTTGAGCACTTTTTTATGAAACTTGGCTTACTGTGTGTAATGTAATCAAACTTGTAAGATACGGTACGTTTCACCCGAAAAAATATTGAATAAATCACTAACCAACTACCCCCCAGGCCTGTCCCGCACCGCGGCCCTCTACACAAACTACCACGGACCCATGACGATTCTGCGCGACCTCCCTCAAGCTCCCGACAACATAGAACTGACCGTCTGCTTCGGCAAGGAGTGGCATCGCTCGCCGTCCAGCTTCCATGTGCCGGCTGGCTACAGCATCAGGTTTATACCTAGCGAGTTTGCCGGGCAACTGCCGGCGCCGTACGCGGATACACATAATGGTAAGAGAATTTGATGAACCTTTTTCAAGTCAGGTCATTCATATTAACTTATTTGCATACCATAAAGTGTATAAAATATGTTGCATAGGGCTTAAAGGTAAAATAATATGTTTTTTTTTAGTTGACATTTCTTTTTTGTTTGCTCTTGACTCTGGACCCTGATAGAGCACAGCAACATAGTGTTATCTCAATTAGAGCATTAAAGGGCATTTGTAACATCATATGCAAAAAAATAATTAAGTCTAGTTACCCCTTCCAAAAGATAGCTTCGTATACAAAAGAGTGGCCAAGAAACTCCATGCTTAGACTTTTAAAATAAATGTTTCTTAGCTGGCTCTATTCTCCCGAAAAAAGGAAAAGAATACCAAGCCGCAAAACCATCTAGACCCGTAGTTCACGTCATTTGCGGGATTTTGCGACGCGTGGGTAGAGCCGGCTTTATATTAACCGTACCACGGGGTTAGTTAGTATGAAGGACTCATCAGCAGTAATACACATTATTATATCCTTCTATGCCCTAAAACATACATACCACCCTTTATATTGTATTATATAATTAATTATGATCCCCTATCTCGACAAAATGTATAGAACAGCAATGGTGTTTCCACGTTTTCAGATTTGGTCCTACAGTAAAAATAGTTCCTGTACATGAGTACTTTTATCACCTTTAAAGTCCCAAGTATTGACAATTCACCATATATATGTAATGAAATGACATTTCATTAAATTGAATTTGCCGCGCTTCGCGCGTGTATAAGGTTGTCTGTAGAAGGGAGCATAGGACGCATCGGGCTGACACGGAATCCAATGGCGGATGATGTTCAGATTATTTTGTTAATTGTTATAAAAAACTTGTAGAAAGATAAATGAAAGGATATAATTGAGGAAGCGATATTAGTGAACTTTAAATGTCGTTTCTTTGTATTTTCAGGTGAGATAAAAGTGTAATTCTCATATTTTATTGTAATATTGTAAAAGTAAAAGTGTGTTAAATAAAACTTTGTATTTTCAGAGAAACAATTTGTGTTTATTAGCAAAAATCCTCAATAACATACCTATCTTATATATATATTTCTCCTTTCAGCAACCCGTCTCATCCACCCTCACTTCAACGATCTCAATAAAGGCGACAACAGGACCTACGTCACACCCAAGGAATGCCACTACCTAGTAGACTCGAACATCGGACGACCATCCACACTAGAACCGGCCTACCACAAACATTCCTCATGGGAAGTCATATCCAGTGTTACCATACTCGACGCAAAAAAGTCACATCAAGTGTTCAGAGCGTTCTATGTGCCAGTGTTGTCGAGTAGAAAAAATGTGTACGCTAATTTGTATTTGTTGAAGAATAAGGCGCATGTTTGAATTTAGAACGAAAGAATGGGAATCAGTAAGTATTTAGTGATTTTGAGATTTTTATATCTGACTAGCTATATACCACGCGGTGTCGCCCCCGTTCAGTTACGTCTTTGGTTACTGGTCCGCTCCCGTTAGTCATAGCGTGATGTTTAATACGTATAAACCTTCCTCTTGAATTAATGAATCTATTGATGAAAACCGCGTTAAAATCCATTGCGGAGTTTAAAAGATCTAAGCGTACTGACGGCGGGAAGCGACTTTGTTTTATACTATGTGGAGATTTAATATAAAGTTGAGGTTATACCAAAGTCGGTTGTCATGGTTTTGGGTGGAAAACTATGAGATCTGTGGAGCATTTAAACCGTGCGAGGAGAGTTTTGATATTTAAATGTATTCTGGCATAAACTATCTCCTTTATACGGGGCATAAAAAAGCCGATAACTACGCACACTGCCCATCAAACGTAAGCAATATTTAGCAAACATTATTGCTAGGAAACGCCTTTTATTTATGGTGTGAAAAATCACTTAGGTAGCACGCAATGTAACACGCAAAACATTGTAATTTAATAAATAATTTTAAATTCGAATTCTGTTCCATTTTTGAATATATCTGAATATGAATATTGTCTATGCAGAGGAATAAAAAAAACATGTTTTAATATTACATTGAGGTTGGTCTATTTCGTGATGTAAGTAGAAATAGAAAGAAAGGAAATAGTTTGTTTTGACGCAGATATTATACAAATCTGATTCTGATGCAATATTAACACACTGCCATTTCATAATTTAATTAACTAGTATCGGAAGCAATACACTTAAAATACACTAAAAATAAGTATTATAATAATGTTAACGAATCGTTTCGGGACAGGCCGAATAGTTTCGGACTCGTAAAATTGAAAATTCGAGAACTGATAGATGCCAAGATGGCGATGTCTGATTAAAAAATTATGAATCATACAGATTCAATTAACTAATTAATTGTTCTTGAAATTAGTAGTGGTACCTATAACTAGGCGAAATCTCTAAGTACAGTCAAACAAACAAAACATATCAAGTAAGTATGTTTCCGCACCGCACTGAATTGGGTAACAGGCACCATTTAAAAGAAATATCCAAGATAACTTCTAAAAAAGAAATACTTTATTGTAACTCAAAAAACCCGAATAATTTTCAATTAACTATCGAATTAGATTTTTTGCTTTGAAATCAATCAATACATAAGTGATGTCACAGTTTAGTATTGTCATACAAAATCTAGACATCATCTGACAGCTCATAAAAAGTATGTCAATTGATTAGCGGTGTCTAGTACCCAATTAGTTATAGAACTTTTCAAGATACGGAGCTAGTCATAATTTAACAAATATTATGCTTAAATTATGTAATATTATAATTAGTTGTAAGTTTCTAGTGCAATAATAATATTACGGCAGTTCTCTGTAAGTGTTCTTTAATGTACTACAATGGTAACTTTGGTTCGATGTCTCGGCCAAAATAATTAGACTCTCACAAATCCGACATACCATTTCTGTGAACTCATTCATGATCACGGAAATGGTATGGCGCTTAGCCCACTGCACCGTGCCCGACGCATGGCGCTGGGCGGCAGATTTTAACATCCTATACAAGAGTTTCAATTTGTATAGAAAACACGCCTAGGCTCACACACTGTCGACGCGTCTACGCGCGGGATTTTTGTACGCGCAAGGCGCCCCGCGGTGGGATGCTTCGCTAGTGGGTGAACCGCCTATGTCTACGTAGGTCTGATTATTGTGGTCGAGTGCAAAATCATAATTAGACTTATTATTATAGCATTGCCCCGTCATGGCAACGGCCCGGCCAGAATCGTTGCCTCGAAAGAACAACCGTACGCTGCCAGCCGTCACCTTTTCTATCTTGTCATTGTAACACATATTTTAACGCACAAGATTTAAAGTCCTAATTGGAATGGCAAAGTATTTGCTGTGTCGGAGCCGTGTTGTCATAATGAGCGATGGTCTTAAAACTTTCGGGCTTTTAAATAGTTTTTTTTAAATGTTGGTAAGAAATTAAAAAAAAAAATGTTTTGTCAATGCATTTAACCCTAACATTTTCTCTTGTTTATTAATAAAACAAATTACCGGATAATACCAAAGCAATAGATTAAACCATATTTATTATTATGTATTGTCAACGTTTGAAAAATCGATTCCAACTTGGACTATTGAACCGAAATCGGCCCTTACAATTATATTCATAATTAAGTACAGTAGCCCTCAGAAAGATCCTTTAATAATTCTTTCATACAAAGAACACAATATTCTGGTGAAATAGATAGATGTAGGCATTCTAATGGAATTTATTCGCGTGTACATCTTTCTGTTGGCGACTATACCATTGATTGGTATGTAAGTTTTTAAACGTCATAATCCAATAATGTTGAGGTTGTGTACTTCATTTTACAAATTGTATGTATTTTACAAGAATATAGAATTAAATATTAAATTAATAATTTGCCACGCTGACTGTGTACCTACTTTGCAACTTTAGAGATTTGGCACGAAAGGAGATGTTACTTAATAATTAAGTAATTAATTAATTAATATATTCAGCTAGAACGTTAATTTGTATTTTGCATTTTTATAAGCACGACGCAATTTAGATGTTACTATTGTTTTGTGATCTATATTTTTATGATTAAAGTTATTTCTGAATATGTGATTTTCATTAAGGCTCATGCAATTCCAATTTAGAATGTTGTCCCTTACGACATTTCATATTTCCATTGTCGATATTACGATCTCAAACCAGAGGTTTTAACGGACTTTAAAAACACAACCTCCTTCAAAAACTAGAAAGTAAAAAATAAATTTAGCTTTGGAAGTCGACGAGTTCAGAGGAGAAGTCATTTGATGATTTCCCAAATATTGCTTTTTAGTATCAATTTCCTGTCATTCGAAATCCATGAAGGAACAGTTAGTTGTACTACGTAAATTAACAAGACACCACTTAAAAGTCACAAGAATGCAAAATACGCTAATTTGTTTACTTGGATGACATATTTTTTCAGTATTTTTTTTTTACTAACGTTCGGAACTAGTTTCTATAAAATTTATATGGGACCATCTTTTAAGTATGACCTATCAAACAAAAAAGAATCATTAAAATCGATTTATAATTGGCGGAGATATCGCGTAACATACATACAAAAGAAAAAAAAAACACAGACGAATTGATAACCTTCTCCTTTTTAAAGTCGGTTAAAAAAGAGGAGGTTATCGATCAACTCATAAATGCACTCTAGTTGGTGCTCCGTAACCATCCTGTTTTAAACTACTTAGCCATGAAACAAGACTACTACATTATTTAGTTTATTTTACATAATAAGTAGATGTAGGCGTATATGAAAACTTTCTTCTTTTTAGTTAGTTTTTTAAGAGACCATTACGTTTTTGTTTGTTTGTTTCTGATAAATTCTCTGTAATGAGGGAAATAGTCCACATTCAGGTTGGGAGGTGCGGCAACCAAATTGGGGCTAAAGTAAGTACAAGACAGTTCTTCAGTATATGAACGATATACGTTTGAAATAAGTATAAATAACGCATATAAAAACATCTCTATTCTAGAGGTGTATCCCACCATTCTTAATTTTGCTATGGTAATGTGAACTGAATGCTGAAGAGTCAAAGGTTCAGTTTCAATTGGTATATTTTTTCAGTTCTGGGAGGTGATTTCCGATGAGCATGGAGTCGACCCAGCCGGCAAATACCTTGGCGACTCTGACCTGCAGCTTGAACGCATCCAAGTTTACTACAATGAAGGATTAAGCGCAAAATACGTACCAAGAGCGGTCTTAGTCGACCTCGAACCTGGCTCCATGGACGCTATTAGAGGTGGCGTCTACGGGCAGATATTTAGACCGGATAATATCGTGTTTGGCGTCACAGGCGCAGGAAATAATTGGGCTAAAGGACACTACACCGAAGGCGCAGATTTGCTTGAATCAGTTCTCGACGTTGTGCGAAAAGAGGCGGAAGGGTGCGATTGCTTACAAGGATTTCAAGTCGTGCATTCTCTTGGAGGTGGTACTGGGTCTGGATTAGGAACGCTGCTCCTAGCGAATCTGACTGAAGAGTATCCTGACAGGATTACTGTGACGTACTCTGTAGTACCTAGCCCTAAAGTTTCTGATACTGTCGTAGAGCCTTATAACGCGACCTTAGCGGTAAATCAGCTGATTGAGAACTCCACGCAGTCTTATTGTATAGACAACGAAGCTTTGTACGATATCTGCTTCCGAACGCTGAAGCTGAAGACTCCGACTTACGGAGACTTGAACCACCTGGTATCCGCGACCATGTCGGGCGTGACCACGTGTCTCCGGTTCCCCGGACAGCTGAACGCGGATCTGAGGAAGCTCGCTGTCAACATGGTGCCATTCCCCAGACTCCACTTCTTCATGCCCGGTTTTGCGCCGCTAACGTCAAGGGGGAGCCAGCAATACCGCGCCCTCACCGTGTCAGAACTCACACATCAAATGTTTGACGCCAAAAACATGATGGCGGCTTGTGACCCTCGCCATGGAAGGTATCTGACGGTGGCTGCCATCTTCCGTGGTCGCATGTCAATGAAGGAGGTAGACGAACAAATGGTCAATATCCAGAACAGAAATAAAGATTTCTTCGTGGAATGGATCCCTAATAATGTGAAGACAGCTGTTTGTGACATTCCTCCTAGAGGCTTGAAAATGTCTGCTACCTTCATAGGAAACACTACAGCTATTCAAGAACTCTTTAAAAGAATTTCGGAGCAGTTCTCGTCTATGTTTAGGAGGAAAGCATTTCTCCATTGGTATATAGCTGAAGGGATGGATGAGGCGGACTTCACTGACGCTGATAATAATATGAGTGATTTGATATCTGAATACCAACAGTACCAGGACGCGACTACTGATGACCAGGATTTTGGTGAAGAAGAACTTCAGGAGATCAATGATGATAGTGATGATGGTTAGGTTGTATTTATTATTTTATTTAATAAATTATTTGTATGAGTCTGTACAAGTAGTTTGTGTTTTTCTGTAGTGCTATTCTGTAAATCCCTTAGCGAATAGGTGTGGATGTAAGCTGTCAGCCCAACTAATGTCTAGGCATAGTCGGCCACACCTCATGCTCACTTCACCTAAAATCAAGGGCGGTTTTTACGGAATACTGTAGTACAGTAATTCTACCAAGTGTAGGACCCGCCTATTATCGATGTAGGATATATATTCCTAGTCGATATTGACCATTCGCTTGAATATGATAGCAAAATGTGGTCACCGAATTTGGCTGTGTCCACTGAAGCGGAGCGAGGCTGCGGAGTGGAGAAACGGACAATTATTAATGTCCGTAAGGATTGAGGAGCCACATCATATTAACCAATAGGATTGCATAACTAAAGTGGAGCGAAGACTTTAGGTAATCTTTTTGGTTCATATTTCTCCCTTTGTCCGTTCTGCAACCTCGCTCCGCTTCAGTGGACGTCAGCCTTAAACGTATTCAATTTTAGCCCAATTAGTAGCCTAGGTGATCTTGGTGTGGTGTGGGTGATGTTTGTGTAACACGTTTTGTGTAGAGTGTGGTCTACAGACGAAATTAAAATCAAGAGTTACTCAATAGTAGCTTTTTTATTAAATTAAATAACATCAAAAACGAATAGTTACACCTACACTAAACATGGACATAGACATTACAAAACATTGGACGGTTACAAACATACAGTATTATTCTTCTTCCACTTCCTCATCGAATTCCCCTTCGTCATCTGCCGTCGCGTCCTGGTACTGCTGGTATTCGGACACTAGGTCGTTCATGTTGCTCTCCGCCTCAGTGAACTCCATCTCATCCATTCCTTCACCGGTGTACCAATGTAAGAAAGCTTTCCTTCTAAACATGGCAGTAAACTGCTCAGAAATCCTCTTGAACAGTTCCTGTATAGCTGTAGTGTTGCCGATGAAGGTAGCAGACATCTTCAAACCGCGGGGAGGTATGTCGCAGACGGCGGTCTTGACGTTGTTCGGGATCCATTCGACGAAGTAACTGCTGTTCTTGTTCTGGATATTGAGCATTTGCTCGTCCACTTCCTTCATGGACATGCGACCGCGGAAAACTGCGGCGACGGTGAGGTATCTCCCATGGCGAGGGTCACACGCCGCCATCATGTTTTTCGCATCAAACATCTGTTGCGTGAGCTCCGGCACGGTAAGGGCACGATATTGCTGGCTTCCTCTTGATGTTAGCGGCGCAAAGCCGGGCATGAAGAAGTGCAGTCTTGGGAATGGCACCATGTTGACAGCGAGCTTCCTCAAATCCGCGTTCAGCTGTCCAGGGAACCGGAGACACGTGGTCACGCCCGACATGGTTGCGGACACCAGGTGGTTCAAGTCGCCGTAAGTTGGAGTTGTCAGCTTCAGTGTTCGGAAGCAGATATCGTACAAAGCCTCATTATCTATGCAGTACGTTTCGTCAGTATTTTCGACCAATTGATGGACAGATAGGGTCGCGTTGTAAGGCTCTACTACAGTGTCCGATACTTTCGGGCTAGGGACTACTGAAAACGTGTTCATTATTCTGTCAGGATACTCTTCCCTGATTTTCGAAATGAGTAGGGTTCCCATTCCGGAGCCGGTGCCGCCTCCCAGTGAGTGCGTAAGCTGGAAGCCTTGCAGGCAATCGCATCCTTCAGCTTCTTTTCTAACGACGTCGAGGACAGAGTCGACTAGCTCTGCGCCCTCGGTGTAGTGTCCCTTGGCCCAGTTGTTTCCAGCTCCAGATTGTCCGAAGACAAAATTGTCGGGGCGGAAGATTTGGCCGAAAGGTCCGGAGCGCACGGAGTCCATGGTGCCGGGCTCGAGGTCGACGAGGACAGCGCGGGGCACGTACTTGCCCCCCGATGCCTCGTTGTAGTACACGTTGATGCGTTCAAGTTGCAGATCGGAGTCTCCATTGTATGCACCGGTGGCGTCGATGCCGTGTTCGTCGGAGATTACTTCCCAGAACTGTTAAAGATAATAGGACCTTTTATTATTTTTGTTCAGTTATCGCAAAGGTAAACGTTGTGATTGCGCTACATTTTAACGGAAATGGAATTTCAATGAGATGATAATTTGTTACAGAACGAAACTATTACGAAATGAAGAGCGCTAGGTGGGCACAACCTCCTTGACTGCCCAATCACTCAGCTCTGCGCCAGGCAGCGAAATCGCATCAAGCGTTGCGAAAGCACAGGCGAGGCCGTTTGGCAATTTATACGCTTAGAGATCTATAAAACTAAGCAACGGATTTTAATGCGCTTTCATCAATAGACAGCGTGATTCAAGAGGACTGTTTTTACGTATAGAACATCACGCTACGACCAACTGGAGCGGAGCAGTAGCCAAAGACGAAAGAACGCGTGTGTTACCGCGGGCTATATAGCTAGTAATAATGATAGTAGTTTGAGCTGTGCTTTACCTTAGCTCCGATCTGATTACCGCATTGCCCGGCTTGGATGTGGACGATTTCCCTCATGATTATAAGTTCACAACGAATTTGGTGCCTAAATACAGGTACTAAAAAAACACTTTAGTTTAATTTATCATCAAACAGTTAAATAAAAATTAAAAATATTAAAAAAAATGGTAAATTCTCACTGCATGTGCATAGCACAAAATTTTCGTGTATAATGAAATCGATGCATTCTTTTGTCATACGAATTGAAAATTTCGATCTTTTTTTGAATTTCTTGTCACTTTGGCAATAAATCGTGACGCCAGGCAGTAGTTGTCAGTAATTTTGTGAAAACCTTTTTTAATTCGTTGGAAATGATCTGTGAATTTGTCCCAAACTGTTGCTCGGCACGAAATATGTGTCCCGCGCGATGTCGCCTGACGTCGCTTGCTACATTTACGGGTCGCCGGGACTTGCCGCAAGTCGATACTCGAGTCAAGCTTAGAATAGTTGAAGACGTGTGTCGCTTTGAGTTCCAAAATAAAATTCATCGGGCGACATATTGTTCACCACGTTTCACGACGTTTTCAGCATGGATCTCGATTGACAAATTTATATTTAAAATCGAGCGCGGGGCCATCGTACAATGCCACCCCGCGCGTTGGCGCAGATTATACCGTTAGGTAAGGCAGATCAGCGCCTCGGGCGCCGTGCGCGTTATCTGTCGCTCTGCGCACCGTGGCGGGACGCTTCGCCAGTAGGTAAACCGCTTAAGTGAAGTGTGCTTCCACCTTTACAATCATCGATCACGAACGCAGCTTCTCTCTTGTGTTTTTTTAACCCTCACAAAAGAAGAGGGATGTTATAAGTTTATCTTGTATATCTGTGTGTCTACTATAGCTTTGTAACTTCCAAACGGCTGAATAAATATTGATTTAGTTTTTTGAAAGGTGACTTTATCGAAATTGTTCTATGTCCCGCCGTTTGAAAATTATCAGCTCTTTTCAAGTTGATTAATGGTTATAAGATCTTGTCCAGAAGGGGCGAATTCGCCGCGAAACGCTTCGCGCGTTAATGAGATACTACGTGCCAATGCAACGCGTCCACAAGCATCACGCGATTTTAAAATACACGCGTAATTCACGTGCAGCTTGCCAGACTCTTTGAGTCGCACTTGATTCGCGCGTATTGCGCGCTAGTCGAGATACAAGAGAGTTGTTCCGCCCAGTTAATGCTCGAATTCCAGAGCGAGTGTATGTATCAAAGAGAAATGGAGCGCCAAAATATTGATACGAAACTGTTTGAATGCTTGCGCGTTGGTACGTTCTCTCTGGACGCAACGGTCGCGCGTAATTCGCTCTTTCTGGACAAGCTCTAAGAATCTTCTACAACTCTGCACGAGTTTCGTTAGAGTCCGGGGCTTTTGAATTAATCTGTCGCGCTTTGCCAGGGATCGCGAAATATATAAAGAGATTTGGGGTGAGCTATTGGTAAGGACAAGGTACAGTCAAACGGGGTGAATAGGGACGCAGGGGTGAATCGGAACGAAATTTTAAAAGGGATTTTTACTTTGAAATAATATAGTTTGTTACCAGCAAGGACGTTAAAATCTTAAATTGTAATTTAGTTAAAACAGAAGAGATCCCTTTGGTAACAAACTATATTATTTCAAAGTAAAAATCCCTTTTAAAATTTTGTTTCCGATTCACCCCTGCGTTCCTATTCACCCCGTTTGACGGTAAGCTGAAAAAAGGATCAAAACTGAACATTGGTTCCTTTATCGACACTTAAATATGTGACAATGAGTCGGTCATCTTATAACAAGTGACCGGCTCTTCTATCCGAAAGTTGATTTACGATGTACCATCGTCAAAAATATTACTAACTAGGCCTCAACCGATAAATCAAAGACCTAAACTTTTGTATTGAATAGCAATAATGTTCAAATTGACTACATTTTATTTAGAAAACGTTTATATGGGAAAAAGAAAAGGGTTGTTTTTAGGGTTTTTCCGGCATTCGAATTTTTCTCACCTTTTAAACCTTTCCTAGACCCCACCACGAACATTTCAAGACCAAGTTAAGATAAATCCGTTCAGCCGTTCTCGAGTTTAGGGCGAGACGAACGAACAGCAATTGATTTTTGTATATATAGATTTGTTTTTAAATATTATCGATAGTTGACAAAACTTGATGCTATTGGCTTATTTGGATGGGTATGTAGTGTAACATTAGTAACATTGAAAAAAAAAAAACAAATATGATTTCGGTTTTAGTTTTAATTCGAACATTCACAAGGACAAACACAAACACATAATCGAATAGTAATTGCTATTCCATACCCTCGCCTTCCGCTTCTTCGTCGAATTCCCCTTCGTCGTCTGCCGTCGCGTCCTGGTACTGCTGGTATTCGGACACTAGGTCGTTCATGTTGCTCTCCGCCTCTGTGAACTCCATCTCGTCCATACCTTCACCAGTGTACCAGTGTAAGAAAGCTTTCCTCCTGAACATGGCCACGAACTGTTCCGCTATCCTCTTGAATATGCCCTGGATAGCTGTCGTGTTTCCAATGAAAGTAGACGCCATTTTCAGCCCTCGTGGTGGGATGTCACACACTGCAATCTTAACGTTATTTGGTATCCACTCCACAAAGTATGTGCTGTTCTTGTTCTGGATGTTCACAAGTTGTTCGTCTACTTCCTTCATGGACATTCGCCCTCTGAATATCGTGGCCACAGTCAGGTATCTGCCGTGTCTTGGGTCGCAGGCGACCATCATGTTCTTAGCGTCAAACATTTGCAGTGTTAACTCGGGAACTGTGAGCGCTCTGTATTGTTGCGCACCCCGTGACGTTAGCGGCGCGAAGCCGGGAGTGTAGAAGTGTAAACGTGGGAACGGCACCATGTTGACGGCGAGCTTTCTCAGGTCCGCGTTGAGCTGGCCAGGGAAGCGCAAGCATGTCGTTATGCCGGACATGGTGGCGCAGACAAGGTGGTTCAAGTCGCCGTACGTGGGCGTCGTGAGCTTCAGCGTCCTGAAGCAGATGTCGTACAGCGCTTCATTGTCAAGACAGAAGGTGTGGTCGGTATTCTCGACCAGTTGGTTCACCGCCAGGGTCGTATTGTACGGCTCCACTACGCAGTCCGAAACCCTTGGGCTAGGGAAAACAGAGAATGACAGGATGATTCGGTCGGGATACTCTTCGCGTATTCTGTTGATAAGAAGTGTGCCGAGGCCGGAGCCGGTGCCGCCGCCTAGCGAGTGCGACACTTGGAAACCTTGCAGGCAGTCGCAGCCCTCCGCTTCTCTTCGGACGACGTCGAGGCAGGACTCTAGGATCTCCACTCCTTCGGTGTAATGTCCTCGTGCCCAGTTGTTCGCAGCACCGTTTTGTCCGTAGACAAAGTTGTCGGGTCGGTAGAGGCAGCCGAAGGGTCCTGAGCGCACGGCGTCCATGGTGGCAGGCTTGAGGTCCACGAGGATGGTGCGGGGGACGTACTTGCCGCCGGACGCCTCATTGTAGTAAACGTTGATGCGTTCTAGTTGGAGATCGGAGTCGCCGTGGTAGCACCCGCTCGGGTCGATCCCGTGCTCGTCAGATATCACCTCCCAGAACTGTGGACAAAGAGGGTCGTTTTAGTGAGTGGATGGTAACGCTTGACTGGCGACACAGTGTAGACCAAGCGCAAAGAGTCTTTAGGTACTTCGCAAATGACGATATTACATTGATCATGATGGGTGGACATTGTGGCAATCAGTACTCACCTTTCCGCCGATCTGATTCCCGCACGAACCAACCTGAATGTTGATGATTTCCCTCATCTTGGTAATTTATCGTGCTGATATAAATAGGTACTTGTTAATTTTTCGTAAAAAAATAACCTAAAATGATCTCAAAATTGATGCTTAACATTAGCTTATAAACTAATAAAAAAAATATAAAAAAGACGATACGTAAAAATTACACCATGTGCATCTTACGTCGGATTACACAAAAGTGAAGTCCAATATTGGCGTTGGACGACCATGGATTTTGAAATTAAATTCTAGAATATTTTATAGATTTCAGAAAAAAGTTTTCAACCAGTCTTAAATTTTTATTAGAAAAATATTTTTCCAGAATTTTGATAGAGCAAATCTGTGTCATTTTGTTTATGTAGAACTACCATTAAATCAAACATCTGCATATCTAACAAGAACCAACAGCTTTGTTATCCCCCAAATAACACAGCAGACGCGACATCTAACGAAGTTTCCTCGAACTAAAACAACACACTGAAAAGTAATTTTCAGGCAACTATTCTTGTAATGGGTAACGGTTGATATACTACGAACCAACAAGTTCCTCGAACCCCCGCTAGATGTCGCGGTCCCCCTTCTAGGTTGTTTTGTTTTCAGCGGCGGCGTACTGTCACTATTGTCATGGCGCTCGCGTGAAATGTCACCGAGGTAGCGAATCGGTTCTACAATGTAAATTATTAGCTTATCCTGTATGATGTAGTTGTGTTTAATGAGTGCCGTGTGTGTGGTGTGCGAACGCCCGTGGAGTGATGTCAGTGGCCGGTGCGAATGCGACCGCTGAAGAGAAAAAACCAGGTTATTGTGAGGATAGCACAGACAGCGACAATGACACCGAGAGGAAGAGGCTCCTCCGCAGGATATCAACAAGCAAGTGCGTCGGGAGACTCGTGAGTAGCATCCTAATGAGAGAATACTAGAGGAGCTGTAGTAAGCTTGGGCGTGCCAACTGTCAAACGTGCGGGGGCGCGGGGTGCTCCATGTGCCCGGACCCAATTTTCGAAGATCAATTTTTCAAGTTATAATGTTTGTTTTGCGTCGGTATTAAATTTTGTGTACTCAAGTAATGAGATGTGGAGTTTGACCTATTTGGGGAGGCGAAGAGTGGCGTAGAGGGGTTGTACGGTGACCATAATTTCACCAGGACAAAGTTGATCCTTCATATTTATTGATCTCCTTGCTCCGACAGGTGGTTCAACGTCCTAAGTGATGCCAGGACAGTGCAATTGTTGTTAAATATAATATATGGAATAGACGAACTCCAGCTTATTTCATATTTCTCCTAAAGATCTTAATCAGTTTGAGTAGGCGTTCTATTTTTGTTTGCCCGCCTTAGTTTTCGACACGATGATAAATGGCTCGGGGCAATAAGAGCGCCATGGATTTTGGCGGTAAAATATTGTTCATTTAGGAAGACTGATTACTAGGAGTTTCCTGGGTAAAAGCTTTTCTTTTGTACATTTAAGTAAATTGTATTATCACATTTTGCTACAGCTGGTAGGTACAATAATGATTTAAGGCTGTGGTTGTATTTTTGTTTACAAAACTTTTGTGAATAACCTTTCCAAGTTAATAAATTGGCTAGAGTTATTGACCCGTTTGTGTTGCCAATATTTGCATAAAAACGCGGTTTTCCCTAACTAACTACTTTTCCACTAATGGATTGCGTTTTCGTGCGAATTTATGTGGGCAAAGGGTCGATTTATCACGAATCTATTACCATGAATTAGTTAAGTTACGAAGTGGATTCTTTCGTTGTTTTTTTGAATACTGTCCAAACTGTACTGCCTGCAGTACCTGATAACAAATGACTTTTATCTGTGGATTTCTTGACCCACAATCATCCACTTAACACTTCACCAGATATCAATAACAGAATAATCATTCCGGTCAATCAATAGAAACTAATTCATTAATATCTGTCTTCAATTAAAAGCTATCATCATTGCAATACCAACCCTAGACTATGTGAGAAAGAATCTGAATTGCAATAACAGTATTATGGATTGGATTGGACCACTAAAATGCTTGCTACATTATCGTAAGACATAACCTAATTTCTTAAAGGTACTTACACCCTTATCACATCAATTCTCACACTATTCTCAGACAATGTTATCAGCCATTCACATTTGACAGTTGTCAGCACTGTCTCCCTGTTACCAACATTACAGACACCCTACGTTATACCGCGTCCAACCACGGATGTCCGGTGGCTGTCAATCTTTTGACTGCTCCAGTTCGTATGTTTGTGCCTCCTACTCTTGGCGTAGGTAGGTATGTTTGATTCGATCTCCTTTGTGAAGAGGTCCTCGTCTATGTAGGTATTGCTAAGCTGCAATATTGAGGTTATGACTAATTAATTGTACCTAAATGGGTAGTTCTTATTTTAATTTGGATTAGGTTTAAATTACTGTTTCACATTTATCGACATCCCTACGAGTTTCTACCTATTCGCAGTTCAAATTGATGCAACGAGTACGGCGATAAATGTGTGTGTCTATCTACCTAGGACATTAACGTCTTTGGTATCGTCGAAATAATGCCTTTATAGGTCCCTACAATACAACACATGCCTACCGGTAAACGTTGCGATTATAAGTGTTTACGAAAGGGAGGTAATTCTAGTAACTTTGAGAACATTAATTTTCTAATCACAGTCTGAATTTGTCAAAAAGCCCTTTATTTACCCTACCTTTTTGACTAGGTTTGTTTGTCGCTTAGATGAGATTGCGACTAGATTTTGAACGATTCTAATAATGAGACTTATTTTTCTAATCCTTGAATCTTCTAATCCAGTAAACTGGTCTACGAACATCGTCATTCCATCTCACCTGAGGGTATCTTACCCTCTTATCAAATCGCAGCATCCACTTAACGTTAAGATGATTACTTTACAGTAGGCAGCTAAATTCATTGCAAAAAATGTTATGGAAATAAGACTATTTCGTGAAAATATGACAACGTCTAGAAAACATAATTTAGAGAGCCATTTTGATGTTTTAAAATGGTGATAATTTTATAAATATATCATTATAATTGCCGCATGTTTTAATTAATGTTTTATTTTGACGGCATAGTTGGCGCAGTGGCTGAGGGATTGGCTGCTGCGCTGTGTGTCGCGGGTTCGATTCCCGCACGGAACAAATATTTGTATGGCCTACGGATAGTTGTTCCGGGTCTGGCTGTTTGTGTATGTGAGTTTATATGTTTGTAAACGCACCCACGACACAGGAGAAATTCCTAGTGTGGGGCAACGTTTAAAAAAAAAAGAAAAATAATATACAATCTAAAACAGAGGTGCAATTTGTAATAAGTATTTTTTTTTACGTAACCAACCGACAGAAGAATGTTGATGTGATATTCACTCACTCACTCACTTCCTTTATTTTTCTGGGGGTTACTTAAAATTTTTAAATAACCCCCAGCAGCGAACAAAAGTGCTGATAACCTTGAAACGGCTGAACCGATTTCGATGAAATATATCTAAGAACCATCGCTAAGAAACCTGCTTTCAAATAAAAAAAAACGCATTCAAATCGGTTCACCCGTTAAAGAGCTGCAGTGCCACAGCCATATACACAGACACACAGACACGTGAAACTTATAACACCCCTCTTTTTGAGTCGGGGGTTAAAAAACGGAAGCCATTTTCGTTAATGTAATTGGTTTTGAGGCTGATATGGCCGATCTACCCCACTTCAGGTTAATTCTACAAATCTATTGCGATGTCTATCATCAGATACCAATTACAGTATAATAATCCACGTCCAATCAATAGAAACTAATTCATTAATATCGCAGTAGATTCTAATTAGAAATAAAAAAAGAAAATATCCATTTTCTATCAGAAGCAAGGCCATTGTATGTTATCATTCATTGCAATACCAACCCTATACTGAGCGAGATAGAATCTGTATTGCAGTAAGTGTGTCAGGATAGAAGGGAAACTCGAGAGGCGTATATCCGTAGTATGCGTTTTATCCGGAGCAATCAAATTAAACCTGAGATACGGACTACTCTAGACTGGGTCATATTTTTGCATTGCAATTTTATACTTGGCTTGGTTTGTTGAACTTTGCAATGTGAATACATAACATGCCATCACGCCTGTATTCCCCGAAGGGTTAGGCAGAGGTGTACCAATATACATCCATAGTTCGCCGGTATGTTTAGGTCCCATGTAATAGGGGGCGAGCCTATTGCCATTAACCGGGCACAAATCCTAACTTCGAGCTGGTACTGAGAATTACATACAAAACCCCAATAACCCTTTGCTCGATCTGGGAATCGAACCCAAGACCTCTAGCGCAGCAGTTACGCTTTGGACCTTGTTGTTATAGCGGCAGCAAAATACATCATCTGTGAAAATTTCAACTGTCTATCTATCACGGTTCATGAGATACAGCCTGATGACAGACGGACAGACAGACGGGCGGACGGACAGCGGAAACTTAATAATAGGGTCCCGTTTTACCCTTAGGGTACGGAACCCGAAAAAACTCTTCATTTATATTAGTACTAGCTATAAATACCCCACAATGTCACCCGCGTTCAGTTACGTCTTTGGTTACTGCTCCGCTCCCGTAGTTGTAGCGTGATGTACTATTTGATAAAAATCCTCTTGAATCACTCAATCTATTGACGAAAACCGCATTAAAATCCGCTGCGTTGTTTAAAAGATCATGACGGACAGACGGAAGAAAGCGACTTTGTTTCATACTATGTAAAGATTAGTGTGGATTCAAAAGATCAACGACCGTTCAGTAGTATTGGGTTGTACACACATACAAATATGCCTACATGCTTCGTTTAGCTTGTAGTATCGTGCGCTGTCGAGCCCTGTTTACTCGCTGGCGCTCTTCCAAAACTCGAAGATGTAATGCGAAGTGACACTAATTGATTTACTATATCGCTTCTGTACATCTGAACAAGGTTTTTATATTTTGGAATTAAAAAAAAACGAGTTCACCGTGTCGTTGTACTTTTGGAGAATGATTTTTTAACCGACTTCAAAAGCCTCGTCAGTGGTCCTAAGCGCGACTGCTACGCTAGAGGTCCTGGGTTCGATTCCCAGGACGAGAAAAGTGTTATTGGGTTTTTATATAAAATTCTCAGTAGCAGCTCGGAGTTAGGATTTGTGCCCGGTTAATGGCAATAGGCTCGCCCCATGGGACCTAAACATATCGGCGAACTGTGGGTGTACATTGGTGCACCTCTGCCTAACCCTTCGGGGAAATACAGGCGTGATGGTATGTTATGTCCAAAAGAATTGGTTCTCAGTTTAGTTGTATTTTTATTGTTTTAATTTGTTATCTCAGAACTCATTCATCAACCGATTTAAAAAGAAATTAAACCAAGTATTTGTTCTGTCTGGAATGTCATATGAACATATTTTTACTAAATGCATAATTATGAATGTTTACACCGAAAAGAAATAGAAACGTGCACAAAAAAATATAAAAAATGTTTGTCTGTCTATTTGTTCTGACTAATCTCCAAAAAGGCTGGACCTTGCCCTGGATTTTGACGTGATTTTCAGTGGCAGACAGCTGATGTTATAAGAAGTAACTTAGCTTAGTTTTATTTTAGAAAAAGTAGGTTCCATGAAAAAATAAAAATCCCACAGATAACCAACATTTACGCTGGCATAGTCGCAGACTTAAGCTAGTTAATAATGATTCTCAATAATAATGCATTTTCCTCTAAACGACACATGAAATAGTTTTCAGGAATGTGTCCTCTCTCAAACAAACAAACGGTGTGTCACAGGTATCTACCTACACAATAATGTTGAAAATAGTTCCCTTGACGGTAGAATGGAATGTTATTATGTGACGTCACGGAGTTGCTTGTAATGAAAAGCTTGAAGCTTATCTCCATTAGACAATATTAGATAAGGACATTGTTGTACTTCAATGATGTTATTATTATGTGAAGCGATACGTTATGTAAGTAGTACCTGCCTGTTCGGTTTTAATATTATGTTCATTCTATTTTAGGACTTAGCGAGGTGGGTTTTGAGTTCTTTATTATTTGGTTATGGTACCCTGGAAATATACAGGATCACTGTGGCGATATGCAATGTAGTTCTTAGGTTTCTACTGATTGACTAACGGTCTCCTGCTTGTTTGGAGGGAAGTGGAAACTAAATTTTTTCCTACTCCTCCGCTAATCTTTTCTGATTAATTTCGTTGCGGGATCCATGACAGTTATATTGTTTCTCCGGAACTCGTCGAGCTTCATTGCCTCGGCGCTCTTCTGGCGGTCTCCACTGTTGATTCTGGGTTACAGAAGTTGCAGTGGTTGGGAATAGTGTGGCGGGCTTGTCCCATTTAAAAAAATAACGGTGATGGAGAATATAAGACCAGCAGATTCTGTAACAAGAAGGTTGAAAAAATGTTTCCTAGCGATGGTTCTTAGACATGTTTTATCAAAACAAAAATTATAAATTTTACGTAATCCCCGACAGAAGAATAAAGTTCCCTACCGCAGTTAACAAAATAACTGATAACCTTGAAACGGCTGAACTGATTTTTAACCCCCGACGCAAAAACGACGGGGTGTTATAAGATTGACGTGTCTGTGTGTGTCTGTGACATCGTAACTACCGAACGCATGAACCGATTTTAATTTTGATTGTTTTTGTTTGAATGGTGAATTAGTCGGGAGTGTTCTTATCTATGTTTCATGGTAATCGGTTTAGAGGTTTCAAAATTATCAGCTCTTTTGTTACCTGCGGTAGGGATTTTTATTCTTATGTCGGTGGTTACATAACATTTTTAATTTTTGTTTTGATGCTAAGAACCATCGCTAGGAAACCTTCGTTCAACTATGTGTCTGTACGGGTCTGTGGACGGTGAGCAATGGGTAGCTCACCGTCCTTACGTTTAACAAAACGACAGGCCGTATCGACGGCGCGTTCGTGTTCCACGCGCGCCTCAAAGAGATGTCAGCAAAGGGAAGGGGCCACTGAGGGCCGATGCCTGCCGGGGCTGCGGGTAGTTCGTAAGAGATACCGCGCCCCCGGAACGCAAAGGGCACAAGAAGGAACATGAGTGGGTTTTAGTCAGTAAAAATCTGACACTCCCTCCCGCCTCGCCCAGGGCGGGAGAAGTTATTTGATGATTTCCAACCCACCAAAAAAAAAAAAAACTATGTGTCTGTGGCACCGTAGCTCTTAAACGAGTGAACAGACTTGAATGCGGTTTTTTTTTTATTTAAAAGCAGGTACAGCCGTTTCAATGTTATCAGCTCTTTGTTAGCTGCGGTAGGGATCTTTAATCTTCTGTTGGGGGTTACTTAAAAAAAATAATTTAATTACTTACTGTAAACCATTTGTTTTTGTCCCCGTTTAGAACCTTGGTAGTTATAATATGTTCCACACTAAAAAACTAAATTGAAGTACTTACCTACTAAAATACCGCGCTACAGGGCGCCTGCAGTAGAGCCTTCTGTTTTAAAACACTTTTAAAAATAATAAAAAATGTTGAGTTTTCAAACAGAAGAAATGGTTTTAATAGTCGCAAAGCGGCGCCGTGGTTCTGTAGCTGTAATTAAAAATTTCGCGCTCGCGGCCCCGCCTAGCGGGGTATTAGAGCATATCTACCCGTATGAATTTTATGAATACTTTCATACCTTTTTGAGCTTTGTTTGCCGATGTATTATTTTACGCTTTGTATATTTTTGAGCGATGAAATGTTGGGTTTGGACCAGCCGTATGATCTGAGTCGTGTTAAAACAGAAACTGGCGCTAACCGGTCTAGTATACACTAAGTTACGGCTTTGGTTACTGCTCCGCTTCCGTGTTTCGTAGCGTGATGTGATATAGCATATAATGAAAAAATCCGTATATAATATATAATTCGTATATAATTTCGTAGAAAAATCCAGCAACACTTTTTGCTCGACCTGGGAATCGAACCCAAGACTTCTAGCGTAGCAGTCGCGCTTAGGACCACTAGGCTAACGTAGGATTATAAGCTAGCAATTATTAGTAGTTTAGGCTTTATAAAATTAGTATCTATAGATATAGAGAGGAACGTTACGAGTGTATCACAACATATAGGTACTTATACAAAAAATTCAACAATAATAATTTTGCATTGTCATCTAATTCACACATGCATGCAAAATTTCAGCTCAATCGGTAACCGGGAAGTGGATCTAATTTAATTTGCAAGATTAGATTGCAGACAAACAAACATCGGGACAGGTGAAACTAAATAAAAGCTTATTTAAATAGTTATATAAGAATAGTCAGTCAAATTTTATTCTTTCCTTCAATGTAGCTTTGCGCTTCAGGTATAATTACAAACAGCGTGGTATGAAAAATATTATCCAATATCCTCCTACCTACGCTACACCTAGCTCCCTTAAACCATTTCTCAGTAGATATGATGTTCGTTTCACTAAGTGCACTCGTTACCAAGAGAGCAGCCGCAGTAATGGGCTCCACGAAGCTAGCTCCGCAGTTGTTAAGAGTAGCTTAAAGACGCTGTCCCATTGCGGCGCACGTGATTCACGATAAGCACACTCACGTTAGCTGCATTTATAGCTATTTCTGCTATTTTTCTTTTTACTTCTCCGGACGAACTTCTTCACGATCATCTCTACTACTATTGCATGGGTTCACACTTCAATTCATGTGTATCTATGTTTCTACTGAAGTACATTAAATGCATAAATATTCGTGGTTGTTTACTGTGTAGTTCAACGATCCAAGGCCACGCTACGTACAGACAGCGTCATCAAGTGATAACCCTTTTTTCGAACAAATTTTAACGCAAGAGGGTTTACCACTTGACGCTTTTTGTATGTAGCGTGGCCTTGGGTCATTGTACTACCCATTAAGCGGCCACGAATATTCATGCATCCAATGTGCTTCTAATATACAGGAGCTCGGATTATTGTTTAAAAAAATATACAACAATACATACATAAACTATATACATATGTAACTGAAACTTCGATTCGTTCACATTCATACATGGACGGTCTGGTCATAAGCACTCCGGTTACGAGTACTGCGCACCCGACCTTTCTGAAAAATTTAAAAAATAAAATAAAAAATTAGGACTTTTGATCCGTACCGAGTTTCCTATCGAACTGACTCGCTAGGCTCATAACTAATGTCATAAGACCCATAATGTCGACACAGCACTTTCGAATGGTGGTCAGCCATTTTACTAACATTGTAAGGATATATCAGTACGGATGCCTCAGAACACGTATTCGCTTCTGCCCGCGTCCTCATACGCGTCAAATTTGATACCTACATTATCCTACGAGAACTGTACATCATTTCGGGATAAAAAAGTAGCCTATGTCATTCCAGACTATAATCTAAATGTGCTAAATTTCATCCAGATACGTTCTGCCGTTTAAGCGTGAAAGAGTAACAAACATCCATCCATCCTCATAAACTTCCGCGTTTATAATATTAGTAAGGAAGTAAGGATTATCCACGTTAGGTCAACATCGGCAGCGTGCCCGTGCGCCGCAGTGGAGCAGCGCCTTAAAGCCGGCACGATGCCGCGGAAAGATCTCTTGACGGTGTTATTATGTGACTAACTGAAAAGCAACGAAGTCGGCAACGGAATAAAAGCTTTAAATTGAAAAATACTGCACTTTATTTTTATTTTTCATGGTATTTGTAAATTGCCTTAGCGGCAAGCAAAGCGTCTTGTTTTAACTGTTGTGTTTATAAAGCAAAATGACAATCATCAATTATGTTACTTTGAATTGGAAAAATTTGCAAAGCTTGGGGTATTTTTAGGGTTCCGTAGCCAAATGGCAAAAAACGGTTTCGTCATGTCTGTCTGTCCGTCCGTATGTCACAGCCACTTTTTTCCGAAATTATAAGAACTATGCCGTTGAAACTTGGTAAGTAGATGTATTCTGTGAACCGCATTAAGATTTTCACTCATAAATAAAAAAAGAAACAATACATTTTGGGGGTTCCCCATACTTAAAACTGAAACTCAACATTTTTTTTTCATCCAACCCATACGTGTGGGTGTCTATGGATAGGTCTTAAAAAATGATATTAAGGTTCCTAATAAAACATTTTCTAAACTAAATAGTTTGCGCGAGAGATATTTCCAAAGTGGTAAAATGTGTCCCCCCCCCCTGTAAGTTCTAAAATAAGAGAATGATAAAAGAAAAAAAAATATATGATTTTTTTATCATGTAAACTTCCACCGAAAATTGGTTTGAACGAGATCTAGCAAGTAGTTTTTTTTAATACGTCATAAATCGTAAACCGCAATTTACCTTTCATTCAAACAACTCAAATCTAAATATAAAAAAACCACACAACAAACGTGATTTTTTAATTATACAGAATGGTACGGAACCCTTCGTGCGCGAGTCCGAGTCGCACTTGGTCGTTTTTTTTTTAATTATGGGAAATCATTTAATTAATTCCTTTGCTATGGGCGGAGCGGAACGGACTTTCAGACTGTTAAATTCCGCGATAACGCTTAGGGTCTAGAATCATGTACTTACTTGCAATCCTCGTACCTTCTCTGTGTGAAACTCTTCTTATACAGAGAAGGCACGAGCATTGCATGTACAACATTGCAGTGCAAAGGCCTCTAAATATTAATATTCCTATGAAATAATACATTTCGGAACTAAACTAAAAAGCAATTTTCGAAACCTCTTTTTTTGCGTGAGTCTTATTTATTCAATGGAACAGAGAAATCTACAATTCTCGAAAACTATTTACTAATATAGGTATAACCTACCTACGCTTTTATAATGGATCAGCCATTCATTCATGAGCGATGGATGGTCAAATGTGGCGTACTGTTGGTTATTTTCGTTGCCCACAACGAGTCTTACCAAGAAGTATCGTGTTGCCCAGTACTGTGTGTTGTAGAGATCAGATATAAGCAGTTGTTCCATGTTAAACACTCAACCTGCATTTAACCCTAATCTCTTCAAAGTTAGAGTGAACAAGCGTCTTCTGGGTAAGCTCACTCCATCGTCGACTTTGTCTTTGTCACCTCTGATCTAGACTAGAGTCAAGAGCTTACCCATCTCGGGTGTCTGTGGGCGGCGGTATACACCACGGAGAACCGCATGCTAGTTTGCCCCCCTTATATAAAAATAATAATGAAATAAATAAATATTATATTGAAAGAGCTCTTTTTCAGAAAAATTGAAAGGAAACCGTTTGTCTTCGCATAGGCATGTAAAGAGGAGGGATGAGACGCATGTGACCAAAAGAGTTATAAATATGAATCCGGATGGATGGAGAGGAAGACGGATACCAAAGAAAAGATGGATGAATTGTGTAAAGAATGATCTGAAAGAGAAGGGAGTCAGTGATAGCATGATGGTTGACAGATCGGCATGGAAGAGGAAAACATGTTGCGCCAACCCTCAAGTAACGAAGATGATGATGATTGAAAGAGCTCTCTTAATCATAAATGGCCACAGTATTCATTCCTCATCGCATTGCCAGCTCCGCATTCTAATATCTTACGTCCCGAACAGTTACCGCCATCTTCCTTTTTATTTCCGCATGTCTTGCTAATTATCCGCACGGTTTCATTCACGTGCCACTGAAACGTCTCAGACAGTCTACGATGAAGATGATCCTATTTTTACATAGAATAAAAGTATTAGGGACTAACTTCAGCCGGCGACTTCGTTCGCGTGGTTTATTTCGCCCGTCGATTTTACACATGGGGAATCATCAAATGATTTCCCTCGCCCTGGGCGGGGCATGAGGCAGTGTCAGACTTTTACTGACTAAAACCCACACATATTCCTTCCTGTGCCCTTTGCGTTCCGGAGTCTCGGTATCTCTTACGTACAACCCGCAGCCCCGGCAGTTTCACCCGTCTTAAGTTACGTCATTGGTTACTACTCCGCTCCCGTGAGTCGTAGCTTGATGTTATACAGCCTATGTTACTCAAGAATAATGTAGTTATCAATTGGTGAAAAAAATTTTAAAATCGGCCCGGTAGTTTCGGAGCTTATTCAGTACAAACAAACAAAAAAATCGTTCCACTTTGTAATATTAATATAGATGAATTATTAGAAAGAGTGGCATCATGGTCCATTAGTAAGGACACACAATTATTTTTTGATTAATCTTGTTGCGGGATTCAAGACGGTTGAATCGTTTCTCCAGGACTTGTCGAGCTTCATTGCTTCTTCACTATTCTGGTGGTCGTCACTGTAGCTTCTAGCTTTCAGCAGTTCAATTGTTTAAGAATAGAGATGCGAGTTAGAAATGAATGATAATTAATTTGATTAAAAACAAGCGTCCCCATGGAACAGTTACTTCAAGCCTTTTTTCGCGACAAAAGATAGCCTATGTCCAAAAGGACATAGGCCAAGGTCTAATTTATCTTTGTACCAAATTTTATCAACACTGGTTCAGCGGTTTAGGCGTGAAAGCGTAGCAGACATTCAGAGTTACTTTTGCATTTCTAACATTAGTATGCAGCGAAATATAGTAAAAGCTGCGTACCTCTGATCGTACGTATATATAATAAATTACTAAATAGCACTCTGTTTAAAATTCACTCGTTTAAATGGCTAAATGATCATATTTTTTGTAGCATTAAGGAACACCTTGAACACAGGTAGTGTTTGCACTCTTTAGTCTTAAGCAAAACATGTCTGATCTCATATTTTTTACACATTTATATACCATGTTTTATGCAAATAAACAAATTATTTTAAATTATTATTACATACATACATAAACTCACGTCGTTTTCCGATGGCGGTAAGCAAAAACCACAGAACGCTCCTTGCAACGATCCTTAGATACTTCTATCGCCTCGTCCACGTTCATACATCTGTTCATACAAGCACGCCGGTTACGAGTACTGCGCACCCGACCTTTCTGAAGAACCTCACCAATAAGGTCAGGGTAGGTCTTTCTAGGGCGTCCTCTCCCGGTGTTGCCACTCACATCTGCCATATGAATCCCTTTTGTTAGTCGCCTTTCACTCATTCTCTCAACATGACCAAACCATCTAAGCATACTCTTTTCAACCACAAAATATTTTATGTAATTATTTTTTGTAAATATTTAAAATTTTGTCTTTCGACAGCCCGTGGTCAAGGAGGGTTACCTGATGAAACAGACGCGCAGCTTCCAGCGATGGCAACGCCGGTACTTCAGGCTGCGCGGGCGCACCCTATACTATGCCAAGGAGAAGGACGTGAGTCGTAGAACTATAACTTTATCTTTAAGCATGTGTTCTTATTTTTGGTATCTATTAACTATGAAAAGTCTTCTAACAGCATTCACCGGCACGGCATAGGTACGGTTACGGTACGGCACCGGCCCGGTTATTCCTTTGAGGTTTTACCCGTAGGTAGAGCTTATTAAAAAAATTGATCGTCTTTGTTTATGTTAAGATCATAGAACTGGTCGTTAGGCTTATTATAATACGGGTATTGACATGCGCTTTTAAAAAAGTTCCTATTGTCTTAAAAGACACCAATTTAAGTAGTTTATTCTGTTTCTTTTTTTTTATTTGTAAGGGGGTCGTTCTTGAGACATAAACACAGCTGTGTTCTTTTTTAAATATCCGTCATCGTTTTCTGTATCTAGATATACTATAATAGATATACTATCGAGCAAAGTGTTATTGGGATTTTCTATGAAATTCTCAGTAGCAGCTCGGAGTTAGGATTTGTGCCCGGTTAATGGCAATAGGCTCGCCCCCTATTACATGGGACCTAACCATACCGGCGAGCTGTGGGTGTACATTGTTACACCTCTGCCTAACCCTTCGGGGAATACAGGCGTGATGGATGGTAGATATACTATAATGTAGTTTCTTGCCCGTTCTTCTCCATACGAAACTACCTTTTGGAATGGACAACTAGATTCAATATTTTTAATTTTAACGTGTAATTGACGTTCAAAAGTGCCTTTTAATGGTCTAATTGAAATAAATGATTTGACTTTGACTTTGAATAAAATCTCAACGTGGCTTATTCTGTATATTTAATATATTTTTCAAAGAGTAATCGCTACATGTTAAATACCGAACCCAAAACAATAGTTTTTGGAATTTTTGTCAGTTTGTTTGTATGTACGCGCATAACTTTAAAACTACTGCACCGATTTGAACAAAATTTTTGTGTTAAGTTGGCAGTAATCTGAGCTATATCTTAAGTACTGATCATCAAGCTATGTCATATAGGGGTGAGGCAGAAACAGTATGCACACTCTTAACTTAACAAATTCTGAACCGATTATAACGACAACGCGAACGAAGTAGCGGGCAAGAGCTAGTACCTAGAATATTAAACGTGATTACCATAATATGATGGATTCAACTTTACATATCGTGCAAGTATATTTTTACATTATATTATATTTGGTACGAAGAATGACAAAATATTGAAACATTGTAACATGGGCGACAGTGTAATTTCCGAGATTGACGTAAGTGGGGCATCTCCAGTGCAAAGTCAAAGTCAAAGTCAAAACATTTATTTCAATTAGACCATTTACAGGCACTTTTGAATTGTCAAGAAGTTACTCATACAAAAAGTTGAAGCTATTTGCTCGTTCCAAAACGTAGGTCTCTATGGAGAAGAACGAGCAAGAAACTCCATGGACACTCTTTTCAAATTGGTTTTTACAGAATCTTGGTTACAATATTCTTGTTGCTTCTACATGTGAATTAATATACATTATTATTATTATCATATCTAGGGTGGTATTTTCGAAGCGTACCTAGTGGTATAGGTGGCATAAGCAGTGGTGATTCTCCTTTAATGTTTGCTAGGAACATTTGATCCTTTTGATCTATCCCCTATCGATTAATGCCATAAAAGTACAAAATGTTATTTTAGTCGGTTCGATTCCCGGCTGTGTCAAGCGTATTTTCAAAAATCTTTGAATGCAGTTTTGTTTCTTTTTAACCCCCGACACAAAAACAACGGGGTGTTATAAGTTTGACGTGTCTGTGTGTGTGTGTGTGTCTGTTTGTAGCGTCGCGTTGACATTGCACAGTCGCAGTGCAAACGCTTCCTACTAGAGACTCGCGACGTCAACGCCGCGTCTGCTCAGCGTTGTCGCTGCGTAGACGTTAGAGAAACACCAACGCTGATAATACGCCAGTGGGTTAGCGGCCATTTGTGACGCACGTGGAGGCAAAGTTCATGCTCGTGCGCTGATGCTTTCTGAGGGCTTACGGTCAAAGGATATCTGCTCAGATTGAAAACTGATATTACCGCGTTCACTAGCGCGTGGAGTATACGTAACGTCTATCCGTTCGGATTTTAAATTGGAAATACCAGTTTCGCAAATAATATTTATTTCATTTTGGGCTGATGTTTTAATTGTCAGATACCTCTTAACCGAGGAATAAATATGGCGGTTTGACAGCTTTTGTATAGACGTTAAGCCAACCTGTCATTTTTATTCGTCAGATAAAAGTTATCTGACCATTGAAAAGTCAGCCCTTAAAGATTTCATTTTATTCGATGGGTATAAAATATAAATATCGAATATACAGTCAAAGAATGGCACTTTTTAAACCACGACTCAAAGAGAATGGTGTTATAAGTTTGACGTGTCTGTGTGTCTATTTGTGGCACCGTAGCTCTTAAACGGGTGAACCAATTTGAATGCAGTTTTTTTTATTTGCGACTGCTACGCTAGAGGTCTTGGGTTCGATTCACAGGTTGAGCAAAAAGTTTTATTTAGTTTTCTATGAAATTCTCAGTAGCAGCTCGGAGCTAGGATTTGTGCCCGATTAATAGCAATAGGCTCGCCCCCTATTACATGGGACCTAAAAACATACCGGCGAACTCTGGGTGTACATTGGTACATCTCTGCCTAACCCTTCGGGGAATACAGGCGTGATGGTATATATGTATGTTTTTTTTATTTGAAAGCGGGTTTTCATGCGATGGTTCTTCATATATTTTATCAAAATCGGTTCAACCGTTGAACCGCCGTTTGTACCACTATAATATCTCCTGCGTACTTGGCTAGTCTCCCTTGTGATTGGACGCCGTAACCGAAATTCGGTATGAAAAATATTATCATTATATAATAATAAAATCAGTATGTAGTGGAAATATGTACGTAGAAATACCTACGTACATATTTCCACTACATACAGATTTTTTAACCAATCAAAGAATGTTATTGTTGAGTAAGCCAGCTGGGAGCAGAACAACTGAGTCGTAGCACGTAGGCTTGTCTGCGTAGGCTTACGTCTACGTGCTACGCGCTACGAGTCTACGCCGATCGTAGTTTATGACCCTTTTAAGTTTATATTTCCTTCTCTGTTTGTTTTAAAATATAGTGTGTTCTTTTTTGGTAGGTATTTTAAAACATCCTAACTAATATTATAAATGCGAAGTTAAGTTTGTTTGTTTCACACCTAGACCACTGAAACGATCATCCTGAAGTTTTGCAGTCATGTACATCGTCAGGTGTACAGGAGCGGACGTAACGCACCTTTCATCCCGAAAAAAGTACTGTTTCCGAGGAAAACTATAATAACGTTCTTACGATACTAGATGGCGCCACGTGCCTTTCCAATCATAATTAATTTTGAATATTTACGCGGACGAAATCCCGGTCAAAAGCTAGTTTATAGATAAATTGATGATTGAACGTGTACTGTTTGATAAATGAACGACGATGATGTGTCGCGCTAAATTGGTTTAATTTCTATCGGCTAATGGATTTCAGTGAAGGCCATTTGTAGTTGAAATTATGACTAACACGGATATCGGTCATTACAGGCCCAATTTCGAGAAACCTTTAGTATAATTTGGTACTATTTAGTTGCTAGCTTTTGTCCGCGACTTCGTTTGCGTAAATGTTTTTTTTTCGCAGACGTACATGAAGTCTTTCACATACTATCACGCCTGTATTCCCCGAAGGGTTAGGCAGAGGTGTACTAATGTACACATCCAGTTCACCGGTATGTTTTACGTCCCATATTACAGGGGGCGAGCCTGTTGTCATTAACCGGACACAAATCCTAACTCTGAGCTGCTACTGAGAATTTCATAGAAAAACCCAATAACACTTTATGTTCGACCTGGGAATCGAACCTAAGACTTCTAGCGTAGCAGTCGCGCTTAGGACCACTAGGCTAACGAGGCAGTTGCAAATGAAGTCGTAAATTAATAATGGTTTATATCCTTTCTTGGCGTTCAATTTTACTCCGTGACAAATTTCATCAAAACTGGTTCAGTAATTTAGCGTAACAGACAGAGAGAGCGTTCGCATTTATAACTTTAGTATGGAAAAATTTACAGTTTTATAATATAGATATGAAAATCAATAGAGATTTTGTAATACGAAAAAAAAACGCCAAAATGTATAAATATTATTTTATGCTAACAATTGTTTTGTGATTACTCAAACTCGTGACTAGGAAATTATCATTTACAAGGGTTGTCACCACGTCGATCAATCTTAATTCTTTTTACGTAATGATTGATGGGACAGCCCTAACTTTGATACAGGGTGTGTTTATTATTAAATTATTTGTTATTAAATTGGTTATAACGTGTGGAAGGGATATTGTAACGAAAACTTTGACCATGAAGTCAGTACATGATTTTAGACCACCAGACGTGAAATTTTTCAAAAGTATATTTATATTTCTTGTGATGTCCTTTCCACACGTCATAACAAATCTAATAACGTTTATTTTAATCCTAATTTTGTACGTAACATACCTAGCTTACACGTTGCCCATTGGCTAAACACGTTCTCTGTATAAAGTGTCTATAGGATTCTTTAACTGTATAGGTATCACACCCACCCAAAAATTTACCATGTCATGCGCTCCTTAACCGTACAAATCAATTTAATCTTCCTTCCATTTAGTACCCATCATCTTATCCTAATTAGGTCTTCTTAAAAGAGAAAAACAGCCAACCACTCAAAAATTGACCTTGTAGTGCACAACTTAACGTTGCAAATTAATTATTATTGAGCCTTTCATTACGTCATGTTACCGTACTGCAGTCCTAAAATAGACTTTTCGGATTTAACGCCCCCATTATCTCAACTAACTTAATTTAAAACGGCCAGAGATAACTAAATGCAACACCTACGTATGACCTCATTTGACCTACTCTTGAGTTATTTCCGCATTGATTTTACAGCGGAATCAAATGCTAAATTACATTCCCGGACCCCTAAACTGGAACACGCTGATTCAGTTTAGGGGTAAATATTAAAATAGACGCCTAAATATTAAAATACCCTTTTAATTTGTAATTATTTTTTTTTTTTTTTGTATTTGTCTTTTATTTTTTTTTATTTGTAGCATTGTTTTTTTAATGGGGCATGCGGTGCTAACCTTTAAGAAATTGTAGTACTAACCTTAGATAAAATCTTATTTTTTATAGAAATGTAACAGTATATACATTTGTTGGTTGGCCAGAAATAATAAATAAATAAATAAATAATAATGTCTGGACGTCTCTTGCAAAATGCCCTTAGTCCTTTGAGTCGAAGACTTTTTTATGCAGATTTGAATCTGGTCAGCATTTTGGTTTCACCATTTTTTCGGAATTATCTGCTCTACTGCTCTCGAGGGGCCGTGGGTTTGATTCCCAAGTCGGGCTAAATGTTATTTGATTTTATTTATAAAGAGGGGAAACGGAGTGATCTGTCAGATTCTTACTGACTAAAAACCACACTGGAATTCCCTCTCACACTTACGCCGGGTATCCCGGGATCGTACGTGCATTCCGCGTTGCCCGATGTCGTTCCCGACTTAACCACTGAGCCATCACTATATTTACTCGCAAATATTTCGAATTATTACCTATAAGGTTGAAATTTGTCTTCCAAGTACAACTTTCCAACGTTCTTTGTAACTTTACTGCAAATACGACAGCCAAAGTCTGTTCTCAAAAGTTTCAAAAAAACTCAAGCTTTCTTTTTGTTATTTTTAAACTTTAGTTATGAATAGGGTTCACGAAGTTTTTTAGTCTCTTCTGTTCTACAAGGCAAACCTGACTGAATTGACGTATTTCATAATTTGAAAAACAATAAAATTCGATCCCAGAAATGTCAGCCATTATTGAAGATGCATATTGTATTGATTTAAATAATAATGGTGGAGTTTTGATACATTAAACTCTAAGACATTTAAATAAAGAGATCATTTCGGGTCCACATTTAAATAAAGTAGTCTATAATCGTTCACAACACTTGAATAAGTGATAATGTTGACCCTTGAGCCTAAATAATGCCCTTTCAGTGTGTTTAAATACACTTTGAACTTAAATATTTAAAGGCCTGGCTGTAGCCGCGTAGCGCCACTGTGGGGCGGAGACAAAGGCCTACAGTTTACTAGATACGCCAGCGTACTACGGCTACGTCGCCTCGCCATCCCTTTCTAAAATCGTAGATGCGGGTTTGGTGTGACAGTGAGCGTAAAAGAGACAGCATTACAGTGTCATCCCTATTTACATTGCCCCATCCACGCTTGTGTATGTCTTTGGCGTACACCTGCTTTTCCGAGACTGCTCGGCGCCTCACCCGCTTAGACATTGTCAGTCGCGCTTTCGGCGCTGCGACAGACACACGTTCACTCTATGTCGGTCGCAACGAATAACGGTGCGATATAAAAACCTATAAATCATTAATGAAAATCTATCTTAAACTTTCTATTTCGTAATAAACTCTGCCTTAAAAGTGATCTTCGTGTATACTACGCCTTTAAAAAATATTTTGTGTGTTGTGCGAGTGTTTCTTCGTAAAACTGACCTGGTTTTTATTTTGATAACTCTTGCACAATTTTTGCTGTGCTGTGCTGATCTGCAGAATTTTGGATGTAAGTACTTTTAAAAATTACATTGACTTTTGTATTGTACAGGGACCATCATACTTTAATATGTTTCATTCAGGATGACTTCATATTCGAAGTTTGGACCGAAGGACCAAAGATCGCAAATCACATGAAATAATAATTATTAGCTTGAATTAAATATTAACATTTGTTGGTTTTTTAAAACACAAGTCGTCTATATTCTAAATTGTGCCTACTTAAGTTTCGTTAAATAAACATGGAAATCTTGACAACAATAAATAATTGTAAACTTTCTTGCTGGTACCCTCTAACCTAGACTTTAATTAATTAGTTCTGTAATAAGTTACACAATTATTTTTAATTGTAAAATAATTCAATCTAATAACGTAACATAGTAAACTAATCTACTAACCCAACTGGAAATTGTAACGTATGTAGAAAGTTTGTGTAGTAAATGGAAATAATATGTAACCCTTAGTAGCTTCACCAAGAAAGAAAACCAAGTGTTCCTTTTCTCCGCAATTTATGTCGGTGCTCACACTGCTACAAATGAAAATACACAAAGTACTTTTATAATAAAAATGTGGGTCTTTAGGCTTGGAAACTGCATGAACTACACTTAAGATGATTATTTTTATATTAAAAACTGGGACTACGGATTATCAAGTTCCTAAATAAATAATAAAGTAGAATGGAAAATATCCTAGGTACACGAAATGCGTAAACGAAATGCTAAACTGTGTCGTCTATAATAGGGTTTAGTTTCGCCAAAATGTGCTAAACCATGTCAAAATTTCTTCCATTTTTCGATGGTATGATAATGATTTTGGTTTAAATAACAAAATCATTTGAATTTTCTATCTATTTAATCTATAGCTAAACCAGCTAAGTATTGGTTTTGAATGTACACTGACTTAGTTTTGCTGGATAGTAATGTAACACATTTGGCATATTGAATTAGTTTGACTTAATTCAATGAATTATTGAGGGAGGGTTAGAACGTGTGGCAAAACTAAGCCGAATTAAAAGGTATATCTTTGAATTTAAGGTAAAGCTTTAGGAATACACTCTCAGAAAAGATAATATCATTTAACTTCAAATCTAGTATGCGGTGAAAAGGACCAATTTATTTTACATGGAGGAACTGTTCCGGTACTTGTTGTGAAACAAAATGAATGCTCTGGTAACTTTCAAAAGAAACTTTCTGATTCATAATAAATCAACTTCGTAAAATTTCGGAGAATATACTTATATAAGTTTTTAATGTAATTAAAACGTATTTAATTTAATACAAATGGACCAGTATTCATGCATCTATTAGCAATTAGAAGTCACAATTGCCAACAGTGCGTCCTATTTGCATATGGAACATAAAAGTGATCGCATAACGCGTGGCAATATGGTTCGACGAATGACAATTGAATTAAGAGGATTGAATTTATAATTGGTATCTGGGAATTATTAATGCAAATTTTAATTCAACTAACTTTGGCGTTTCGAACTTGGAACTGTTTATTCCATAATTTGTTTGAAGCCTATCCCGTTGGAGTACGGTACACAGAGACAAATTAAAAAAAAACATAATGTTATTCGGCCTTTGTAGATTTTGAACTGTCAACAATGTTGACATAGTCACGTGATTCCCACGAAGTTTATAAAGAAATAAAACATTTAAATAGGTGTAATGATATAATCAATTCCAATTTAATATGAACAAATCGTTATACTATAAATGATGTTTCATGCCTTATAGACATTTTTTTTTAAACTATGCTTAGCAAATGTTCCTACCTATTTCGGTTATAACACTTTTACCACATGTCAATGAATAAATACTTAATTTTTTGAAGACCAAAATAATCCACGAGCCTGTTGTATAATTTTCAAAAAGCTTATCATACCTAAAGATGACGACATGACTGAGAAATTGGATGCAGCGCAACGTGTAGCAGATTTGATAACCGCACGGATCAAATATCTTTTAGGCCTACTGGAAGTGGTTCCGGGCCTGGTTATTATGTATGTGAATATATAAAAAAGTGTTCACGATTCAGGAGAAATTTTTACTGTGGAGCAAAGTTGTTTTTGTTTTAATATCACATACATACATACTATCACGCCTGTATTCACCGAAAGGTTAGGCAGAGGTGTACCAATGTACACCTACAGTTCGTCGGTATTTTTTTGGTCCCATGTAATAAGGGGCGAACCTTTTGCCATTAACCGGGCACAAATCCTAACTCCGAGCTGCTACTGAGATTTTCATAGAAAAACCTAACAGCACTTTTTGCTCGACCTGGGAATTGAACCCAAGACCTCTAGCGTAGCAGTCGCGCTTTGGATCACTAGGCCAACGAGGCAGTTTGTTTTAATATCCTCTTTCTTAATCTACTTTATTGGCTATTAGAGTCGAATGTGGTTCTTCATAAAGATCGGGTGCACAGTACTTGTAACCGGCGTGCGTGTTTGACCAGATGCATGAACGTCGACGAGACAAAAGGAGTATGTAAGGATCATATAGCAGGTGGCGTTCTGTGGTTTCTGCCTACCCCCATAGGAAAAGGCACGAGTTTATGAATGATGCCGTTATGTCTAAAATATAATTTCAATCGTCAGTTGTTTCTTAGATTCATATTGTGACATCGAGATAGTTTTGACGTATTGATATGGAACCTTCCGAAGTGTTTGATGTCGGTTTATTGGCATATCGATCTTACACTTTGTTTACTAAAGGACAATGACCATCCGTGAAGCTCCAATCTTAACCTTTATGTATTTTTCTTCAATATAAATAAATAAAATCTAAGTGTCTGTTTGTATTTTCAAGATAACTTTTTACAATCTAAATATGAATGTCAATGCGGTATTCACACGGAAATACCATTTTTTGTGTTTTATGAGTCTGTTTGTTCCGGCTAATCTCCGAATCAGCTTAACCGATTTTGACGGGACTTTCACAGGCAGATAGTGTAGTCGCCACGAGTCGTGAGCACAAATGTCAAGTGAATAATTAGGTTTTTCGGTTACTTTCTGGGTTTTCTGCACGCGATTAATCCGTCCGCGTGTCGCGTCGGCGCTCCAGAAAAACCCCGAAAGGAACCAATAACCCAAGAATTAACTTGACATTTGTGCTCACTACTCGTGGCGACTACTATAGCTGCTGTTATTAGAAGTAACTTAGGTTATTTAAATTTAAAATAAGAATTAGAGAACCGCGTAATAACAAATGACATTAACACACAAATAAAGTTACAAGCATAACTTAGTACACAATCTAAAACGGCATACGACATTTGTTAATGGGTTTTTCAATCTCATTTTCCGAATTGAAACGACGATGACGTGTGTCGTGAACGAGAAACGTTGTAATTTATCAGTGATATGATTACCAATTCTGATTTGGGGGGTCCTATTCGTATTTTTACAAACATTCGTATTAAAATCTCAATTTGTCAGTAATAATTCTAATTTACCAAAAAAAATTGACATAGCATATTCTCATTAGCGGGTCGGAGTTAGGATTTGTGCCCGGTTAATGGGTAATAGGCTCGCCCCCATTACATGGGACCTAAACATACTGGCGAACTGTGGGTGTACATTGTTACACCTCTGCCTAACCCTTCGGGGAATACAGGCGTGATAGTATGTGATAGTATTTTGATATAGATTGTGTTTGAGATGAGATTGTGACTAGATTTTGAACCTTTTTTATTACTAGACTAAACCTTCTGTATATACTGGTTGTGCCTGTTTTAATTACAATTAATTTCTTTTTTATACTCCATGACGATACTTTTATACAGAATTCACTACTTTTTTTAAAGAAACCAGTAATATATAAGTATTCAGTCACAATCCGCTACCGTGGCCTTTAAAGTGGTATACTACCTGAGTAAGTATTATGTACACCAACATTAATAACCAAATGAAACAATTATTTACTTTAACCCATCTCATTTATCGAAACACACGAAATAACCAAAACGCAGAATATAACATCAAAAGAGCGGCTATGGCGGACCGTTGCAAAACCTCCTTTGATCATAAACCTTTAATGTCTTGATTAAATAACGTATAGCCTCCCGGCTAAACCAGTGTTTACTTTTAATTTTGAATTAGGAATATGAAATAAAAAACTAAATTAATTTCTGTGAAACCGTTAAATGAGTTTCGTGAAAAAATGCGACGTAATGAGTTGCGTGTAAAGCTTAAAATTGTATAACTGAAGTTTTTGTATCGTTGTAGGTAATTGGAATACCATTACGTGGTAATGTAATTTTAACGTGGAGTTTAGTTGGTACACGTTATTCTGGCTCTTTTAATGGTTTCGTGATAACTCACTCGTTAAGACACGCTGCCTCTCATGCATGAGGTTACGGGTTCGATACCGGGTAGTGCAAAATGCGACTTTTTCAGTTTAGATGTCATGTCCTGAGATTATTTTGGACATCATTAAGTCTAAACCACCTCACGAAACGACATCATATAGGCCGATCTCGCTGCTACCGATCATGTCAAAATTATTTGAAAAGCTTCTCTTGAAGCGGCTAAAACCCATCATAGAAGAAAGAAACTTGATCCCTGACTACCAATTTGGATTTAGGGAAAAACATTCGACAATAGACCAAGTACACAGGATTACCAACATTATAGAAAAGGCTTTAGAGGAAAACAAAGTTTGCTCAACGGTCTTCCTCGATGTAGCGCAAGCATTTGATAAGGTATGGCACAAAGGCCTCATTAACAAACTAAGAAATATGCTCCCTAAACAGTTTGCTGACATCTTAGAGTCTTACCTATCACAGCGTATGTTTAGAGTAAGACAAGATGATGCACATTCGGAACTAAAACCGATAAAAGCTGGAGTACCGCAAGGAAGTGTCCTAGGTCCCGTCTTGTACTTATTGTACACTTGCGATATTCCTGAATTAGAGAACAATACCATTGCCACATTTGCAGACGACACAGCTATAATGGCCACAGGCGTCACTCAAAAAGAAGCAGTGAAAAAAGTTCAAACAGCCGTCAATATCATCTTTGACTGGACAAAAAAATGGCGTGTGAAACTTAATGAAACAAAATCTGTTCACATAGACTTCACAAACAAAATGCAAAATTATCATCCGATAAACATAAACGGTCATGTCATACCATACGAAAATACAGCCAAATACTTAGGCATGACATTAGACGCAAAGCTTCGCTGGAAAGCTCATGTTAAAAAGAAACGCGACGAGCTAGAGCTTCGCTACAAGTCGATGTACTGGCTGATAGGAAAACATTCTTCGCTGTCAGTACACAACAAAGTACTGTTGTACAAACAAGTCCTCATGCCTGTATGGACTTATGGTATTCAGCTTTGGGGCTGTACCAAACAAAGTAACATCAAAATTATACAGCGTTTTCAAAACAAAGTACTCAGAGGTATCGTTAATGCGCCCTGGTACATTCGAAATGACGACCTTCATAGGGACCTCAAAGTAAACCTCGTCATAGACATAATTAAAAAGAACGCCGAAGCTCATGAACGAAGGCTTCACCATCATGTGAACATCGAGGCTATCCAGCTCCTCGACAACACGGACATAGTGAGAAGGCTAAAAAGGACAAAACCTTTCGAGCTAATTTAGTGAAGTGTTAGTTTAATGTAGTGAAGTGAGTGCTACCTATAAAGAACACAAGAAAAAAGTGTCTTCCCCTTAATAGAGACAATAAGAAAAGTGTTAATGGACACATTCTTAGTCATAGTCTCCCTAGCAAATTAAGTCAAAATAGAATTACTCATTAGCTTTAGTATTAAGCTAGATTGTATTTTTTATGATGTAACCGTATTAGGACACATTATACAAATAAAAAAAAAAATTAAGTCTAAAATCGCTAATCTCTTGTTGCCTTGAGCAAGCATAGTGATCAATGCTCGTGCCTTCTCTCTATGAGAAGAGTTTTTTGCTCTGCAGTGGGATAAATACAGGCTAGTTTTATTTAAAGGTTTTTGAATATTTAGTTGATAGGTCCATCCATAATAAATAAATGTATGTATCTCAGCCTATAACAAATAAAGAAAACTATTTAGTTACTTGAAGTATTTCGAGCAAGTTTTGCTTTTTCATTTTGACGTCTGTTTTCGGTCTTCAGGTCCGCGGGTGACTTTAATAACCGCACAGCGTCGGGACAAATGTCTATGTCTCTTCTGGGAATTTACATCCATGTCGGCTCGTACTACTCTGCAGTATTCATAATATGCAGTGCAAATATTAGTACTGTCGCCCTCAGTAAAATGTATACGTGAACAGGTTCCATTAAAATGTCTACATCGATTATGTTGTATTTATTTGTAGTAACTAAACACAACGGAAACATTTTAATAGAACTTGTTAACGTTTATATATTTTTGAGGGTGACTGTACTTATAGGGTATTAAATATAAATGTGAAAGTTACCCTGCCTGTTTGTTACCTTGTCACAGTAAAATCACTGAACCAATCGTAATAAAATTAGGCAGAGATAGCTTAGGACTTAGGTGTGTTAATAACCGACGTTAACGTAGACTGGTCTCGTGGTCGCCAGCGCAACTGATGACCATGGGGCCCTGGGTTCGATTCCCGGTTCAAGTAAAGTGTTATTCGGTTTTTCCATTAAGAATTTCTCAGTAGCAGCTCGGAGTTAAGATTTGTGTCCGGTTAATGGCAGTAGGCTCCATTATCTGGGACGTAAAACATACCTGCGAACTGTGGGTGTACATTGGTTCACCTCTGCCTAACCCTTCAGGGAATATAGGCGTGATGGTATGTGTGTGTTAATGTAGACAAAGTCGCGGGTGAAAGGTTGTTAAAATATATAATTTTAGTACGCTGACGTAACATGCAAAGTGTGCTCCAGCTCTCAGCAATACATTAACTCTGTGTACTACAAAAACGAAAGCGTGTGCTTTCTAAAAAGGGTTTTAATATACTTACATTGAAAGGGGTTGAATTACAGATGAATCTAAAGTTCATCGTTCATTGTAACACCACGGCTCCGACACAGCATTAAATTTGCCATTCGAGTTATGGCTTTAAATCGTGTACACTAAAATACATTTTATAATAACAAAATTAAAAAGGTGACAGCTTGCGGGTAGCGCGCTGGTAGCTAACCGTCTGATAATTCAGGGTGATTACGGCCAGGCTGTTGCCATGTCGAAGCGGCACTGTCATAATGAGCGATAACCATATCATTCTGAAACGTGTAGTACTAACGTAAAGTTGCAAAATATTTTTTTGGATTATCTAGAACAATTTTGTTAGAATTAATGGCCCATTAGTCCCGACGATGGTCTGCGAATGACATTTACAAGAATAGAGTTTTATAAATTCAAGACTCGCTCAGGGAAAGCTTTGGATTTATTTTATTAAATTATATTTTCTTGTGTTTGGACAGTAATTAATTCAGAAATTACGTAATATTGAAATAACGGCCATTTAATTTATTCTACCAATCTTTGTTTTATTTATTTATATTTAAAATATCAGAGTATTGAACTTCCTCGTTGATATTTTCGTTATTAAGTATTTAAAGGGCTTATTTTTAGTAAACTCTACTGGGAATCGAAACTTTATATTTGTTTAATAACATCAATGACCACAAAATATATGTAAAACACAATATTCTACGGAACGAGAACACTTTTGGTCCCTTTTTGAGTTTAATCAACATTATTTCTAGGTGTATTGACAAAATTAGTCTATACTTTAAAACTGACTTCAATTTTCTAACTTACTAGAATCTTACTCGTAGTTCCAACCACAGAATATATCAGAACCATATTCTATGTATAGCTTAGTGTGCAGTTAACCCTTTGATGATTTCCATTTTCTTCACTAGAATCTTACGGATAGATTTGACAGCCATGTGCGTTGAACTCGGGGCAAAAGTGACCGCAGCAACAACAGGCCTGTGGTCATTTCTGTCGGGGGACAATAAGTCCTTCGTCTACTCAAATCCTTAGACGCGTACTTTCGCGTTGTACTGGCGATTTCAGTCAATGTAAAGCATGTCTATGTGTGCTTACATTGACAGTCGTTGTATTGATCGATCTTCTGTACCCATTTTTATTTTGAGTTTCAAGGGTTATCTGCTAAGGAAATGAGTAACTTAACGAAGCAGCCAGGTAATAAGCCAGTATCCTGCCATTACGGGGTATTGACGGTCTGTGCGATGTACAGAAATAGATTGAGAGCTGGTCCATAATTGTTTGCAATTTGCGGAATAAGCGGGGAGGGATGTACTTGTTGCAAATTTAAGTAGCAACGCTCTAGCGTTACGTCCAATACTCAGGTATACTGTACAGCGTGTGGAAAAATGCAGAGCGTGTGAAATCTTTGTGGCACGGAGTGTGAAGCTAACTTTTTGGTCCATCGCGCCGCGTTGAAATGCGGCGGAACCAATATTTATATGACCTATTTTATTCAGATGGTAGGAAATTGACGTTATACCTAAATGCATGTTTATTTTTAAGAATGTTTGAGGAAAATCTTAATCCCCTTTTTTTTTTTTTTTGGTGGGTGGGAAATCATCAAATAACTTCTCCCGCCCTGGGCGGGGCGGGAGGGAGTGTCAGACTTTTACTGACTAAAACCCACCCATGTTCCTTCTTGTTGTTCTTAATCCCCTAAGGTAGTCAGCGCGTTAACCGAAAAGATAATATTTCCGCAGTGTTTTCAGTTGATCAAAAATTCCCAAAAATAAAAAAAATAAAAATTTTGCCCGGTTAATGGCAATAGGCTCGCCCCCTCTTTCATGGGACCTAAAACGTACCGGCGAACTGTGGGTGTACATTGGTACTCGATTGGTACCCCCCGGGAAATATATAGGCGTGATGGTATACAAAAATTCAGCACTTGAGTGTAAGAAATAAAATTCGTTCTTCGTGTTTCGTTTGCTTTTCAATTTTCTCCTTGACGTTTTTTATTTTTTGTGTCAAAATAAGCATGCGTCAACTTTTTCAACGTTGTATTTTTAATTAATGTTTCAGTAGATTTATTTTATGTTTGCATCAATTTAATTTACTTTTAAGTAATTTACCATTTTTGGCCATTTGTAAATAAAGCGTTACCTTGCCACAACAAATTAACATATAAATCGCATATTAAAAATAAAATTATTTTACCTAATAAAATGAACACGATTATAAAAGAAAAATGTTTTATTAAAAGTCTATTATAAATATTGTAGCAATTAATCACTATCACTTTGGGTTCTATTAAAACTGGGCTAAGATGGTTTTTATCATTAATCTCTTTATTACAATTTATACAACATTTGCTGAAATAAAAGCTGGTCCTTCGAGCAATTTATTCTTATTTGCCATTTGTGTCTGTGATTGATAAAAATATAGTAATAAACTAGTTTCTGCCGGCAGCTTAGTCCGCTCGGAATACAAGTGTACTAGTCTATGGCACACAGCAATAAGGTAGATTTCTATTAGTGAAAAAAAAAATTAATCCGACCGATAGTTCCATAGATTAACTGTACAAATAAATACATAAAAGCAAACTTTACTCCTTCATAATATTAGCATAGATCCCTAGTATATAACACAACGTCATATTGTCTATAAAAAAAAAAGAATTAGCGATCCTAATAGCCATTAGAAAGCCTCATAGACTCTTGCCACGACGAAAGAAAACACGCTATATTACATTTCCATACCTACAACAGGTTTTCAACAATATAATTATACGAACAGAAAAAGCCCCCGAGGAAATTGGGGAAAGAAAAATAATCATCATGTATCGAAAATATATTTTTTACGTTACCAGTTATTTTACATCCCATTACGAAAACATTTTTTTAGTAAAAATGATCGGCAAGGGTTCATTTTTATCTCATTTGCTCCACCTCAATATCAGTCGAGGTTAAAAATACATGAATGTAAAAAAAGGAAAGGTTCTTTTTTATACAAAAACCTACATAATATTAAACCTGTAATAAAGGGTACCCAAAGTCCAATTACATAAGAATATTATATGTATATAATGTACCTTGCTTCCAAGCGTGTATATTTTGCAGCATGTACGATTGAATAAATGATTCGAACCCTTTGGTCCTTTTGTCCGGGGAATACACACGTGCAAGTGAAACAAAATAATTTGCATTTGATTGTACTTAGTGTTGCTAAAAGGGAGTAAGCGACGAATTAATGCAATTAGGAGAGTGTTTTAATGCTGCAGCGCACGAAGAACTTCTGGATGATCGTGTTTTGTTTTATCAATTGTAAGTAACAGACCTAAATACCTACAGTAACAAAGCGCCGTGTACATTACTGCCACACCCTGACTCCGAACCGCAATTATCACATAAAAGAAATCACGGAACATGCGGCAGGGTGAGTTGACACCCCGCAACTGGAACGGCCAAATATTGTTCGCGTTTTCTGGGTCCGCACTACATTATCAAGTGCTACGATTCAACTAAGGCTTAATCCACACCGCTCCTGTGCCCATTGCATAATGAACTTTATGCACCTTGTTTAACTTGGTACAGTGTTATCCGGATAACAATCTACATGATTAAAAGAACTCTTAGAAGAAGATTAACTGCCTCTGTAGCCGAGTGGTCCTAAGCGCGACTGCTACGCTACAGGTCTTGGGTTCTATTCCCAGGTCGAGCAAAAAGTGTTATTGGGTCTATGGAAATCTCAGTAGCAGCTCGGAGTTAGAATTTGTGTCCGGTTAATGGCAATAGGCTCGCCTCCTATTACATGGGACTTAAAACATACCGGCGAACTGTGGGAATACATTGGTACACCTCTGCCTAACCATTCGGGGAATACAGGCGTGGTCGTATGTTGTTGTATGATTAAAAGACTTTTTAATTGTATTATTCACGGCAGATATAGGCATGGTGCTAGTACCCCCGGAAGAGCTCCTTCACATAGAGCTATTCTGCTACTCTTCACGTTTAAACGTATATGCATCCTTGATGTCATTATTTTTAGTACTATTTTGTTAAAAGCGTTCGTATAAATAACTAATGGCCTCTTACACGAGTGCCACGTGTAACGTAGAAACTGTATATTCTTACAAGTTGCTTGTAAACAGCTAAAGCGTTACGTTAACAGGAGCCGTCGTCATCTGGGACTTACGGTGTTAAATAATTAAGCAAAGTGTATTGCTGGATTATCTTGAGAAGTTTTTCTTTGTTATTGGATTGTCAAAGAAGAAAATTGAACTTTAACTTTGATTAGTTAAGACTGTTTTTTCTTTTTGTTTGTATGGACTTAAGGGCTTGAGGCCTTCAAAATATTTTATGCCGGAAGTCGGTGGTAACTTAAAACAAGCAGTCATAACCGTTGACTAAAGGTCCGGTGACCGGTGATTAAAGTTATTGAAGTGAAAACTTGTTTAGCAGAGTTACGCGTTTCTTCTATAGGGGCAAAACTTATGGGGTCGCATCACCAACATGCTAATGTTATGTTAAGATTTCACTTCTATCGGCAGTCCTCATTACTACCTATGTTTTTTGTTTTTGACACTTTTTATTTTTCTGCATACATGGCTTTGAATGTCTTTCTGTTTTGTATCGGAGTAGAATCTCCAATGCTCACCAATGGCGGAAGCGTGGTGTCAGTCAGAGTCTTACTGACTAATAACCTGCCCGAACTCCTTTTTCCACATTAAGGATTGGTTTCCACCAAAGCGGAGAAGACAGAAGATGTCTCCTACAACCAGTCGGCATGCGTTATATTACATCTCTATGCTTAGTTTGAACAAAACACAGTATCCTATTGGTTGTTTACGAGACATATCTTCTCCTCTCCGCTTTGGTGGAGTCCGGGCCTTCGGCGTTCAAATACCTAAAGCCACCTGTCCATCGACTGATATTTTCATACAGACTGATAACACTATGGAAAACTTTCAGCACATTTCATTAAGTACACGTAATCTTTATAAACACAACCTGAAGTATGAACTGTTAACAGTGCAATAATCGTATAATGTTAATCATATGCGCAGTACCTACCGGTCGTATATACCGCTCGTAAACACACTGAATAGGCGCTTAATACCGGCTTTTGTTGTACGGCTTTATGCTTCCCTTAATATCGGACAATAGTCAAACTAGTATTGCATTTTAGTTAGGTAGGTATATGTGCAAATGGAGCATTTACTTTATTTAATTGGATGCATAAAGTAATGACGATATAGAGGACTTTTAGTTATGTATGGCCACCAAAAGAGGTGAGTAACTAACGTTCTCAGATATAGTTATGACATGGTTACTGTGCATTTTTTAAATAAAGTAACGTTTTTTTTTAATGTTGTGGTGTTCCAGTGGCCAGTGGTTACAACGCCTCAGACATGAATTTTTAAACTGAAGTATTGATTTTTTAAATGTCGTGATTAAGGCGCCCGTCTTAAATGCTTGTACTTGCCGTTTCCATACTGCTCAAGTACCAATGTGACTTCTTCAATTCATAAGATATGTGCTTTCTAAGTTTATCTTGGACACATTAGCCACATTGACCTCACTTGGCATCACAGACATCGGTGCGAGGAAACATCGTGAGGAAACAAAGATTTATATTTAAGTCCTCGACTTAAATATAAATCTGAAATCGCCTGCAGCCGGCTGGCGCAGTGATCAAAGCTCGTGCCCTCTCTGTATAAGAAGAGGCTTGTGCTTTGGGGCAATACTAGGCTGGTAATATTATTACAATTATTTTTTTATTGGTAATAATGGTCCTGGGAGACGGATTTTAGGTATCGACATGATCACCGATAGCTAAGTTCTTAAAAACACCCTTATTTCAACTTTCGTATTATTTATTGTGACAGAAAACGATCGCGTATTCCACAACAGTGAAGATATATAAACAGCTACATCCGACCTGGAAATCGGCTCATCTAGGATTCGCGCTTCTAAGGATTCAGTCATATTCCTAGATATTGTACATCATCTCTGTCAGCTTGTCTATTACCTATTGTATCGATATCAATTAATCAAACTTCCAATATGTTAACGGCAAGCTAAATGAAAGGGCTGTTATTCTGGAATCCCGGTTTTGCTTACAAAACTTCTTTTTAAACAACTAGAATGCCTTTTGTAGAATACAGTGCATTTATCTGACCAATTAATGAATGAAGTGAACGGGCTGAAAATAGAACACATTTCAGTTCAAAATAAGGTTGATTTAAAATTACATTCACTAGTGATTGGAGAATTATTTTGTTAGAACCAGGTATTTGAATTTAGAACGGATTTTTGTGGGATTCAATGGAAATTGAGTTTCAACTTGCGGTTCGATTTTTGAATCTGTAACCTGTAACGGTCGCGCCATCACTCACAGAGTGATTGCTCAGTTTTTGACATTTCCATTTGTTACCGTCCGTGGCTATGGAATAACGATTTATTTTAGGTTAAGTGAATAAAAATGTTTTCCACGTAACTCTGTTTTATTTGAGACATTTCTTACGAAAATGGACGAAGATTATGAATGATATATGGTCTTAAAGAAGAAACAATTTTTAATTCGGTACTTGCAACAGATTTTTTTTTTTCGACAAACACTAATACTTTTGGCGTTTGGCTGCTGCGCTGTGTCGTGGGTTAGATTCTCGCACAGAACAAATAATTTTATGGCCTGCTGATAGTTGTTCCGGGTCTGGATATGTGTAGGTATTTGAGATTATATGTTTGTAAACCCACTCACGATACAAGATAAACTTCTAATATAGTAGCCCCCACAAGTCGTCGGACGTCCGACTGACGGGCCAATCGCGTTCAGCGTTGGAGACCCAAAAAACCCAGAAAGAAACTCAATAATTAACTGGACGTCTGTGCTTACGACTTGTGGCGGCTACTATGGCTATGTTTTTCTATAAAATAAACAAACCTCCTTCTGTCGCAGTCGGGTTAAAGAAAAGAAAAGACAAACAATTGTTAAAGATAGCACCATACACTTTTAAATGTCAACCCTCGTACAATAGTAACAGAGGCTTATACAACAGTTTAAATCTAATTAGTCCATCAGATTGGTCGGACGTAGCTTTGTAAGGGTTAGTCGCAGTCCTGAGTGATGGTTTGTTACTCTTGTTAGCATCTAAAGTGCTTTCGTAATCCTTTGCCTACAGACAATTTCTCAAGTAAAGCAATTTGTTAGTTTTCTTGACCGTTGAATAAGTAAAACTTGTGAAGAAGTGCTTCGATACTTAAGATTTGACGGGAAAAAACGGGTTTTAAAATGAAAGGAAAGTTTGTTTCTTAAATTTCATTAAAAAAGAATTTGCAGTAATAAACAGTTTGATTTAGAGTTAAATATTTAATATCGTTATAAGAATCTAAATGTCAATTTAAAAAAAGAATGATGATGGTTTTTTTCTAAAACAAGAGAAAATTGGTCCTAAGCGCGACTGCTACACTAGAAGTCTTGGGTTCTATTCCCAAGTCGAGCAAAAACTGTTATTGGGTTTTTCTATGAAATTCTCAGCAGCAGCTCGGAGTTAGGATTTGTGCCCGGTTAATGGCAATAGGCTCACCCCCTATTACATGGGACCTAAACATACATACAACTGTGGATGTACATTGTTAAACCTCTGCCCAACCCCTTGGGGAACATAGGTGTGATGGTATTTAAGTTATAACTTTTGTTTGCACTATCATAAACAGTGAAACTACACTAAAACTAAAAGTCGTATCTCAGCAATAATGTATGCTCAATGTTACTTAGTTTGATGGGCAGTATGTGTAGGTAACGACTATGTGATGTATATTTTTTTACACCCTGTAGTAAAGTAATAGTAGTAGAGCTCTTTGTGAAGGAGCTCGTCCTGGGAAGTACTACCACCATACCTATTTCTGCCGCAAAGCAGCGTTGCTGTGTTCCTGTTTGAAGAGTACAGGTGCTGGTATATTTACAGGCATATCGGACAGTTCAACTTTGGGATGATAACACGTTTGTAAGGCCACTGGTATTGCAGGTGTCTATAGGCAGCGGTGACCCTTGTGCCTATTGGCCTAGTTCTGTTCTGTCTCCTGCTTATTTGGAGGGAAGTGGAAATTATATTTTTTCCTACTCCTCCGCTAATCTTTTCTGATTAATTTTTTTGCGGGATCTAAGACAGTTATATCGTTTCCCCGGGACTCGTCGGGCTTCATTGCCTCGGCGCTCTTCTGGCGGTCTCCACTGTTGATTCTAGCTTACAGAAGTTGCAGTGGTTGGGAATAGTGTGGCGGGCTTGTCCCGTTAAAAGGCAGCGGTAACCACTTAGTATCAGCTGGGCCGTCGAATTTTGTGCCATCCAATGATATATCATCAAGAAGTACATTTCGCCGAAACTTCTGGTATCCCTAAACAAAGCTGATGCATCAAGACTTAACCCTTCTCTTACAACATAAGTCAAGATAAATAAAACAATCAAATCGAATAAACTTCAGTGATCCGTTTATTGTTGGCTTACATTTGTTTTCGATCATTTATACTGGATTACGTCGAGAGGTACCTTGACCTACTTGATGCTGGAGACAGCACGTCAAGACTTGGACGGGAAACAGATCAGCATACGAATTAGTAAATTAATTTAATTCATCCACTCATTCGTTCGTTCATGGTCATTAAATATTTATTCGTATTATAAGGAAACTTATTGCACTGGACTGTAATAAGCATGTGAATCCTATTATTATAACAAATCCGAAATGTTGCGAGGATGGATGGATGTTTGTTACTCTTTCATGCTTAAACGGCGGAACGACTAATCTGAGGCGCGGATCAAAGGACCAATAATACATTCTTCCCACTTAATATTATAAATGCGAAAGTTTGTGAGGATGGATAGAGGTTTGTTATTCTTTCACGCTTAAATGGCTGAACGGAGCTGGATGAAATTTAGCACTTAGAAAAACTGCAGTGTGTAATAACACATAGGATACTTTTTATCCAGGAAAAATGTACGGTTTCCGTAGGTTAAATCAACTATGACGTTAGTTCGTTAATATACAACTGTTACTTATATACCATCACGCCTGCATTCCCCGAAGGGTTAGGCAGAGGTGTAACAATGTACACCCACAGTTCGCCGGTATGTTTAGGTCCCATGTAATAGGGGGTGAGCCTATTGCCATTAACCGGGCACAAATCCTAACTCCGAGCTGCTACTGAGAATTTCATAGAAAAACCCAATAACACTTTTTGGCTCGACCTGGGAATCGAACCCAAGACCACTAGGCTACCGAGACAGTTACCTACAATGTACTTACGATGTAGGAGATATGCTCTTAAAGAGTAACATACATACATGAATACAGAGACTTAAATCATAACCCTCCTTTAGCTATGCCGTAGTTGGTATTGGTTCGATAACTTAAAAAGTGCGCGCCTCGTCACGTCACGTTATGACCTGACTCTTATACACAATGTTTATTATTCCACCATCAAGTGTGAGCGAGTTTACATACCTACGGGTCTTGTATATCGTTTACAATGTAAACAATATACTTGCCGCAATAAAAGCACTTACAGTCGAGAATATAAAGACACGTTTCGTAACAATATGTACCTACTGGAAGACAGTTTTTGAATCCTACTCCTACTGTACTATTATTTACGCGTAAGTTTGTGTGTATGGATGGATGTTTGTTACTCTTTCACGTGTCGGCGATGGCCGCGCTCTCTTTACAAAGTTAAGAGTGGCATCACCGGAGCGGCATGGTGACTTCTGGTGAAACGAGCTGCGTGCGTTGCTGTATCCTAAGCCGGACGTAAACACCGAAAAGATGGAATCAAACTTCACCATGGGAGCATTAGCGCTCTCATGAACCATGGAAGCGTTGTGACGAATGTCAAGACTATATGGGCACTTTTCGGGAGGTCTTTGTAAGAGGCGGTCGATCTATATTTTTATCCTTTGTCTTGTGAAAAGTAATATAATGTTATATGGTTACACAGTGGTTTTAATGAATACAAAAAGAATTAACTAAGTACATAATATATAGTTTACACACGCTTAAACGGCTAAACAGATCTGGTTGAAATTTTGCGCTGAGATAGATTGTAGTGTGGAATGGTACATACTAATAATTAGGGACTACGTCTCAATTCTGAAGTCTGTGCCGACAAAGTCGCATCATCATGAGCGTGGATAGAACAGTAAATGCTTTGCGCATTTTTCATTTAATGGCAATAGGCTCGCCCCCTATTACATGGGACCTAAACATACCGGCGAACTGTGGGTGTACATTGTTATACCTCTGCCTAACCCTTCGGGGAATATAGGCGTGATGGTATGTTACGTTTTATGGTATTTTTCATTTATTAATTGACAATGAACCATAATGTACCAGCAATAGAATTGAAAATTTCGTAATTGCGTGCAAGGTTATTAATGCCGCATCAGATTATATCTTGCACATATTAAAATTTCCAGCTTCATATCAGAAGTATTTATGGTTTATTGTTAATTAATAAATGAAAACTGCTCGAGGCGTTTACTGTTCTTTTAGAACTGAGCCTAGAAGGTCAATAAATCTCGAGGTGACAAAAGGGGAATTATTTTTACATTGATTGCAATGTAAAAAAAGTTACGCCTTTTTTGTTGCCCCACTCAAGGAATTTCGCCATTCAAATATTTGTTCCATGCGGAAATCCAACCCGTGACACGCAGCTTAGCAGGCAATCACTCAGCCTCTGCGCCATCCGTGCGGACTGCCGTAATTTACCATACGTCGGTAAATTAGACGCAATTTTGACAGATTAAGACTGAAATTAGATTGTAATCGTTTATAAAAGACTTGCCTCTGCTCGCGACTTCGTCCGTGTCACAGTTACCGTACATTTTTCCGAGATAATAATTATCCTATGTCTTATTCCAAATTACAATCTGCCTTAGTGCCAAATTTCATCCAGATCCGTACAGCCGTTTAAGCATGAAAGAGTGACAAACAGCTATCCATCCATCTTCACAAACTTTCGCATATATAATACTAATTATTAGGATTAACAATTAATTAATAATTAACCATTAATGTAGGATACGATAGTAGATTTGCTTCCTAGTGTGGCCTCTAAAAGGTTCGCGACCATTTGTGGCCTCCAGCCATTTCCCGGTGAACTCCAATCTGTGTTGATTTAAACTAATTGGGGCTCTGATGTATGTTAACTACTGTTGTTTCTTCTATGTGGGTCGGGTTAGTTTTGATTGAACCTAACCTTTTGTTACCCTAGTGTACCTGCTTGATATTTTTATGGGCCTTAAATTATTCAAAGAGAATGAGAAATAGAATAGATTTTATTTTAATAGATTATAGGTACTAACTAACTCGTAACTAACCACCTAACTTTCTCGTTGTAACTGCCTCGGTAGCCTAGTGGTCCTAAGCGCGACTGCTACGCTAGAGGTCTTGGGTTCGATTCCCAGGTCGAGCAAAAAGTGTTATTGGGTTTTTCTATGAAATTCTCAGTAGCAGCTCGGAGTTAGGATTTGTGCCCAGTTAATGGCAATAGGCTCGCCCCCTATTACATGGGACCTAAATATACCGGCGAACTGTGGGTGTACATTGTTACACCTCTGCCTAACCCTTCGGGGAATACAGGCGTGATGGTTAGATTATAGGTAGGCACACTAGCCACATGTATATACCTTGCGGTGTCAACCGCGTTCAGTTACATCTTTAGTTACTGCTCCGCTCTCGTTGGTCCTAGCGTGATGTTATATACGTAAAACCTTCCTCTTTAATCACCATATTGGCGAAAGACGCATTAAGGCCCTGTCGTAAACAAATGTTTGACAATAACGCATCGCGGCAACAAATACTTTTCAAAATAGCGATACGTTTGATGTTAGTTGAATCGGAACACAACAAGAAGAGAAGAAGAAGTTTTATTCAAATTGTGTAAAAAATACACAGCTCAGTGGAATAGTTTATAGGTATGTCTTTAGTTCATGAAATTCTATATAATGTCATTACATAAAATTATATAGTTTACGCTCAAAATTCTGAGATCTATGCGAGGAAAAACTTTTTTTATGCTCTCCTTTACGACTTTTTACCATGATACTATTATACTTTCATGAAATATTTATAGGTACTGAAGTCTTTTCTTTGAACCCTTGACAATATACTCAATTTTCAGGCTTGTAATATGCACCAATACGCCAAACGATGCGACAAAAAATGTGTGTTTTACGGTGTTCTGTGTTCGGATAGCCCCTTAAAATCCGTTGCGGAGTCTAAAACATAAAAGCGTACATACGGCACGAAGCGGCTTCGTTTTATACTACGGAGAGATGACATAAGATTTTCACTTTAAATTATTTTTCTTGGACTATCTACTTAAAATTAAGCATGTGTACATTTGAGGTTGCGTGCATGAATTTATTAAGTAACTAAGAAATATTCATGACCATGAATTTAATTAACAAAGTATGTAAAAATTTGCTATATATTATTCGCTAGCCTTCTGGTCCTCAGCGCGACTGCTACGCTACAGATCTTGGGTTCGATTCCCAGGCCGAGCAAAGTGTTATTGGGTTTTTCTATGAAATTCTCAGTCGCAGCTTCGAGTTAAGATTTGTGCCCGTTTAATACCAATAGGCACGTCTCCTACTACATGTGACCTTAAACATTCCGGTGGACTGTTGGTGTATATTGGTACACCTCTGCCGAACCCATTGGGGTGTACAGGCGTAATGGTTTGTGTGTATAAATGTAACCTACAAAGTATGTCAAAATTTACTTGAAAAGAATTAAAAGTAACTATATTACGGGTTCCTTACTGAGACGTTCTTTGAAGTTTGTGGTTTTATAAAAGGGTGTAGAAACTAAAAATACATGAAGAAGCCGAAGTTACACGTTTTTTCCATTAATGCGGTGTTTATTTTCTTGTACTGTACCTTGAAACTTTCTGGTTACGGAAAGAAGAAAGGTCAAAGTTCCATCATACGTAAAAATAAGCTGGAAGTTATGACCTTCAATGTTTCCGTGTAAATAAGTAACCTTTAAATACGTCACCACCCCTGTACTGTTGGATGCTCCAGTAAACACGAAGCTTAGCGCGCTTGGTATAGCACTGTTCTATAAGTCTGCGGTTCCACTTGAGCTAAGCTAAGCTACGGCGGTAAGAGCTCTTTCAATTTATGCGTTCGGTGCCGGACCGCTGCGGGGCCGGAGCGGTGCGTTTTCCGGACTGTATTCGGACGGTTGTTTTTTTTCATTCAGTTGACGCGTGAAGTTTGTCGTCCTGCCGTCGAGCGTGCTTAGTAACGACGCCGCCACAGACGCCGCAATGCTGGTGCGCTTTGTATGTAAACAAACGACCGTCCGTGTGCAGTACGACTAACGCACCGCTGCAGGGCACCGCAGCACTCCGGTACCAAACGCATAAATATTGAAAGAGCTCTAAGGATGTGTCTGACAAAGCTACAATTACTATTGATTTTTTTTTTAAACTGTTCTAACTAAAGCTTGTATATTGCAATGCAAAGCAATGGAAGTTTTCAAAATTTCAACTCAATCGGACACCGGGTGTGTGTATTTAACTCGTCAGATTTGATTTGTTCCGATGGCCACTTTCCAGCTTTATTAACAGACCAGCTCTGTCACGTCATTGTATTGCATTGTCATGCAAATTGCGTATTCACGCAAAGTTTCAGTTCAATCGAACATCGAGAAGAGAAGTACACCGGGACAGGTGAAAATAAATTAAAGCCTGTCAGGATTTTTTTATGGCCCATGCCTCACATTCAACACAAATCTATCACCTCATATGTTAAAATCCACCCTGGCGTTTGGGTTGTAGGGCGTGTCAAAGAAATAGATATAACCCTTCATCTGACGCAGTCGGGTAATAAAAACCGCAGCCTAAACAATGACTTTCCATAACAAAAAGAAACAGCAATCACTTTTGCTCAATGTCACTTAGTTTGTTGGCTGTGTGATGTTTCTTTTTACACCCCGTAGCCCGTAGGTTATAAGGTAAGTCCTACCATCACCTACCTACCTATCTACCTATCCCTGTTTCAAATAATTACTGTAATAATCACCTACAACATAATATACACATACAACATAAAAAGACAAAATTAAAGAATTTCTAACGCCCCCCTGTTTCAAAATGAAATAAATATAAATCAAGTTGCCTTCAGTTAAGGGGAATACGTCGACAGCGCACTTCACACTATAAAGAAACTGATAAAATATTCGAGATAGAATAGCAGTTTCGCTTCAAATAACGAAATTTCAAAATAAGGAATTTACAAGACTTAAAAATCATTAAAATTTTCAAACTAAGTTATTTGTAGGAAAATTAATTAATTTAGTAGAGCTCTTTGTGAAGGAACTCGCCCGGGGAAGTACTACCACTATATCTATTTCTGTCGCAAAGCAAAGTTGCCGTTTTCCGGTTTGAGGCGTATTGTTGCCGGTGTAATTAATGGCACATAGAACATTTCACTTTGTCTCTGCGATCGTAACGCATTTGCAAGGTCTCTGGTATTGCAGATGTCTATATGAAGTGGTGACCAATTGACATCAGGTGGGCCGAGGCGGCGGGTTGTTTGCCATACAAAGATATTAAAAAATTTAAATGCCCCTTAATTTTTCTAAAACTCAATGAAATATTTTGTTCAATTACTTATTAACCAAAATATGACGAGATTATTTTTGTATGTAGCGCGTTGTTATGTCGGTTCAGTCCCCTTAAGTTTGCGTCAAATTTGGACAATACAAACAGCGGACCACTCGAGTGATGTCGCCTGCGTTTGACGAACATCCGCTCTGGAACCAAACAAATCGAACAACACCTCATTGACCCAAATCGATTCAGCCATTTAGTCATCCTGACAGGTGTTCCAAATGTCTCTCTATTTTTTTTTCACATCACGAAAATTGTATGGAAGTTAAGGATTTTTTTTATAAGAGCCTTAACTAATCATATACCTAAAGTTACTAAAAGCATAGAGGTATAATCCACCTGAAATCTCTTCTACAACGACCGAATGACTGGCATTTTCGATAAGCACCTCAGAAATAATCCGGGCGCCTTTAAGGTTTTGGTGATAAAGTTCAAATTTGAATGCGATTCCATTTTTAAAGGGATTTAGGTTGGTTTCTAGGAAGCGTGGCCTGAAATGTTGGCAATGACATCATAATGTTGATTAAATTGGTTGTGAAGCTAAATTGTCGCAGTTCGGGGAACTTGGTGCTTTGATATGGTATTTTTGGTGCACGTTAAAGGAAATTATATTTAAAGCCAACGTGGGTAGTTTGATTTTTCATTGTTCATTTTCTACGCATTTGTTCGGTTTATTACCTTCTATTCTTGCTAGAGGCTTCTGGAAAAAGCGATTATGTGACTCTGTTTCAGTAAGTCAAAGTTAAAGTCAAATATTTATTTCAATTAGACCATTGTACGGTATGTACTTTTGAACGTCATATATTACAAGAAAATAAAGAATTGAATATAGTTGTTTGTATTAGAACCTATAGGTTTTGCGAAGGACCTGTGTCAGAGAAGACTGCCATATACCAAGAAGTTGCTCTGAACTCCGGTTTGTAGGGTGTGGGTGATAGGATATGTCATGTAGCATGGTCTACCAGCCATTTATATATAACTGCCTCGTTAGCCTAGGGGCCCCAAGCGCGAGTGCTTCGCTAGAGGTCTTGGGTTCGAGTTCCCAGGTCGAGCAAAAAGTGTTATTGGGTTTTTCTATGATATTCTCAGTAGCAGCTCGGAGTTAGGATTTGTGCCCGGTTAATGGCAATAGGCTCGCCCCCTATTACATGGGACCTAAACATACCGGCGAACTGTGGGTACATTGTTACACCTCTGTCTAACCCTTCGGGTAATACAAGCGTAATGGTATGTTACGTGTTTAAAAAACATATTTTTTATTAGTCTTTGCCCAGGTGTGGGACAGTCAAGACAAGGAAGTAAAAGGAATGGGGGGAGGCCTTTGTTTCTCCACATTCCTTCTACTTTCTTCTGTATTATGCCTCCTCTTACCAGTTTCTGAAAAAGCCATCGAAGGCGTCCCGTCATCATCTTCTCGGTCTACCACAATACCCTCGGTGCGTCAGGACACCACTCTTGCTTTAAGTTAGAATTAAAAAAAAAAAGAGGAAAAGGCCGGCTATTTATTGTACCATTATTCTAACTACAAATTTAAAGTTACACGTGTAAAGAATTATCCTGTTCGTTTAATTTACGTTCCCAGGAATCATTTGAAAACTGTTTTTCTGTACAGTGGGCAAAGATAGCTTTTTATTGGAGCGCTATTAAAGTGCTGCTTCGCTTAATTGTGAGAGCATACACAATGTACCAATTATTTTAATTTTGCCAGCAACATGTTCAGTTTCTGTTGTGTAATGAATACCGCTCTTAGTCCTTTACGAATAATGTTCATATTCGTATAAGAGAATGTTGACAAGCGCCTTATTATAAATACTAGTTTCTGCCCGCGACATTGCCCGCTTGTTTTTTTTACCCGCATTAAGTTTCTTTTTTGGTTAATGCTCCGCCTTCCTGTACCATAGCGTGATGTTATATAGCCTATGTTAGTCAGGAATAATGTAGCTGTAAATTCGTGAAAATATAGTTCAAATCGGTCCAGTAGTTTCAACGTCTATTCGGTACAAACAAAGAAACAAAAAATAACATTCCTCTTTATAATATTGTAGTATAGACTAGCTCCTGCCCGCAACTTCGCCCGTGTGTTTTTTTTCACCCGCGTCAAGTTACGTCTTTGATTTCTGCTCCTCCCTCGTCTGTCGTAGCATAATGTTATACAACAGCCTATACTATTCCTCATGAATCTGGCAGTTATATGTATACAACCTTTTTTTTCTTTTTCAATCCATGTGGTAGTTTTAGAGATAAGCACGTTTAAACAAACAAACAAACTAACAAAACTCTTCAGTTTTATTATATGAGTATAGATGAACGTAAATGTTATATTGATAATGTTCATATTTGAACGAAACTCTTAATAAAGTCAACGTGCGATCTGTTAATCTTGCCTCAGTCTCTGTAGGTACAGTCACGAGCAGAAACATGTATTTATTTTTTTTTAGGTATGGGAAATCTTCAAATGACTTCCCCCGCCCTGGGCGGGGCGGGAGGGAATAATAATAATAATAATAATAAAATATTTTATTTGCGTAAACATGGTATACAATGGTGTTAAGTATAGGTCAGTCTTTTACTGACTAAAACCCATCTATGTTGCTTCTTGTGCCCATTGCGTTCCGGGGGCGCGGTATCTCTTACGAACAACCCGCAGCCCCGGCAGGGACATGTATGTTTACAATTAACAAAATTTTAAAGCAATTTTCTCGTAAATGAACAATTGCGACGTTGATATAAGACGGATTTCATAGTAGTGTGGTCTCCAGAATATGATAATTGTAAACTCATTACAATTGAATGTCTTTTGGGAGGAAATTGCTTCAGAATTGTTCTAAGTGCATACTTACTCGTTTAACTGCCTCGTTAGCCTAGTGGTCCTAAGCGCGACTGCTACGCTAGAGGTCTTGGGTTCGATTCTCAGGTCAAGCAAAGTGTTATTGAGTTTTTCTGTGAAATTCTCAGTAGCAGCTCGGAATTAGGATTTGGGCCTGGTTAATGCCAATAAGCTCGCCCCCTGTTATATGGGACCAAAACATCTTGGTGAACTATGGGTGTACATTGGTACATCTCTGCCTAACCCTTCGGGGAATACAGGCGTGATGGTATGTTATGTTATGCATACTTACATGTTTATGCTCGTGACTGTACTTAGTTGTAGACTAGTTTTCTAGATTTTAGCTTCCTAGACTGACCATAAGTCTTGGTATAGACAATTAAACGGGCTACAAATGATAGATCACTACAGCTTGTAAGCCTCTAGAACAGATCTGGTCTGGCCATCCATTAACCTCGAAGGCCACATAATACCCGTTTCGAAGTAAATTGACCGACGTAATAGCATCAGCAAACCAGGGGTTATTAGGCCAGTCGATCGAGTTTCCTCTCAGAATATAGTGAGTTCTTGTTGCATGCAGCTGAAGGTATCTTGATTTCTCCATTAATTTTGGTAACATGCTTTTACTGACTTCACTTGTAACAATGGCATTTATAACGGACGCAGAGGAAGTAGCTGAATAAAAGATATATACACACACACATACCATCACGCCTATATTCCCCGAAAGGTTAGGCAGAGGTGTAACAATGTACACCCACAGTTCGCCGGTATGTTTAAGTCCCATGTAATAGGGGGCGAGCCTATTGCCATTAACCCGGCACAAAAATCTAACTCCGAGCTACTACTGAGAAATTCATAGAAAAACCCAATAACACTTTTTGCTCGACCTGGGAATCGAACCCAAGACCTCTAGCGTAGCAGTCGCGCTTAGGACCACTACACTAACGAAGCAGTTATGAAAAAGAATAATGAAATAAAAGATATATCTAATATTATGTCCTTTCTTGGAATTCAATGTTGCCCTGTACCAAATTACATTAAAATCGATTCAGTGGTTTTGCCTCTCTGCCCACGAGCGATTTTTTTGTCGGCGTGATTGGAACATTATGAATTCTAATACACAAACACACATGGCCGGCAAAAAGTTGTACCCACGAAATTATGGATTCATTGAATCGGTCCGATAATTTATTCATCTAAACTTCATGCAACAAAATGTTCAAAGTCGGACTTAATGCCTGAGGCATTCTCTACCAGCCAACCAAAGGAGGTGAAGAGATAACATGGCAGGAGAAAATTTTAAAATCAATGTAAAACAAAATTAGACACTTAAAAAAAAAGGAAAAACTCAATGCAATCATATAATAATTTGTTTATTTCTATCAAATAAAATCAATTGCACAAAAGTACAAAATACCTGCAATATCCATATTAATAAGTGTATATACTACAACTAGTAATATACATAAAACATGTCTACTTATATACATACATACATACGTATATCGTAATAACATACCATCACGCCTGTATTCCCCGAAGGGTTAGGCAGAGGTGTACCAATGTACACACACAGTTCGCCGGTATGTTTTTGGTCCCATGTAATAGGGGGCGAGCCTATTGCCATTAACCGGGCACAAATCCTAATTCCGAGCTGCTACTGCGAATTTTCGTAGAAAAACCCAACAGCACTTTTTGCTCGACCTGGGAATCGAACCTAAGACCTCGAGTGTAGCAGTCGCGCTTAGGACCACTGGTTTTTTTTTTTCGGTAGGGCATCTCCCATTTCAACCTAGGAGGTTGTTTACTGCTTAACCGGACTTTCCTGTGGATGCCTCGACAATTAAGGCCTCCAGTTAGGGCTTACAATATAACTTACAAGCTAAGCGACTGCGCTGAGGGCACCCCCTGCGGGGTACGGGCCTCGGCTCAGGGCGTCGCTGAGAGAGGGCAGCAAAGGGACGGTCTGGGTCGAATTATTATTATGGGCTATTTTAAAGCTATCGGGGACGAGGACCACTAGACCAACGAGACCAATATATATAGATAATCGGTCCTACAAAAAGTTGGTCGTGGTCGGAGAGGCTTAATAGTAAAAGCGTAACAGACAGACAGAGAGAGTTACTTTCCCATTTATAATATGAGATCGTCGACTACATTATTATGTACTTACGCAAACAATGTAAATGACAGTTATCTGTTGCCTAAATCCTTTTAATAACCCTTTTAACCCTACTTGTTAACCTACTTGGATAACCCTTTTTGCTAAGCGTACAATGCCTTTTGTTTTTTGGGCGGTGACAGGTTAAAATCTATAAGACTGTTCACCTACGTCAGACAATCGGTGACCGATATTTTTGTCGAAGAAAATGGAACAAATGAGGTCTAAATACCAACACATACGTCTTACAAAATGTCAGTCCCACAAAACTATGGATCTATTGAACGGTCCAATTATCGGTCCTACAAAAAATCGGACGTACCCACGTCCGATTTTTGTTGCCCTAACTTGTGTTGGGAATAGACGTGAGTTTATGTATGTATATAACCATATTAACGCTAACCCTGAAAGTAGGTTGCTCAGAATCGGCCAGGCACTGAATCGATTTCAACTATTTTAATTCTAATATTTAATTATAAAATAATTACACCAGTCACCTCTCTGTCAACAATAGAATCAAACGAAACTTAAACTTAAGTTAAGGCAATAAGGCTTTTAAAAGCGCAGTTGTAAATGAAATGTATGGTTAACAATAAAAAAATAACCTTATCTTAAAGAGCATAAGGTTTATTTACACAAAGTAATCCGAGCGACTTATACAAAAAAGAGCTGAAATCGATTCAGTAGCTGATTCTGAGCAAATTACTTTCAGAGTGTGCATTAAATACGTTACACGTTGTACGAGGGAGTGCATTACTCATGAAAATGAACAACTTTTACTAAAGACAAAAAAAAAACAAACTGCTCCATACATTTATGTTCACATAACTCGACTGGGTTCGATTCCCAGGTCGAGCAAAAAGTGTTATTGGGTTTTTCTATGAAATTCTCAGTAGCAGCTCGGAGTTAGGATTTGTGCCCGGTTAATGGCAATAGGCTCGCCCCCTATTACATGGGACCTAAAAACATACCGGCGAACTGTGGGTGTACATTGTTACACCTCTGCCTAATCCTTCGGGGAATACAGGCGTGATGGTATGTAACTCGACAACATGTAAGGAACAGCTGTTTTTTTTTCGCAATTTTAAGTTTGATTTCATAGTGAATATGGTTTATTATCATATGCACTACACTCCTTTATAGTACGTCTCTTGTTTAAACTAACATCTTGTTTATTGTGAAACGTGTAACATATATTATGTCTTTGTTACATAACATACCATCACGCCTGTATTCCCCTAATGGTTAGGCAGAGATGTACCAATATACATCCACAGTTCGCAGGTATATTTATCTCCCATGTAATAGGGGGCGAGCCTATTGCCATTAACCGGGTACAAATCCTAACTCCCAGCTGCTACTGAGCCTGGTGTAAGTCATGGTCCGGAGCGAGAGGGAATGGGATGCAGTCGCCTCCTTCTGCGAGGCAGTAATGCTCGAGAAAGAGGCGGCGGGACGGCTGAGACTGAGGTTCTCGCGTCCCAGCCGCCGCGGTAGACGCTCCGGACGTCGGGAGCCGCGAGACGACTCCCGGCCACCGTAGATACGGGCCTGTGGACGGTGAGCAATGGATAGCTCACCGTCCTTACGTTTAAATAACGACAGGCCGTGTTGACGGCGCGTTCGTGTTTCACGCGCGCCTCAAAGAGATGTCAGCAAAAGGAAGGGGCCACTGAGGGCCGATGCCTGCCGGGGCTGCGGGTTGTTCGTAAGAGATACCGCGCCCCCGGAACGCAAAGGGCACAAGAAGGAACATGGGTGGGTTTTAGTCAGTAAAAGTCTGACACTCCCTCCCGCCCCGCCCAGGGCGGGAGAAGTTATTTGAGGATTTCCCACCCGCCAAAAAAAAAAAGAAAGCTGCTACTGAGAATTTCACAGAAAAACTCAATAACACTTTTTGGTACCTCTAGCGTAGCAGTCGTACTTAGGACCACTAAGCTAACGAGGCAGTTATTATTCTTCTTTATTGGTCTTTATTATTCTGTAATAATAATTCTTAATAAGTACCCTATACTTGTTATGTTAAAGGTTATCGTGAATAGGTTGAATAATGTATTTATTATTTCAAAAATCCCTTTGTATGTCTGAAACCCGTGTATCGCCTCAGGGTAGCCTTGTAACACAATCTGGTTTCAACATGGAATATTTCTGTAACATTATTTTGTATTTTTACTTAGATTATAATTACTCACTGGTCATGTTTGGGCTGTGAATAGAAAATACTTTTACTTGTACAAAGTAACAGCTTACTCAGATCCACGTGTACTTTTTGCTAACACGAGTAACTTATTATGTGACCGCCCCGTTAGTCTCGTGGTGACAAGGGCGACTGTTGAGCGTGGGGTCCTGGGTTCAATTCCCAAGTGTTACTGGGTTTTTCCATTAGGAATTTCTCAGTAACAGCCCGGTGTTTGGAAGTTGGTGGAGTGACACCCCCGTGCTTTCCGAGACAAGGGGGTGTCAAAAGAAAAACCGTAGATAACCGACATTGTCGCGAATGAAGCCATGGGTAAAAGCTAGTATCAACGAGCAACTAGCTTAAATTTTTTGTTTGGGTAACTTCTCGACAATCCAAAAGTGCCTGTACATGGTCTGCAACTTCTCGACAATCCAAAAGTGCCTGTACATGGTCTGCATGTCATAGCTTTGACTTTATAAAATAAGGCTGGATATGACTAAACCAATCAGAGTCTCCACACTAACCTAAAATGACTAAAATTTATTTCCCTACTTAATATGTTAATTATATTCTGTACTGTAAGCAGGATGCCCGGATTAATTTATAATTGCTAGCAGAGATGACTCAGAATAAACCGGAGATTAATCTTATATAAGATTTATATTTCATCAGGGCTAACTAAACCTTAGAATATAAAATGAAAAGATAATTATATGGAATGATTTTACATAATAATTTATATTTTAATTAGTCCGAGTGTAATCATTTTATATTTTAATTAGCTTCTGCCAGTGACTTCGTTCACGTCGTTTTTCACCCGCGTTAAGTTTTCTGGTTACTGCTCTTGTCCCGTGTGTCGTAGTGTGATGTTATAAAGCCTTAAGCCTTCCTCGATAAATGAACTGTTCAACACAGAAATATTTTTTGATTCAAACTAGTAGTTCCTGAGATTATCGCGTTCAACCAAACAAACAAACAAACTCTTCAGCCTTATAATATTGGTATAGATTTTAATTAGCTTTTAAGGGCGGACACCTCTTATGCATGAGGATATGGGCTCGATACCGGACAAGTTCCAGTATGACCTTTTGAATTAATTTATGTACTTTTTAAGTTTATCTTGGACTTCACTGACATCGGTGAAGGAAAACTTTGAGAGGTGAACTGGATTGATGATAAATATAAGTCTGAAATCGCCCATCCGGCTTGAGCAAGCGTGGTAATTAATGCTCGTGCCTTCTTTGTTTGAGAAGAGGCTTTTGCCCAGCAGTGGGACAATAGGTATGAAATTTAAATTATAACCCAGATATTAAGGATCTAAGAACCTTTTATATTATTAAATTATTCTACCTTGTCTACCGTTAAAACACACCAAAGCTTATCTTTATTTACTTTGAAACACAAAACCTCTCACAAAATGGCTCCATTTTCGTAAACTTTACAACATAATGTTACTTACAATTTTCTCCGTTGTCAGGCGAGGATTTTAAAACAGACTAGCTTTCGTCCGTGACTTCCTTCGCCTGAATTTCGGTTATTTTATTTTGTACGGTACTATAAATATAGTAATATTTATTATATTTTTCTAAAAATAAAAGTAGCCTAAGTTACTCATTAAAACATTAGATATCTGCCAGTGAAAATCTTATCAATACTGGTCTAGCCGTTTCAGAAATTATGCGAAAAAAACAAATACAGATAGTCAGACAAATAAACAGACGGACAAAATAGAAAAAAAATGTTTTATCGTGTTGATACCGTGTAAACCTTACGTATACATTTTGTAAACAGCTCTTATTTCGACATTACAAACAGACATTCCAATTTTATTTATTTGTTTTGATTAAAACTAGCTATATACATACCCCGCGTTGTCACCCGGGTTCAGTTACGTCTTTGGTTACCTGCTCTGCTTCCGTTCACTGTAACGTGATATTCTAAACGTAAAAAATCTGCTCTTGAATCGCTCTATGTTTTAATGAAATCCTTTGTGCAGTTTAAAAGATTTAAGCATACAAACGGATAGACGGCGGGACGCGATTTGGTTTTAAACAATCTATACTTATATTATAAAGCTGAAGAGTTTGTTTGTTTAGTTAAACGTGAACGTGGTTTGAATTGAAAAAAATATTTTTGTGTTACATAGTTAATTTATCGAGAAAGGCTTTAAGGCCATATAACATCTCGCTACGACCAATAGGTACGAGTAAGCAAAGATGTAACCTAATGCGAGTGATAAAACTACGCGGACGAAGTCGCGAGCAGAAACTAGTGTTAATATAAATTACAAGAGAAGTCAAAGACGGATCTAGTTACAAACAAATCCTTTAACTTGGAGCACTTTGCTCCTTGTACACACTTCGGATTAAACTAGAAAAAAAACCGTATGAAATTGACTATTTCATACGGTTCCACCTTTTATTAGTTTCTTTTCATTTAAAAATTGGATTTTGAAGTTTCGAAGAACTTTAATTCCGATCAACACTTTAGTTTTATGCTTCTTGTTTTAGTTGCCTGACAATAAAGGTATAAATAAGTAGAAGAGAATGACGTCACCACGCAAAAACGACGGGGTGTTATAAGTTTGACGTGTTTGTGTGTGGCATGATAGCTCCCGAACGCATGAACCAATTTTGATTTAGTTTCTTTTGTTTGAAAGGTATATTAGTCGGGAGTGTTCTTAGCTACGTTTGATGGAAATCGTTTCAGCGGTTTCAAAGTTATCAGCTCTTTTGTTAGCTGCCATAGGGATTTTTATTCTTCTGTCGGGGATTACTTAAAATTTTTAATTTTGTGTTTTTTGCCTTTTTTGTCAGAAAAGAGGCGCGTTGCGTTGCCACATCGTTTGTCAAAGCATCCTATTACTGCACGAGAGTAAAGCAGTAATCAAAAACTTAGTAATAAAATAAATAAACGAGATAGCCACAATATTTTTCCGTCCCTTCCCGTGTATGCTTAAAATGTAAAGCAAAATAATAACAGAAATGAAGTAAAATAATTTTGTACTTAACATAGTGATTACAAAACTACGAAAGCTTTTTAAAACTAATAGGTTTTCGATTTAAGAGATGGCCAAAACGATGTTTGAATTTAGAAATCCGAAACTATTCGTCGAAGCGTCGGTTATGTTGCAATTTTGAGCCGGATATTTGAAACATGCACGTCCGGAACTTATCTACCAGTTCAGCTATGATATCAACAGAATTCCAAGTCGAAATGGTTTATTTTTTAACCCCCGACGCAAAAACGACGGGGTGTTATAAGTTTGATGTTTCTGTGTGTGTGTGTCTGTCTGTGGCATCATAGCTCCCGAACGCATGAATTGATTTTGATTTAGTTTTTTTTGTTTGAAAGATGTATTAGTCGGTAGTGTTCTTAGCTATGTTTGATGGAAATAGGTAGAGATTTTTATTCTTCTGCCGGGGGTTACTTAAAATTGGTAATTTTATGGTTTTTTGTCAACCTTGCTCCACACTAGGTATTTTTCCTCTATCGTTGGTGTGTTTACAAACGTATAAACTCACATACACAAAAAACTATTTGTAGGCTTTATTTGTTCCGTGCGGGAATCGACGTAGCGCTGTAGCCAATCGATCAGCTACAGCGGCAACCGTGTAGTCAAATAATAGCATATTCTTATTGAACTCTTTGTGCAGGAGCTCGTCCGGGGAACTACTACCACTATGCCTATTTCTTCCGCAAAGCAGCTGTGACTTGGTTTGAAGGATATGGGTGCCGGTTTAATTACAGACACATGAGACATTTCAACTTTGTCTCTGGGATGGCAATGCATTTGCAAGGCCTCTGGTATTGCAGATATCTATAGGCAGCGGTGACCACTTAATATCAGGTGGACCACTGACTTGTTTGCCATCCAGTGACAAAAAAATATTCTGCTGGCTGTCTTAAATTCGAAATTGCATTACTCCGCGAAGAATTAGCACAACCTTTAAGGACGTAACCTAATTATAATATGACCAATATCATTGCGCCTCCCGTTTCCTTCATCTGCAAAATTAAATGGCGGTAGTGTGACGTCACATCTGTACATATTTGATCGCGGCCTTTTGAGCCGGTTTTCATTAAACTGGGGTGTTTAACTTTAGGGGTTTAGATGGTAAATAGTTATATTGACATAAAGTCTATATTGTTCTCTTTTTTTTTTCGCCTAACCTGTCTTCAAATATGTAGGTACAAGGAACATTAAAACTAACCTCCAACCTTTGGATATCCAATCGGGCGCTGTCATTGGCGCTGTCAGTTGGGATTGGTCATCTCTTAACTGCCATCTCATCATCATGTCATATCTTTGTTTTATATTCATCTTCATTGTTTTCACATATAGAGGCAACAAGAATATTGTAACCAAGATTTTGTAAAAATCAAATTGGAAGAAAAGAGTGTCCATGGAGTTTCTTACTCGTTCTTGTCCATAGAGACCTACGCTTTGGAATGAGCAACTAGCTTCAATTTTTAAATGTAACTTCTTGACAATTCAAAAGTGCCTGTAAATGGTCTAATTGAAGTAAATGCTTTGACTTTGGCAATTCAACCTTTTATTAGCAACGAACTCTAAGTTATGTTTTTTCTCACCGTTGCTAGGCATTGACAGCGCAACTCATTTCACTTTAGCTTAATTCACCGAGGGGATTTTTTTCAGAATAGCGCTACTGGTAGGTAACAAGGTAATCAAATTTAAATAGGGAATATAAAATCATCCCATTACGCTGATGTCCACGATGCTGAAAAGTGTTCATTAATTGCCTTTTATAATTAACCGCAAGTACATGAATGGGCCAGTTTGAAATGTTATTAAATATAGCCGGTCATGTTAACCGCGGTACTTTGTTTCCTTTTAATTTTCGAATTTAATTAATTATTGTCGTAGGTAACGGCGATAAGTCGAGATTAATATTTTGGGAATAGCTTTTTTTTTGCTGGCCTCCCCCCAATTTTAGGCACGGGACTATGTTCTAGTTTAAAAGATATGGGTGTCGGTGTCATTACAGGCTTATAAGATAGCTTTGGCTCTGGGATAGCAAGGCTTTTGCAAGGCTTCTGGTATTACAGACGTCTGTAGGTGGCGGTGACCTCTTAATATCAGGTGGGCTGTCGCTGCATATTTGCTATACAATGTCTTAAATGATCCACTTCTCTAGCTGTTTTTCCTCATCTTGGCAACTCTCTAGACAGCCATTCAAAGCATCCCACCACCTTCTCCATGGTCTGTCGTTACTTCCCCGGAGTCGCTTTAGCTATGCTTTAATCCTGCCGGGGCTGCGGGTTGTTCGCAAGAGATACCGCGCCCCCGGAACGCAAAGGGCACAAGAAGGAACATGGGTGGGTTTTAGTCAGTAAAAGTCTGACACTCCCTCCCGCCCCGCCCAGGGCGGGAGAAGTTATTTGATAATTTCCCACCCACCAAAAAAAAAAAAAAACAAAAAAAAAAGGTATGCATTCATAGTTCTTAGGCATTCGGCTCCGACTGCTAAGTGTGGGGTCCTGGGTTCGATTCCTAGATAGGGCAAAGATTGTTATTGGGTTTTTCAAATCGAAACAATAAGTTTTACAAAGGAAAAATATTTAAAAAAAAAATTTGATATGAGACCTTTTGCCTCAACTCTTCATTGATGAGGAGGAGATACCCAACAGAAGAAAAACATCTTGCCGAAGTCACACATCGTGCCACTCCATAAGTTAGGGCAATTCCGAAATATGCACGTTTATTCTAAAATAGGTCTAATAATAGCTACCTACGGGGTATCGGGGTTCTACAGTCCATATCGTCTCCATCTCTGAGACGTAAGACTATTCTAAGGAACCTCATTAGTGTTATTACAGTAAGTAGTCCCTCGGTGTTCGTTTGCTAACTATTTGTTAGCGTCACCTGTTGAGTCCGTTGCGGCACGTGATTCTTTAGGACGAGAATCGTACTTGAGAAGCGCTAGTAATATGTGGGTAGGATAGCTGATGTTAAAACTGCTATAAGTGCTCATGTGATACCCCCCCCCTCCCCCTATTACATCAGACCTAAACATACCAGCGAACTGTGAGTGTACATTGGTTACACCGCTGCCTGACCCTTCGGGGAAAACAGGCGTGATGGAATGTTTATGTTTTATTTGATACCACCAAGCAACGGATATACTTTTTAAGAGCTGTCAAAACGCGTCCCCCCATAGATTTTGTATGGCTATAATAAACAGCGACGTCATTTATTTGCCAATCAATTATACCTATAAGTCTAAATATAATAAGTCAATTGACTAACTATTATTAAATTTCAAAACATCAACTTTACAGTTAATTGAAAATTAATCAGGAATTCACGGCTAAAATAAAACCTTATTAACCCCCGCCACAAAAACGACGGGGTGTTATAAGTTTGACGTGTCTGTCTGTGCATCATAGCTCCCGAACGCATGAACCGATTTTGATTTTGTTTTTTGTGTTTGAAAGGTTAATAAGTCGGGAGTGTTCTTGTTTGATGGAAATCGGTTCAGCGGTTTCAAAGTTATCAGCTCTTTTGTTAGCTACGGTAGTGACATTTTTCTTCTGTCGGGGGTTACTTAAAATTTTTGATTTTGTTTTTTTTTTAGAGAAGTAGTATGTTGGAATTATTGGTTAATGGTGATTACCTAATGTGCTGGCACCGGTAGCTCGATAGCATAAGACCCGGTGTCCACCAAAGCGGAGAGGAGAGGAGATGTCTCGCACAACCAATCGGTATGAGTTATTTCACATCTCACCGCTTAGTTTCAACACAACACAGCATCCTATTGGTTGTTTACGAGACATCTCTCCTCTCCGCTTTGGTGGATTCCGGGCCTAAAAGTGTGAAAAAAGGTATAAAGTTAATATGGAGTTGTTTTTTTAATACGTCATAGTTCATACTCGTTTCCTAAAGCACAAACTTAATTACCAGCTGATTCCAACAAGTACTTCAACCATGAATACTCATATAACATTAAAAGCCGAGATTCCTTTGACGAAATTAATTTCACGCTTGACGGACTCAGGAGCGGGTGTCAAGAACATGAGGCCGGCCACAAAGAACCTGTGCCTTAGATTACCCTCTCATTATAACAACGGGTTCTAACTTTAGTCCAAATTTTAAACCTTCAACCAGGTGTTGTAATTGGAACTTATTTCGTTGCTGATAAAGTTCTAAAAGCAAAAACTGAGTTTCAAAACTGGTCTAAATTGCCGGTTTTGTATTTTGAGCTTAACAGTATTTTGAATAAAGCTCCCAATCCAAAGAATATTACCGTCTGCGTACTTGCAAGGTACTATATTCTTGTATTCTTTTTATAAATAAAACATTTCGTATTAGTTACCTTAATATTTAGCCAGTGAGCTTATGATGCTTCGTTGACCCAAGACCTCTAGCGTAGCAGTCGCGCTTAAGACCACTAGGCTAACGAGGCAGTTACAAAAGTACATAATAACTAAAATTATCCATACTAATAAATATATTACTTTATTCAATAATATGCATAAAACATATCTACTTACACATATATACATACATACTTATGTCCTTACATATAAAATACATAATAATATCTTATGTAAACAATAAAAAGGAGGATTACGAGCTACAATTTACTTTGCGGCAGAAGTATCTTCTTACAGCACGTGGCAGTCCGTGATTGCACGTCACCGAAGCCAAGTCTCATTAGTAAAAGGACAAGAAGTCAGGTGTAATTGTCACAATTAGTGAGGAGCAGTCGTAACTGTCGTGTGAAGGGACAAACTTCTAAAGGACGAAGATGGCGGATCGTGTTTGAGTCACGTGCCGGGTCTGGAAGGTTCTTTAGTAACGATGTTGTTGCAACTTTTTTGTTCTACATTAATTTTTTTTCTGTTGGACTTTTCTTGTTTAAATTTTTTACTGGGACTGTTCTACCATCACGCCGGTATTCCCCGAAGGGTTAGGCAGAGGTGTGCCAATGTACACCCATAATTCGCCGGTATGTTAAGGTCCTATGTAATAGGGGGCGAGCCTGTTGCCATTAACCGGGCACAAATCCTAACTCCGAGCTGCTGCTCGGACTGTTTTACTTCTCTCTCTTTGTCTTTTAGAAAAAAAAATGCATACCTGAATCTTAAAACAATAAATAATTGTCTACACTAGCTCTGACGCCGAAATAGTCGGAAATCAGGGAAGCAGGCCTGTAATTGCATTCCATAATAATATCTAAATATACATTCCATGACATTAAAAGCCACTCTAATAGACAGCATCCTTCCTGCAGCATCTATAAAGGGTCCGTGTTAACCTGATTCGGTTTCACATTACCCGTCTAATGAGGTCTCGACGTCGCCATTAAAGCTCTGGCGCTGGTTCCAAATAGACTGCACGTGCGTAACAGGATCCCACTTTTATTTTTAATAATTTTTACACGCGCTGGTTCAACTTATCTTAGCTTTAACTGATTTGACACGTGTAGGTTTAACACTTCAATGTCTTAAGGAAATCTGGTGACACGGTTAACTGAGTAAGTTTATATTAAACTTGGTTGGGGTTAGCTTCTAGCTAAGTATAATTCGGCACCTAGTTTCTAGACTTTTGGGCTTCTGTATACACATAGCGCAATTAGGGTTGATAGGTTTAGTTTGGTCCTTAGGACCGACAGCGACAGTGGTTTCGAAGCTAGAAGCAATGAAGGAGCGGCCATGTATCACAAATTATCCATTACTAGCTATTTACTTCGCGTAGTCACCCGCGTTCAGTTACGTCTTTGGTTGCTGCTCCGCTCCCATTGGTCGTAGCGTGATGTTCTATACGTATAAACCTTTCTCTTGAATCACTCTATCTATTCACTACAACTATTCTATTAAGTTCTAAAAAGCCCTCATTCAATGCATTTTTATGCTTTCTTGTTCTGTCCCACTTCTAGGTACGGCTTCCCCTTTCATGTGAATAGCGTATTCAATCTCGACACATGCTCACTTCGTATGACAAGAAAAGGCGGGAACAATAAGACGCCATTACTTTTGACAGCTGTTCTGTAACTTGAATGTCACAAGAAAGCGATTCAGGAACACGTTGAAAGTTATACGATATGGGTGTTGAGCATTTAAGAGTAAAATAAAAAACGTGACGTTTCCCTGGAAATTATTATTTTCGACATTGTTTACTGCAAGACCGTCATAAGAAAAAAGGACGTAATTACACAACTTAAATTACCCGATTTTCGACCTTAAATAGTAATTACTTACAGTCGGAGATCGATTACTTCGTTTGTCGTGTAATTATGTCCTTTTTCTTATGACGCAGAATTATCTTGTGTCGCTTGTGAAAAAGTGTTTCGTGACAATTGATAAGCTTGCAGTTTTATTGTTTATGCCTTTTACAATTTGTGATGTTAGAATGCGATAGTGCTATAAGCCAGTTGAGTGTTAGAAAGAGATGTTACTAACTGTTAGATTGCGTCTGATGGGTAACTATAGGACATACATACTATCACGCCTGCATTCCCCGAAGGGTTAGGCAGAGGCGTACCAATGTACACCCACAGTTCGCTGGTATGTTTAGGTCCCATGTAATAGAGGGCGAGCCTATTGCCATTAACCGGGCACAAATCCTAACTCCGAGCTGCTACTGAGAATTTCATAGAAAAATCCAATAATAGTTTTTGCTTGACCTGGGAATCGAACTCAAGACCTCTAGCGTAGTTAGTCGCTTTTAGGACCACTTTTTTTTTTTTTTTTTTTTTTGGTGGGTGGGAAATCATCAAATAACTTCTCCCGCCCTGGGCGGGGCGGGAGGGAGTGTCAGACTTTTACTGACTAAAACCCACCCATGTTCCTTCTTGTGCCCTTTGCGTTCCGGGGGCGCGGTATCTCTTGCGAACAACCCGCAGCCCCGGCAGGCATCGGCCCTCAGTGGCCCCTTCCTTTTGCTGACATCTCTTTGAGGCGCGCGTGGAACACGAACGCGCCGTCGACACGGCCTGTCGTTATGCAACGTAAGGACGGTGAGCTACCCATTGCTCACCGTCCACAGGCCAGTATCTACGGTGGCCGGGAGTCGTCTCGCGGCTCCCGACGTCCGGAGCGTCTACCGCGGCGGCTGGGACGGGAGAACCGCTGTCTCAACCGTCCCGCCGCCTCCTTCTCAAGCATTACTGCCTCGCAGAAGGAGGCGACTGCATCCCATTCCCTCTCGCTCCGGACCATGGCTTGCACCAGGGCCGGACGCGAGAGTTCGCCGCCGCCGATGGCCGCCACGAGGACTCGGCGATGCTCCGCCCAAGCGGGGCATACCGCCACGGTATGCTCCACCGTGTCCTCGGGGCGATCCACACAATGGTGACACCCGGTTTTAGGACCACTAGTCTACCGAGGCAGTTAACAACTATAGGTAGGTTAGGTAACTATAGGAACAGTAAAATAATACTCTTTTTATAGTTGTTTTCATTGGTTAGAATTCCGCCACAGTCAAAATAGTTACGTGTGCACAATAACAGGTGGTAAATTATGATTTATTAAAAAAAAAACTTCTTTTTCTGAAAACGCAATACCTAGACTATCAAAATGTATGGAATAGCATTTATTTCTTATTATCCGATGAAAAATGTTCACCATGGAGGGTCTAGAATCGATACTAAATCCATGGTAAAACTTGTCGTTACGCTATCTCTTCTACTCCGTATCGCTATCAGAGATAAATAACTTTAATCTCATCAACTTAAGCTTGATGTTCTCAATTTAAACCAATACAATGGGTACTATCAATGTCAAAGTCTAACCAAAGCAGGCTTATTATTGCGGTCATCTAAAGCGGTGGGTTGGTCCTTTTGGAATCAAAGGACCAAACGCGGGGACCGAACCGATTTCTTGCTTCGCTCAGCTCACGTCACCCGTGTTTGAAGTACTGTAAAAAGACTGTTAGTAGTACTCTTTGACAAGAAAAATGAAATGAAAAAGGGAATGCTTTTGAACGTAAAGAGGTCAGCTTTTGAGATGTTATATAAGAGACTCACTGCGCCGCGTGGACTATTATTTAGACGCACCAAGATCAGAGAGGAACGTTGCATTTTATAATGTCTGTCTGTTTATTTGTTACGCTTTAACGGCTAAACCACTGAACTGATTTTGATGTTGGTACGAAGTGAGCTTTAACTTGAAGTATGGACATAAGTCGGCTTTTATTGGCCAATGAACCAATGTGGTTTTTATCAATTTCATAAGTATGCAGATACTTCTTAAGTTTAGCTTGGACATCACTGACATCAGAGAACAAGACATCGTGAGGAAACTTGGACGTGTAAATAAATTTAAATCTGAAATTATCAATCCGCTTTGAACATGGTTATTAATGCTCATACCTTCTCTGTATGAGAAGAGACCTTTGTCCTGCAGTAGGACAATAATAGACTAGTATTCATCATCATCATCATCATATAAGCCATTAGATGTCCACTGCTGGACATAAGCCTCCCCCATAGATTTCCAAAAGGGCCAGTTGGAAGCGGCCTGCATCCAGCGTCTTCCTGCGGTCTTATATTATTTTGTACTAGTTAAAAACAACTTCAGCGTCTTTTGATAGTATTCTGTCTAAAAACAAAACTCCATCTTCTTTCCTTGGATAGATTAACATTCATGGTACAGTTTTCAAATAACAACTTTGATATTATTCTCACCGTATCCAACTTTATGTTTAACTCATTGATAAGTTTTGACTTCGCTGGTAATCTGAGTGCAAGTCGCATTCACAACTTGGTTGAACTTAAGCAAACTTTACATAACTTTGAAAACTTGAGTGGTATTCACACTGGTCGATTTACATGATATATTCAACTCTATTGACTTTGAAATGTGTGCACTACTTAGATGCTTTCGGTTGTGTTTTGACCCGAAAATTTATGTAGGTTGGGTCAATGAACTTACAGTAAGTTTATTTTGAGATCCTCGTAGGTTTCGTGGTCGCAGAGCGCTTGGTCCTTGGGTTCGCAGGTCGGGCCAAATGTTATTGGGTTATTCCATGGGAAATTACTCACTAGCAGCCCGCTGTTTAAAAATTGGTAGTGTAACACCTCCGCGACTCGGAGAGTACGTAAAGTCCAGCGCCTTATTGCTTACCTGTCGTGTCATATAGCCGTCACATTGAAGACGGAGTGCACCTGGTTTTGCGCAGACATGTGTGCACTGTAATATCTTCTACATCGGCATATGGCTAGTCTCTTTGAGATTGATCATTGAGATTCGCCGCCGTGACCGAATTTCATTTTTGTAGTTTTTTTTATTACTAGTCTATGCCCCCGACTTTACCCGCGTGACTGTTGATTTTCTGCGGGATTTAAATTTTATTGAGCGAAACCATATTTCCTTTTCTTAAATCAAAGGAAGTTAAGTTATTCCTTAAACATCAGCTATCTGCTAGTGAAACTCCCGTCAAAATCAGACCGGCCGTTTCGGAGATTAGCCGAAACAACAGATAGACAAACATTTTTAAATTATTGTTTTTTTTCTTCCGCGTAAAAACTCATTATTTTGTCACTACAACCGGATACTTTTTATTTATTTGTATAGATTTGGAAGCTATATCTGACGCGTATGTATGATGTGTTGATCAAGTACCTATCTGACAATATGTCAACACATCTCCTGTCACAAGTAAAGCGTCAAGGTACATTTTTGGATGAAAGCCTAATGTTGTCCCATTTCTTATTTTCGGATCTTGGCAATAAATTGTTATTTTTATTTTCTGGTGATGTCCCTGTGGTTAGGGCGCCTGCCTCTCTTGCTTGAAGTTATGGGTTCAATATCGGGCAAGTACCGATGCGACTTTTCCAATTCATATGTACATTCTTAATTTATTTTGGCCATCACTGACTGATTGGTGGATAGAACACATACCACATTTGATATAATTAATTATTCAGATGTAATTAATTGATATATTGAGAGATTGTGCATTGACACGTCGCAGAGCTAGGTCAGTTAATTAATTCAATATGCTGTCTATGTTTGATTAACGGACACAGAATCCTAACTGTATCTATCGTTGCTTTGTAACAAATATCTAAATGATCTATATTCAACAACATACCATCACGCCTGTATTCCTCGAAGTGTTAGGCAGAGGTGTACCAATTTACACCCACAGTTCGCCGGTATGTTTAGGTCCCATGTAATAGGGGGCGAGCCTATTGCCATTAACCGGGCACAAATCCTAACTCCGAGCTGCTACTGAGAAATTCCAAATGGAAAAACCCAATTATACTTTTGTGCTCGACCTGGGAATCGAACCCAGGACCCCATGCTCATCAGTCGCGCTTGCGACCACGAGACCAACGGGGCAGTCAATATATTGTTTATGTTATTATTATTTTATTTATTTTTCTATTATTATTTAGTCTATATTCAGAAATGCATATTGAAGGACGCTATGAAAGATCTCTAAAATAATAGAAAGGTCTTTCATAAAAAACCGGCCAAGTGCGAGTCGTTCTAAATAAAAATGTAGTTTTCTTGTAAAATTAGGGATGGCCTTAAATATATGTATATACATATATATATATATATATATATATATTATTATTTGTTGTTATATCAGAAATATTAAAACACACTCTGTGAATTTCAACTCTCTATTTTTTACAGTTCATGATATACACCGGTGACAAACAAACTGACAGACTGACGGACAGCGGAGGCTTAGTAATAGGGTTCCTATGACACCATTTAGTACTGAATCCTAAAAAAATATAAAAACTTACTGAAATAAAATCAAACGCAATTCCTCTTTCTATTTCATATCGATTTACAGTATGTTATCGATACTCTTGTCGCTGCTAGTGATGAGACTTTGACAGCTGTCAATACAATCCGCATTGGTACCGTTAGACATATCTCCCCCGTAGGGAAAAATGTTACACTGCTTTGAAAACATGAGTGTTTTAATACATACGTAATCATGATACCTGTATACCTGTCTATTTACTTATGACGTCATTGGGCTGGAAGTAGTGGTACTACGCCGGGAGTGTACTTATTGAAATTTTTTATAGAGGCTTTCTTAACGAAATGGGATTAGTTCCGCCAAAACTAACCAAACCACATCAAGATTTCTTCTAAACTACGAATTACTCGAAAAAAAAATTTTTACTGGCTTCTGCCAGCAACTTCGCTTGCGTGGTTTTTTTTACCCGCGTTAAGTTACTTCTTTGGTTACTGCTCCTCTCCCGTGTGCCGTAGCGTGATGTTATAAAACCTAAAGCCTTCCTTAATAAATGTACCATCCAACACAAAATTTTTTTTTTTCAATTCAAACCAGTAGTTCCTGAGATTAGCGCGTTCAAACAAACAAACTCTTCAGCTTTGTAATAAATATTTATTTATGCAGAAATATTTTTTTCCTTTGCCTATTTTGCCTTAGCTACACCACGCGTAGCATATAAGAAGTAACGTTCCGCGATAAATGGGCTATATGAAACAAGATTTTTCAAATCGGGCCAGTTGGTCCTGAGATCAGTACGTTAAAACAAAGAAACAGTTTGAAATTGAAAAATCATATCAAATGCATTTATAAAGACTCCTTTTACCACTTACCTATGTGTTATGATAGCCCTCTACCAGTGTCTTCGTCAGTCATGTTCCCTTCTTTTGTTTTCTCTTCCAACTTTGAAGGTACTTCATATCGAAATCTCAAAGATATTATCTAATGACGAGACCCTTATTTCAATAAAGAGCAATGAACGATACGTATCATTTGATAAACTTTACCTTTTTGAAGAATACGCAATTTTGTGTACTACGCTTTTAATAGATTTGTAAATGTGTGCGTAACTTTGTCGATGTGTTTGTTGTGGGACAATATGTACATGTGTGTGTGTGCTCACTGAATCAGGTTTGTTCAACTTTTAGTCAAGTTTTAGTCAGAAAAGTTGAAAATGGAAAAAGTTTTGTCGACGTCTTTTCGTGTTCCATATTCAAACGTCGGTTCTAACTTTTTCGGCAATCAATGTTGATACTTGTTTGTGTATGTTCGTATTGTTATAATGTTGTTTTTATTAACATTATGACTAGGTATATTAATACCTTCCTGTGACTTCGTCCGCGTGGCTTATTTCACCCGCGTTATGTTACGTCTTTTGGTTTTGCTCCTCTCCCGTGCGCCGTAGCGTGATTTTATATAACCTATGTTACTTAGGAATAATGTAAAACTGGTTAAAATCGGTCCAATAGTTTTGGATCCTATACGTTACAAACAAAAAAATCGTTCCTGTTTAAATTATTATAAGTATAAACTAGCTGATGCCCGCGACTTCGTACGCGTTCACTATTTTATTTTGTTTTCAATTTTGTTTTAGCATAACCCTCTTTTTTTAAATTAAAGTATAAAAAAATAGTGTTAGTTACTTCTTATAACATTAGCTACCTGCGAGTGAAAGTCCCGTCAAAATCGGTCCAGCCGTTTCGGAGATAAGCCGGAACAAAGAGACAGACAGACAAAAATTTTGTTGTATGTTAGTAATGTATATACTTTCATATGCATTTAGTGAAAAGCTTGTAATTTGAAATTACAAATAGACCCTTCAATTTTATTTATTTGTATAGATTCAGTCTCAATCCACATTTCATCCTACAATAACCCACTTTACAAGCTTCCAAACGGCCCATAAGAGGCGCGGTTCCGATTTGATATACCACAGACCGAGTTTCGTGTGACCTAGTTTAAAATTAAAAGAGAATCGGGCCAAACCCCTTTTGATCTTTTTTTATTTCTTTACGTGTGTAATGAACGCCATTGTAATATTTATACAGCGTGTTACGGAAAGGGTATATAGATACATATCAAAAACACAGATTCTTTTGGTGTTAACAAACCACATAGTAACCCTTTTTTTAATACCTAAACTCACAAATTATAAAGTTAAGAAATATTTAAACAAAAAATCAAATGTTTCCAATGGAATTCTATGTACACATCACTACACCAAGTCAGCTGGTCGGTGTCAATAAACTACACACAAACATACAACTCCGTAAAAGGTTTGTTTCTCCTGACACGTTTGTTATGATTTAAAGTTAATACAGTGCCAAAATAAAAAAAATATTATGAATTATCAAATTTATTGCTTTTGAGTTGAATATTTTTAATGGAGATTCAGTACCGGATACACTCTTCACCCCTTTTGTATGGATCTACCTTTTCGAAACACGCTGTATATTCAAAACAATACCAGCCTTTTTTTTGGGAGGTGGGAAATCATCAAATAACTTCTCCCGTCCTGGGCGGGGCGGGAGGGAGTGTCAGACTTTTACTGACTAAAACCCACCCATGTTCCTCCTGTTATTGTCCTACTGCAAGGCAAAGGCGTCTTCTGATACAAAGAAGGCACATTATTGTAATACATACATACACATACATACCATCACGCATGTATTACTGAAAAGCACGTATAGCCGTTGGTCCCGGCTGTCATTCGTAGATTTTTGACAGTCGTTACGGATAGTCAGAAGCTAGGAAGTCTGACAACCAGTCTAACTAAGGGGTATCGTGTTGCCTAGTTACTGGGTTGTGGGGGTCAGATAGGTAGTCGCTCCATGTAAAACACTGGTATTCAGCTGCATCCGGTTAGACTGGAAGCCGACTCCATCATAGTTGGGAAAAGGCTAAGCAGATGGTGACGTGAAAAATCATCAATCTTTTCACGCAAATATGTATATATGTAAATCTATACATGCAATAACACTTCCGACTAATTCTACTTTCAAACAAAATGAAAATCGGTTCATGCGTTCGGGAGCTACGAAGCCACAGACTCACACAAAAAGACAGACACGTCAAACTTATAACACCACGTCGTTTTTGCGTCGGGGGTTAAAAAAAAAACGAATAAAAAAGTTGCAACTTTGACCTTCAATATCTCTAGTGTAACCAGAAGCTTTCCAGGTATGATTCAGAACAAAAAAATAATCGCAGTGATGAGAAGAACTTGTTGCTTTGAAGAAGCTTTGAACTTTGTTGCACAACCGTGACGTGAGGAGCCGTGACGTCATAGCGAGGTTTTATTAAAAGACTCTTCACGGATAAATATAGAAGCGGGTTCCATTTTAAAAATTTTGTCATTAAAAGGCTTCCCTTCATCTCTTTGAGACTGAAAAATTACGTTATAAGGTAACATTTTCACGAAAAGAGCCTCCGCCCACGTCCGACTTTTTGTAGGACCGATTATCGGACCATTAAATAAATCCATAGTTTCGAGGACCGACTTTTTGTAAGATCGATTATCGGACCTTTCAGTTTACTATTATTAGTTTAGTTTATTTATCCATAGTTGCGAGGACCGACTTTATGTAGGACGTGTGCGTTTGTATATTAGAATTCATATGTTCCATTCTCTCTGACAAAAAATCGGTCGTCGATTGTCTGATGTGGGCGTGCAGCGTAGGTCTCTCCGGACATGACCGACATTTTGTAGGACCGATTATCGGACCGTTCAGTAAATCCATAGTTTCGAGGACCGACTTTTTGTAGGAGTATGCGTTGATAAATTAAAATAAGAATGTTCCATTCTCTCCGACAAAAAAATCGGTCACCGATTGTCTGATGTTGAGTTGTTTAATCATGCTAATCTCTGTTTTCCTATTTTTAGATTTTATTAAATTTTTATCTAATAACTTTGTTAGCCAGTTGTTAAACGTTATTGTGGTCTCCTACAAGCGAAGGAGTACTCCTGCTTATTAAATCTTGTAATATAAATATTTATCTACCTACTAAAGTTACCCTATGTCCGTTTCCCGATAAAGTATATGCAAAATATCAAGATGATCAGTTCAATAATTTAGGCGTGAAAAGGTAACAAACAAACATACTTACTTTCACATTTATAAGATTAGTTAGGTTGTATACAATTGTGTTGTACATAAATAACTGCATCATTGATATACATCATCATCTACTTAGCTTTTTCCCAACTATGTTGGGGTCAGCTTCCATTCTAACCGGATGCAGCTAAATACCAGTGTTTTACATGGAGCGACTGCCTATCTGACCTCCACAACCCAGTTACTGGGTAACACGATACCTCTTGGTTAAAGCGGTTGTCAGACTTCCTGGCTTCTGACTATCCGTAACGACTGTCAAAGATCTACGAATGACAGCCGGGACCAACGGCTTTACGTGCTTTCCGAGACACGGGGGTGTCACACCACCAACTTCCAAACTCCCAGGCTGTTACTGAGCAAATCCTAATGGAAAAACCCAATAACACTATTTGCCCGACCTGGGAATCGAACCCGGGACCCCACAAACATCAGTCGCGCTTGCGACCATGAGACCAACGGGGCATCATTGATATACATCGCCGGTATATTTTCCTATACACAATTATTTTAATATGAAAAAATTGCCTCTCGAAGCAATTATTTTTATTAATGAAAATCGGCACATTATGCATGTAATAATTCATTAGCCATCAATTTCATTTACAGCCTTGTTTTTATAATACGTTATTTATTTTTCCATCGTAATGAAAACCACCCGTTCACCAAGATTTTCCCGTAGCAAGCCTATAAACCAATCACAAAGCATAAAATGTTTAATGAGAATAATAATATCAGCCTATTATCGTTGCACTGCAAGGCAAAGGCCTCTTCTCATACAGAGAAGGCACGAGCATTGATCACCACGCTTGCTTAGGGCGGATTGGCGAATGCTTAGGTAATTGTTAACTGTACAGTACACTGCACGCTACAGTAAAGGTCTTGGGTTCGATTCGCAGGTCGAGCAAAGTGTTATTGGGTTTTTCTATGAAATTCTCAGTAGCAGCTCGGAGTTAGGATTTGTGCCCGGTTAATGACAATAGGCTCGCCCCCTATTACATTGGACCTAAAAAAACATATCAGCGAACTGTGGGTGTTGTTGGTACACCTCTGCCTAACCCTTCGGGATATATAGGCGTGAGGTATGTTATGTGTGAAGTAGGTAGTTGTTAACTCAAGATACCAACAATATACGAGTACCAATATGCCAATACTACGCAAATCTATCTTTAAATTACCTTTCCGGTTCCGGATAAAGAAAATGGAATATTTATTTATATCAAAGTCAGAAAATTTCTGAAATAATGTTGAAACTCACAAACAATTCCAACCACTTTTACATTGTAAATAAATAATTGTGCCAACCCTGGAAACCTTTTAATTTGATTCCAAGAACCCAACAATAGGGGTGTGCCAAAAGCAAAAATGCGATTTGGGAAAAGGATTAACCCAAATCAATCATTTGGAATAGCATTTACTTGATTTGATTGGTGTTATTATTTAAATAGAAACCATGTTTTTATTTATTATAGCTTTTGATTGGCTGTTAATTTTGATTTCATTATGCGAGGTACTCATTGGGGTTTTCCATAACACTTTCAACCCTATAACCTTTGGACGGAAGGATATTGTTTTTTGTATCAGGAGAACAATTCAAGTAACATCACAAAAGCATTTTTATTTTTGTCTGTCTGTTTGTTCCAGCTAATTTCCGAAACGGCTGGAGCGGGTTTAACGGGATATCGGCAGATAGCTGATGTTACAAGGAGTTAATTATGCTGTTTTTATTTTTGAAAAATAATTAGGGTTCTGTACAAAAAAAATTAAACCAATATTTATATTTAACAACAGCAACAACATACCATCACGCCTGTATTCCCCGAAGGGTTAGGCAGAGGTGTACCAATTTACACCCACAGTTTGCCGGTATGCTTAGGTCCCATGTAATAGGGGGCGAGCCTATTGCCATTAACCGGGCACAAATCCTAATTCCGAGCTGCTACTGAGAAATTCCAAATGGAAAAACCCAATAATACTTTTTGCTCGACCTGGGAATCGAACCCAGGACCCCATGCTCATCAGTCGCGCTTGCGACCACGAGATCAACGGGGCAGTAAACCAATATTTATATTTAAACCAGTAAATTTAAACAATTATATTAGTCGCCACGAGTCGTGAACACAAACGTTAAGTTAATTTTCAGATTGTTGGGTTCTTTTCAGGGTTTATTTTGCCGCCAACGGTGCATTCGATTGGTCCGTCAGTGAGATCGTTCGCGTGCAGCGTCAGCGGCACAAAAAACCCATAAAGGAAAAAAACTAACTAGACACTTATGCTCACGACTCGTGGCGGCTACTTTACGTCAAAATGACAAATGTCCGCCATCGTCTCTGACTGAATAGCATTTAAAATGAACATGACACGAGCCTCAATGACATTTTGTTTTAGCATATTTTATTAAAGTTGTATGAAGATTGCGAGGGTTAAAATATGCGGATATGTTCGCTGAGGCCTTGGCCTCGACAGGCGTGATGTAAGCTAAGTATGATTGCAATTCGCCTGGACTGTGTGTACGTGTGTCGCTGCTGTGCCATCTCGTCGCATGAGTTGTCGCACCTATGATCCACGGTTATTTGTATTGTATACAAGAGAATCGTCCCGGCTTCGCACGGGTGCTTTTAGGCATTTTCGATGGATTCTTTGAATTTTTCCATTCATATAAACCTTATCAGGGGGATCAGGGTTGAGCAAAATTTGACATTTGTTTTATCTATGAAATTATCAATAGCAGCTCGGAGTTAGGATTTGTGCCCGGTTAATGGCAATAGGCTCGACCCTATTATATCGGACCTAAGCATATCGGCGAACTGTGGGTGTACATTGGTACACCTCAGCCTAACCCATCAGGGAATACAGGCGTGATGGTATTTATGTATATTCGGGAAATGTGTTCGTAACACAACAACAGAAGAATCGGCCAAATCGGTCCAGCCGTATTCGAGTTTTGCCCCTAGCAACACATTTAGCAATTCATTTTTATTTATACAGATTGTAGAGAAAACTTAATTAGCGGCGTTGAGCGGTTTTTGGTAGGGGCAAAATTTACGGGTTCGTGTCACTAACATGCTATTTTGAACGCGTCACCGACACGCTAGTGTAACATTAAATTTTCACTTCTCTCATTAATCCCCATTTCTGCTTATTTTTAAAAGAAAATTGTCCTTCAAAATCGTTAATAACTTAATTCCAGGCATACTTTAAAAGTGCCAACTTAATTAACAATATAAATTACCATAAAAACTATAAAATAAAACATTGTCTAAACAAAAATTAATAAGTAAAGGGTTTATAAATAATCCATCGCGATTAACTCAGCATTGAAGATATGAATAATTGAAAGAATAAATTACTAAAGATTATAATGTATTCGGGACTTAATTGTTGGGTCTACGGACTTTTTATTTATTCACGTCCAAAGGTGATTGGACTAATGTTGGGATGCCAACCTGTATAAGATATAGAAATTAATATTTGTTGGTTAAATATTGGTATATTTTCTTTCAACCTTAACTGAGCATTTTTTTTTAAACCTTGATCTGCATTAGATTGTTTTCTGTATCGGTACGTTTAAAACACACCATCACGCCTGTATTCCACGAAGGGTTAGGCAGAGGTGTACCAATGTACACCGACAGTTCGCCGGTATGTTTAGGTCCTATGTAATAGGGGCGAGCCTATTGCCATTAACCGGACACTAATCTTAACTCCGAGCTGCTGCTGAGAATTTTATAGAATAACCCAATACACTTGGCTCGACCTGGGAATTGAACCCTAGACCTCTAGCGTAGCAGTTGCGCTTAGTATGAGTAGGCTAACGAGGCAGTTCGTTTACAAATATATAAACTCACATACACACCCAACCACACGCGGAAGAGCTATTAGTATATGGATTTTGTAAGAAACCAATGTCACCTTCCATTATCCAAGGCTTTATACAAAAATAATATTAAAAAAATTGAGTTACCTCCGACAGAAGAATAGAGTACCCAACCACAGCTAAAACAAGTGCTGATAACCTCAAAACGGCTGAACCCATTTTAATAAAACATATCTAAAAACCATCGATTGAAAACCTGCATTTGAATAAAAAAAACCGCATTTATATCGGTTCACCCGTTTAAGAGCTACGGTGCCACAGACAGACACACAGACACGTCAAACTTATAACACCCCTCTTTTTGAGTCGGGGGTTAAAAATTACAAAGACGGGATCGCCCAACTGATACGGCGACCTTTGAATATGACATTTAAATATAAATCGGTGCGGGAATCGAATCCATGATACGCAGCTTTGACTCTCCAGCCAACGTTATATTGTCATTGGTGCGTTTCGGGTTAAATCCTTCCTCAAAGAACAAATCTCATATCACAATTGCCGTAACTACTCTTGAACGTATTGCTATGCGCAAATCCGTTCAGGCGACACATCACCTCCTCACGACTGAACATCAAGGCGTCGGCACTCGCCTTAAACTGTACCCATATGAACCCGCATCATAATATTAGCACATTGTATGGGCGGTTGCACAACAACCCACATTTCCGAAAGTACCCGAAGCGTGAGTAACAAGGGGCGAAGTCTTCAAAAACATGGGATTATTTTGGCCAACCCCTAACTTAGATCCTCGAAATTGCTTCTCGTTGTGTCGATAAATTTTTTGAGGCTTATTTGGTTTTTATTTTGAACTAGCTTGTGCTCGCGACGTTGCCCGCATAAATGACGGTTATATTTAAAATTTAATCATGATTCGAAAAACTGCCTCATTGGCCTAGTGGTCCTAAGCGCGATTGCTACGCTAGAGGTCTTGGGTTCGATTCCCAGGTCGAGCAAAAAGTGTTATTGGGTTTTTCTATGAAATTCTCAGTAACAGCTCGGAGTTAGGATTTGTGCCCGGTTAATGGCAATAGGCTCGCCACCTATTACATGGGATCTAAACATACCGGCGAACTGTGGGTGTACATTGTTACACCTCTGCCTAACCTTTCGGGGAATATAGGCGTGATGGTATGGTATGATTCGAATAACACGTGGCGCATATTATCATGAGAACGTTACTGTTGTTTTTCTTGTGAACTGTACTTTTTAACCCCCGACGCGAAAATCACGTCTGTATGTGGCATCGTAACTCCCGAACGCATGATCCGATACTGATTTTGTTTGTTTTTGTTTGAAAGGGGAATTAGTCGGGAGTGTTCTTAGCTATGTTTGATGGAAATCAGTTCAGCTGTCTCAAAGTTATCTTTGCTTCGCTCTTTTGTTAGCTGCGGTAGGGATTTTTATTCTTCTGTTTTTCGGGCTTAAACGTATATTATACCCGTTTCTGTACATTCGATTCAGTTGTTTAGACGAGAAAAGGTAACAAGCAAAACTTACTTTCGCATGTATAATATTAAAGTTAGGATTGAAGGGGTTATTTATAAACGCTTACCTTGGACGTGGTTAATTGATTTTCGTGATACATTTGCAATTGTAATTTTTTAAATTTTGAAATGTCAGTAATATTGATTACAAAAAAGTGCAAAAAGGCAAGGAGTGTTATTGTAGGTATTTTTCCATTAGAAATTTCTCAGTAGGAGCCCGGAGTATTCGCCCCGAGGACGCGGTAGAGCACACCGTGGCGGTGTGCCCCGCTTGGGCGGAGCATCGCCGGGTCCTCGTGGCTGCCATGGGCGGCGGCGAACTCTCGCATCCGGCCCTGGTGCAAGCTATGGTCCGGAGCGAGGGGTAATGGGAAGCAGTCGCCTCCGTCTGCGAGGCAGTAATGCAAGTGAAGGAGGCGGCAGGGCGGTTGAGGCAGAGAGTCTCCCGTACCAGCCGCCGCGGTAGACGCTCCGGGCGTCAGTGGTGGTGTAACACTCTCGTGACTCTGAAGGCACTTACAGTCGTTGGTCCTGCGCCTCATCTCTCCCCGGTCGCGTCGGATTGCCGTCAGACTATGAGAGTGAGGGAAGAGGCACCTGTGTTTGCGCACACACTTGTGCACTTTAATATCTCCTGCGTACTTGGCTAGTCTCTATTGAGATTGGCCGCCGTACCAAAATAGTTCTGGAGAACATATTGTTAGCAAATAGTACTCAAGTTTTAAATTTTCGTCTTCTTGTCAATAATGCGATGAATATTGATGTACACAATATAATATTCAAATTGAAACTTCTTTCTCGTTTCCATAGAAACCTTCTGTTTAGAACGAGCAACTAGCTTCAACTTTCTAACTGACTTACTTCTTGACAATTCAAAAGTGCCTGTAAATGGTTTATTTGAAATAAATCTTTTGATTTCATTTTATTTGAAATATACTGAGATTGCGAATTTTGACTATCTTATCTATACTAATATTGTAAAGCTGAAGAGTTTGTTTGTTTGGTTGAACGCGCTAATCTCAGGAATAGAAAAATATTTTGTTTTTAATTGAAAAAATATTTTTGTGTTGGTTAGTTCTTTTATCGAGGAAAGCTTTAGGCTTTAAAACATCACGCTACGACACACAGTAGAGGAGCAGTAACCAAAGAAGTAACGTAACGCGGGTGAAAAAAATCACGCGAGCGAAGACGCTGGCAGAAGCTAGTCTTCTATAAGAACTCATATTATTTGATTGAAGTTAAAGAGTATTTTGTTTGATTATTTAAACGCTCTAATTGCTGGAACTGCCAGTCGATTTCAAAAAATAAAACTGTTTAGATATGTAAGCTAGATTAATGAAAAATAGTATAGGTTAGGTTAGGTTAGGGGTGAGGAATGAAACGATACGAAAACGTTGCGGATTAAAAGAGGATGTAGTGACAAAGGTAGAAAAGAGTATGCTTAGATGGTTCAGTCATGTTGAGAGGATGAGTGAAAGGCGACAAACGAAAGGGATTTATATGGCAGATGTGAGTGGCAACGCCGGGAGAGGACCTACCCTTAAAAGACCTACCCTGACCTTATTGGTGGGGTTCTTCGGAAAGGTCGTGAGCGCAGTACTCGTAACCGGCGTGCTTGTATGAACGTGGTCGACGCGAAAGAAGTATGTAAGGATCGTAGCAGGTGGCGTTCTGTGGTTTCTGCCTACCCCCATGGAAAATGGCGTGATTTTATGTATGTAGTGTAGGTTATTTAACATCACGCTACGACCCAAGATAGCGGAACAGTAACCAAAATCGTATACTAATTCGGGTGAAAAACACCACGCAGACGAAATCGAGGGCTAAGAAGCTAGTAAATTAATAAATGTGACGATGAAATTAGGTTCTTAACGTTGTAAAAATAAGCTTTAAATTACTTAATTCTCAATTTCCTTTAGAAACTACACCGGTATCCAATTTCTAAGCAATATCCTTTCTACAGAACATTTTTAAGTTGAACTACCGATCCATTTCTCTCATTTCGAAATTACATTCGCTCGCTGTAAGTAATGTTAAACTATTGTTCTAAATGGAGCCCCTTTTATCACGTCTCAAAGCAGCTATCGTATTTCATTCCCAGAAAACATTTTTAAGTAATTATTTTTCAATCAAAAGCTTTGATTATTACAGAGAAATGGCTTTTGTTCCTTTTCATGGTTGAGACAGCTAATGTTATGGTCATTAATATCGCAACTAGCTATGAACCCCGCGGTGTCACCCGCCTTCAGTGACATGTTTGGTTACTGCTCCGTTCCCGTTGGTGGTAGAATCATGTTTTATAGGAAACCGTCCTCTTGAATCACTCTATCTATTGATGAAAACCGCATTAAAATACATTGTGTAGTTTAAAAGATATATATACAGAGGAAAGATATAGCATACAGAGGAACAGACATCGGGAACTGTACAGAGATATTCATTTAGGCACAAATGATCTGCATTGGTGAAGGTAGGAAAAAAATCTCTGATAATTTAGATGAAGTGTGTTTGAGAAGGCTGTCATACCTACTGATGCTAGGAATTCACAACTCACCTAACGCTCATTATCATTTTCATATTAACTGCACGACGTCCGCTGGACATAGGCTTACCCTAAATAGAGCCACAATGACCGGTCTTGCGCTGCCCGCATCCAGCGTATTTCCGCTACGTTTACCAGGTCGTCAGTCCACTTCGTAGGAAGCTTTCCTTGCACCTTTCGGTACGTGGTCGCCACTCGAGAGCCTTACCACCTAAGCTAAGCGCTAAGTGGAGCTAAGTGGCAATGGGCAGGCCGCTTAGCTCATAGAGTAGACGGCCGTCGGGGTCATAAGTCTCTCGAGTGGCGACCTCACGCTCACTTCACCTAAATAGAAGCTAGCACAATAGCTTTATTAGACCGATAAAAAGATTTATGAATGAATATAGTGGTCGTAAGCGCGACTAGCCTTGGGTTCGATTCCCAGGTCGAGCAAAAAGTGTTATTGGGTTTTTCTTTGAAAATCTTAGTAGCAGCTCGGAGTTGGGATTTGTGTCCGGTTAATGGCAATAGGCTCGCCCCCTATTACATGGGACCTAAATATACCGGCGAACTGTGGGTGTACATTGGTACACCTCTGCCTATCCCTTCGGGTAATACAGGCGTGATGGTATGTGTATATATTCGTGACTCTCTAAATAATAAATCGGCGTGAGATTTCGGTAAACCTATTTCCTAAGCTATTACTACATAAACTCGCAACTGGAACAACAAACACCGAGTGGAAGTACAAACACACTGCGGCGCCAGCCGACGATGCAATTAAAATAAAGTGTTGATTTATTCACAAACTATTAGGTGTTACCGTCCGCGGGTCACGTGATTGCTAAAACATAATCTTTCTCATAAATACTTTGGTTTTTGTATACGGAGTTCCTGGAAAGTAGAAAGTGTATGAAAAGTCGAACGGTTTTATTTTAAAACCATTTTTTTTAAAGTTAGCACATTTTGCCAAGTGCTCAAAGTCAAAGTCAAATCATTTATTTCAATTAGAGGCACTTTTGAACGTCAATTACATGAGAATATTAATAATATTGAATCTAGTTGGCCGTTCCAGAAGGTAGTTTCGTATGGAGAAGAACAGACAAGAACCTCCATACAAACATGTATTACAATAAGTTAGCTTTCTTGTAATCGCTCGTCTTAAAATGTGCTCATTTCGCGAAATAATCATTTTGTCAACCGTTAAATGAAGTGCCCTTTAGAATAAGTGCGCCAATTTGGTTTTTTTTTAACCGAAAGAAGAAAGAGGTTATCAATTCGTCTGTGTGTGTGTTTTTTTTTGTATGTGTGTTAGGCGATATCTCCGTCAATTATGAATCGATTTTGATGATTCTTTTTTTGTTTGATAGGTCATACTTCAAAGATGACTTAAAACCCAAAGTTATTTTTTACTTTTTAGTCTTTGAAGGAGGGTGTGTTTTTTGTTTTTTTTTCAACCTGTACCTATTAGCCCACGGCTGGGCGATAGTCTCCCCCATTACTAGATATTTTTTTATATTAAGTACTTAAAAAAAAAAATATACGTTTGTGAATTCCAATTATGTTTTAAACTACAAATTAAATATTCTGGAGAGTGAAATATGTGTGTTAAAATACTGGATAAAAGTTTATAGAATACTTTTTTTTATATACCGAAGCTTCATTTTCCATCGTCCATAACAAAGATGTATTTCCCACCAAGTAATTCGTAGTTACGGCATGCCTTTTCAAAGCAAATACAATAAATAATGCATGAACATCAAACACGAACGATTCCGGCCGCCATTTTGTTTTTATTTCCGTACCTGTCGTTCCTGTAATGACCTGAATGCCGGAAGAGATCGGCATTAGTGCGAATAGTATCTTTGTAAATGGGTCATAGTACTTATCATTATGATCAGCTTTTACTACAAGACCAAACCGAAAATAGCAGCTAATTCATAAAAACATAAGCGTACCATCACGCCTGTATTTCCCGAAGGGTTAGGCAGAGGTGTACCAATGTACACCTACAGTTCGCCGGTATGTTTAGGTTAGTGTAATAGGGGACGAGCCTGGTACCATTAACCGGGCAAGCTAACTCCAAGCAGCTACTGAGAATTTCATAGACAAACCCAAAAACACTTTTTACTCGACCTGGGAATCGAACCCAAGACCTCTAGCATCTCTAGGACCACTAGACTAACGAGGCAACTAATTCATTTATATTTTACTAGTTACACCGCGTTAGGTTATGTTTTAGATTACTTCTACGCTCTCGTAGGTCGAAGCATGATGGTATATAGCCTATAACATTCCTCGATAAAAGAGCTATTAAACGCAGTAAGATTTATTCAAATCGGAGCATTATTTTATGAGATTACCGCGTTTAAACAAATACACAAAGTCTTTTGCTTACTATTAGTATGGATTTTAAGTAAAGTAAAAAAAGTGGATCCCTGATAAAAGTTGTTCATATTTATGAGTAGCCTACATTTATTATTACTATGTAGGTATATTAGACCTTATCGTTCATTTAAAATAATAATAACAGTATTTATTTATATGTACTTAGTTATTGTACAATGTTCGAAACTATAATGCATATTCTTTTAAAAGAAAAACTCTTGCAAAATCCTCCTTCGTCCTACACGATCTTTATTTTTACTTTTCTTGGAGATACTCTTCTTTATACAGCTTCTGACTGTGTAATACGTCATTCAGTAAAAAACGGTGGCGGACCTTTGTCTAATTCATATTTTTGTAAGTTATGAGTAATTTATTTAATAGCTAAAGTATTCAAAGTAAATATTTTACGTAACTCCCGACAGAAGAATAAAGGTCCCACCCGCAGCTAACAAAAGAGCTGATAACCTTGAAACAGCTGAACCGATTTTGATAAAACATATCTAGGAATCATCGCTGAGAAACCTACATTCAAAAAAAAAACTGCTTTCAAATCGCTTCACCCGTTTAAGAGCTACTGTGCCATAGACAGACACACACACACGTCAAACTTATAACACCGCTCTTTTTGAGTCGGGGGTTAAAAATACATTTGAAAATTGCATAGGTAAAATATTGAAGTAAAATCTTCCTTAGCCACGCTGAGCCATTTTTGGTAAGACCAAAACTTATGGGTTCACATCATCGATGGCATTGTGACGTTAAGTTTTCTGTTCAGTCCCACTGACTGCCTTTTTTACAATTCTGAATTAGGTAGTTTATTAAATTGTTACTTTAAATATTCACAAGTCCAGCAATACCTTAAATAACTATAACTTAATATGTCCTGAGTGTCTCCTTAAATTGTACTCCCTGACATAATGATATGTCAGGTAAATATAGGTAATGTCCTGACATTACCGACATGATCAGACATATTATCATACCTTTAAAAGGAGGATTCCACTTTACCATATACTGTGATAACAACAAATCCATCTTGTAACAGCATCATCTCAACAATTTTGAACCAGACATACAAAAAAATAAACTGAAAAATTGCAACTTAATTCTGTCTGCAGAGTCTAATTATAAAGTCCTAAATATTGACGCTCAGACGTCAGACCGGCTGCACACTCAAGGACAAACAAAGCTTATTATCTTCATACAATGAGGATATTCCTACGGAAAACACAAATAAACGTAGTTCGCTAGTAGTAACGTGTTTACGATTGTTTCTCGAAAACTTTCAGCTGCCAATCACTCCGACAATGATAGTTGTGCGTCAGGTTGGCGTGTTTGAGTCTGCTTTTTATGTATCCGGAATAAGGATGTGCCAATGCTGATAAGATTAGTAAAAGTTGTGCTTTAGTATTGCATCTTATTATTTTTTAATTATGAGGACTACTTTTTACGATTGATTTAAGTTTTGAATCATTCGTATTTTTCATTTATATTTTTTACTAGTTTTTATTTGAAATTTAGTCCGCGTCCTTTCTTTCGATTTCTTTTTTTTTCGTTAGCCTATTCTGCCCCACTTCTGGGACAAGGCCTCCCTCCACTTCTTCTATCCTTCTCGTTTCAGCGCCTCGTCTTTCCAGTTTTGGAGGAATCTGTCCAGTTCATCCCGCCATCACCTTCTTGGCCTGTCGCAACCCCGACTTACTGTCTCGGGGCACCAGCTTTGTTCGTATCCTCATTAAAAAAAAAATATAGCTAATAAAACGTAGCTTCCTACTGTTACCGAAATATTTTTTGGAATCAGACCAGTTGTTCCGTAGATTTGCTTGTTTGTTCAAACAAACAACAATCTCGTCAGCTTGATCTTCAGACTAAATGCTGATATCTTGATCTTTAACTACGCCTAGGCTGCCACAAACTCTGATGACTGATTAATCCCTCGACTACGGAACCATTGACCATTCCCATGAAAAATCCAGCCAAAGCAGCCACATCACTGGCTCATAATCCATCAGTGATTCCAACGATTCCATGTCTATTGTTTTTCTTAGTTAACGTTTAACGTCTGCTTCATGTCAGCCATGTTTTTGTGTTATCAACGTTCGCTGTACGCATGAGTATCGACTTCAATGCCGCCTTACCATCTCGTTTGTAGATCAAACAACATGTTTGTATAGTTTTGTACATTTTATTACGAAATTAATGTGTTCTATTTGATACGATTGCGTAATGGGTTTTTGGTTTAGTTTGGTTTGCGTTATTGTAAAATTATAATCAACATGTTTTTTTTTTTAAGTAACTAGTTTATTCCCGCGTATTTGTTTGCGTGAATATCAGTCATCACAGGTTTGTTTTTGCACACAACGCTAAATATTTTTTAAATAAATGCGGGCTAAATTACTCCTTGGGTTTTAGTCAATAAAAGTCTGACACTCCCTCCTGCCCCACCCAGAGCGGGGGAAGTCATTTGATGAATTCCCATCCCAAAAAAAAAAATATTTGGTAAAAAAGCTATTAGTTTGACATTACAAACAGACATTTCAATTCATTTATTACCTACTGCATCCAGTCCATCCCTGCTGACATTTTAGGACATCTCCCATCCCACGATACGCCTGAAGATTCGCCATCTCCACTACAAAATTCATCTGAACCAATGGCCATTTGTCCTTTGTCAGTATATACTAATACCACATTCGAAATATCTAATTACACATACCATCACGCCAGTATTCCTCGAAGGGTTAGGCAGAGGTGTACCAATGTACACCCACAGTTTGCCGGTATGGTTTTTTTTTTTTTTGGTGGGTGGGAAATCATCAATTAACCTCTCCCGCCCTGAGCGGGGCGGGAGGGAGTGTCAGACTTTTACTGACTAAAACCCACCCATGTTCCTTCTTGTGCCCTTTGCGTTCCGGGGGCGCGGTATCTCTTGCGAACAACCCGCAGCCCCGGCAGGCATCGGCCCTCAGTGGCCCCTTCCTTTTGCTGACATCTCTTTGAGGCGCGCGTGGAACACGAAAGCGCCGTCGACACGGCCTGTCGTTATGCAACGTAAGGACGGTGAGCTACCCATTGCTCACCGTCCACAGGCCAGTATCTACGGTGGCCGGGAGTCGTCTCGCGGCTCCCGACGTCCGGAGCGTCTACCGCGGCGGCTGGGACGGGAGAACCGCTGTCTCAACCGTCCCGCCGCCTCCTTCTCAAGCATTACTGCCTCGCAGAAGGAGGCGACTGCATCCCATTCCCTCTCGCTCCGGACCATGGCTTGCACCAGGGCCGGACGCGAGAGTTCGCCGCCGCCGATGGCCGCCACGAGGACTCGGCGATGCTCCGCCCAAGCGGGGCATACCGCCACGGTGTGCTCCACCGTGTCCTCGGGGCGATCCACACAATGGTGACACCCGGACGTTTCCTCCCGCCCGATGAGGTGCAGGAACCTCCCGAAACATTGCCGGTATGGTAAGGGCCCATGTAATGGGGGTGAGCCTATTGCCATTAACCGGGCACAAATCCTAACTCCGAGCTGCTACTGAAAATTTCATAGAAAAATCCAATAACACTTTGTCCGACCTGGAAATCGAACCCAAGATCTCTAGGGTAGCAGTCGCGCTTAGGACCACTAGGCTATCGAGGCTCATAATAATAATAATATTTAATGTAATCGGATTTCGAACGATTTCGACGTTGATTTCGAACATACAAACTCACGTGTTCTTGTTTAATAATGTATGAATATATTATACGTAATTATACACGTGTCTGCTCATTGCCTACATTTTCAGTGCGAAGGTAGCTAAAAAGGAAAATTAGAGTCACTTCATGTAAATGGAAAGTCACCGCATTGTGAATCAACAATTTTGTCGTGTGATTCACAGTAATCACGCAAGTTTTTTTTTATTGTTATAAAAGTCGACCAGAACACTTTGGATGGAGGTTATAAAATGTGATAGTGTGTGTAAAATGGTCTTTTTCGTCGCGCATTATTAGTCTCTAGGCAGCACTCCTATTGTAAACGAAATGTCACTTCTGTGTGACTGACCGACCTTGCTGATCTGTCAACAATATTCATTACGTTGATGTATTTAAAAAAAATTGAAAGTGCACTATTAATGTTGTTGTTTTTTTTTTAGAGTAAAAGCTGTTGTCCGATTGTGAGGCTCGAATTTTAAAAAAATAATTCATTCTTGTGTCCATTGCATAACAAACACAAAACAATATTTAAAAAATCTAGACGTGGCATGATAGCTCACTAATTTAGGCATTTCATATACTACTCAAGTACCAATGTTACTTGTCCAATGCATAAGAACTTTATAAGTTTATCTTGGCTATCACTGACATGGGGGACAGAAACCGTCGTGAGGACCAAGATTAATTTAAGTCTAAAATCGCTAATTCGCCTTGAACAAGCGTGTTGATCAATGTTCGTGCCTTATCTATAAGAGAAGAGGCATATGTCCTGCCAAGGGATTTTTTTTTAAGGATGGTAAATCATCAAATGACTTCCCCCGCCCTGGGCGGGGCGGGAGGGAATGTCACACTTTTACTGACTAAAACCCATCCATGTTCCTTCCTGTGCCCTTTGCGTTCTGGGGGCGCGGTATCTCTTATGAACAACCCGCAGCCCCCAGCAGCCATCGTGGCCCCTTCCAAAATTTGCTGACATCTCTTGGAGACGCGGGTGGAACACGAATGCGCCGTCGGCTTCGACACAGCTCTGCAATAGGATAATAATAGATTGGTACCACTCCGAGTATTCATCTAAAATATTTAAACAAAAAAAAATACTAGCGCCGATACGTTTTTCGCGACTCCCGGCAGCCAGGAGCAAAGGCGATAAAGGTACTTGGGAATTAGGCTAGGTATGACAAAAATATCAGATACATATAATTGTATCCGACATTTTAGTCAGACATATATTATATATCAGTAAAATTCTGTCGACTCCGAACTCTTTCCTACTGGAATATATAACGCAATTAAGCTTTTTTTGACACACCTATCCAAACACCATTATCGATTCGACCATACTGGAACACTACGTATGTAGGTGTAAACAATTACGGCCGGCCTTTAATATTGCTCCTACAAACAGTCTATAAAATTCTTTATAGCCTTACGCTGTAGTCAACGCAATAACCGCAACGGCACATCTGGCAGGTTATTAGCAAAGTCTTTGATAATGTAATTAATTTGCATTGTTAATTTTTTAACGTACATTCCGGAGTTATTGAAATTTTTCGATTTTTTTTTGTTTTATTGGTCCTTTGAAGGTTGAGGTTAAACTATTCTGGTCCTTAGAGACAAAGTCGTTAATTGGGGGTATTTGACGTTGTCCCTCGCTGGATTAATTTGATGGGTACACAGCTGTCGCCAAGCAATTGGCTTCTGTGTTATTTGTCACGGTTTAGCATGTCCGGAATTGTAAATTGGTGACCTGGGTTTTGGTGGCTTAGGTATTTTACATTATTTATTTGTAAACTAATTGTTAAGGTGATTCTAAAATAATCTTCTTACCACTGCATACTGACACATAAGATAAATAAAAACCTACTGTAAAATGGTGAAATATAATAATTATTATATATTAAAAATAATGAACTGGAAAGGTCAGTTCATTATTTTTGTGCGAATATATACCAAGTTTTTTTTAAACAACCCAATGATACACACACATACACATATGTATTTTTAGAATGGTTTTCAAATGTTCTACATTTTAAAATAACCGGTAACATTCGTGCCATTTCGGGAAAATACCTATTTTATCACCACCTATTGTACCAAAAGAATACCTTTATAAAATAAAAATTGCTCGGCCCCAAACAAGTTTCTTTTCCAAACTTAATTATGGTTTCAAATACTCGTTTTTCTTTTAAATTAATGTACAATGAAAGTCAGCCTATTCCAGTTCTACTCAAGGGGACGGTAGAAAAATACGAAACGTAATTTCAACTTTCGGTACCTAAACAAACAGAAGATTTATTTGCCAACACTTTGATTCTTAGGTTCATGAAAGTAATATTACGTTTGATAAAGAGAAATTACAAAACCGTTTCTTAACTGGCGATGGCGTAGTGAATGATTGGCTGCTGCACTGTGTATCGGTTCAATTTCCGCACGGAACAAACATATTCATGGCCTACAGATAGTTGTTCTGGGTCTGGCTGATTGTTATGTGAGTTTATTTTTGTTTGTGAATGCATTTACGATACAGGACAAATTACAAGACTAATCTATAAAAAATTGCAACTTATTTAAAGCTTGTACTCTAGAAAAAATCTAAAGAAAATCTTTTTTAAAGACCCTACAGATAATATTTCATCGATACGTGACCAAACCTTTCCACTATCCGAATTCAGATTCATCATTTCCGAAAGAGACAGATAACACGACTTTTACATAGCGCCATCTCATTCCCCCAACAAAACGATGGTTCAATGGTCCTTGGGTCCTAACATTTTATAGCGCGGTCCCAGCTATATAAAATGGAATATTTATATCTCGTATCTTCCCATTTGGGACCGCCATCAATATTATAGGAGGCTTTACTGTTGTTGTATTTAGTTTAAGTTCTGAACTGACCGCATTAAGTCCTATAAAGTTTAAAATAAACGTTTTCTACCTAGCGTTGATATTTATACTTGTTGGCTAGTAATATTAATATCCTCCCAACCTAATTTTGGTCACGGTGGCAAGTACGCAGGAGATATTGTAGTGCACAAGTGTGTGCGCAAACATAGGTGCACTTCCTCGTTCCTCACTCTCATAGTCCGATGGGATGGCAATCAGACAGAAACGGGGAGAGGTCAGGCGCAGAACCAACGATTTCGACTTTACGTGCTTTTCGAATTACGGGGGTGTTACACCACCAACATCTAAACTCCAGGCTGATTCTGAGAAATTCCAAATGGAAACACATAATGACACTTTTGCCCGACCTGGGAATCGAAGCTAGGACCCCAAGCTCAACAGTCCTTGCGATCATGAGACCAACAGGAAAACAGTTGTCGGTGCATCACATATACGCGTGAGTGACCGCGGGGCAGGCGCGGAGTATCGGGGTACCGAACCCGCTACGGTGGGCCGCTGCGGGCGCGCTGCCACTTAGCTCATTATCGCTATCGACTACGGGCATTTCCTTACGTCTATTATACCTAGCATTGATTATTGTAATAACAGTATTTAACCTATATTTTATACAGTTCTCTGTTTTTCTTATAAAGTCCCGACAGAGCCTATTCAACAGTTGTTACGCTAAAAAATGCAATTACTTCTACCACTCCTGTACTATTACATACACTCGTAAGTAATTTAATTGTATAAGTACTTTATTTTGATTAATTATTTTTCTCTTCGACATTAATTCTACATTTGAGTATGCCTTACACAGTGATTCCTTGTCTTTGAAACGTATATTGGTATTAAATATTACAATTAGTTTAGCTTTCATTTCTAATTTGTAGCACTGAGTACGTATTGCAGTACTTTGAGTGACTTTTATTTTTGATAGATCGTTTTAACATCAGTATAGTTTTATGGAATTGTACTTCTTATTGTAATACATTTTTTTAAAAGAGTACGTATGGAGTTTCTTTTCCGTTCTTCTCCATAAGAAACTACCTTTTGGAATGGGCAACTAGATTCAATATTTTTAATTTTAACATGTAATTGACGTTCAAAAGTGCCTTTTAATGGTTTAATTGAAATAAATTATTTGACTTTGACAAAGTACAATGTTTGTAACATTGCGCGCTCTCATATACAGTGATTTTTCACGCCCAAAACAAAAGTCGTTCCCCGGCATTACTTTCCTCAATGTTACTTAGTTTAATGGACAGAATGCGCAGTTAACGGCAACATACATATGTAATGTGTCTTCTTACAACCCCTTATAAATACCAGCCGTCAAAATTGTACGTGATACCTGAAAAACAGCTCAGGGGTTCTACCACCACCTCCATCCACACGAACCATAATTTCCATTCCTCTTTTTCCCTTTCACTTTCACGTCAATCGACAACAAACGAGTCCTAATTAAAATGTACAGTGTAACAAATTCACTTCACTTTTGCAGCGCGACAAAAGGCTCTAAATGGAAGCAAGGACGTCAATTGATGGTCTCGTCGTGACCCGAACAGAATTGATTACAGGCTCCAATATTGCACAGGCGTTGTCAATGTTCCTCGTTTGATAAAGTACTCCGTGGCAAACTTGACTTGGCAATTTTGTTCTGTTTCATCAGCGTGTATTCAAAATGAATGGTGTACTTGTTTATGTGTACGTATGTTGTCCGCGATTCAGAGTGTCGTGACTGATTGGCTTGGCAATCAAATGTGTAGGTTCTGATTCATTGTTTGGGTTTATTTGTAAATGCATCATTGAAACAGACTAAATTAATAGTGAAATTGTTTTTAATAATCTTTTATTACTGAGACGGCTATGTTAGGGAAAAAAGTTGTTACCGTGCCAAATGAGGGAGAACGTGACTCATGTTAATTATATATTTATTGATTACATTGTTTTACCCACTGCTCATACAAACATAAGTTACCGCCGGTGTCTCGAATGAGAAATAATTGTAACACATTGTCAAGCGTGCGCAAGCTATGGTTGACTGAATTATCAGCAACCAATCGAATCATAGCAGTTTACGAGTAGTCTAGAAACTGGGCCTTAGTTCCGCAAAAGCATGTTGTTCATTTATAAACCATTTTTATTTGAGGTGTGTGTGTGATTGTGTTTGACTTTAGTTTAGGTCAGAGGTGACAGAGACAAAATCGACAATGGACTGAGCTTACACAGAAGAAGCCTATTCTCTCTCATTTTGAAGAGATTAGGATTAAATGAATTCGGATTATGGTTTTGTAAAACAATTTTTATTTAAAAAGAATACCTATGTATGGAGTTTCTTACCCTTTATTTTCCATACGGAACTAGCTGTTGGAAGCGTCAACCAGATTCAGATTCATCTCTTGTAAATGACATTTAAAAGTGCCTTTTAATGGTCTAATTGAAATAAATGATTTTATCTTTGATTCGATTATGGGATCGTAGGTACATAATCCCTTGAAATTTCCAATACAACAGACCCCTTACCACGTGTAACACGTGCATGTGCTCATACAAGAGTGTACTCTCTCCACACTAATTAATCCTAGTAACCTTTGCACTCGAGTTTCTAGTTAAATACACTGGCTCTATTAATAATAATTGAGTGTTTGTTCCCGAGTTTACTTAATTTTATGCAAGATATAAATACATACCATCACACCTGTATTCCCCGAAGGGTTAGGCAGAAATGTAACAATGTACATTGTACATGTTCGCCGGTATGTTTAGGTCCCATGTAATAGGGGGCGAGCCTATTGCCATCAACCGGGCACAAATCCTAACTCCGAGCCACTACTGAGAACTTCATAGAAAAACCCAATAACACTTTTTGCTCGACCTGGGAATCGAACCCAAGACCTATTCTCATGTTTATAACCTCTAGTATACCTAAATTTATGACAAGTTTTTGACATTGATTGCCGTTGAAATGTGAATTAACATCATCATCATTATCCTTATCATTTCAGCCGAATGACGTCCACTGTTGGACATAGGCCTCCCCTAAAGGTAACTAGAATTATTGGTCCTGCGTTGCCCGCATTCACCTCACCATTCACCACCTCTTCATTCACCTTTACAAGGCGAGAATACGACTATATTTTGAACGTTTTAAATAATGGAAATTGGTTTTCTGAATCCATTTAAATGTAACCATTTTTAATTTAATACATCGTGTATTTCTTTAGGAATGATAAGAACAATAGAATTTACAGAAGAACTCTCAACTTTGCTTCGATACACATTGAGAGCCTCTTCATAACGCGGTTCAAGAGTAAAATTTCCGCTTTCTGTATCGTTCCTATCTAGACGATAATGGGGGAAATAAATTGGTTTCTGATCGGCCGGAGAGCGTGAGACGTGCCGGAGCTCTTTCTTTACGGTTGGGTCTTTAGCACGTCATTAGGTGTCAATTTGACGTTTGCCCTTCATGTAGTAGTTTAAGGTAAACTTTTTTTTTACATTTTTAGTTGTGGGTGTGAGATAGGCTTGTATTTTTATTGACAACTAGCTTCTGCCAGCGACTTCGACCGCGTGGTTTTTTTCTCCTGAGTTAAGTTACGTCTTTGATTACTACTCCACTCCTCTGGGTCGTAGCGTAATATTATATACCCTATGTTGGATTGAATTAATGTTGCTATCTATTGCTAAAATTTTGCGTAAATGTGCGATTTACATGACAATGCAATGATTATAATGATGTCACAGAGCTGGTCCGATAATGGAGCGAGAATGTGGCCATAGGGTCTTAATCAAATTTTACTAGTGAAATTTGACCCATTTCCCGGTGTTCGATTAAACTGAAATTTGAAATAGATATACACATTGCATGACAATGCAATATAAAAGCTTATTTAAAAAAAAATCGATGGAAAATTATTATTTAAACTTTGTGCGCTAAAAAGTATTTCGGATAAGTTGCAAAAAAATCGTCTTAAAAATATGCCCTATATTTAAATAAATAATTATAAACAGACTGGAACATAATACGTTATAACAATTTTCTTATTTTTCAAATCAGCGCGGTAACAATCTCCAGCTTCAGTAGACACATTAGTCGTTAAAAGCGCTATTGAGTTACAGGTTCATCGACTTTACCGAGAAACAAAACAACTGTTTTATTGGGGCTACATGAACGCTTGCGTCGGAGAACTGGCCTTCTGCGCACTTTGCTCACTGAGCAAAGACTTATTTAGCGTCACGTTTTACGCAGTTTGAAGGAAAAAAATATTAATTAAATTAATTTTTAATTATTTAGAAAAAGCTTTTAGGAAAGTTTTTTTGTTGTTGGGTTTTTCCATGAAATTCTCAGTAGCAGTTAGGATTTGTGCCCGGTTAGTGGCAATAGGCTCGCCCCCTATTACATGGGAACAAAACATACCGGCGAACTGTGGGTGTACACTGGTACACCTCCGCCTAACCCTCCGGGGAACACAGGCGTGGTATGTTATGTTATACTTATAAGTAAAAAAAAAATGTTTTACTTGACGACAATAAACTAACTTGGGTGTCAGGTTACGCTTGCCCGGTTCTGTGTATCTTAGGACGTTAAGTCACTATATTTAGGCTTTAAGCACATCACCGATTTAATTATGTCAGCAGCCATTAAAGGGTCGTGTGTAAACGAACAGAGAAGGGATTGGGGTGAATCCCCAGGTGTTTCATTATCTAAACGTGGTGTTACGTAATCCGTATTACTTGGGTAGTCAGTCAATCTTGACAAGTTAGATCTAGGTATAAAATTATGGGCAGTGTTTTGTTAAGGTCTGAAATACAATTAGGGCTTGCGGATTTGCCCTCTATTCAATTCAAAATATGTATACTGAAATAAAATGAATACTATTCCTACTTGGCTAATGATTTAAGTAAAGAAAAATTATAAAAGTTGCTCTGAAAATTGGGAAATTCGGGAAGTGCCTTTTTCTATGGTTCAAACAAGGTAATGTCTGTCAGATGAGCTAGTATTAACTTATTAGTATCCTTCTAATTGATTGAATTTATTATTATTTTTAATTGAAGATATTAACAAATTATATTACAAAAATTTTAATAATTAAAAATATGAACTTAATAGCCGAGCTTGGACCCTGTTCCTGATATGCTCATATTTTTTTATAATTTTTATTTGAATAAGTCCGTACAGTCCTACTGCTTGTCAAAGACCTCCCTACATTCCGCGTAGCAGTCTTAAATGCCTGAATTCTACTCGATTAAAAAGAACCTAGTTCCAAAAATAGAACAAAATATTTGACCACCAATGTCCTATACTCAACAGTGGCAAACATCATCTAAGTACAATCCATTGCCGAATAACTCGGTCACTGGTCACACATAGAAATTTTATTCACCTCATAAATAATCCGGTATGAACCTACTACTTTATTCAACAGTTGTCAGTCATGTACACAATGGAAACTGTGGCCCATCGTACTATACACACTGGCGCACCGTGGCTATTTCCGACAGGGCATAGACCTTCTTTCACAGTATTATTAGACCGTTGTTTGTTTTGAGATATAACCACACGTTTACGCTGAGTTTAGCGAGTAGCGCCGGAGAAAAATAATCACGATTGATGATAGAGATTTATACTTCTTTACACAGTATAAAACGAAGTTGCTCCCGCTGTATGAACGCTTAGATGTTTTTAACCCCCGACGCGAAAACAACGAGATGTTATAAGTTTGACGTGTCTGTGTGTGGGAGTGTGTGTGTCTGTCTATGGCATCGTAGCTGCCGAACGCATGAACCGATTTTGATTTACTTTTTTTTATTTGAAAGGTAAATTAGTTGGGAGTGTTTTAAACTGTGTTTAATGGAAATCGGTTCAACTGTTTCAAAGTTATCAGCTCTTTTGTTAGCTGCGGTGGGGATTTTTATTTTTCTGTCGGGGGTTACGTAAAATTTTAATTTTGTGTTTTAAACTAGGCAACGGATTTTGATACAGTTTTCATCAATAAATAGAGTATTTCAAGAGGAAGGTTCATACGTATAGAACTCATCCTGCGACCAACAGGAGCGGAGCAGTAACCAAAGACGTAAGTTAACGTGGGTGAAATAAGCCACGTGGATGAAGCCGCGGGCAGTTCGCTGGCTATAAAGAGGAAAGATTTATTTAGGCAGAAAGTAGTTTGTTATATTTATATCTTATTTATTTATGTGAATATTTATAGATAGAAAACTGCCTTATTGTTTTTTTGTGTATGTGTTGAGACATGTATTGCTGACATCTCTTTGAGGCGCGCGTGGAACACGAACAGGCCTTCGCCACTGCCTATCGTTATGCAACTTATGGACGGTGAGCTAACCATTGCTCACTGTCTACAGGCCCGCCCGACTGCTTGCTGCTGTTTGCTTTGCACGGGTGGATTTAATTTTTTTTTTTTATAAAATCCTTGTGTTGTAGAAAAATGAGGAACACAACAAAAACGAAACAGCCAAATCGGTCGAACCGTTCTCCAGTTTTGCATGTAGCAACACTTAGCCATTTTTTTTTATTATATCGAAGGAAATTCAAGATGTTTCCTATATCATCAATCGTTCTTAATGCTCAAAATATTACAAACATCTACGAGTGATTTATATTACTCATCAAAATAAGATAAATCATTCAACACTCAGCTCTCCAGCGCTCTCGAAGGAAACTTTATTTAATAATCATTCAAGATTATTCCCCTGTCAGCGTGGTCTTAATTGACCAGTACACCCGATAATAGTGACGTAATTATTCAAGTTCTACCGGGAGACAGTTGATCATTTAGGCGCCATCCAGACAGACGCGGTGACGTAGCGGTCACTTGACAAAATTCTACTGATTGTAGTACTGACGGGTTTTTTTTGTAAACTGCTTGTTTCTTCTCCTGGGTAAAGAGCTCCCCTAAGTCACCTCGAACTAACCCTTGTGGTACACGTCCAGGTCATCTCGCTATTGCTTTCTGTTCAGCGAGCACCTTTCTTACTGACCAATTCCCTGACACTTCAAAATTATAAGTTTAATGGCCTATTTAAAAAAAGTTTCGTTTGACGTTATGTGTCAGATCATTTGCAGTTTCACATAATTGTACTAATGCGACATATATGTCAGATTACAATTACAGAGTACAATTATGTGAAACAAGCGACCGACATGCCACCGCCGCCGCATCTGTCTGAACGGTGCTTTATAACTGATAATTAACACTAAATTTGGATGGAATCGCACGAAATCGGTCGACATGTGACGATACGATACGGCGAATTGCGGTTGAAGCCTAATCAGTTTCTAAGTACATACTAGACTGTCGTTCAGAAACTCATTTATGGTGAAACGCTGACGTGGACTATTATTTCTGCTGATAAACGATAAAGGCTCACATGATTTTAACATTTTTAATAATACTTGTAAAGTAACAGCCACGAGTCGTGAGCACAAATGTCAAGTTCATTTTTGGGTTTTTGGGTGCAATCCTGAGTTTTTTGGGGCGCCGACGCTGCACGCGATCTGTTCAGAATGGAACCCAAAAATGAACTTGATATTTGTGCTCACGACTTATGGTGGCTACTTTACTTAACTTAAAAGAACCTCTTTATAATATTTTTATTGGTGTTTGCAGCCAGATTAAAAAAAAATGCTTTTTTATTTTATAACATACCATCACGCGTGTATTCCCCGAAGGGTTAGGCGGTGGTGTACCAATGTACACCCACAGTTTGCCGGTATGTTTAGGTCCCATGTAATAGGGGGCGAGCCTATTGCCCTTAACCGGACACAAATCCTAACTCCGAGCTGCTACTGAGAAATTCATAGAAAACCCCAATAACACTTTTTGCTCGACGTGGGAATCGAACCCAAGACCTCTAGCGTAGCAGTCGCGGTTAGGACGACTATGCCAACAAGGCAGTTATTCATTATAATTAGTTGCTATTTAAATATTTTCACAACGCACCATTCACCTTGACCTATTTAAATAAAAATTTACTATTCAGAATATTAGTCGATCGTTGCAGATGCCCAGGTGACCTGGTTTAGTCGATCGATACAGCTGTCCGCACAACAATTGCTCTAGGCTGTATAGTGTAACAATACTGATGCCTTTGCCTCTATATTTTTTTTCTTATTTATTCCAAGTCTCGATAGTTAAAGTGTGATATTAAACTGGTTCATGCTGCACATGATTTGGTACTTTTTGGATATTTGTGTTGTGTTGCCCTGGTTTTCTTAAAATTTTCAAATGATACAACAAGTTTTTGATTGCATTTTGTAGCTTGTACTTTTTTAACCCTCGACACAAAAACGACGGGGTGTTATAAGTTTGACGTGTCCGTGTGTGTGTGTGTGTCTGTGGCATTGTAGCTCCCGAACGCATGTACCGATTTTGATTTGGTTTTTTGTGTTTTGAAAGGTTAATTAGTCGGGAGTGTTCTTAGCTTTGTTTGATGTAAACCGGAGTTATCAGCTCTTTTGTTAGCTGCGGTAGTGACTTTTTTCTTCTGTCGGGGGTAACTTAAAATTTTTAATTTTGTGTTTTTGACTGACGCCAATAATTTAGTTTTTAACATACTCTTTCAGCATGTAGAATTTGTGGAGTTCTATTAAAAAATAGGTTGTTGTATTTAGCGCAATTTTATTATTTCGAAATAAAAACTATTAGTGAGCCTGATAGTGGATGAAAGTCTTAGTTACACTTAATTCAAATTATTCCGATAAAATTGGAACTCTACACTTAAAAGATCAGTCCAATGTATTGAAAGCCCTCAGTATAAAATTGTGCCAATATAAGATGCTACGCTTAAGCCCGCGACTTCGTTCGCGTGGAAGTCAAGAAGACCCTTAATTCGGCCTTATCACAAAATCCGTTCTTTGCTCACCTCTCTACCTATAAACCCAACCAGCGAAATTTCAGCTGTAAAGGTTAAGTAACAGATATACCATCACGCCTGTATTCCCCGAAGGGTTAGGCAGAGGTGTACCAGTGTACAACCACAGTTCGCCAGTATGTTAAGGTCCCATGTAATAGGGGGCGAGCCATTAACCGGGCACAAATCCTAACTCCAAGTTGCTACTGAGAATTTCATAGAAAAACATAACACTTTTTGCTCGACCTGGGAATCGAATCCAAGACCTGTAGCATAGAAGTCGCGCTTAGGACTACTATGCTAACGAGGCAGTTCAGATAAAGGTTAAGTAGTTTTCAAGATTTCGTGTTTAATTAGTGAGTGAACTTTCGCTTTTACGTATTTCGATAGAAGCACGTGCTATTCTTCTGAAACTCAATTAACAGCCAATAATTGCTGTCATCACTTGGGGACCCCCTGGGAGTACAAAATTTATATGCTTGAGTCAGGTAGTTTTGGTGTTATATAGTCAAGGTCGCAGTTGCCCAGTAGTTAAGACACACGCCTCTCAAGGATGAGGGTGCAGATTCGATACCGAGCAGGTACTAATGTGCCTTTCTTAATTCATATGCACTTTCTAAGTTTATTAACCCCTGACGCAAAAACGACGGGGTGTTATAAGTTTGACGTGTCTGTGTGTGTGTATGCGTGTGTGTGTGTGTGGCATCGTAGCTCCCGAACGCATCAACCGATTTTGATTTTGTTTGTGTTTGAAAGGTTAATTAGTCGGGAGTGTTCTTAGCTTTGTTTGATGAAAATCGGTTCAGCGGTGAAAGAAATTATCGTGAAGAAACCTGGATTTATAAAAATAAATATAAGTTTAATATTGCCAATCCCCTTTCAGCAAGTGAGGTGATCAATACTCGTGCCTCTTCAGTATGAGAAGAGGCCTTTGCCCTGCAGTGGGACAATAATAGGCTGGTGTTATGAGCCAAATCGAATCCGATTAAGATTTGGTTTGTGGATTGGGTAAAATAGGGTTGTAAGTTAACATAACATTGCTCTTGTACTGCCCGGGGAGACAGTTGTGAACAGTACTCCCACGTTTCTTCTCGACCGTATTAACACATTATTATTTTACGCGTATATACACACTAGCTAGATACCATACGCGACTGTGGAAATAAGTCAATAATAATCTACCCTGTTACTTATCCTTTTTAACCCCCGACGCAAAAACGACGGGGTGTTATAAGTTTGACGAGTCTGTGTGTGTGTGTCTGTGGCATCGTAGCTCCTGAACGCATGAACCGATTTTGATTTAGTTTTTTTGTTTGAAAGGTATATTAGTCGGAAGTGTTCTTCGCTATATTTGATGGAAATCGGTTCAGCGGTTTCAAAGTTATCAGCTCTTTTGTTAGCTGCTGTAGGGATTTTTATTTTTCTGTCGGGGGTTACTTAAAATTTTTAATTTTATTATTTGTATGCAAACACAAAACTATTCAACTTTTACGATGCATTATTCTTTTATAGTATTCAGTACCTCAAAAGGAAAAAACGGAAACCATATGAGATAACTTTGTTGTCCGTCCATCTGTCTGTCTGTCTGTCTATTTCGGGAATGCATCAGGTCGAATATCCCATAAAGTTGTGAAAAACTCAAAACTTTAAGTTTACAAAAAAAATATACGGCCGTTTATTCAGAAAAAAAACAAATATCAAGAGAATCAAAACTCATAGGGTAGTTTCCGTTGACTTAGAACTATATTATAGACCACAAGTACAAGAAAAAATCTCAAAACTATACGTTTTAAATTCAATCTTAAAAAATAGGGGTCTATATTTTTTATAGGGGTCGAAATTTCAAATTGAAGCTACTAGTGCAAATGGGATATCATTTAAAAGGGCTTGATGTGTACATTGTAAAATAAATTTTATTATTTTTTTCCCACGCATATATTCTTGTTTATAATGAAAAATACCGTTCCTCTCTGTCTCTAAAATCTATGAAACGTTTTTTTTTTTAATTTACTATTTATTTATTTCAATGAACTATTTATTTAATACTGTATATTATAATGATCTTACATACCGAACTCACGGTGGGCGAGTCCGACTCGCACTTGTCCGGTTTTTTTGTTTAACTATTAAGCTGGAGACTAACTTTTATTCCAAGTCAGTGCAAGAAGCGTCGTTGTGAGAGCAAATCACAAGCGTAAGCCATCTCATTTTGCACTCTCGATTTTCCTAAATAAAAATACCTAAGTAAAAATGCATTCCTATCATAATTTCATTGCAACAAAATGGATATCCAATATTGTTTTGTTGTTATCTTCTTTTTCAAATAACTATTACTTAGCTTAATGAAGCACACACAACCTCTACGTCTGCCATTTTACTTAAAAATGGAGCACACTTCAGCCAAGAGCTCGATTGATACGTTGAAACTAACGCTACAAGTCAGTCTCCAGTTTTAACCGTACGGAACGTTCGAGTACGCACGCCTTTGCTATAAATATCATCCGTTCGCAAAAAAAAAGTAGTGTCTTAAAAAAAAAATATTTCTTCGGGAGAGTTGTTTGTTATCATGAGTACAGTCATGTGTTTATGTGTCGGTCACAAATTATCACTCACCCAATATAATATCGCCATTTTTTTTTAAGATTTTTTTTTATAAATACACTCTCGATTCATCATATCAGCCGCAGGTCGTCCACCGCTAAACATTGGCCTCCCCCATAGATTTCCAAAGGGACTGGTTGGAAGCGGCCTGCATCCAGCGTCTTCTTGCGGTCTTAATCAGGTCGTCTTTCCATCTTGTGGGACGTCCTACGCTGCGCTTGCCGGTACGTGGTCTCGATTCGAGATCTTTGCAACCCCACTGCCACGTCAACTTGCTGACTCGCTGGGTTATGTCGGTAACTTTGGTTTGTCCGCAAAACTCCTTATTTCTGATTTGAGAATTGGACATATGAATTCTAATCTAAAATCTTTTGAAAAATAAATTCTTCTTCTGAATAAATCTTTTGAACTGCCTACAGACAAAACTCATATATTATAAGAGCATTTCGTACCTTTAACCTGGTGTGACATGATGTTGACCTGGACTTGTTTATGATAAACATAATAAATACGTGTAACTATTTCTTTGACGCAACTGTTTTATAAGTTACTCTTATCTTAAGCCCACTCATTGTGAAGAGAGAATAAATGATTTATTATTATTATTATTCTCATTTATTCATTACTATATACATATAAATTACATTTTTAAATATTGTTATAAAAGTAAAAACATTTAACAATATAAAAAATAGTAGCCCACCGACGTCGGGAACAGGGTCCAAGCCACCGGCGGTCAGGGCTCCTGAGAAAGGAACCTCCTAACAATACGCGCCGTGTCTAGGAGTACCGCTTTCTGAATCAAGCCCTTGATCCAGCTGCCTAACGTGAGCCTCCTTAGATGTTGGTCGAGGCTCTTAGCAATTAAGCCATTGGCTGTAACAACAATCGGCACAATCATCGCTGAGTCTACATCCCACATGTCGACAACCTCGCGAGGCAAGTCTAGATACTTGATTTTCTTGTCATTCTCGGCCTTCACGAGGTTCACGTCATGTGGGACTGCTATGTCAACGATCATTGCGCGCTTCTCCAAGCGATCCACCACCACTATATCAGGTTTATTGGCTACAATAGTCCTATCAGTGATGATGGATCGGTCCCAGTACAATGTGACATTGCTATTTTCGAGAACTGGGTCGGGCACATACCTATAGTATGGTACCTCCGATTCCACAAGGCGGTATTTTAGAGCAAGTTGCTGATGGATAATCCTGGCCACAAGGTTGTGCCTATGCAAGTACTCTTCGTTAGCTAGACGAGAACATCCAGAGATGATGTGACGGATTGATTCGCCCGGCCGGTGGCATGCCCGACAAATGTCAACCGTGCCATCCTTCACAATAAATCTCCGGTAGTTATTCGTCATAATAACTTCATCCATAATTGCACAGACAAAACCCTCGGTTTCCCCAAATAGGTCACCGAAGCGAAGCCAGGATACGGACGCTAAGAGATCTACATCGGGCCCATGCAAGGCCCGGAAAAAGCGTCCGTGAAGCTCCTTACTCTGCCATACCTCCTCACGATCTTTAGCCTCAAGTACTACTGGTTTGCGCCAGTTCTCTTTAGCCAAGGAGAGCGGGGTGAGGCCCTTATCCACTGCCACCACATCTCGGTGCATCCCCACGTCGGCTTCGAGGAAAAATTCCCTGAGATTGCATATCTCGCGGTTGTGGAGAGTCTTAGCATTTAAGAAGCCACGACCTCCACACTTCCGCGGAATATACAATCTCATCACCGATGACCGTGGGTGATGCATCCGATATGCCGTCAACAATGTACGGACCCTTCTATCCAGGGCGTCAAGTTCCGTTTGAGTCCATTTCAGTATGCCGAAAGATTATTATTATATAAATAAATTATATAAATATATCAATTATATTATATAAATTTATTATTATTATTATTATAAGTTAATCGTATCGTCGACCTTTCATATTAAGTCTATTTGCTGTGCATTTTTCTCTTTTCTTTGATTCCGCATTCTGTCTACGCGGATCTTGTATTATGTTGTAAATGTTTATAAGTGGAAACTTGTAATTGGCCTTCATTTACTACATTGCGTTGTTTACTAAGATGTACTTAGCTGTAAGTTTTATTAAAATTAATAATATAATATACAGACAAAGAATCGGTCAATAAGTCGGTTGGCGGAGAGGCTTAATCAGATTACACACCATATAAATACCCTCTCGATCCGATCAAATAAAGCCATAAACAAGTCAAGCCCCGAGGTCAACAACAACCATACAATAATCACCCATCGCCACTTACGATCATCATAAATATATTTTATAGCCAGTAAATCTCGCTATAAAACTATGACAATAATATTGAACTCCCTCTTTATATGAGGACGCCGTTTAATGAAGCGGGCGATAGACGCCATGATTTTATGAGAAACAAGTCGTCGCGATTGATTGGAAACGATTTTACCCGGAGCTACGACCTCTCGACTCTCTCTCTCTCTTGACTGCGGTTCTAAGTGCGACTGCTGTGCTAGAGAGCTTGGGTTTGATTCCGAAATCGAGCAAAGTGTTATTGGGTTTTTCAATGAAATTTTTAGTAGCAGGTCGCTGTGTATAATCTCGCCCTCTACTACATGGGACCTAAACATACTGGCAAACTGTGGGTGTACATTGGTACACCTCTGCCTTACACTTTAGGGAATACAGGTGCGATGGTATATGTGTTATTTTTAACGTATATACGTGTTCAGTAATGACTTAACCTCTGCCAGGTCTTTGAATTTTCGAAGAAGCAATACTAATCAGTTGGTAAACCACGAACCACAGCACGCACAAATCAAATTACCGTTAAACAATGCAACATCATTAACGTTGGCAATGTTACCCTATAATCCTACAAATCTGTTATGCTAATATTTAATTCCACTCGTGACAGATTGGCGGTTAGTGATCAATGTGTTGGTTACATCACGTAGTTGACCCCCCGCCCTGCCCCACCCCTACTGCCGCATTAGCCTCGTGGTCGCTTGACTGCTGAGCGTGGGGTCCTGGGTTAGGTTTCCAGGTCGGGCAAAAAGTGTCGTTGGATTTTTCCTTTAGGAATTTCTCGGTTACAGACCTGAGTTTGGAAGTAGGTAGTGTGACACCCCCGTGTCTCGGAAGGGACGTCAAGCCGTTGGTCCTGTGCCTAATCTCTCCCTTATTCTTACAGATTGCCATCGCACTATGAAAGTTAGGGAATGGGTGCATCTGTATTTGCGCACACAGTCTTCTGTGTACTTAGCTAGTCTCCATTGAGATTGGCCCCGGTGACCGAAATTTGGTCGAGGGAATATTGTTCTATTGCATGGCCAACGTGTTGGCCAAAGATGACCAACACATTGGTTATTATTATTGGTTATGGACGGGCATCGCACACAGTCATATTTGACGGACGGTTGGGCGCCAATCAATTTCGTAGCTACCGTTTCACATGGTATTTATTCGCCCGTGAATGTTACATTTGTGAGCTGTTATATTGGATTGTTGTATGAGGAAGAATTTCACTTTTTGCTCGACCTGGGAATCGAACCCAAGACCTTTACCGTAGCAGTCACGCTTAGGACCACTAGGCAAACGAGGCAGTTAGTATAGACAACATATCAACGTCTATACACTCTATAGGATCAGATGAAGAGTGAACATCACCCAAAAATATTCGAAGTACTCGATAGACGTAAGAATTGCCAATTTGTGTTAAAAGCGGGTTCTGTCTGTGGTCTGAGCACCAATTTGTTTGGCCCACATTGCCTTAGAACGATGGAATACGTCAATTATATTATGTTTCAACTAGCTTCTGCCAGCGACTTTGTTCGCGTAGTTTTTTCACTCGCATTAGGTTACGTCTTTGGTTACTGCTCGTTACCTATTGGTCGTAGCGTGATGTTATATAACCTATAGCCTTCCTCGATAAGTGATCTATCCAACACAACAAGAATGTTTCAATTCAAACCAGTAATTCTTGAGATTAGCGCGTTCAAGCAAACAAACAAGCAAACTCTTCAGCTTTATATATTAGTATACATATCGACAAATACGATGCGATTTTGTTTTGGTGATATTACTTTTCGATTGACGGCACGATTGGTGCGGTGGCTGAGCGATTAGTTGCCGCGCTGAGTGTCGCTGGTTCGATTCTCGCACGGAGCTAATATTTTTATGGCCTTCAGATACTCGTTCCGGCTTCCGGGTCTGGCTGTTTTTGTATGTGAGTTTATATGTTTATAAACGCACCCACGATACCGGAGAAACTTCTATATATAGTAACACGTATAACGCTTTTTAAAATTAAGGAAAAAAATATGATGGAACTAGCTGTTGCCCGCGGCTTCGCTCACGTCGACCTAAGTATTACTTAACTAAATAAGTATTGAATACTACGTTATCAAAATCTTCCAAGCAGGTCAAATGGTTGCTAAGGTGACTGCTCATAGTTACGACTGTAGGTTTAAAGAATTTATCTGTAGTCGCTTGAAGTCTGGATTCGTGCACGGCTGGTAATAGGCTTACGCCATACCTGGGGCTAAAACATAATTGGCGTAAGGAGAGTATATGTGGCTTTACTATCCCTTTAGATAATACTATGATGTGGTTTCAAAATTTACTTACTTTTCTTTCTCAAACCATTAAACAGCATCTTTAATAAGCACTGCTTTAACATTATACCTCACATTGTAGCTGCGATCTGTCTAGTATCAAGACCGAAGAAATGAATCTTATAATCAGAGCAACAGCCAACAAAATTTGAGCTTCGTGTTAGAACCAAATTAATGTAAAGTTTTTGGGAGAAAGTATGGACAAAAAACAGTAAGCATAAGACTTCTTAAAAGACTAAGCAAAGTTTTACCTCACAAATTATCCCTTATCTTTGGAACCGTAAACTACACAATAAATTTCCATTTAAAGAAAATTTTTAAGCATGTAGAACATCTTCTGTTTATAGTACCTACCTATAAGAAGAAATTCCGAATGCGATGCATGATTCATGATTGATGCTTGATTCAACTTGCATCCTGAAAGCGTGAAGTCTGTGAGACATTCAACGTCAGAAGAACGACTGTCACGGAATTTTTCTATGGGTGAAATTGATTTTGGTACAGTTTCTGTTGTTGCTAATCTATTTCTGTTTTGCCATTTGAATATAAGTACACTTTTTGGTGGCGTGGCTCAGGACAGAAGTTAAAATTTTGGACAAACACCGTTTGCACATAAATCGTTCAACACTTGTATGAAGTGTCGAAGTTGGGAGGTCCCTTTTTTAGGCATGAGATGTCGTCAAATGATTTTTTCCTTTCTGGTGGAAAGGAGTGTCAGACTGTTATTGGCTAAAACCCATCCGAGTTCCTTCCAATGTCCTTTGTGTTCCAGGGCCGCGGTGAGTCTTTCGAACAAATTCCGCAACTGTTCTAACATCTCTTTGAGGCGCGCGTGAAACACAGTACGTCGTCGACTTGGGTCTAGTTCTGGTTGGACGGCCTTTGTCCAGCTTTTGTAGGCACTTTAGCAGAGCCACACAACGGTAGCCGACCGCAAGCCCACTCCGACGGTGGTCTGGAATCGCTCTACGACTCTCGACACCCGGGGCATCCCCTTCTGTTCTGGCGGCCGGGGTGAAAGGTTGACCTCTCCCTCATGCGTTTCGCCTCCTCCTTCGTTGGCATTACTACTTCGCAGAAGGAAGCGATTGCTTCCTATTCTCCCTCGCTCCGGACTATGGATGAACCAAGGCCGGACGCGAGAGGTCGCCGCCGCCAATCGCCTTTATGAGGACACGCTGATGTTCTGCCCAAGCAAGGGCATACCTCCACCGTACGCTCCTTTGTGATCCTACAGTGATAACACCAAGGCGTGTCCTAGCTCCGAAACCGAAACAGTTAGCTCCCGAAGCAACTGTGACCAGAGAGTACCTGCGTCAGAGAATCCTTGTGGTGCGGCGATCCTACTATCGATATAAATTGGTAACTCTTTAAGTTTCTGAGGTGCTGTTTTTTATTCATGAAAAATATTCTTAGGGGTAGGTAGAATTTGTGGGCTAATCTGTCGAATTCTGTTCTATTCATTCTTCTTCAGTCGACGTATGCAAATTTTCGAAGTTATGTTAAGGTTAGGCTTAAACCTATTTTATTATAATATTGAAATCATACCATCGAAAATAAAAACAATTGAATTAGGTACCAATTAAAATAATGACAAAAAGTAACAATCAATTGGGATCGAACTCACACAAAATATCTTACATGGCTTTCATTAAACACCGAAGCTATTCTCTAAACAAAGTAAATAGCGTAATAATAATAAAAAAATATAGCAATTCCCATACCATGTTATAATTGACTGCTTAACTCCTTGTGGCTAATGACGTCATGTTTTTTATTTCATAGGATAAAATATCTCCCACTGTCTTTCATAGGAACTGCCTCGTTAGCCTAGTGGTCCTAAGCGCGACTGCTACGCTAGAGGTCTTGGGTTCGATTCCCAGGTCAAGCAAAGTGTTATTGGGTTTTTCTATGAAATTCTCATTAGCAGCTCGGAGTTAGGATTTGTGCCCGGTTAATGACAATAGGTTCGCCCCCTGTTACATGAGATCTAAACATACCGGCGAACTGTGGGTGTACATTGTTACACCTCTGCCTAACCCATCGGGAAATACAGGCGTGATGGTATGTACGGTGTAATATGTAACTAATCTGCAGTATTGTGTATATTTTATAGCAATCCAAAACATGTCCAAGAGCAATAATGCTTACTTAACCTCATTATTTATTACAAATAGCGAAATAGCCTAACTATTAATTACAAAGCCCACCACCCAAAGAGCAAAGCAGATTGTGTGAAGGAAGATATCCAGCACCTCATGACTACTTGAATTAGTGAAACTACCTACCTCCCGGTAGTGAACTTCAGTGATGTATCTGGAGCGCATTGAATAGATTGCGCATTTAAGTAGGCCGCTGCAAACATAATTTGGTAAAAGAGGGCATCATATACCCGTCTGAAACTCAGTGCAATTGACGCATCAGTAAAAGCGGCCACCTACTTTTCTTAACCGGTGTAAATTATTGTTAGGGGCATCATCAATCCCGGGTCGGTGCCACGGTCGGTTCCACGTGCGCCTCAAAGAAATGTCAGTACTGTAAGATGGGGCCCGCCAGGGCCAGTGTCTAACAGGGTTGCGGAATTCAAAAGAGTCACCGCGGCGCTGGTACGCAAAGGGCATTAGGAGGAACACTTGGTGTTTTAGTCAGTAAGAGTCTGACACTCCCTTCCGTTCCGCCCAGAGCTAAAGAAGTCATTTAAAGATTTCCCATCTTTAAAAACAGGGGTATCATTGATGTGAAAAGAAGAATTTAAGTCATGTGTTGGCCCGACATTTAAAGACTATTTTGTCAAAATTAAAGAGTCAAATAGACATAATTTCTTTAACAATACGTATATTTTCCGCTCTGCTATCGTTTGCACACCTATCAGTTTCTATTTTTTCGATGAAAATTTTTGACTTTAATTTGCTGTTTTTTAGTAACTATGTATTATAGACAGTCTTTTCTGCAAAAATAATAAAGAAAAAATAAGCAAGCTAAGCGTTACTGTATAAGAATGACTACTTCTATTTTATTATTGTTTGGAAATCTTCTAGTATTCAAAAGAAATATTTAAAAAATCACAAAAAGTAAATCATTATACCGGGACCGAACTCAAACCCTGCGATTCGAAAGGCGGTCATCGAACCATTAGACTATTTAATTCAATAGAAAAAGATTTGAAATTGCCGTTCTGTTTTGCCATGATTGACTGTTTAGCTTCTTAAAGGTATAGCGTGATGATAATTATTTCAATAGTTCAATCCTCAGCCATCTAAAGTATTGTTATATTTTGTTTCATCTTTTTTGAAACCCGTCGTAATCTGTATCATCATTGTTCATCCCCCAAAGTAGATAGCGCGATAATTTATAGCCTACGACCAACTTTGGCCTATGATGAATATATATACAAAAATTGAACGGAATCTGTCCGGCAGTATTTGCGTGATGCTCTAACAAACAAACAGACAAACAGACAAAAATTTAGAATCGCTTCCCGACCCCGTAGCAATCACTTTTTTTTAAATATATTAAATGTACAGTTTTGACTTCGCTACGATTTTATTATAAGTATAAATAGACTATGTACAGACATTCTTTTCTGCTTTAATATTAAAAGATTTAAAAAAATAAGTAAGCAAATCAATGTTATGGCAGAAGTTATGCATACTTTTATTTTATTATTGTTGGAAATCTACCTGTACGAAAAAAAATGTTTGAAAAATCACAAAAAGTAAAACTGTTATTGAGGACCGAACTCACGATCAGCGATTTGCAAGGCGGTCATCAAACCATTAGACTATTTACTACTTCGGAAATTACTCTAAAATAGTTGTTCTAGTTTGCCATTATTGACTGCTTAACTCTTTGAAGGTATAGCGTGATGATAATTATTTTAGAAGTTCAATTCCGCAGCTATCTACAATATTCTTACATTATATGTCGTTATTTTCAATCCCGTGAGAATCTGTAGAAGAACTCGGACATAATGCAACATTGCTCATCCCCCAAAGCAAATAGCGTGATAATTTATAGCCTAAGTGTTAAGTGGAGCTTACCGCAATACATTAGTGAAAACCGCATTCAAATCGGTTAAGCCACGGCTGAGATTAGCGTGTTCAAACGCACAGACAAACAGACAAACAGACAAACAGACAAACAGACAAAAATTCTAAAAACCATATTTTCGGCATTAGAATCATTACCCGACCTCGTAGCAATTACTTTTTTTCAAAAATATTAAATGTACAGTTTTGACTTCGCTACGATTTTATTATATGTATAGATGAAAAAAAAAAATAACAACAACGAATGAACTACTGCCTCGTTAGCCTAGTGGTCCTAAGCGCGACTGCTACGCTAGAGGTCCTATGAAATTCTCAGTAGCAGCTCGGAGTTAGGATTTGTGCCCGGTTAATGGCTTTAGGCTCGCCCCCTATTACATGGGACCTAAACATACCAGCGAACTGTTGGTGTACACTGGTACACGTCTGCCTAACCCTTTAGGAAATATAGGCGTGATGGTATGTATGTGTGTATGTGAATAACTAGCATTTAAAAATCTAAAGTTTTAAACGACTTTGATCACTGTTTAGATGATATTTTTATGTAAAAGTGTGTAAATCGATTGTCGCTGACTAAATGACGTCATATCAAAATATTAATCTGAAACCTTTTTTCATTACCATCATTATCGGGCAATAAAGGCATAGTCGTGTCGGAAATCGTAGATCCCTCGTAGCGATTGTAGCAGCTCGATGCTACGATATCCGGAGCAATTTGCTACGAGCCGCGTAGCAGTTAGCGGTGAGCTACGAGAATCGTAGGCGTACTACGAGACTTCGTTCAGGGATAATGCCTTATGATTTATGAATTATGTACTAGAATATTTATTGGCCTATAATTTATTTATGAGTTAATAAATCATGCTGATAGCCGAACACATTATCGATGAATCTTCAAAATATTTTTTTGTTATTATTCCATGCATTTGCTCTGAGTTACAGCGGAAGGGAAATTAAATATTAGGTATTGCTTCTCGTGAGGTTGCGGGTTCGATACCGGGCAAATACCAATGTGACTTTTTAATTATTATGTAGTTTCTAAGTTTATCTTGGACATCACTGACATTGGTGAAGGAAAACATCGGGAGGAAACCTGGCCTTATAATTAACAGCAGCCTGACACCGCCAATCTTTAAGCAAGCGCGGCGATCAATGCTTCTGCCTTCTCTGTATGAGAAGAGGCTTTTGCCCTGCAATGGCACAATATTATTATAACCTATTTAACGTCATTGTAACAAGCAATAAATAGCTTGTACAAAGTACTTGTTACTTGTTCATTTATAACCCCAACAAGTGGGTTAGCAATAAAATATTATTATCAAGAAAAAAGTCAGTTAACCCGTGTTTCACACTTCGAATTGAAATGTCAAATCTCAAGGACCTGCCTTTCCGCGTTCGAAATTGAAATCCGCGTGGAAAAGTGACTTCATCGCCGGCTTTGCTGTCCGTCGCGTGTTTGAAACGAAGTGCAGACGCTAAGCCGCTTATGTCGCCAGCTATAAAACGAGAAAACCGATTTATGTCGTCGGTTATTCAAAAGGGGATTATTTTGTACTTTATTCGTTAGTTTGATCGGTATTTTATTTTTGTTTGATTTGACGTTTGTATGATTTGTGTATGAAAGAGATTGTTGTTAGTACGCTTGTGAAGGTTTTTGTATTGGAATATACCGTAGATGGTTAGGGTTATTAACTTATTTTCCACTAGATTATGCTCGCAACTTTGTCCGCGTGTATATCGGTTCCTTTAAAGTTTTCATTTGCGCGAAACACTAACTGCTTTTCTTTTAAAAAAATAGCCTAAATTACTCCTTATAACATCAGATATCTGCTAGTGAAAGTCCCGTCAAAATCATTCCAACCGTTTCGAAGCTGAGCCGGAACAAATACACAGATAAAAATTTCTAATATTTTTCGAGTAAGTACCATGTATTCCATTTTGTAAAAAGTTGTTATTTTGACATTGTAAACGGACACTAAAATATAATTTATTTGACGAATGGGTACCGTAGTTGATTAGACTTTATATCTAAGAAGAAGATAATAAGACTTATTTCTATAATAGGTTTTGATTTTGGAAGTGTAACTATTACAGTGGTTCCCAAAGTTGACTAAACTGTGACCTGGCTCCGTACCCAAAGGGTAAGACTCCGCTGTCCGTCCGTCCGTCTGTCACCAAGCTGTATCTAGTAGTAGTTAGATAGTTGAAATTTTTACAGATGATGTATTTATTTTGCGGCTATCACAATAAATACTAAAAAAACAAAGAATAAAATAAATATTTAAGGGGGCTCCCATACAATAGACATGATTTTTTGCCGATTTTAAAGATAATGCTACGAAACCCTTCGCGCGCGAGTTTGACTCGTACTTGACCGGTTTTTCATTCTGACGTACCCACGGAACTCTAAAGATGCAAATTAACATTGTCTTGCTTATCACTATCTATAGCTACTTGTTATCATAATATCCGGTTACTTAGCAGCCTTAAACCAATCCGGTGTGGTTTTGACGCGGTTGATAAATGACTACGTGCACGCCCGTCGCTTGAGCCATCAGCTACCGTTCAATTTCCGCACACATTTCCTTGACGTATTGCCGACTAAGTTTCCTCCTTGTCCTATTTCTTATCGTAAAATAATATCAGCCTATTATTATCACACTGCTAGACAAAAGCCTCTTTTTATTAAAATAACGCAGGAGCATTTTTCACCACGTTTACTCTAGGCAGATTGGTGATTTCGTACTAAAATTAATTATATAAGTCAAGGTTTCCTCACGATGTTTTCCTTCACCGCCGTCAGTAATGCCTAAGATAAATTAAGAAAGTACATATTATTACACTAGCTTATGCTCGTGACTTCGTCCGCGTAGCTTAACCCGCATTTAGTTACGTCTTTAGTTATTGCCCCGCACCTATTGGTTGTAGCGTGATGTTATATAGCCTTATCGATTTTTTTTTTTTTTTTATACATGAACTATCAAACACAACAAGAATTTTTCAATTCAACCCAGTAGTTCCTGAGATTAGCGCGTTCAACCAAACAAACAAACATATTCTTCAGCTTTATAATATTAGTATAGATGAATTGAAAAAGTAAATATTATAACTATGTATTAGAATTATTTCCCTCAGAATTAATATACGGGTACTATTACCATTAATATAATAATCATTCCCACTGTCAGGAATAAACAAGAAATATAAAAGAAAGCATTTTCTACGCAATACTAACATGTCAAGACCACATGACGAGAACGTATATACTGAGTTAATTAATTATGAAAATAATACAGAATATAGTGAATTGTGGTAGCGAAAGATACCGCAAAAACTAGACAAAGAATTTATATTTCATACAGGAAAATTGGTCCTTTGTTCAGCGTTACAAAGAAAAACTGGTCCTTTTGGCAACTAACAATGAATTCTGTTGGTTGGTTTGGTTCTAACTTATGACGTTTGTTCTTTAAAATCATGTTTACTTTACAGAACACCAAGAATTGGAATGAACAAAATTTAGACTTTTATTAGTTCGTTTTTTACTCTACAACTAATCATTTGTTCACGAACTTCCCCGCGGTGTGTGTTTTAAAATTTAATTAATAATGCAGTGTCTTGATATTGGGAATTGACTAATGGCAACCGCGCCCCGAAGAAAAACGCCATCGTGTATAATATTTAACCTTTTAGTAGAATAGACATAAATGAAAAAAATGTAACCTCTACACAGCCCCTGAGAATGTTGTTAAGCACACCTCCAATGAAAAAAATCTTTCTATTTTTCCCGTGATATTACACCTTTATCCGGCTTTTCCATCTGGGGAAGCTACCCGCTGATCCCCTAAACAAATATTATACGAGATAATATTCTTCCTTACATTTCTCCACAAAGGCGTGCCAGCAAGCGAGTAGCCCCAGGGCTCTCCAACATTTGATCTATTTTATTTATTTATTGTGTAAAGTGAAGAATAATTTCTTGTTACAATCCCACCTTTGTGATTTCCCTCGGTTGTTGTATTGAAGCTAGAATGTATAAAACATTAAGATAATGTTATTTGCGGATTTCTGTGTAAAGGGATTGTCATGATTTTTGTGTTTCTTTATTTTCGCGATTTATTTTGTCCTTTGGTCCAAAATTTTTCTCGCAGAGATTACTTACACTTATTTACTTTTTAAGCATTGCTCTAGCTCTAGGAATTTCTCCTGTACCGTGGGTCCGTTTACAAACATACAAACTCGCATACACAAACAGCCAGGCCCGGACCAACCACCTATAATTTTATCCATGCGGGAATTGAACCCGCTATACACAGGGCAGGGTTGGTCCCATAGTAAAAGTTTTTTTTATATTTATAAGTACTTTCACCACAATCACAAATACAAGGAGTAAAGTCAGTCAGACATAAGGAGTTTTTTAATACTTTGTAACATGAAGTTCTGCTGCGTCTAAAAGTCATATTATTTCGCTCGGTTTATAAGTAGGTACTTATTGTCCGGTTTTCGGTTAAGTATCAAAGAAATATTTGTCCAACGCTAGCATTTTAAGTGTTGGTTTAGGTCAGTATTCGCTGAGCAATATTGAAAGTATGGCCCGAAGTAAAAGTACCTTCAATGAAATTGAGCAAACACTCTCTTCTGATTAGGTTTCTTTTTCTCATGAATTGGCAGTTCAGGATGTAGAAGTTAATGGAAAAATTACAAACTAATCTATACTAAAATAATAAAGCTGAAGAGTTTTTTTTTTGTAATAACATCTCCCATGGGAACGGAGCAGTAACCAAACGTAATTTAACTAAGTTGAAACAAAATTCCGCGGTCGGGATGTGGTGGTATTAGGAAATTAAGTAGCAAAAATATTTACCCAAAACGGCCAGGTTGAGAAACAGCGAGCATAGACAATGTAAAAAAGGATTATTGTTTAAAAAGTAATAACATCGTTGGTGTTGCCAACCAGAGCATACTTTGGTTAGCACATAATGATATATAATGCCGATCAAACTCTTGAAAATTTAAAAGATAAAAATTAATACCTACTGGAGCTGTTTAAAAAAAGAATATTAAATAATGTATTCCTTATTTTAACGTGTTTAATTTAAACGTAATGAATTCCATTTATGAAATCAAACTGAATAATAGAATACGTAATTGACTTAAATTACAACCATTCCAAAAATTACATGTAAAATATTCTGTACAAAATGAAATCTTGTGTAACGAAATGTCTCTTGGGAAATATTTCAGTATTTCTTAGACTATTATGTCGTTTGTTATTACTGTTCGCTCCTGCTATTAAAGGGGCCGCCTAAATTCCACAGGTTCTAATGTCATATGCTGACTAGCTTTCACCTTCGAATTCTTAAGAGTGTTTTTTTAAATAACATAACTTCTTATTGGCGAAAAATCGGACCAGTAGTTGTTAATTTTTATCCCCCGGCGCGAAAACGACGGGGTGTTATAAGTTAGACGTGTCTGTGTGTGTGTGTCTGTGGCATCGTAGCTCCCGAATGCATGGACCGATTTTAATTTTGTTTTTTGTGTTTAAAAGGTTAATTAGTCGAAGGTGTTCTTAGCTTTGTTTGATGGAAATCGGTTCAGCAGTTCCAAAGTTATCAGCTCTTTTGTAAGCTACGGTAGTGTTTTTTTTCTTTTGTCGGGGGTTACGTAAAATTTTTAATTTTGAGTTTTTATCGGTCTGTCTATTTAGTCGGGCTAATCTCCTCAACGGCTGAACTAATTTTGACGGGACTGTAAACTGGCACATAGCTGATGTTTTAAGAAGTAACTTAGGCTACTTTTCTTTTAGAAAGAAAATTAGGGTACCGCGCAAAAAAATCACCGCCAACAACTGATATCCACACGAACGAAGTCGCAAACCTAAACTAGTACAAACTATATTTAAATCTCTAGGGCTGCCAATCGTTGTAAATGTACTCGCGTCTTTCAATGTATTTAAAGACGTGTTTAAATTTAGCATTGGCGATCGATTTAAACGCCTCTGGTGACGCAATTTGACAATTGTTATTAAAGTTTTGATTTCTACAATCATGTGACAACATGTTGTTGTTTGTTTGTTTGTCACATGTCACCATATTACAGAGAAATAGACGTCAAGTAATTTTAAGGTAAGGAATTCTCTCCGTGTCAAAGTCATGTGATAACTTCTCTAACTGTCGTTCTCTGCCGCGTTGGTGTCGTAGTCTCAACCACGATTGAGAGAAAGTGTTATTGAGGTTTACTATTTCTCAACAGCAGCCCGAAGTTTAGAAGTGATGTGACACCCTCGTGACTGAAAAAGTTCGTAATGCCGTTAATCTTTGCTGTCATTCGTAGATCTTTGTCACCATCACTGTGTCTCACTCACTCATCACTTTATAGTTGCGTGCGTGCAACTATAAACAGTGATGTTAAAGAACAAAAAAAGATCAGTCGGATGTGGGGCACACGGCCGTTGATTTAACGAGAAACGTCGATGTCTGAGGGTCCATTTAAGTGTTAAATATTCAAACCTATTTCATTACTTTCCGCTTTTCTAAGTTGGTACCCGTATGTGATTTTATAGATATTTCAAGTTAAAATCAATTGTTTTCCATCAAGATTTTTACTCAAAATTACGTTATTTGACGGGCAGAATTGCAAAATGCAGCATTTACGGCTATGCATATCTTGTTACCCCGTATACCTGCATTTACCGGCTGTTTTGTGAAACAGTGCAGTTTTCAAATCTTCATTTACGTAATAATCAGGTCTCCGGGCTGAGTGGAAAAATGAGGTCAGGTTAGCAAGGGTTATCGGCACAGTTTTTTCTGCATAACCATCGATCGTGCTCGGTTGGTGACTGCTAATAAAGAAATTATGTTTTTTCTTACTTCTTCACTGTTCTTAATTAATTTCGTTGCGGGATCCAAGGGGTTCGTCGAGCTTTATGGCCTGGGTGCTTTTCTGCTAGTCGCCATTGTTAATTCTGGCTTTCAGTTGCAGTGGTTGGGAATAGTGTGGCTGGCTTGTTAATAAAACAAAATCAGAAGGAATATTCCGTTTTAAATGTGTAGCGTGGTCGCCGCGCATTGGTAGATGCACGGCTGGTCCCCCTACAAGGTAGACAGATGACCTAGTAAGAATCGGAGGAAGTCGTTGGAATCGAAAACCGCAGGATCCCAAACGAACCGGTCGTTTGAAAAATCTTGGGGGTGACCCATGCCTAATAGTGGGCGTCCTCCGGTTAATATGATTATAGACACCCTAGCTTGTAAATTTTCGTCGCTTATTATTTATTTGTTAATTAACAACGGATAAATTAATTACAGTAAATCAATTGACAATGTAGTTATAAACATTGAATAAAATACAGTCATGTTCTTGGAGGAAACAAAGGTAAGTAAAAAGCATAAAATGGCATACCTATTATGTATTCCTCTTGCAGTAAGTACTTGAAGCATTCAGACGAGATCGACTAAAAGATCAAGATTATAAAAAAAATTCTATTGCTTCATATAAAAATGCAAATACTTACCAGGTCAAAATGTTTGGAGTAGCAGTATTTTTATATACGACGAAAAACTTAAACACTTATTTGTACTTATGGATATGGTATCAGGTCCTTCCACCATGACTCTGCTCGGAACCCTCACTCTTTCCTTACCACAGATAGGGTAGCTTACTTCAGGGATTTACCAGCAACAAAGGTAAGTAAATAATAAAGAACAAATACTGATAAAACAATTCGCATTAAATATCATTTATTTAGGACCATATCGTGGTAAAGTCTCATGAGAATTTAACTTTATTGGAGTAGAAATGAAACCAGGACTTCTGTTTGTCTGAGTGTATACAATTGGAGTAAGTTATGAGATAAAGGGAAGAGTAAATATGAGTGAATTGGAAATGAGGTATATTTATCTTGTTTGAATTAGAATTAGGGTATTTACTGACATGTCTCTTCTTTGTTTAAGTAGGTGTCTTTGCTCCGGGCAGTCGTTTTAACGCTCATGTCTAAATGCTTGCATTACAAAATTGCATTAAAATACATGTACGACTTCAGTTTATCTATATATTGTCGTGCACCAATACTAACTTATTTGGACTAAATGAGACACACAGACACAGACAGGACAGATAATAGACTAATTTAGTTTTGCGGAAAATAGGACCAGAACCGGTACACAAACAAAGACTGGTATCGTCATCATCATTATGAAAACCGGTACAGGTCCACTGCTGCGCATGAGAAATCTCCAAGGATTTTCAAATGAGCCGATCCTACGCCTTTCGCATCTAGCAACATCCCGTGTCTCTCAGTACGTTATCATTTAGTGTATTAAATAGTCAACTTAATATAGGGTTTAAATTTAACAACTTTCATGTTATTTCAAAAGTCATGTGAACCAAATCCTCCTTCCTTTTTCCCGCGTTCCACTTACGACTCACGCCATCTTTCTTGGCGCTCCCAATGCCAAGGTCACTACTTCTGGCCTTGTGGCATGCTCAGAATAATGAACACTTACTACTATGCCGTAGTGTTGTACTTGATTCATTGACTCCGTGGCCTATTGGGGAATGTTTTTTGTTACGTGCCGGTATTTGACCGAGAAAGAAGATTTTTTGTTTGGGGTTTGAGTGTGTTTTGTTTTGATTTTATTAGGTACGCGTATGCTACTATAGTTTATTGTTTTAGTAACGATTGCTTAGTTGCTGAGCGTTTTAATGAATGTGAATGATGCAGCTTTTGCATTATTGGACTTAAACCTACCCCGGTTCCACCAAAGCCGAGAGTAGCGTAAACTTCTTGAACAACCAATCGGCTTGCGTTATTTGTCCTACTTAACGCATAGCTTGAGCGCAACATAGTACCCTATTGGTTGCTTATGAGACATCTCCTCTCATCTCCTTTCCGCTTTGGCGGAAACAGTGCCTAATGCTTACAATTCTATTTATATGCCTGTAATAATTAAATTCTAAATAATATACGGTTATTCCCAAAAGTTTTGTATCCTTGTTAGTTATGGTATAATGCGAGTCTTATTACTAAACCGTATTATGTAAATACCTTAGCCTGCCATAGTTGCGTGCAGGACTCGACTAATTCTCTTATTATTATAATCACCATATTCATACCGAAAATATGTTATATTAATATTCAAAGCCTTCTAATGAATATTACAACGATATTAAAATAAAATCCCTACAACCACAAAGCTTGACAAAGCCTTTAGTATTTAAATATTTATATGCCAACAAAGACCAGAAAAAAAACGATCCGATAAATATTAAACGGAAAATAAATCAAACCGCCGCCGCCGGACATACCAATGTTCCACGCATCGTGTATTTTTCAAAGCCCACAGCACTATGTATTGTTTGAACATAAAACGTCATGCACCATATTGCTGTACAATATATACGCCCTGAACACACAATTGTGGGAAAATACCGGCGTGGGCGAAGTCCCACAGGCTGACGCCGAGCGTTGTAAGATGAGCGGGAAATGAGAGAGGTCATAACATGTCAGGCTTCTTTTTTACTCCACACATGGTATTTTTATTTAGATTATTCAATCGTATTTTGAACTTTTATTCTATTGTGAACCAAAATGGAAACGTACATATTTTAAACACCTTAAAAAGAGAAAAGTAAAGAGTACCGGAAATCGCAGAGCGCAGTAGATACAATTTTTCTGTTAAATACAGACTTTTAATTTACTACTGATCTTCAAGTATTCAACTATGAATAACTTGTACTATGGAGGAAAACCAACTGTTTAATAAGAAAATGTACTACAGCACGATCAAAATGTATTGAACAGCATGTTTTTGGAAATGGCCCCATAATAAACGTAGTTCGTATTCTTGAACACCCAAATTGATTCACCCCCAAAAGATATGCAGTAAATTAATAAATAAACTTACCGTTTGTCGTACATGACGGGTATAAATAAATCAAAGAAGGGTTCGTCAACTTGTCAGAACTATGTTTTAGAGTTGTACCTTTTCATTGAAGCGAGAAATGTGCGAGTTAGGACAAAGAAAGGGAAGTGAATAGTGTGAAAATGGACAAGTCGTAACGAATTTTATTTCACCGATGTCAGTGATGTCCAAGATAAACTGACCATGCTTACCATTACCATATTTACCTAATGTTATTTTGTAAGTATCGTTAGGACTTTTAAAAATAATTTATTTGAACTGCCTAGAGGTCTTGGGTTCGATTCCCTGGTCGAGCAAAAAGTGATATTGGGTTTTTCTATAAAATTCTTAGTAGCAGAATGGAGTTGGGGTTTGTGCCCGGTTAATGGCAATAGGCTCGCCCCCTATTACATGGCATGTAAACATACCGGCGAACTGTGGTTGTACATTTGTTACACCTCTGCCTAACCCTTCGCGGAATACAGGCGTGATGGTGTGTATGTAAGATTAAAAAATCTGAGATTTTAAGACCGTTTAACCCTTTCGTTCTCGTTCTTTCGTATTTGCACTACGGGCCCGGAATTGACGTAATTTGTTGAAACTTAAGAGTACTTGTCCTTAAATACTTTATAGTATACTTATTTGGTCCATTCTTGACAAGGAACCATAGGTTCTTTTTCGGTTCAAAAATCCATTTTATACTAAACCAACACCTCAATACTCCATTCAAGACGATGAAATAACAATATTTATTAGGTTTTATTGTTGAAATAGCATTGTTTTGGTGATATTTTTTTAATGTAAATGGAAATAACTCTGTGTCTGTATTAATCTGTGTTACCTATGCAATATATTTGTGTTACTTAAATAAATAAAACTTCTTGCATTGCTTTGTTTTGCCTTGAAATAACGAAGCTTATTGCATGCAAACATTGAAATAACGATAGCGTTATAACGATATTTGTTTGACGTTATAATGAATGAAGTATTACGGAATAGCAGAAGGACCACGTCGAGCTTTGACGAAGGTTTATACACAATATGTCAATCTCAGTAGGCTTTGTGAACATTACGGGGGCGAGAAATGAGCTAGGTTAAGATAAAGGAAGGGTTCCGTAACATATATTTGTCATCGACCTGTGTAGTGCGATAATGAATGTGACAATGTTATGAGGGTAACGTTTGTTTCACATTTTGGTTATGGTGTTCGAAGTTTGAATCATTTAACTAATAGGCATACTGAATGCATATGTGTGAGCTTACCTACATAATATTAATGAGTGTGTGTAAGAAACGATCTTTTTAATATCAGATAATTTGGATTAAAATAGATCCATAAGAAGCAATACTTTATTATTCCTACGTCCTTACAAGTAAAATGAATGCTTAACAAGAGTGGGTTACACACAACCTACTCCTAAATGCATCGTACTCTCGGTTGAAGATATTATTTGTGTCCGCGGATTTTATTTTAATCTTCTAAAAACAATACCTGTGGCAATTATGTACATCGCAACGCCATATCACGTAATTTAAATACTTATTATACTTCTCACGCTTTACCAAAATTATTATGAATATGCGTATTATCTGAAGTTCGGAACTCAGCGGCCGGAGACACAACGGCGTACCAAACTTCAGACCAAACTTTGTGAAGTCGAATAATCCTTAATTATACTGACAGTTGGCTTTTAAACGCAGTCGGGACAGGTCGGTGTGCGCTCGTCCTTATCTAATGTTTAACCTTCAAAATGACGTCAGGCTCAGGCTTTCTAACTTGACGTAAGTCTTGGGTCTGTACCGAAGGACCAGCTTTGTATGATAAAGGACCAAGTCAAATTTGGAAAGGACAGTGAGTATTCTGTTAAAATATGGAAATTTTGTTGCAAGTTGCAGCAACAACACTTACAATCATGGATCGGGTGAAAGTTTCAAAGTTCTTGTACTGCAAACTAACAAGAAATGAACGAATTCAGAAGTCGTATATTACAATTTAACTTCTCCGCAACTAAGTTCAGACGTTATAGAGTTTCTAGTGAAGTCAATATTCTAGAAAATATAAAAGTAAGTTAATAGAGACATTTACTCCCGCGAGAATTCGTTTGTATCGAATTCATTGTTACTCATTGACAATTATTAAGTTAACGATTAATTAAGCCTCAAAAATATATTTTGTTTGGCAATCCTGGCATTTTTATTAAGTATTTATAGCAATCAACTGATATGAAGAAACAGCGCTTACCATTAACTGCCCATAGCGAAATTTCACATAATCACCTTTACTCAATCCCATTTCGTAGGTACACTAGATTCGGCAATATTTGAAATAAATCGCAACCAAACCTATTTATGCCGCTATAATAAAACGTCCAAGTATAGAAATATAATTTAAGCCAAGTCACGTCCGTGTTCCGAATCCGTAGAACCATTTCTAGGTAAACTGTAATCTAAACAAGCTTTGTTACACTGTGGTGTAGCCGAAGTTCTGTTGTGATGATGATATTGTGGTATGCATGTATTGTGTTACTAAACAATTCCTAGTATACGGAGGGGTTTTGTATGGAATTGGATTTAATACAGTGCATAATTAGTGGTCAGAGTAATCAATAGTTTAATTAGTTATAGTTCCTAATCTAGTTTTTGACCGTATCTGTCGATTATCGCAGATGTAGACGAAGTCGCGGATAAAAAAATCTATGCTCTTTTCGGGTTTGACGTTCAGTCTGTTCCAAATTTTATTAAAATTGATCCAGTAGTATATCCGTGAAAGTGTAACAAACAAATTAACAAACTCACTTTCGTATTAATAATATATCTAATATTATTTCCTATTTCCTTAACAACTGATTCAATGAAACATGGAGTTTCGTGAAACACTGATATCTTAGAGAATCTTAAAGAAAAATCGCATTTCTCCTAATATTATTTGTTTAATGTAAAATTCAGCTTCAAAAATATTGATATTCCTTAAATACGTAGATATCATAATACTTTTGCAAAATGTATAATGGCTTTGAGCAAAATGTTGGTTTATAATTCACAATAGTCATTAAAATATAGAATACCATATATTATTATAATCTCAAAATAATTACAAACAAACACGTGCAAGCCCCAGGCTCATTACTTTGTGTACATTATATAATTGTGCTATAGTACTGTCGTGCACAGAAGTGGTCGTATTTTACTCACATTTACAAGAATTCAATGTTGCCCGAGGCGAACTTTAACTTTCCATGATATGGTAAAAAAATATTCGTTTCTAAGTTTGGGTTAATGTATTAGATTAGCGTTAGGAAAGTGATACTAATGTGTCGGTTTTTTTTACTTTTTTATTAATTTGAACTTAGACTTGGTAAATGAAAGACAGGAAACATTTATATGCTTAAATTGAAGAGTCAACCATGAAAATTTCTATAATAAGTTCAAAAAAAAAGGTCAATAATGTTAGGGTTAATATTGTTACCTATATTGTTCTATTTATAAATCACTGTTCAAAATTTCCAGATAAACCATTAAAATAATTACGCTTAGTAAGAACAAAAAAAAAATTATAAAAAATACTGTAGGAATAACGAATGAAACTCACCTACGAAATTATAAATAAACAAAACAAAAGGTCACCGCGGAGGTCGGAACGCGGAACGTGGAAAATGGCCGGGCTATTCCCAACTTGGCAATCTGTCGGGAAAAATATTATTTCTTACTGCTAATAAATAAAAGAAATGCTTCAGTATAAATACTATTTCTTTTAATATTAGATCGATGTAGTATTTATAAATGGTCTTATTATTTAAAAAAGGAAAGCTAAACGCCTCTATTTAATTGTAAAATGTAATTTCACGCTTCAAAATACGAATTGAAGTTTGACAATAATTAGAGTTACATTGTAATAATTGAATGTTATATATGATTGTTAATTTGTATGTTTCGTTTTGTTTTATGCATGGCTGTAACTTCACTTGAACTTTTCTTATGCTAACTTGTCGTTTTCACTGAAGTTTATGAATTGTTGGGGATAGCCCTACCTAACGAGTAGGCTGAAAAAAGGTAGACCATGCCAGCAGGTAGAACAAGGCCGCTTTCACAAAACATTGTTTCGTTCTTTTACAAACGATGCGTTTAATTAATGTCTAACCTCCAAACGGTTTACTGATTGTAATGGATACCTTTTTAATTTTGCGAAGCTTCGTAGGAACTTTTTCTTGTTTTGTGAGGTAAAGTTTCTACGTCGAAATAAGTAATATTAATTAAACGCTCGAGTAGAATACTGCCTTTGTTACCGTTTCGTAGAATTTTAAAAGTAAAATACAGGAAAGTCTTATCTGAGCCGCGGACCAAAGGACCAATAAATACATTCTACTTCCTACTAATATTACAAATGCGAATGTTTGTGAGGATGGATAAATAGATGGGCAGATGTTTGTGACTTTTTCACGCCTTAACGGGTGAACGGATCTGAATTAAATTTTGGTATTGACATAGAATGTAGTGTGGAATAACACATAGTGAGTAACACTCTTTATCTTGGGTAAATGTACAGTTCCCGTGGGATATTAATTATATCAAAGACGCGGACAAAATCGCAGGCAGAAGCTAGTACTATTGATATTTATAATTCTAATAATTAATACCATTGACAGATTTCGACTTTCAATATAAATACCAAATTAATTTCAGGGAAGCATATTTATTTAACAAGAATGATTGAGAATTCGTGCCAAATTATGAATACTGTTTAACATAAAATTGGAAATGTTTAATAGCTTAATGGAGACAAACAGAGCAACTGAGGGCAAAGCAACTTTCGCTAGATCAGTGACAGACGTGATAAAGTAAGGGGCTCGTGGCTCAGTAACATCGTCGACGTTTGATCTGTCTAAGAAGTTAAGCTGCACTGTTCGCGGTCAGCTTGTGGATTTCTACTATTAAAGCTTATGTTACTTTGAAGATAACTTAACTGCCCCGTGATCTCATGATGGCAAACACGACTTTTGAGCGTGGGGTCCTGGGTTCTATTCCTAGGTCGGGCAAAAAGTGTTATTGGGTTTTTCCATTAGGAATTTCCTAGTAACAGCCCGGAGATTGGAAGTTGGTGGTGTGACACCCCCGTGTCTCGGAAAGCAAGTAAAACCGTTGATCCTGTACCTGATCTCTCCCCGGTCGTATTGGATTGCTGTCCCCTCGGACTATGAGAAATAGGGAAGAGGGAGTGCACCTGTGCTTGCGCACACACTTGTGCACTATAATATCTCCTGCGTACTTCTTGGCTAGTCCTCATTAAGATTGGCCGCCGTGGCAGGATTCGGCCTGGTGAATACACACACACATACTCACACACACACTTTAAGGATGCGGGCAGCGCAAGACCGGTCATTGTGGCTATCTTTAGGGGAGGCCTATATCCAGCAGTGGACGTCGTTCGGCTGATATGATGAAGCAGCTTCTTGTGTCTGAGTCATCGTGGTGGAAGGATTAGTCAGCTAGAGTCAGCGTTACAAAATTTAATATGGGCCAATGAAGCCAATCGGTCATAGGTTAGCTTTTTATCAGTGAAATATTTTTTTATAGCCTCGCTCCCTATTACTTCGGACCTAAAACATTCCGGCGGACTGTGGGTGCACATTGGTACACCTCTGCCTAACCATTCCAGGAATATAAGCGTGATGGTATGTATGTGTGTATTTTTTTTATTAAACCAGTACTTCCAGAGATATATCTAACGGACAAAAAAAAAACAAAATAACTTTAGTGCTTTGTATTACCAAGAGAAGTAAGTATAGACTGGCTTACAAATTCGGGTGCTTAAACTTCAGAATTTGGTCCGAGGAATCGAATGCGAAATTTAATTATGAGTATTGTCCAAATTATTCCACGGAAACACAGTCGCCGTCTCCTGAAACTAAAGTTATTTGCTCCTTTGTAGTTTTGAAGGCGATTCTCTTTTTTTGTAAAAAACTTTTTATCTTTTCCTCGTTTTTCTTAAACATCCCTAATTTTAAGGTCAACAATATTTCCCGGAGACGTCTGAACGTCTGCGTCGTAAATATAATAATGTGTCAACTCGTAAGTGAATTACCCTCGCATCGGACAACTAAGGGTTAGATCAGTGAGACGCGACGCGACGAGACACACTTTAATATAGCGACACATTGTTGAACCTACTCGTATGTACCACATTATATGGTATACGCTCGAAAGCTTGTCGAAGTTCGCTGCTTTGTGTAGCGTGTCGCATCTTGGCAAGCTTCAGCATGCTCAGGTTTTTTTGCGTAGTAAATAAGTGTGATATTATGTCCCTTTGTTAAAAAGTTAGCGTAGCATCACATTTAGGTGTGGCCTGGCCCTAAGTAAGTATTATAGCCGGTCCCTTGCGTGAAATAATTCAAATTGATATTAATCGACTACATTAACGTGATGAGAATCTTGATGTATTCTGTTATCTATGCTTAGGGTCTATATAGGCGGAACATCGTTGTATGGTATATGAGATAAAAAGGTATTTCCCGCCATGCTATTGACGCGACTGCTACGCTAGAGGTCTTAGGTTCTATTCCCAGGTCGAGGAAAGTGTTATTGGGTTTTTCTATGAAATTCTCAGTTGCGGCTTGTAGTTATGATTTGTGCCCGGTTATTGGCAATAGTCTCGCCCCTGTTATATGGGACCTAAACATACCTAGATATTGAAAATGATTCAGTGATTGTTTAAAAAATTGCTGTTCCATACTATTTGACAGTGTAGGTGTTGCACTTTTGTATAGAACAGTTGAGTTTTTTTTTAATATCTAAAGACAAATTCCATCTCCTGAGGTCTACAATCATGTACTCAATCTATGACAAAAGTTTTCGATAAGGTATCCCTTCCACTCAGTATAGACAACCAATTTGTTGTAAAATTTCAATTTTTCCTTCGTAATCCTTAATGTAAACCAGTTTATATCAAACCTATGATCAAAGACGGACGTTTACGGATTAATATCAAACATAATCTTGTTTCATAATAGATTATACTCGTCAGCGTAATTATATAATCCGCAAAGTGATTAGCAAGGGAGGTTTGGTTGCGGGACCGACCCAACCTCTCACTGCTAGCAGATTGTCAGAATATAATTTTATCATAATATCGATGTTACCGCCTTTGATATCAACGCTTTCTCGCTTTGAAGGGTTTCTATGGGAGAATTTCATTTAGAGTTATAAAATATTTAATTTATTAAATACTAGTATGAAACCCTACCTAGTAAAATTAGCTTAACAAAAGTGTATTCCACAGCTGTGCAAACAACTCCCTGTCTTTTCAAATCTGTCTTTAGTTTAATCTTGGGCTTTCTTTGGCCACGTTGGCTCCGCAAACATGATCAGATCGCCACTCCACCTTCGCCGCAACCGACCTCGGCAGCGAGCATTCCAAATTAACTTTAGTCAAATTTGAATATTTTACATAAAGTCCTTCCAAATACAAATTCAAAATTCGAATTCCAATCTCATTTCAAATTTATTTATCTTATGAAGTCCATCAGACTTACTAAAACCAAGCGATAGCCGTTGTAAACCACTGTCAAATTTGGTATTCCGCTCAAGGGATAGTCAAATCAAGTCACGTAGATTTTCCACCGGCTTTCAAAATAGATGAGAGGCATAATTTGTGGTTCGTGAAATTTATTACAGAATACAAGTAAGGTTTATGATCTCTGGTTAATGTTATGTGTCATACAAACATATACTCTGGGGGGGAACAAAGGTAGCAATTGAAATACCTGTGAAGTCTTTGCTTCTACGCCTGATCTTACCCCAATTGTGTCAGATTGCCATCCTATTGTACTATGAAATTTAGGGAAAAGAGAATGTACTTGTGTTTGCGCACACACTTGTGCACTATAATATCTTCACCCAACTTGGCTAGTCTTCATTGAGATTGGCCGCTGTAACCAATATTAATAAAATAGCAAGCGTGGACGTCATAAGTTACTGAAAATATTATGTAAAGTTAGGTTAATAAGTATTAATTTCCAGTGAGCTCCGTACTAAATATAGACAGTCTGTAAATAATAACTTGGGGCTCAAAGGGTTACTACTTACCGCTTACTAGAATTTCATGTTACTATTCAAATTTGACTCAAAGGACCAGAGTAGCAAAGTGCATTATGACGCGAAATACGATATAATGCTCTTGCAATATGATCGGATTGCGAAAGCTTTTGCTCTTGCAACATGAATTCTTGAAACGTGTGTTCTTAGAAATATTTTGTAGGATTCAAATTATAATAGGAATATTGTATTTTGCTGTCATGATACACACACGCACAATATGACATTATTACATTATGTGCAGAAATACTGGCAGTATTTAATTTTGCTATACAAAAGTACTGTTTCTATTTTCAACAGACGAAAAAAACGAAGAAGGTTCTCAATTTGACGGATATATTTTTTTTGTTTGATTTTTTTTTTTCATCAAATAACTTCTCCCGCCCTGGGCGGGGCGGGAGGGAGTGTCAGACTTTTACTGACTAAAACCCACCCATGTTCCTTCTTGTGCCCTTTGCGTTCCGGGGGCGCGGTATCTCTTACGAACAACCCGCAGCCCCGGCAGGCATCGGCCCTCAGTGGCCCCTTCCTTTGCTGACATCTCTTTGAGGCGCGCGTGGAATACGAACGCGCCGTCGACACGGCCTGTCGTTATGCAACGTAAGGACGGTGAGCTACCCATTGCTCACCATCCACAGGCCCGTTAATATGTTTGATTTTGATAAATCTTTTATAAATATTTTTATTGGATACTTCGAAGTTTATCCCATATAAATTTTGAAAAAAAAGATCCTACCCTCAGGGTGGAAAAATAGGGGTGATTTATTGTTTACTCACTGATTTAAACGCTGAGTTGTGTATTTCAATAAAAGAAACCAGCAATTAAGTATGTAGTAATTAGTTCATTATAGCCACAAAATATTATAAAATAGTAATTAAAAAAAAAAATAACCATCGAAAAAACTGAAAAGCAAAAAAAATTTTTTTACAAAAAATACAACCGCCTTCAAAAACTGAAAAGTGTAAAATAACTTTAGCTTTGGAAGTCGGTGGCTATACGGCTTCCAAAGCTAAAGTTATTATTGAATAAACGTAGGTACATCCCAAACTTATGTTTAAAATATATTTAAAATTAATCAGCGTTAATTATCTAAAATCGTTAAAAATGGATTAGGATAAGTTTGTACGTGGGTAGTTTATTTTTGGCAAAACTAAACCCAATTGTAACTATCTGACCATTGTTTAACTTTTATTTTCCTTCTCACCGTTCACACTATAAATATGTAAAAATAACTTTTAACCATTTTGCTTACTAAAAAGTTTGGACAAAGTCCGCGAAATTCACGATACCTTTAAAAACTCAGCATGAAACTATTTCAAAGCTTTCAGGCCTTATCGGGACCCTTTCAATTGGGTAACTTTTGACAAACTTGAGCACCGGGGACCAAGAATTTCAAAGATATGTGGAATGTTCTGATGAACAAGAAAATAAAGTACCTACAGAAGGTCAATTCTACTAAGTAAAACGTTCAAAATCTAGTCGCAATCTCATCTCAGTACAAACAATGTCAAAAAAAGAAAGTAAATTACAGGCCTTGTTGGCAGATTGAGGCCAAAGCTAGATTGCGACTGATGTTATAAGTTTATAGAATTGCTCTTCTGTTTTAAGAAAATGTACAGTCAAATGTACTGTACATTTTTAACCTTAGTAGGTTAAGTAACTTGCACTAAACATTACACATTGTTTTCAGACCACATGCACACGCTCCAAACAGCGGGAATTTTTTTTTTTAATGATTGCTTAACTTTTTCAACCCTTAAGTGTACAACTTTAACCAGTTAAAAGCTTGAACAAAGGGGATAACTATTTACTGTAAAGCTTCTACTGTACGCTTATTAGTTCAACTTGAAATAAATGCTGTAAGTTGCATGAATAGCACCAGGCAAGAACGGGCAAAAACGAGCAACTAGCGCCTACTAACTTTGCCTATTGTAGGCGAGTTGGTCCTGTAGAAATTGTTTAAAATTGCTTCTTTTATACCGCTTAGTAGCTAAAAGTTATTCGGAATCTTTTGTGTACCAGATTTATATTGTTAACGAAAGTTTTTAAATTAGATGTGGGTCAACAAGGTCCATTATCGCAATATTTATTCAAGTAGGTATACCGTAATAAACATAGATACACCTAAGTTAGGGAAGTTATAAAAAAAGAATCGGCCAAATCGGTCCTGCCGTTCTCAAGATTTGCGCTTAGCAACACATTTAGCCATTCATTTTTATTTATATAGATAGATGTTATAGTCTAACTAGATAAAAACCTAATTTGAAAAAGATCAAACAAAAATAAAGATTACTTTGAACCTCACAAGATAACTTCAAAAACATGGCATAACAATCATAAATGTTGTCTAAACCAAAATCACAAGTATTACTCATGCAAATTCCAAGACGCCTAAAGATTTACGGCATAAAGTTAACCCTTCGCCGACCCACTTTAGCATAAAAGGATTAAGAATAATAACAAGTAAAATAAAGTAACCTTCTAGACTTGGCTCAACCGCGCAGAAAAGCTATTACAACGGTTAACTGAGCGTAAGGTTGACAGGTTGAAGCGAGCGTAGCGAAGCGGGTGTAGTTGTAGTGGGGGCGAGAAGCGAGTTATCACCAACTAGCAACACACCGCGATTTCACACGTGTTAATTTAGGTCTTTCATTCTGGTCCTGTGAGTCGCAGCGTAATGTTATCTAGCTTATAATCTCCGTCGTTACACGTGCTGTATAAAAAAATGGGGCGCGTATGAAAATTTACGCGGACTTAGTTCTGACCAAAAGCTTGAAGAAGGAAAGAAAGAAAGAAAAACCATTTATTTCCGCGACTGTGAACACGAGCTAGTAGTTGATAAAATGACGATACGTTTAGGCGCAGTGGCTGAGCAAATTAGCTGCACTTCAGTCGCGCTTCGATTCCCGCACGGACCGAATATTTGTGTGGCCGTAAGGTAGTTGGCTGAATGTTTGTGTATGTGTGTTTGTACATTCGTAAACGCAGTCACAATACAGGAAAAATACTTAGTGTGAGGCAAAGTAACGCTCGATTTCACTAGTCTCTTTGTATCGTCAAAGAATTAGAAACGAGGACCTATAACATCTGTTCCATTCTCGAATAAAATGTGATTACCAATTGCCAAGCCAAATACGATGCCAGTAAAATAATCGTGTCAAAAATAAAATGCTTACAGTTTGTATAGAGAAGGCAAAGAAATAAACTTCATTGGGCAATTTCAACGTTTCCGCTCCAATGGGCGTAATCACTGCGTATCTTGGAATTCCTAAAGCCAATAACATTATGGGAATTGCTGTCTGAAGGCTCAGGCTTAGACGAAGCCCCGAAAGGTATGTCTGTTGGACAGGAAAATTTAATTTCGTTTAATAGGTAATGTTGCACCGTTGCAAAGAAACCAAACATTTTAGTTTACGTGGAATATGGCTGAGGGATTGGCTGCTGTGCGGTATGTGGTGGATTCGATTCTTAAACATATCGAATATTTGTATGAATTACAGATAGTTGTTCCGAATCTGGCTATTTGTGTATGTGTATTGATATGTTTGTAAACGCATCACGATATAGGAGGAATTCTTGAAGCGGAGCTACGTCTTGTTATTCAAAAAAAATGCGCAAAGATTTGGTTTTGTTGGCAGAAAAAAAGAGAGCAAGATTACGAAGAAGGAAGTTGTAGAAATTGTCGCTATCGCCCAGTGGCAGCTGACTCTTACGCATGACGGTTGTAGGTTTGCAACTAACCCGCACATATCACGTTTTCAATTTCATGTGTACTAAGTTTTCTGGACATCACTGACATCGGTGAAGGAAAAACATCGTGAGGAAACCTGGATTTTACAACTAATTTAAATCTAAAATCATCGATCCGTCTTGTGTAAAAGTTGTGATCAATGCTAGTTCGTTCTCTGGATGAGATAATATTATTTTCTTGTTTTTATAATTAGAAATCAAGTAAGAGAAAGAAAAACAGATAATAACAAACAAATCTAACAATTAAAGCAAGAACATACTGAATTACATGTATTTGAATAATTCTCAACTAAATTTTCCCTCCACCGTATTTATTTTTATATTTTAATTGAACTGTCATGTACCCAAAAACATTCCTAGTAACGGAGCGGGCTAAAAGCTTTTCATCTTTTAGGATTGTTATTTCCAACATGGCTACTTCATATTACACATGTATGTGGCACATTCCACACGCCACACATGGAGTTACGATTTACATAAAACGTATGACAGCTTTTTTACTCTACCCGACTAGACGGGACGCGGTGAATTATGGTAGGGGAATTATGGTGGGGTATGTCTAATTTCTGTCTTGTGCCAATTTAAGGTATATTTTTAACCGACTTCAAAAAAAGAGGAGATTATCAATTCGATTGTATGTGTGTTTCGGGATAACTCCGCCAATTATGAATCGATTTTGATGATTCTTTTTGTTTGATAGGTCATACTTCAAAGGTGGCCCCATATAAATTTTATCAAAATAAGTTCAGTAGTTTGGTTTTAAATAACTGAAAAAAATATGTCATCCACGTAAACGATTTAGCGTATTCTGCTTTTTTGTGGTGTCTTCTTAATTTACGTAGTATAACTGTTCTTTCATGGGTTTAGATGACAGGAAATTGACCCATAAAAGCGAAAAATAAAAACTTTTTCACAAAAAAGACAACCTCCTTCAAAAACTTAACCAAAGCCGTCGACTTCTCCCGTCCCAGCCGCCGCGGTAGACGCTCCAGACGTCGGGAGCCGCGAGACGACTCCCGGCCACCGTACATACGGGCCTGTGGACGGTGAGCAATGGGTAGCTCACCGTCCTTACGTTGCATAACGACAGGCCGTGTCGATGGCGCGTTCGTGTTCCACGCGCGCCTCAAAGAGATGTCAGCAAAGGGAAGGGGCCACTGAGGGCCGATGCCTGCCGGGGCTGCGGGTTGTTCGTAAGAGATACCGCGCCCCCGGAACGCAAAGGGCACAAGAAGGAACATGGGTGGGTTTTAGTCAGTAAAAGTCTGACACTCCCTCCCGCCCCGCCCAGGGCGGGAGAAGTTATTTGATGATTTCCCACCCCCCAAAAAAAAAAAAAAAGCCGTCGACTTCCAAAGCTAAAATATTTTTTTACTTTTAGTTTTTGAAGGAGGTTGTCTTTTTTAATATGTACACTAGCAAACTGACCGCGACTTTCTCCGCGTGGATACTGCTCCGCACCCGTGTGTCGTATCAGTAGTAGTTTGGGAGCCTATTCCGGTACAAACAAAAAGATATTTCAGACATATCGGTAGCAATATATAAGAATGATATGAAAGAGAAGGGCAAGAGTCAGCGATATCATGACGGTTGACAGGACGGCGTGGAAGAAGAAAACGTGTTGCGCCGACCCCAAGTAACGTGGGATAAGGGCAGGAAGTAGAACAAGATCGGTAGCAATAAACAATATTTTTTTTTTTTTGGAGCGATGTTCCTTAACGCAGTTTTTAGGAGTTAATTGGCAGAAATCGTCACGTAAGGAAAAAGCGTTATGTTGAGTCTCCCTCCCTCTCTTTCTCTTTCTCTCTGTCTCTAATATATTATACACGGCTGTGTGCGTGCGAGTATCGAGATTCGAGCAGCAAGCAATGTGCGCGGCCAGCTGTATAACCTCAATTCTAAACACGTGTATAATTTATAACATACGATCACGCCTGTATTCCCCGAAAGGTTAGGCCAGTGTACACCCATAGTTCGCCGGTATGTTTAGGTCCCATGTAATAGGGGGCGAGTCTATTGCCAGTAACCGGGCAGAAATCCTAACTCCGAGCTGCTACGGAGAATTTCATAGAAAAACCCAATAACACTCTTTGCTCGACCTGGGATTCGAACCCAAGACCTCTAGCGTAGCAGTCGCGCTCAAAACCACTAGACTAACGCGGCAGTATAGAATTTATATAAACTTATTTTTTGTTTTATTTCATTACTTAACTCATTTTCTTTCTATTCTTTTTTCCTGCTTTTTTTTTTATTTTCTCATAAATGCTTTTCTCATGCCAGTATCCATAAAATTAGAAATTCAGAATCAGAATGATTAATAGTGGTTGGTTCACAAAAGATTTATGATGCCTAGAGTTTGTCAGAATTTTAGGTATTTCAACGAGAATTGTTTTAAACAGTTGTTTGAAATATCAATTTATTACAGAACAGAGTAAATAGAAACAAAACCAGTTGATACCACAGTAATGGCAAAACATTTGATACTAGTTTCTACCCGCGAGTTCGTCCGTTGGGGAGGCAAGTATACCGTAAAACAAATACTATCACACCCGGTTATAGCATAGCTTTCCATCAGGAAAAAAAAATTGTAATCGGACAAGAACTTCGAGAGATTATCTCTTACAAACAAAAAAATAAATAACCCTCTTTCTGACGCAGTTGGGTAAAAAACAAACGAACTTTACCTCTATATAACATTAGTGTCTAGATAGACTAAATATGGTAATAACGTAACATACCATCACGCCGGCATTCGAAGGATTAGGCAGAGGTGTACCAATGTACACCCACCCATGTAAATGGGGCGAGCCTATTGCCATTAACCGGGCACAAATCCTAACCCCGAGCTGCTACTTAGAATTTCATAGAAAAACCCAACGACACTTTTTGTTCGACCTGGGAATTGAACCCAAGACCTCTAGCGAAGCAGCCACGCTTTGGAACCACTAGTCTAACGAGGCAGTTCGAGTATATGGTAGGGACTGCATTACAATTTTTTAACTACCTCACTGGGTAGCCGCTGGATATGGGCAGCTCAGGACCGGTCATTGCGGTTATCGTTGGGAGAGGCCTATGTCCAGCAGTGGACGTCGTTCAGCTGTTATGATGATGAGCTTCAGGTGAGCTGCATCGGTAGCATCAGGGGGATTGACAGTTTACCTCAACCACGCATTTTTACAGAATAGACCGGTTAATACACCTTTGTTAAAAAGTTTTCGTAAATAATAATTTGAATCTTAAAGGGAACATCATAAAGACGTCAGAAATCGTAAGTGGCACTTACATTTATTTACGTCGTTCCCTTACAAATCGAGGCTGTGACGTCATCATCTATGAGACAGAACCTTGTTTGTACTGTGACCTTTAAGGGGTAGCTCACACACTCTTCTCAACAGAGCGACAAAATAATAATATGTAATACCAGAATATTGTTGTCCCAGTGCAGGGTAAAGGTCTCACTTATACAGAGAAGACATGAGTATTGGTAACCACGCTTGATCAAGGCAGATTGCCGATTTCAGACTTATATTAATTATAAGCCCCGTCGCAATATCAAACTAAGTCACTACACGTTAAGGTTTACGCACGGAAGCGCATCGAAGTTCGCCAAGCTGTGAAGCGTATCGCATAAAGTTCACCTCACATAGATAACCTGATATTATCTCGATGCCTTAAAAAGTTGCGTCTCGTCGTGTTTTAATGGGTCTCCGTGTGTACTGAGCCTAATACTGCTACAAGGACCAAAAAATTGTGAGTCATAGACGACCCAAATGCAGTTTCCCTATGTTCTAGTTTGTTGGCGTCAGGTAGTCGTAAAGTAACAATGATGGATGGTTTCACCTTTCTGGTGTCAGTTGACCTAAAACTAAAGTCGTTACCGAAAAGTTAAATTAATGTTCTGTGGAGCAAGGTGAAACGAGAGCTGGGATTTAGGGCTAGTTTTTCAATAGCCTCGTAACATTTATTTAAAAAGACTAATTATATGACAGTTTGATATATTTTGTATACAAAAGTTGCCAAACTTTATTTGTTATATTTAATCATCCATTAAGCATTATCTGATAATTAAAAAATTGGTCCTTGGTGGCTTTTTCTAAAATTACTGTACTACAAAAGTCATATAATCCTGATGCTTTTATAAAGTTAAATAAATGGCTTTAACTAATGTAATTGGCCAATGGCCGTTCTTTGTTAAAGTTAAATAAAGGAAAAATCTATCCCTTGCATTCATTTTTGTTTTGGCGTGGCCGAGCAATTCAGACGTGGACACGTGTTGACATACGTTGGGGCAATAAAAGTTTTTACTCCCACAGCATCGTGTAACGGACGGACTTCGTCGAGGGATTTCTTTTAGTAGTAGTAACTTGAGCAATATTTTTTTTTAAAGTGTAGTCCTATTCTGTATTGTAAAAATCTGAATTTAGTTTAAGGTGAATTGTCAATCCTTATCATTGATTAGATGTTAGCTCATCTTACGCTCAATTTTCCTAAATACACCTAGGATTTTCTTTTTCAGAATAGTACTGCTGGTAGATTTAGAATTATCATGTAGATACGGATTTTTAATCTCATTCGAATAAAACAATCCATTTGACTTCTTTAATATCAATCATTTGAAAAATTATACTTACATTAATTAAAATGTTTGTAACGCCATCATAATTCGCAGAGATTTGTTTTTCTGTCTAAAACTACCAGAATGTTACAACGTCTGTCCATTTGTTTCTACATTCAATACTAGCTTCTGTCTGCGACTTTATCCGCTTGGAAGTCAATTTTATCATAAAACATCCTATTATACTCGTCAATAACGTAGCTTTCTATTAGTGAAGAAGTTCTTGTATTCAGTACAGTACAGTACTTTCAGAGATTACTTTTTACAAACAAAATTACATTTTTTATAATATTTTATAGCATAGATGAAACCATTGTCGCTTAAATTCATAAAATATATTAAACGACATTGCAGAAACAATTCTGTTTCTTTACATTTAAGACTTGCAGCACTCTTCCCTTTGTATCGTCTGTGACCTGGCGTTGTTCCAGCTGCAGTTTCCGCACAATTTGGCCCCGTATGATTTACCGCGACCTACTTGCAGTTTAGACATCCCTCACCTTCTTAAGTTACGGTAGTTTTCGTCCAACTTTTATACACAAGGGATGTGTTGGAGGCCAGAATATATCGAGATATTTGTTGTAAACACCTCCTCGTAGATATGGTTTGAGTTATTGTGAACTAGCTGTTTTCCGCGGCTTCGGCCGCGTAAATGTCGGTTATTCTGGATACAGACAAAGCCGCCAAATCAAAAGTAGCCTATGCCGTTTTTGGGGTTACCCCTTTACCGAATTTCATCTAAATTGGTTTAGTGGTTTAGTCGTTAAAGCGTAATAGACTGACAGATAGACTTACTTTCGTATTTATTATATTAGTTGTTATTGCCATTTTAGGAAATTCTCATGTATTGTGGATGCATTTACACACATTTAAAACAGCCAGGCCCGATCACATACACAAACAGCCAGACCCGGTACAACTATCTGTAATCCATACAAACATTTGTTCCGTGCGGTAAACGAATTCGCGACACACAGCGCAGCAGTCAATCGTGTCCTCAGATTTGATTTATTAGTGAAAGTTTTGTTCCCAAAGCAGCCGAATGCCGTAAGGTTTTCTAAAATGTATAAATACTTGTGATGTTCCTTAAAGTTTAACCACGGATCAAAACTATTGCCTGTTTATTTCTATGACCCGGGCAAACTTGTGAGACGGCCGGATGACTGGTCCTAGTTGCCCACTAACCGCACGAACTACTAAGTTAAGGCTAATAGGGGGCAAACTTCACAAACTCCAAGTTTGACGGCACTCCCCTCCTCTAAAGTTAATCAGAAGTTGGACACGAGACCGAGTGTATACCAACTTATTTGAGATGCACGTGTCAAGTGTGAACTTTTAAATAAATTAAACCTGCTTCGCATTTTGCACTGAAGTAGATAGATCTACGGATATGTCACTTTGACAGTTATGAAATTGAAATATTTTTTCTATATTGTCATCATGTGCCTTTTTTTGTTCCACGATGGTATAGTCTCGTGGACGTCCACCATCCATCAAACTCTTACTGACAAAAAACCACCCTGATGTACCCGTCCCACACTTACGCCAGGTTTTTCAGGAGCATACACGCCTTCTACAATCCTCGACTGGGTCTTCATGAACCTAACTCAAGTGTGAACCATAAATCTATTCAAATTATAAAAGTGGATCTGTCACCTTGACAGTTATAAATTTGACATTTCTGTCATGCTGTCATCATGACACTAATCCAATTTTACTGTGTTCTATAAATTATTCAAATAAGAAAAGTACATTTACGTAACGGGGTACATAAGAAAGCAGATTGTATTTTACATATAACGACACCAAAGGGAATAGGTACATGAAAAAATAATATTTTTGAGACGGTGACGTAGCTCTAAGTTTAAGAATTTTGGTCTACGCTGCTGAATTTTCCTTTTTTTTTCTTTTCTTGTAACAAACAGAAAGTAGGCCCCTTAGTATACTTTTAAAATTAAAAACAGAATCTTAGCAAAAAGGAATTCCGTAACCCTTTTAAAAAAAAATCTTAACTTTTCAAAGGCGTTCCGCAAACAAACAAACTTACCTACGTCAAAAGAATTTGAAAACCCTATTCCTCCCTAAATGTAGTAGGTATTTCATTTTACAGGAGAGTAACAACAAGACAGACGTTGTCAAACAATCTCAATTATTAAAATTCTTTCTTTTTCAGTGCCTAAAAGAAAACAAGAGGGAGGGATATAATTTTTTAACTTTTTTCTGTTATGTACTGCAAATGATGTAATTTTATGAATAATTGGGAGGTCGTTTTAATATTCAAAAAGGTCTGGTTATCTTGGTCCTTTTTGAAATAAAACGTCTTGATACTTTAAAATTGATTCTGAGGCTGAGCTTACCATTGGTCTTAGGGTACTAATTGATTTCTGTATCTAAACATCGTTTCTGTATTCCAGTGTGACAGATATATCAGTATCACTAAAGAAACTAATAAAAAAATGGCGGCACTTATTATGTCCTCTCACTCCCTCGCTATACTGTACGAGTGAAACAGCATGACAGAATACTTTTTTTGGCCGCCATTTTTGTTTTGCCCATTCGTAAAGCCTTTGGTCAGGTGGTCATTCGTAGATCTTTGACATTCGATACAGGTAGTCAGAAAAAGAAAAAGCTGATGATATTTTTTTCGCATTATAACTAGACTGTTATCTTTGTTACAGAACCAGTTGTGGGACGAGTACGAGCTCGAGGACGCTACCTTCGCGGAGTGCAGCATCAACAACGCCAACAACAGCTTTCAGGTAACTACTTCATTCTAGTACAAAGGAAATTTTGGCTACTAGAAGCTACGTCATCTGGTATATTCTGTAAAAATCTCAAGCTTATTTCATCTGAATTCGACAAACGAGATTTTCATAAAACATCAATTATTTTTTTATGGGATGGCTCTTAGGACCACTTACGCAAAAAAATCTATACACAATAGGCTCGTGGTAGCAACTAACTTCAAGTTAAAAGAAATATAGCTGGCACAAACAATTGACTATCTCCTGCATTCCAATAAAGTATGTAATGTGTAATCAATTCTCCTCCGATTTTAAGCTCCTGTGATTGGTTGACTAAATTATCAACAACAATTTTCTGCCGCTAAGCAGCGTTGCTGTATTCCGGTTTGAAGGGTATGAGTGCCGGTGTTATTATAAGCACATGAGACATTTCAACTTTGTTTCTGGGATGGCAACGCATTTACAAGGCCTCTGGTATTGCAGATGTACCACTTAAAATCAGGTGGGCCGTTGGCTTGTTTGCTCCCAACGTTATTAAAAAAATTAATGAACAACCAATCACAGCAGTATACGCAAGCTTGACAATTGTGTCACATTACATTTTTCGTTTGAGAAATCGAGGGTTAGATTTTCTACCACCGGTCAACACCCTTTTGAACCATCTAGATTCCATTGTCTTTAAGAAAAGTCGTTTACATAGATCTTCAACTATCTCGAATGTAACAGATAGGTGCGCTATCCATTACCGATAGTTACACAATGTAACACTTGTCTTAGTCAAGGCGACGACACGGGTAAGTGTTTTCGTTTTCGCCTGACTGCGTTAGAAGGACGGTATAATGTTTTTACCTCGTGTTCACGAACAGATATTCATCAACAGATAGTCAGAAGCCGGAAAGTCTGACAATCAGTCTTACCAAGATATATCGTGCTGCCTCGTAACTGGATTGTGGAGGTCTAATAAACAGTCGCTCCATGTCAAACACTGTCATTCAGCTGCATCCGGTTAGACTGAAAGCCGACCCCAACATAGTTGGGATAAGTCTAGGCAGGCAGAGTTCAGGAACATATCTTGTCGCGGAAAAGGTATGCTAGGGTTTATTAGTGCTAAGTATTTGCATTAGATACAATAAAAAATTGGTTTAAACCCCAGAATCAAAAAGCTGAAGAATTTATAAACAGCCTATTTTGTAGGTTGCCATAGCTGGCTGGATAAAGAATGTTTATTTCAATGTTGAGAGCGTCTTTTGGTGTTGTAAAAAAGTTTGTTAAGATACCAACAGGCGTTTTTTATTATTACAAAAGCATTTTAATGAATAGCTTATTTAGGGACGATACACATAAAAGTAATGCGGTGCTTTACCGCCAAAACTGACGACTCTGTCCGACGGTATGCAAAAATATGCGACATGCAACGCGTCCACTCACACACGTAAATGATAGTTGGGAACATGGTCATCTGCTGTAACGACAATAAGACGGTATGTGACGCGGCACCTCCACCCACATAGGCGCCATGGGACGCGCCTACACATACATATGTCAGCCCTTAGACAAAATCAAATCTTTCATGATTACTCCTAACATCATCTTAACAACAATAAAACAACACTATAACCCTCCAATGCTCAATTTCAGCCCCTGCTTATTCGTGTCACGCGCGTAAAACTCAGCGTGACATTCCCTTAAATGGGTCACGGAGTATCACACGTCACTTCGCCCCCCTAATAAGGTGTACAAAAAGGTCTTAATAAAAGAATTGTGGGGCAAAGTAATCGGCTATTAAGCGGCGGGTGGTATGGTGTAAAAGGGGTGTAAAATTTACTGCAGCGTGAAAGCAGGCAGGTACTTAGACAGTAATGTATATACCAGTGTCACGTCACTCGGTTATGGGGTTGTCTTGAATACTTATTTAGCTAGAATGTGTCGAGAAAAAGAACAATGGTGGCTTTTTAATCTATACAAATAAATGAAATTGCAGTGTGTTGTAATGTCAAAATAACAGCCCTTTACAAACTTAATTCATGATGGCAGATGATGATGTTATAAGGAGTAACATAGGCTACTTTTAATTTGGGAAAAGAATTAGGATTCCGCGTAAAAAACCTAAAACCCCGTGATAACCGACATTCACGCGAACAAAGCCGTAGGCCTAAACTAGTTGTTAATAAAAACACAAAATGATCGCTAATCTAGGCTTGCACACAAGTTAAAAAAAGAAAACAAAAATTGCTTTGATAATCTCGCATTTGTTTTTAAACCTTATATCTCCCCAAAACTTCGTCTAATCAGTGACGTCACATACCCGACGGAAACCTTTATAATACGTAACAATGAGGAAACGGACCTGGACGGTGGTCCTTCGGTCAGGAGTTTCAAAACAAATGCGAAACTCGAAAGTGTACGGATTTTTCGACGGCGGCCGTTGTTTCAAACACGCTGGCCCACAACCGAGGGGTTAAATGAGTTTCATCCCGTCCCCTTTACAGCGTGACGAAAACCTAAAAAGCGCTTCATGTTTCATTTAAGACCGAATTTAAATCTGTATAACTAGGTCGTTTTGTGCGCCATTTATTTTTATTAAAGAAGACGTTGCCCTACACTAAGCTTTCTCTTAAAGAGATGTTTATTTATTTCTAATATTAATAATGACTGCCTCCCATACAAACTTTTATCCCCTATTTCAAACCCTTCAAAATATTTTTCGCGACAAAATATCGCGTACACGTCCTTCTCCAAGGCCTAAATCTATCTCTGTACCTGTCATCAAAATCGGTTCGGCAGTTTAGGTGTGAAATTGTAACAGAGAGACAGACAGATCGCATTTACAATGTTAATAGGGAAAGTAGGGACGGCATCCGTTCGTACATATGTTACTATATGTAATAGTTTCCGCTGTCACCTCCCAAACACGCTCCACTTTACTGGGTCACGCTAAACGGAACACGTACAACGCGACACGCGTTTCCGCACGTTAGTCGGTTCGCTAAATGAATGCGAATGCGAAAACTGAATTATGTTTTCGTAGAAGCTTCGCTAGCGAGGGGTAAACTTGTAAATTACACTAGCAGGGATTTGTGTGTGTGTGTGTGTGTATGTAGTGTGCCTCGCAACCAAGCACGGGCAAGTACCAATGTGACTTATTCACTTCAAATGCACTTTCTAAGTTTATCTTGGTCATCACTCACATCGGTAAGGGAAACCATCGTATAGACACCTTTTTCTTTGTAAATAATAGGAAATAGCATAGGAAATCATCAAACGACTTCCCCCACCCCGGGTGTGGCGGGAGGGAGTGTCAGACTTTTGAAAACCCACCCATGTTCCTTTTTGTGCCCTTTGCGTTCCTAGGCATGGTATCTCTTACGAACACCCCGCAGCCCCGATCGTATAGGCACCTGGATTTAGAAATCCGAAATCACCAATCCACCTCAATCAAGTGTGGTCATTAATGCTGCTGCCTTTTCTATACATGAGATCAGGTCTTGACCCTGCAGTGGGACAATAATGGGCTGGTATTTTTATTACTGTACTATTCACTTTCCCAAGTTCAAACGCTCCTTAAAAGCGAAGATTCTATAAATGAGGATTTATGAATTGCTGCCACGTCTGTTAGATATTAAAATATTTTGTGGTATTTGGAAAGTATGCTGGTACCTAGACGTAATACCGAGAATATTTCACTGGTCGTCGGTAAGGCAGGTAGCCTGAATTATGTGCCTTCATTTCACATTAAGTCCTGAAGTTTTATTGTGTACAGCGGTTTTAAAAAGTTCTAATAACATACCGTCACGCCGGTATTACCCGAAAGGTTAGACAGAGGTGTACCAAAGTACAATGTATACCCACGGGTAGGTATAGGGTGGGGCGAGCCTATTGCCATTAACTGGGCACAGATCCTAACTCCGAACAGCTACTGAGAATTTCATAGAAAAACTCAATAACACTTTTTGCTTGACCTGGGAGTCGACCCCAAGACCTCTAGCCTAGCAATCGCGCAGAAGACCACTAACTAGGCTAACGAGGTAATAACTAGGAAACCTATGTATAATATAATATCATAAACGTAAACGTTTGTTTGTTTAAATGTGCTAAACTTCTCGTACCTAAGCTAATAGTAAGCTACGTAATACCTGAGTAATAAGGGCTATATTTTACAAGCTTTTATTTACTTTCACCCCTCCCTGCGTCTGTGGCTAATCAAATCTTAAAAGTTAAATTTGTCCCACCTTCTGGTGTTCGATTTAGCTGAAATTTTGCATACATATACACTTTGCATGACAACACTTTATGGCGATGTCACAGAGCTGGTCGGATGATGGTGCCGGAAGATGGCCACAGGAACTTAAATCTAACAAGATCATTTTTTATCCAAAACATTAAGAATATGTAATATTAATATAAAGTCGGATATATAAAGTCGCGGATAAAGTCTCTAACAAAAGTTAGTTTCTAATATTAGTGTACATTAATGCGGATAACACTTCCTTTATCTGCATTACAATATCTGATGTATTTTAAAATTGGTAACTTCATTGTAGAGACGATCTCTACAATTATGTACTACAGGTGTTAAACGTTACTCGACAAGTCCTAGAGTGAAACGAATCGCGGACCGTAAGACCGGGATAGTGTTTCACAGGGCCGCCCGTAGAGTTCTCGTTAGCAAAGCTGTTTTCTCAAGAGCGCTTTCCGTCGTGCGGAATGTAGAGAGGCTAAATAGAGCTTTAAATAGTGTGAATGTACCATTTTGTGCTCTTTCATAGTCTACGGCAGTACAGACATGGGTTTTTATTTGTTTAGGAATGCAACTTTTAAAAGCAGTTTTCTTTTAAAAGTGTTTAAACGATTTAATACACATTTAACATAATTTTTAGGTGTCATTATCAATATTCCAAAAAACATTAAAAATAAAAGTAGTTTCTCAGCATTAATTTTCATTCAATGTTACTTAGTTTGATGGGCGGAATGCTTGGTTAACAGCTAGGTATGTAACTTGTCTTGTTACATCCTGTAAAAAAAATATTTTGCAAACTTTTGTTGAACTCTGTGTAAATCAAGGTATTCAAATTATTTTCTCAATTATTCATGTGTTTTTAAGATTAACCTTAATACATTTCCATAATTCCGACTTTCATGCCTTAAAGACTCCATCACTTTAACTTTAAACTACCCATTTTTGACGACTACATCGCATGTCACTTCAAGTAAAACTTCCTTCCCATTAGCACGCACATTCACATGAAGTCGTAAGCACCGGTACTTACACTCATTCACTGTCCATTGCCTGCTCAGTACTGTGAAATAAATTGCTTTTACATATAAAACGAGCAATAAGACCGCCTGTTAACGGACCATCGGTTGTCTCAAAGGACCAATAGAATTTAGTGGTCCTTTTTCCTTGTATGAGTGTAACTGTCAGCTGGGGAATTTTCTTTCGTATATTTCGCATGTTTGATTGCTGGGAGTACTAAAGTGTATTATGAATTTAATACGTATAAATAAATAATCCAAAGAAATATGCAGAAACTGTAGTTATTTTTAGATTCATATGTTAGTCTTTCATGACAATTTACAGTTATTTCTTTTCCAAATTCAAAAAATACCAACTCGTATTTAATTAATGATTAATAAATTAATTATCAATTAAATACTAATTAATTTTATTAATTACTTACGCAACGTGTAATTGAAGAAAACCTGAAAAGTGTTTTATATAAATAAATTTTACAATGAGGCCAACACTGGAATCATGAAAAAACATCACGTAATCCATACACTTTGTTAAGCTACGGGAAAATATGGATCAGCTGGTTTTATCTATCATGGTTTATCATTTTAAAAAGCAAATATTATGATTGAACGAAAGCCTGCAATCTATTTCCGCAATGCCCAAAACGAGGCACACACAGAATAAAAAATAACGTTCAGAATTTAATATTCAAAGCCAGTTTTCCAACAGTGTCAGTATTCATTCTGTTCGTTGCAATTTCATGAAGAGATAGCCTCGCTTCAGAGCCCCTATCGTCATAACGTGCGACAGTTACTATCGCTGTGCCCGCATGGAATTCAAAATATCATACTTTGTTTGTTGCGTTAACTTGTAAAGCTTTATTGTTAAGTGTTATGGCGTTTTTGTAGGCAGGTTTTAATTTAAGGCACTACAGAAGAGTTTTACATTATAAATTTCTTTTAGTACACTTTAGTCCCCCAAGGAGAAATACGTAGTTAGTAATTGTACAACAAGCTGACTTTTAATGATTTATGAAAGCAACTTTAGAATGTGTAAATAATGGGTTAGTTCCATATTAAAGTTAGGATATGAAATATCGGTCTGGTGAGGTCCCTTTACCTCTAATTGTTAACAAATCCACACTTCGCAATGCCAATGAAAATACCCTATAGAGAAACGCAAAATACTGGCCGTCCTGGAAATCGGACCTAGAAACGAGGTAGTTGACAGGCGTTTAGGACCACTAAACTAATAGGTTTTAAAAAGTTTACTAAGATAATTTAAAAAAAAAACAATAAAACAGCTGTTAATTGTTATTTTTGATAACATTTGTTGATCAGTAATAAAGGGCATTTTGCTAACAGAGAGAGGAAGAAGACAAGAAGATTCCTATTTTTATATCAAGAAGTTAAAAAGAACCTTTGAAAATAAGAAAGTTCTCAAAAATATGTTTTCCGTTGCCAGAAACCAAAAAATTGTCTAAAAACAGTTTAGAGTATTTGTGCCTTATCAGTGTCTTAAAGATCGACTCCCTACATACAACACTGTCCGTGCGTCATTTAAGTTGAACACACTGCGATACCGGATGAGATTATTCAGGCGAACGATAATATTATTGTTCAGGTCCTTCGGTACGAAGAACACGTGTTGCGGTTTTAGAACAAAACCAGTAAAACTGACATGATTTATGTTGTTTATGTAAGCTTTTGTGTGTTTTTACTTGTTGTTAATTATTTAATTTGGCAAAAACAGATTGTGTTTTATGTTCAGTTTTGTTGATTGAATGAATGGATCCATAAATAAATAAAGTACGTCAAAACAAAGTAGATGATTGAAATGTGAAACTAATGTTTTGTTTGGTCTACATTAAGTAACAAATAAATAAATAGAATAAACCATTCAATGGTCGAACACTATTGTATCGGAAAAAAACATTGCTTGGAGAAATTTGATACTGGTGTGTTTTTGTGAGTTTGTACGAGTATGAAGTATATACGTAATTGCAAAAAACAGATGCAGACGCGTTTTCATACATTTTGACAACATTGATAAATTACGGGGGCGATTCTACAAATTTTTATGAATCATGTCATGAGCACAATCTTGTCTCGATCTCAATTTGTCAAAACTGCCTGTAATTTACCTACATTTTTGACATTGATTATTAACATTTTTTATTAGTATAATTGGTATTCTGATAAAACGCACAACCATCTCCTTCTATGAAGTCGATCAATATCAAACAGTTACTTTAGCAAAAATTTGATGAGATACATTAGCCATATTGCCACTTAAACATGAAATAGTGGGATTCAATATCTTGAACATCAAACGGCAACCAGCGTTGCGGTAATATTTAATATTATACATTGGATTCTCCTTAAGCGCTTGGATACGATTCCTGCATGCGGAATATTTCTGAATATATATTTTGTTTAAGTATCTATGTATACTGCCTCATTAGCCTAGTGGTCCTAAGGGTGACTGCTACGATGGAGGTCTTGGGTTCGATTCCCAGGTCGGCCAAAATGTTATTATATGTTTCTATGAAATTCTCAGTAGCAGCACGGAGTTAGGATTTGTGCCCGGTTAATGGCAATAGGCTGGCCTCCTATTACTTGGGATCTATACATACCGGCGAACTGTGGGTGTACATTGGTACACCTCTGCCTAACACTTCGGGGAATACGGGCGTGATGGTATGTATGGATCTATGTATACAGGGTGTAAAAAGCCGTTGTGTCTGTGTGTGTCTTTGGCATCGTAGCTCCCGAACGCATGAACCGATTCTGATTTGGTTTTTGTTTGTTTAAAGGTGAATTCGTCGGGAGTATTCTTAGCTGTGTGTGGTGCAAATCAGTTCAGGGGTTTCAAAGTTATCAGCTCTTTTGTAGCTGCGGTAGGAATTTTTATTCTTCTGTCGGGGATTACTTAAAATTTTCAAGTTTGAGTTTTTGGTGTAAAATATCACTGTTAATAGTGCACAATATAACGCACGCAAAACATTGTATTTATTGGTACATGTATAGTACACGGATTTTGGGGGTTATTGAAAGTGTAATTAGGAAATTTTAAACTTATTTTCGTAAAACGAGACGAAGGTTTCTATGTAAGGTCGAGAACAGAACTAAAATAATCTCATTGATTAAAAGAACATGTGAATTTTGATTTCGTTAAGTGTCCTTTTACTCACGTTATTATAATTACGTACCTAAACCGCGGGTTAAACTCACATTGAGGTTATGTGAGCATTATGATTTAAATAGTCATTTGAATAACAAAGCTAGTATTAATGTTTCAATGTATTATTTTGATGGGAATAGCTGATCCGGTTGAGTTTTATAATCGGAATGGTACGTGGCTGTCGGTGTGTATAATCGTGATTTGAATTCAGTGAAATATATATTCTAAATATAAAAATATAAGGTAAAAAATAATATAAAAAAAATAAGGTAACTAAGGTTTACACTGTGACTGTTTTAATTAAAGTAAGCAAGATGGCCGCGGGGCTCATTGTTCATCGCACGCCGGAAGCGCAATGCATAAAATACAATACGATAAAAATACATTTCTTTTATGAACCCGGGCAAAATATTACACAATTCTGCCATATGCAAGAGAGGTTTTATTTTGTATCATTGGATGGCAAACAAACCGCAAGCCGAGTTCCCACCTGACGTTTAGTTGTTACTGCTGCCTGTAGACATCTGCAATATCAGAGGCCTTGCAGATGCGTTGCCATCCCACAGACAAAGTTGAAATGTATCATGTGCCTGTAATTACTCCGATACTACTTTGCAGCAGAAAAAGGTATGGTGGTAGTATTTCCCCGAACCAGCTCCATCACAAAGAGCTTTATTACTACTAGGAGGTGATTGATGCTTTCTCTGTACGCGAAGAGGTTTTCGCCCTGCAGTAGGACAATAATAGGCAGGTAGCAACAGAACAGCTTTACAATTTTGAATCTGTACACTAAACAACAGACTATTATCAAATAGTTAAACAACTACAAATGTCAGCATTACCAAAGCTCCTTGACTTACGAAGTTGTAATATTCCACACAAATAGTTTTAGTTGTAGAACCAGCCTTGTCCTGGTTATCGATCTGTCTTGATATAGACAGGGGACGGTTTTGTTTAAAGGCAGGGGAGGTCAGCAAGGGTGAACTTAATTCGATCGAAGAGAAGCTACAATGATCTAGGGATTGTCAACCTTTTCGTCAAATTGTTTTCAGCTTACTTACTTTTGGAGATGGGTACTTAAAAATGGTTCCGAAGTCCAGGGATAATTTGTTTGTACAGTTATACGTCTCTTTTTATAAAACACTACTACCTGCGCGTGTCATCTCAGTGCTTTACAAAGGCGTCTCCTAGGACCACCAGCTGCTTTAGTCCAGGGTTAGTATAGACGCGTGGTCTGGCGCCTTCTGTCTCAACAATTAATCTGATCAAAATTATCAATCTCATCCCAATAATAGTAACACACATTTATAAGTGACAAAGCCTTATATAACCTTTTATCATTATCATGATTTCAGTTGCAAGACGTCCACTGCTAGATATAGGTCTCCCTCTAACAACACTTGGACCGGTTCTGTGCTTCTTGTGATTTCCCGCCACCAGCTGGTCTATTCTAAAGTGAGCTTGAGATTAGTGGTCGTCCCACCTGGCGCTAAGGATTGTCAGCTTTATTTCCCCTCAACTGATGGAGATTTTTATAGAATTGCAATACAGCTCATTGTCTTGCGGAAGGCCTACCCATGCTGGGTCTTTCGGTACGCGATCATCCGTTTAACGAGGAATGTGCCATGCCCTGCCAATCAAATTAAGTAAATTCTTTGAGATGTATTCAAATATTTTTATTTTGCAAATCTATTAACACTATTTTCTATTAGATTTATAACCCTTGGTTTTTAAACCAGCGTTTGGATCCACGACACATCGGAATTTATCAATGAAGCCTCCTTGCTAACTTTACATACAAATAACATTAGCTACAAAGTAAACGCGAATCGATTTATGTTCATTATTTATGGATCGCTAACTGATTGCTTGTAGGCCTCGGTTCTCAAGCAATCGATAGCATTGCTAAATATTTAAAGACATGTTCCACTTTTTGAATTTATCGTAGTAGTTCTTCTACATGGTGCGTCTCCTCGTGAATAGGTATATATGTAGGTATGCTTATGTAAATGTGTGCCGTACATTTTTCAAATAGTTTCCTTAAAAGACGTTGTCCCATCGGTAAAATATACTCTTGTGAACCCTAAACAATTAATAAGAGGCTGTAAATGATTTATTTGAAATAAAAAAATATATTTGAATAATGAATTTCGGAAAGCAATCCTTTTTTATCGATTTCTAGTATTTTTTTAGCCATTTTTTCAAAATGTTAAACTACGAATTTCTCTTGTATCGTGGGTACGTACACAAACAACCAACTACCGGCATTGAATTAATCGTATCAACAACGCAATCCAACATCTAATATATTCTATTTTTTCAGGTCATAACAGCAAGCCGGTGTCTGGTCCTTTGCGCCGAGAGCCGCAACGAGATGGAATCGTGGGCAGGCGCGCTACGCGGAGCCCTGCACCGGGGAGCCGACGTAGCGGACCTGGTCGCACGACTGTCTTCTGGAGACCATCACTGGTAAGACCGAAAATACCATTCATCCTTGAATGACTGTACAGCAAACCAAGCATGAGCACGCTTATATAACAGTTTTCAAAGTTGAATCGGAAATACGATCAGGCCTCTCATTCATAAAACAGGTCTTTGCCCAGCTGTGGAACAGTAATACGCTGGTATTATTGTTATTCCACATACTCGCGCTCGGCTCTTTGCGCTAACAAATCTTTGCTAGAACTGAAGAGACGATCATTATCATTTTTGGAAGTGCGTAAATTTGACGAGATTCAAAAAGGTAACCATAAATAGGAATTTTGATAAAACATTCCACAGTATAAATTGCTTTACTATTCAATGAAAATGTGCATTCGCTTGGTAAATTTCACGATAAAAACTTAAGTAAACAAAATAAAAGCGAATGTGACCAACCCAGTTGCTGATACGTATATGGAAGTTTATCCCAAAGAAGTAATTAAGCAGATGTGCAGCAGATTTGTAAAAGCTTATGCCTCAAAATGAAACCAGGGTTAATTTGGTGAACTAATTAATTTTATGAAGAAGTGCGACAAATGCGGCAAATGCGACAGTTCTCATTCGGTCTGGTGGTTACATTTGGACGATTTATTACTTAATCCGGTATTTGGGCAAGACAGACCTTTTTGACGCGTGATTTAGTAGATAAATCCTGAAAGTGCAATTTATTATGACTGTTATTTTACGGGTTCATATGGATAAAAGGACCATTGGGAAAATAGAAAAGAGACATAGGACCAGTAGCGCTGATCTTAAATTATAGTGGGTTTAAAAATACAATGAAACCTAAATGCACAATATGTTCTTCCCATCATGGCGATAATTTTTTTGTTCTGGTTTATAATACCTTAGAATCTTCTGGTTACGCACATATTAAAGGTCAAAGTTTCCAAATTTTTTTATGAAAATATATAACTCCATCACGCCTGTATTCCCCGAAGGGTTAGGCAGAGGTGTAACAATATACACCCACAGTTCGCCGATATGTTTAGGTCCCATGTAATAGGGGGCGAGCCTATTGCCATTAACCGGGCACAAATCCTAGCTCCGAGCTGCTACTGAGAATTTCATAGAAAAACCCAATAACACTTTTTGCTCGACCTGGGAATCGAACCCAAGACCTCTAGCGTAGCAGTCGCGCTTAGGACCACTAGGCTACCGAGGCCCTCGCGGCGGCGCGGTGGCGGGAAATATATAACTCCTGTACTATTTATTGTATGCATGAACTGCCCCGTTGGTCTCGTAGTCGCAAGCGCGACTGATGAGCGTGAGGTTCTATTCCCAGGTAGAGCAAAAACTGTTATTTGGTTTTTCCATTAGGATTTGCTCAGTAGCAGCCCGGAGTTTGGAAGTTGGTGGTGTGACACCCCCGTGTCTCGGAAAGCACGTAAAGCCGTTGGTCCCGGCTGCCATTCGTTGATCTTTGACAGTCGTTACGGATCAGAAGCCAGGAAGTCTGACAACTAGTCTAACCAAGAGGTATCGTAGTGCCTCGTTACTGGGTTGTGGAGGTCAGATAGGCAGTTGCTCCATGTAAAACACTGGTGTTCACCTGTATCTAGTTAGACTGGAAGCCGACCACATAATATTTGGGAGAAGTCTAAGCAGATGATGAATATTGAATGCATCCTTAAGCAAAGTGTTTTGGTTGGGTTACATTGCGCAAAAAAAAATCTGTGATTTTTCACACAAAAAAAATATAAGTAGTTTTCCGTAATATTTTTTGCTGAATAACTACTGGTTACGTTAATTTTATAAATACTGATTTACTAGAAACGACCTTCCCGCAGCACACGCGTTAATGGTCTTATCGCGATGATATTAATATTTAATACACCAACGATAATAATGTGTTTGATTGATAGCGTTTCCCTTTGCAAATCCATCAAATTATGTGGTCATTTTATTTTGATTGATCGATCGTTTAATGGGCGCTATAAAATCAAAATTCTGTTTCCTTTTATTGATAGGAAATCAAGTTTATTAAACTTTTTCAGCACTTATTTTATTGATCTTTTTATTTTTTTTTAACGCTTCTTTTCCTTTGTTTCTTTTACTTGTATCCTATTTTTTTTAGCACCACCTTTTCTAAACTTAGGCTGTCCGCCTACGTCAGACAATCCATGACCGATTTTTTTGTCGGAGAGAATGGAACATATGAATTCTGATATACCAACGCACACGTCGTAGAAAAAGCTGGTCCCACGAATCTATGAATCGATCCGATAATTGGTCCTACAAAAAGTCCGACGTGGGAAACCCTTAAAGACAGGTTTGTCAAAAGTTAAAATCTTATACGGACAAAAAGCTACACTATTCCCGAGTGCCGTAAGCTATGTTTTATAATGTACTTGTCTTCCAAGCAAACGAAGTCGCGGCCATTAGCTAGTCCTTTACATTTCTTTGCTGTTCCCAGCTACATAATCACCTCGGGCAGTTTCCTTATTTCCATTTCCATGTATATTAACGTACTTCTTTTCTCACAAAGCTTCTCAGAGTGGGAATGAATTCAATTAGCAGTACTAATTACCTTGTAAAATGGAAATTATGCTTTTAGCTGTCTGTCACGAATCTGTGACATATTATTTGAACAAGTGACAGGTCATAATTGTGTACTTGACACCACTAATGAATTGGCATACTTTTATGAGCTGTCAAAACGCAATGCCCCTATATATTTTCTATGGCAATAGTAAATTGTGACGTCACTTTTTTGCTAACTCAATTAATTGATTTATTAATTTCAAAGCTACTAAAAAAACATTTTTTTTTATTTTGAGTTGGGCTTGCTTTTGACTGTAGACTAGTTCAGAGGTGGCAAGGACAAAGTCGATTTAACTTTCGAAAATACCATTTTACGGTTAATTGAAAATTAATCGAATTTTCGGAGCTAAAGTAAAGTGTTTCTTTTTTTTTAAGTCTTTGATCTATTGGATACGTCTTTCCCTTTGTCTATTACAAAATTATGCTACACAAGCCTTAAGAACCGTTTAGATATAATTGTACTTATTTGACAACTTCTGCCCGCGAAATCGTCCGCGTTGATATTTTCACCCGTGTTTAGTAACGTCTTTGGTTACTGCTCCGCTCCCGTGTGGTGTAGCGTGATGTTAAATAACCTATGACACTCACAAATATCGTGGCTTTCTATGTCAAAGTCAAAGTCAAAGTCAAAACATTTATTTCAATTAGACCATTTACAGGCACTTTTGAATTGTCAAGAAGTTACTCATACAAAAAGTTGAAGCTAGTTGCTCGTTCCAAAACGTAGGTCTCTATGGAGAAGAACGAGCAAGAAACTCCATGGACACTCTTTTCAAATTGGTTTTTACAGAATCTTGGTTACAATATTCTTGTTGCTTCTATGTATATATAACAGTGTGTATATGTATGGGTAACAGAATCAAAAGCAAAGGTCAAAATCAGTACATAGATTACCCCCCACAACACAAAACTACCTCTTTTTAATTTACCTATAGTATAGATGACATACCTATGACAAAGTGATGTAGTATATAGTGTATATATACAATTATGTAATTGACATCTGTCAAATAGTACAATTATATTACAAGATTTGTATTTTTATAACATACCATCACGCCTGTATTCCCCAAAGGGTTGGACAGAGGTGTAACAACAATGTACACCCACAGTTCGCCGGTATGTTTAGGTCCCACGTAATAGGGGGCGAACCTATTGCCATTAACCGGGCACAAATTGAAACTCCGAGCTGCTACTGAGAATTCCATAAAAAAACCCAATTACACCTTTTGGTCGACCTGGGAATTGAACCCAAGACCTCTAACGTAACAGTCGCGCTAAGCACCACTAGGCTAACGAGGCAGTTATTATAGTTAGTTATCATTAGTTTGTATTTTTGTATAATGAAAAAAAACTCCAAAACTACTTAACCGATTTAAAAAAATCCTAAGCCTATCAAAACCTACATTATCGGCAAGTAACAGGCTATATTTAATTCAAAAGACATTTATGATTCCGTAAGTAAATTCACGCGAACGAATTTGCGAGTAAACGCGAAACTATAATTACACCGGAACCAATTCTCTTGAAACTGGAACGTTGAACTTTGCACACAGCCACGCTGATTGGGTGCAGAGATGAATAAGTATTGTAGTAGAGTTGGCCGAGCAAACTCCTTTACTACGATGGAGGAACCTAATATTCATGATACCGGTATTGCAAATACTTGCAAAACCGAACTCAAAGGCTTCACAAATGAAACTAGAACATTTAAGTGAAATTTCTAATAGAAATGTACGCTATACTGAATATGTAGTTCAACGACTACAGCGTTACAAACAGTATTACATGAGGAATTTGACGTATGAATTCATCATCGTTTGATTAAATATCTTTGCTTGCTTCAGGACTTTGGAATTGGCTGGAAGGCCAATTCATACGTCTACAATCTTATCTCGGCGACGATCAATGTCAAAACGTGTAGGTTAAGGGCTTCCACTCACGTCTGACTTTTTGTAGGACCGATTATCTGACCGTTCGATTCCCAGGTCGAGCAAAAAGTGCTGTTGAGTTTTTCTATGAAAATCTCAGTAGCAGCTCGGAGTTAGGATTTGTGCCCGGTTAATAGCAATAGTCTCGCCCCCTCCTATTACAGGGAACCAAGACATACCGGCGAAGTATGGGTGCATATTGGTACACCTCTGCCTAACCCTTCGGGGAATACAGGCGTGATGCTATGTTATGTTGAGAATTACTAGAATAGAACCTTTGAATTTGACAAGCATGCAAAACAGTATCTTTTATAAGAAAATAATTATGAATGTCAAATCTCTGAAAATCAATCTTGTTCCCAGGTACGCAGCAACACACGCTCGCCCCACCTTCTGCAATGTCTGCAGAGAACCGCTCGGCGCACTGGGCACTGCGCACGCGCTCGCCTGCGAACTTTGCAAGTTCAAGGCGCACAAGCGGTGTGCCTCGCGAGCGCCGCCATCTTGTAAGTGGAGCACACTCGCCTCGCTTGGACCACACGTCGTGGAGGACACTGAAGGGGTGAGTGCCACTATGGATATTTTTCAGTGATCAATTTTCGTAACGGTGTTGCTACACCAATCGATCGATCGATGGTAGAATGCATTAGTCGACATTGATCGATAGTTTCTAGAATTATCCTTTCTACTATTGATCGATGGCATCGGTCGACGATCGATCGACTGGTGTGGTAACACCTTAAGAGAGCAGCCGTGGTAAATATTTTTTCGTATTTCAAGTATTTTATCGAACTCCACTGTTCTTTTATGGTTAATTTTGTTGCGGGATTTAAGACAGTTGAATCGTTTATCCGGAACTCGTCGAGCTTCATTGTTTCTAGTGGTCGGTCTGTTGATTCTGGCTTTCAGAAGTCGCAGTGGTTGGAAAGAGTCTACCAAAAAAGTAACAGCAACCAAAGACGTACCTAACTTAAAGCGGAGTAGAACGCCCACACAGGCACAGTGGCAGGCAGGAGCTAGTCTATAGTGTAATATTATAAAGAAGAAAGATTTTTTTGTTTGTTTGTACCGGATAAACTTCGAAACTACTGAACCGTTTTCAATCATTTTTCCACCAATAGGTAGCTACATTATTTTTTAGTAACATAAGCTATTTAATATCACGCTACGTCACACGGAAGCCGATCAGTAACCAAAGACGTAGCTTAACGCGTGGAAATAAGCCACGCGGACGAAGTCGGCTGCAGAAACTAGTATTTATATAAACAAACTTACTTACCTACTTACTTTGGTCACACAAAATATCGTCAACAGTCTCGATAAATAGCGTTTAATGTCGGCTTAGCAACACGCGAACACGTACCGTTTGTTTGTCAGTGCGTGTGTATGTATAACACACGTTTTACAACCCATTCGGTTAAGAAGCATAAACATTTTAACAGTGATTGTGTGTACAGTAGGGCCGGAGATTAACATCTTTACAGTTTTTAGAACGGCTTTGTAAATATTGGAAACTAGTTGCGTAAGAAAAGTGTTCCATACTGAGATGAGAAAGTTGGGTTATCGTAAGTATTTTTTATTTTTTTGGGAAACCATCAAATAACTTCTCCCGCCCTGGGCGGGGCGGGAGGGAGTGTCAGACTTTTACTGACTAAAACCCACGGGGGCGCGGTATCTCTTACGAACAACCCGCAGCCCCGGCAGGCATCGGCCCTCAGTGGCCCCTTCCATTTGCTGACATCTCTTTGAGGCGCGCGTGGAACACAAACGCGCCGTCGACACGGCCTGTCATTATGAAACGTAAGGACGGTGAGCTACCCATTGCTCACCGTCCACAGGCCCGTAGTTATCGTAAGTATGGGATTTATGGTTAACTAAATCGACTGCCTCATTAGCCTAGTGGTCCTGAGCGCGACTGCTACGCTAGAGATCTTGGTTTCGATTCTCAGGTCGGGCAAAGTGTTATTGGGTTTTTCTGTGAAATTCTCAGTAGCAGCTCGGAGTTAGGTTTTGTGCCCGGTTAATGACAATAGACTCGCCCCCTATTACATGGGACCTAAACATACCGGTGAACTGTGGGTGTACATTGGTACACCTCTGCCTAACCTTTCTCGGAATAGTCTGCATAGTTCATGGACTAAGTCAGCCATTGCAAATATTCCTTAACGAAATTGGGCCCGTCCGACATCCATTATGAAGGTGGAGCTTCTGATCAGACTATGTCCCATTTGTTGGAGTATTCAGAATGTCCATTCACTCAATAATAAACTTGGCCATCTACCGAGTCCAGCACATAATAGACAGGAGTAATGGACTTAACGGGTGCTCAAACATTTAATGAAGCCGAAAATTACATATTCTTCCCATCATAGTGGTGGTGGTGGTCTTATTACTACAGGTACAGTCGACAAAACTATTAGGTATACAGGCAGCTTACTTGCAATTACTTTCAAGCAATGTTGTGAGTGTACTGAGCGGTCAATTCTTTTACAACACACTCATAAGTGCGTCATTAGCTTATAACGTTATTACGCATACAATAACAACGAATATTGGCGGTGTGGTAGACAGACGAATAATTTTGCCTGTATACCTAATAGTTTTGTCGACTGTACATGAGACATTCCACCTTGGTCCCTGAAATGGCAATGCATTTGCAAAACCTATGGTATTGCAGATATCTATAGGCAGCAGTGACCGCTTAACATCAGGTGAGCCGTCGGCACAATTGACATCCAACGATATTAAAAAAAAAAAATTGCGATCATTTCTTGTTCTGGACCTTACCAGGGAACCAACTGGTTAAGGAGATAGTGGAAGTCAAAGTAAGCCAATCTGCTTTGAGCAAGTGTGATGACGTTCATTCCCTTTCTGTATGAGAAGAGGCCTTTGCCCTTTTTTTCGGATGGGAAGTAATCAAATCACTTCCCCCGCCCGGAGCGGGGCGGCAGGATTGTCAAACTATTTCTGACTAAAACCCATCCTGACCATGTTCCTTCTTGTGCCCTTTGCGTTTCTGAGGCGAGGTATCTCTTTCGGACAATCCGCAATCTCGGCAGGCATCGGCCCTTTCTGGCCCCTCCAATTGCTGACATCTCTATGAAGCGCGCGTGGAACACGGACCCGCCGTCGATACGGCCTGTTGTTATTCAACGTACCGGCGGTGAGCTACCCACTGCTCACCGTCCACAGGCCTGCGTCTACGGTGGCCGGGAGTCGTCTCGCGAGGCCTTTGCCCTACAGAGAAACAATAATAGGCTGGTATAATTATTATTATTTATCATTCCCCTATAAAACTTAAGCTACTTGCAAACTAGAACACATAATCAGCTTATGAATAATTTTCCGAGCTTTGCTGGGTGTTCTAACGAGGTAAGTTTGCTCCACGCGCCCGGTGGTGTAAACAAGGGTACCCCGCTGCGGTCAATAATGCGGATTACTGTTATCATGATGCCTGCATGAAGGTTATTTGTTGAACTCGCTTCTGCCCGCGACGTCTTCCGCGTCTTTAATATATTATCGGTCACCGTACATTTTTTCGGGATAAAAAGAATCCTGTGTGATATTCTATACTACAATTTATCTCAATGCATAATTTCATCAAGATCCGTTCAGCCGTTTAAGCGTGAAAGAGTAACGAACATCCATCCATTCATCTATCCTCACAAACATTCGCATTTATAATATTAAGTAGGGTTAGTAGGCGTGGATGCGTATAGCGAATCCTGGGTTCCTTACTCATGGTAATAAGAAGAACCTTGCGGTTTTAATAGGTCCGACATAACCCTCCGCTCTCCCTAGATGAAGGGTGCCTATAAGGAAAACCAGAGGAAAAAAATATTGGTAGTTTTAGTGCCCAGTTCCTGGTGTGAGTTCATGTGTTCCAGATAACCAGGTCAATGTTAATAAAAGAGTGGTCGAGTTATGTATTCGGCTTACTGGTATTTTAACCACAGCTACCATCACATGAGGTTATATTTTTATTTATATAATACAAACCGACTCGATAGAAGAATATTCCCGGAAATCTTCAACAAATCAAATCACGTTTAAATTATTCCCATTATTCAAAAGTAATTGAAATAATTTTGGTCATATAACGCAGATTAATTTTAAATCTATTCAAAGCATAAATTTAGATTTCTTCGAATATAACTGAACTGTTATTGCTGTATAGTTATGTAACACATTCGGCATATCCAATTAGTTTACGCAGTTAATGTCATTATAGAGAAAGTGTTAGTTGGCGGAACTAAAATTAATTAAAATTTTATGTATTTTATTGGCCAATTCGGTAACATAATACTGTATTAAAAATAGGGATTAGTTAACAAAAAATTACAGAGCAAAACCAGAGAAAGAATGACCAAAAACCCTTTTACCCGTAAACATAATGAAATTCATAATGATTCCGCAAATAACATCACGAATAGTAATTGCCCTTTTGTTCCCAAATTTTATGAGATTTGTATATCCTCACCTTTGCGAGCCATTTTATTAACAATACCCATGTCATACAAAGGGCTGAATGGACATTTTGTGATGGCTGCCATTTTGTAATTTGAAAAAATACGGGCTTCATGTTTTATTAGAGTCGGCTGCGGTGTACAAAGTCTTTTCTAATGTTTCGAAGGGTACATTTCTTCTCCAGGTTTTTCTTCATATTTAGCCAGATAATATTGTCAAAAAAAATTAAGCGCGGCACGAACCTGGACACTAGGTTGCTGTGTCCGGCGACGTCCACTGGACTTAGTGGCCGGTTGCTACTACTGAACACTTTCGGTGTTTATTTTCGGACATTCCGTCAGTGTCCAGCAATAACTTTTGTTACTCGTACAATTTGTGTAAAAACTTGTCAGTGTTTAGTTGTTAAAATCGAACACTTTTGTGGTCGGTTGTCAGTTTATGGCAAATAAATGCTTTGACTTTATGAGTGAGTTGTTTTTATAATAATTATATGAAAATAAAATGGTTCCCAGTTGCTTGTGTCAGACACAAAACACTAAAGTGTCTACGTGTGTGCGGCGCAATTTAATTTAATTAATAAATTGTTAATTTTTTATTAATAAAAATATTTTACATTCAAAAACATCTATCGGTTTTTAAAAAACTTTGAAATTATTAGGCGACACTTACTTACTCACTTACTTATGATTACTTATCTCTTTTGCTGACTGTACACTCGAGAGCAATATTATATAAAATCAGATCACCGATATCTCGGACACTGAGAATGATAGATAAAAAACTAGCCAAGTCGTGTTGCCAACAAATAGTTGACAAAGCGTATAACAAGATAATGCTTTAGGCTCACACCGCAGCGGAATTCACCGAAATAGATTTTTGCGAACATTGCACAATGAACTTTATGTACATTGTTTAACGTAGAAATGCAAAAAAACTGATCCCTCGTATTTCGAAGAATTCGCATGGATACCGAAGAATTGAATCCTATGAAATCCTACGAATTCGCGCGCAATGCGGCTTCCGTTCCGTTTCGTTCCACCGCGGTGAGAACTGAAACATAATATTCTGTTCACAGTGCAAGATAGTGAGGAATGTCTGTAAGGATTAATGGTGACCTGGAATTACTGCGTTCGGGTGTACTTTGTCAAATTCTTGTCGCCTGTCCCTCTGTACGCTCAGATCTTTTAAACTACGCAACGGATTTTAATGCGGTTCATCAATAGATAGAGCGGTTCGCGAGTAAGGTTTATACGTATGGAACATCACGCAACGACCAACGGGAGCGGAGCAGTAACCAAAGACGTAACTGAATGCAGGTGGGGTATATAGCTAATCTATGATATAATTATACTTGTTTCTGCTCGCGACTTCGTTCGCGTAGTTTTTTCACCTGCATTAGGTTACGTCTTTGGTTACTGCTCCGCACCTATCGGTCTTAGCGTAATAATACATAGCTTATGGCCCACCTCGATAAATTGACTATCCAACGCAAAAATATTTTTTCAATTCGAACCAGTAGTTCCTGAGATTAACGCGTTCAACCAAACAAACAAACAAATTCTTCAGCTTTATAATATTGTATAGATTATAATAAAAAGGTAAAGTTTGTGAGTTTGTAGGGGGTAATCTCTAGATCTTCTGAACCGATTTTGAAAATTCTTTTACCCATAGAAAGCCACGTCATTTGTGAGTGTCACAGGCTATATAACATTACGCTACGACACGCGGGAGCGGAGCAGTAACCAAAGATGTTACTTAACATGGGTGAAAATATTCAGGCAGACGAAGTCGTGGGCACAAGCTAGTCTATATATATAAAAATCAATTGCTGTTCGTTAGTCTCGCTAAAACTCGAGAACGGCTGAACCGGTTTGCCTAATTTTGGAGTCAATAGATAAAATGATTTAAGAGGAAGGTTTATACGTATAGAACATCACGCTACGACTAACAGGAACGGAGTAGTAACCAAAGATCTAACTGAACGCGGGTGACACCGCGGGGTATTTAGCTAGTAACACATACACCATCACGCCTGTATTCCCGGAAGGGTTAGGCAGAGGTGTAACAATGTACACCCACAGTTCGCCGGTATGTTTAGGTCCCATGTAATAGGGGGCGAGCCTATTGCCAGTAACCGGGCACAAATCCTAACTCCGATAATTTAATTGTTAATTTTTGGCGAGGCAATTGTTAGTTATTTAGCTAGTGTATTATAAAAGCGGAAGGTCACACTCACTAGACACAAAATCTCGGAATCTCCTAAGCCTATGAAGTCACAAGACAGGGAGATAGTTTATAGACATCATCTTAAAACGGATTTTGTGACAAAGCCGAATTAACAAGGTTCTTGATCTCAAAGCGGACGAAATGGCGGGTAAGTGTTGATTATATTTCCACGCGTCGGCTCCATTGTGTAACATAACATACCATCACGCCTGTATTCCCCAAAGGATTAGGCAGAAGTGGAACAATGTACACCCACAGTCCGCCGGTATGTTTAGGTCCCATGTAATAGGGGGCGAGCCTATTGCCATTGACCGGCACAAATCTTAACTCCGAGCTGCTAGTGAGAACTTTATAGAAAAACCCAATATCACTTTTTGCTCGACCTGGGAATCGAACCCAAGACGAATGCCTCTAGCGTAGCAGTCGCGCTTAGGACCACTAGGCTACCGAGGCAGTTCTCCATTGTGTAACTTTCTGTATTGTTTTGTAACGTAGCAAAAGTTTTTGATTTTGTTTTAGTTTGTTCCTGTGCACACTTTAGCGACGTGGATATAATAAACAATAAAATAAAAATAAAATTTATTTATTCCACAAGAGGTACATGGTAGAGTTTAAAATGAGAGCCACACTAGGCACAGCCTGTGTCATGGCTATCAGCAAGACGGATAATAAGCCTAGGCCTAACAACTTATAGATAACATCGCATAATTTTGCAACAATTGTTCTTGTAAAATAAAAGCTTAGAAATTAAAATTTATAATAGATTGAGAGTGACTTGAGTGAAACATTGTGTGTAAGTGTGTGTGTGTGAGTATGTATGTGAGTGTGTGTGTGTGATCGAAATGTAAATTATGTGGAATGCCTAGAGTGATCAGTCAGACGGAGACTCTAAGTAACTGTTCAGTATACGTTTTACCGTTGGAAAGCTTCATTGTTGTACGTAAATTAAAGGTTTTATAAGTGAAAGTCGTTGGCAAGCTAGAATTTTTTTTTTTTTTTTTTTTTTCTTTAAAAAAACGTTGCCCCACACTAGGAATTTCTCCTGTGTCGTGGGTGCGTTTACAAACATATAAACTCACATACACAAACAGCCAGACCCGGAACAATTCTCTGTAGGCCATACAAATATTTGTTCCGTGCGGGAATCGAACCCGCGACACACAGCGCAGCAGCCAAGCCTTTTCTTTTTCCGTTTTCTTTTAAAATTCTGAAAGATATGTTGGTTGCTTCGATGAGCATGATGGACTGCCTCGTTAGCCTATGTTCCTAAGCGTGTCTGGTCTAGGTATTGGGTACGATTCCCAGGTTCAGCAAAGTGTTATTGAATTTTTGAATGAAATTCTCATTAGCAACTCGGAATTAGGGTTTGTGTTCGGCTAATGACAATAGGCTCGCCCTCTATTACATGGGACTTAAAAATTTCCCGGCGAACTGTGGGTGTACATTGGTACACCTCTGTCTTACCCTTCGGAGAATACAGACGTAATGGTATGTAGTTGATGGCATATACAATGGACTAATAAGTTATTCTTATATTTTGGCAAATAAATATTTGTAATTTTATTTAATAACTAGCTTCTGCTCACGACTTCGTCCGCGTAATGTTTCCACCTGCATTATGCTACGTCTTTAGTTACTGCTCCGCAGCTGTTGGTCTTAGCGTGATGTTATACAGCCTATAGCTATCCTCGATAAATGAACTATCCAACACAAAAAGTTTTTTTCAATTCCTACCAGTAGTTCCTGAGATTAGAGCGTTCGACCAAACAAACAAAATCTTCAGCTTTCGAATATTAGTATAGATTTCAGTCAAAATCCCATACGCCTAAACGTTCAAGGCTTCTAAGCTTTGCAAGTTAATTATGAGAAGTAGGTACTATATTGGCTAGGAGTATATAGGAATTAATCAGCTAATGGTTCCGGATGTGAGAGACGCTCCTAGAAGTATAATGGCCCCTTTGACCGCATAATAGATAATTAAAGGCAACAAATTCTACATCCATTCAGAGCCATAAGATTAAATAATCTGACCGGTGGGATCAATGGCTTGTAGTACTTCTGGGCACGGTGCGTATTGTTAAGAGAGTGCCTTTCCTAGGGGCCCTGACCGCCGGTAGCTTGGACCCTGTTCCTAACGGTAGGCTACTTTTTTATCACACACACACACACCGTCACGCCTGTATTCCCCGAAGGGATAGGCAGAGGTGTAACAATGTACACCCACAGTTTGCCGGTATGTTTAGGTCCCATGTAATAGGGGGCGAGCCTATTGCCATTAACCGGGCACAAATCCAAACTCCGAGTTGCTACTGAGAATTTTATAGAAAAACTCAATAACACTTTTTGCTCGACCTGGGAATCGAACCCAAGACCTCTAGCGTAGCAGTCGCGCTTAAGACCACTGGGCCAACGAGGCAGTTCTCTTTTTTATTTTTATTTAAAAATATGATTTATATATATACTAATATTATAAAGCTGAAGAGTTTGTTTGTTTGAACGCGCTAATCTCAGGAACTACTGGTTTGAATTGGAAATTTATGGTGTTAGAATATATTTTTGGTGTTAGATAGTTCATTTATTAAGGAAGGATATAGGCTACATAACATCACGCTACGATCAGTAGGTGCGGAGCAGTAACCAAAAACGTAACCTAATGCGGGTGAAAAAACTACGCGGACGAAGTCGTGAGCAGAAGCTAGTGTTCCATAAAATTTATAAAGAGAATCATGTGTAATAAACCATATGAGACTTTTGTGTAGAGCTTATAGAAATTACTGCCTTAAATATAAAGTCAAATGGTGCTTTTTCGACCGTAGCACAGTGGAAGATACACGTTCTTATTTCCAACCCTAATTATATCATCATCACTACTGATTTGTATGTAGTTCTCTATTAGTCTTCATCTCAATATTCAGTTCTTTCAATTTATATTTTTCACAAAATATTTAAAAATTCTTTTAATTTTTTTACTGAAACTAGCTTCTGCCAGCGACTTCGTTCGCGAAGTTTTTTTCTCCCGCATTAAGTTACGTTTTTGGATACTGCTCAGCACCTATTGGTCGTAGCGTAATATAGCTTCCCCGATAAATGAACTATCCAACACAAAAAGATTTTTTCAATTCTAACCAGTAGTTCCTGAGATTAACACGTTCAACCAAATAAGCAAACTCTTCAGCTTTATAATATAAGTATAGATATACAATTTCAAAATCAAAAACGCTGGTATCAATTTAAAAATAGTATATTTTTGTACAAAAGTTACAAGATGAATGAGAATGTTGAGCAATTTATGCGGTGTTTCAGCACCGCATAAATTGCTCAACATTTCATACCAAACAAAGCCTTACCCTTCCAGTATTCATTACTTAAGATCTTCCCAACACAATACTAAACATTTATTACTTGCCATTGTAGACCATTGAAAGAACCTTAATAAAAACGTGCAATCCAAAATATACCTTAATCCTTCGCAATTGGACTCTTAATATCAGCATTCAAAAGATTGATACAACGCCATAACTTTGATTAAAAGCGGATTCAATGGAAGCCCCAAAAATACATTTTAATATAAATTTGCTCGAATTTACCTCTCTGCATAGTCTTTGGTTATTTATTTACATGCTAGCTTATGCAGGCGACTGTCCTCGCGTGAATATCGGTGCATCGTCATCACCATCATGCCACCGGAACGAGCTCCACTACTGGACATAGGCTTCCCGGCCCTGCACTGGCCGCATCCACAATGTCGGTTATAAAGGGGTTTTATTTTTTTACGCGGAATCCTAATTATTTTTCTTAAATTAAAGTAGCTTAAGTTACTCCGTATAACATCAACTATATGCCAGTAAAAATCCTGCTAAAACCGGCCCAGCCGTTTTGGAGATTACCTGGTTTTGCATACGGGTCCTCCAACATTAGATGAAGCCTGGAGTCGTGGGAGTACTTAAAGTTATTATAGCTTACCATTTATGACTAACTAGCTTCTGCCAGCGACTTCGTTCGCGTGGTTTTTTTCACCCACTTTAAGTTATGTCTTTGGTTACTGCTGCTCTCCCGTGTGTCGTAGCGTGATGTTACATAGCCTATAGTCTTCCTCAATGAATGGACTATGCAACACAAAAAGATTTTTTCAATTCAAACCAACAGTTCCTGAGATTAACTCGTTCAACCAAACAAACTCTTCAGCTTCATAATATTAGTATAGATTACAAGAACAAAAAATAATGATTCGAAAATGTAGGTAAGCCTCTATGGAGAAGAACGAGCAAGAAACTCCACGGACACTCTTTCCAATTTGGTTTTTACAAAATCCTGGTTACAATATTCTTGTTGCTTCTATAAGTGAAAACAGTGAAGGTGAATATAAAACAATAAAAAATAATAACGGAATACGTAGTCAGATTTAACAAGCAACAATGTATTATAGGTATACCTAGGGTTGACACCCGTACTGTAATATAAATAGTGTCGTACTATATTTTAGAAAAATAATATACATATATTTCCGTTATATTAATTATGAAATGGCAAAAAGAAGTACATAGAGCATTTATAAAATGATAATTAATCATAATTTATTTTAATATGTAGGTATGATTGGTATCCTTATTTTAAAAATAATAGAACGTCAATACTCATAGCTTAGACAGCTATGAGTAAAAAAACAATACACATGGAAAAATAACTAAGAACATAAATAAGTAGGTAATGATTTTTTTTTCGGAAATTCCTAAAAGTATTTAGTAAGTTTTTTTTTTCTATTTAAAAAAATGTGGCAACCCTAGGTATACCTGAATATCTCCCCAGCAGTTTGTCTAGTATTGTGTGCATACCACTTGCAATGTTCTGCGCTAATGGTTGTTTGTGTTCGTGAATATTGTACGACGGACTTGTTTGTCACGAATCAAGTAAGCAACCATTTGAATGGTTGTATGGGAGTAATATTTAGTGTAGTAAAGCAATATGCTGCATTGATTTAAAGATAATGAAGTAAAAGCGAAAGTAATAACGTTGAAAATTGTGTAATGACGTGCTATATAATAAATGCTGTGAAAAATGATATCTTAAACGCAATTTCCAACTCTATTTCTGATGAGTTTTGATTCATTATCTAAACTTATATCTATACTAATATTATAAAGAGGAAAGATTTGTTTGTTTGTTTGTAACGAATAGGCTCCAAAACTCCAGGACCGATTTTAACCATTCTATTACCAATAGATAGCTATATTATTCCTGAGTAACATAGGCTATATAACATCACGATACGACCCACGGGAGCGGAGCAGTAGCGGAAGACATAACTTAACGCGGATGAAATAAGCTACGCGGACGAAGTCGCGGACAGGTCGCTAGTGTATTATAAAGAGGTAAAATTGTATTTCTGCCAGATAGAAAGCTGCGCTATTCCTGAGAACAGTAGGTTTTATTTCATATAAGGCACACTTCTACGAATAGACGCTAAACAATTAATAATTGACAACTGCTCGAACATAATTTAAACTTCTATTCGTTTCATAAAATATGAAAAGCCACTATATTTTACTTTTCCATAAAACGGTTATTAGCCAATTAAATTAATTAAATACGTATATTTAATAACACAACATTCACACGCTCATCTCGTAATACTCCAAACACACTGACAAAATCGTTTTTCCTTCGTCCGCGAACACATCACAGTCAGGCCTGGTATCCAAGAGATCGTTAAGCGAGGACAGAACACGTGAGACCCATCCCACGTGTTTTCAGACTGGCCACGGACGAATGCGGGTCACAAAGAGAGATAAGAACACTATAAAATTATGGCTGTATTCTTCGCTTGGGCAGGCAGAAGCAGATGTTATTATTAGTCCTGTGTAATGGGGCAAGTTTATAAACCTGACAGAAATAAAGATTCGAGACTGCAACTGAGAATTTCCAAAAAATACCTATCGAGGTTACGTCAATAAATAAATTTGTTATTATATATTTTTCTTTAATTTTTATATTGGTTTATTACTCGGCTGATACTTCCTCCACCTTGTTAAGGCAGTTTGTGAGAAGACTGGTACCCTAGTACATATTTCGTTGTTACTCGTGGATGGGTGGTCCTCTCATTGACTAGTCTTTAGTTTAATTCACTAACAATATTGTTTAAGTGCAAAACTGTTACTAACAATTTTATGGTTCTATTAGTTTCCGTAATAAAATTATTTATTACTAGCTGTTGCCCACGACTTCGTCCGCGTTTCCGTCGTTTTTCGTAAAAAAAGTAGCCTACGTCCTTCCGTATTTCGGGTATAACTTTGGTGTTTCTATACCGATTTCTATGATTATTTTTTATGGAATAGTTAATAATGTTAACTTTTTTTAATTAGGGATGACTGAGAGTGTTATAAACGTAAGAGTAGACAAATATAATCAGAAAGCTTCGAACTACTAAGCTATCGGGAGTGACACGTGACATTGTGAGTCAACCATAAAAGATAGACATATGCTGTCGTGGGATATTTTTTATATAATTTTAAGGAGAACATTTCCGCCATACATGATTTCTGTGTAGCTTTAACCATTAAAGTTGCACACGCGACGGAAGCTTAAAAAATGGAGTAACTTCTCCCGTTTTCCCAACATTTCCCTTCACTGCTCTGCTCCTATTGATTGTAGCGTGATGAAAAGTATACTATAACCAACTCAGGAGTATGGAAAATAATTGCACCAAGTTTCGTTAAAATCCGTCGAGTAGTTTTTGTTTCTATAACGGTTATACAGACAGACAGACAGACAGACAAGAATTTTACTGATTGCATTTTTGGCATCAGTATCGATCCCTAATCACCCCCTGACAGTTATTTTGGAAATATATTTTATATACAGAATTGACCTCTCTACAGATTTATTATAAGTATAGATTATTGTTATATTAGTCTGTAAGCCCTCCATTAAGTAGTAAAAATAAATTAATAAAGTAGTTATTTGCCAACGCACACAAGAAGTTCGTCAACTCAATCCCGTCTGCACAGTGGAGTACAATGACTTTATTTATTCCTAATTACTCCAAGATTAACAAAACACTACTGTTTTGTAGCTAAACTTTAATAATTCCACTATTTTCCAACTAAACACACTGTGCAGTCAAACATATAGTACTAACTTCCAATACTTTGTTGATTCTATAAGTCTCTCTTCATAAACAGAGTTCATTTGAAACAATAAGCATTGAGTTTTCATGAAATGATTCCAGTTAATTAAAGTTGGGGCTTTTGTTGAAGGATTTTGACCAGAGGCGATGTTCGACGTAGTTTTATTGTTCCAAGTTGAACTGTAGTCGGAGCCAAATAGAACATTATTTGCTTTGATATTATTTCGTATGTGAGACTTGTTAGATATTTTCTGTCATAATAAAATTAATCATTATTATTTATTAACCCTGACGCAAAAAGGACAGGGTGTTATAAGTTTGACGTGTCTGTGTGTGTGTGTGTCTGTGGCATCGTCGCTCCAGAACGTATGAAGCGATTTTGATTTTGTTTTTTTTGAAAGGTGAATTAGTCGGGAGTGTTCTTAGTTATGTTTGATGAAAATCAGTTTAGCGGTTTCAATGTTATCAGCGCTTTTGTTAGCTGCGGTAGGGATTTTTATTCTTCTGTCGGGGGTTACTTAAATTTTTTAATTTTGTGTTTTTTAACATAAAAGATTTATGTTTATCAAATTTTTGACGTTAAAATCTCTTCAGCAGTGTTGATCGATTTTTGGTAAGGGTAAAAAGTGTTGGCTCACGTCACTTACATGCCAATATAACGTGTTGTGCTAGGCTGATGACGTGTAACGGCCTATGTACATGTATACGCCTAGATACATCAGCACTACTACATTTTATGATTTTGAGAAAAAAAATTACACATTCACACATAACATCCCGCCTGTATTCCCCAAAGGGTTAGGCAGAGGTGGACCAATGTACACCCACAGCTTACCAGTATGTTTAGGTCCCATGTAATAGTGGGCGAACCTGTTGCCATTAACCGGGCACAAATCCTAACTCCGAGCTGCTACTGAGAATTTTATTTTATAGAAAAAACCCAATAACACTTTTGTTCAACGTGGGAATCGAACCCAAGACCTCTAGCGTAGCAGTCGCACTTAAGACCACTAGGCTAACGAGGCAGTTAAAGTTAATTCTAATTTAATCATACTATAAATAAGCCATAATAAATTAGTCGCAACGAGTCGTGAGCATAAAGGTCAAGTTAATTTTTGGGTTTTTGGGTGCAATCCAGGGTTTTTTGGGGCGCCGACCCTGCACGAGATCGGTACGACAGACGGTCCAATCGCGTGCAGCGTCGGCGCCCCAAAAATCCCAGAAGGGAACCCAAAAACTCAAAAATTAACATGACATTGTGCTCACGACTCGTGGCGGCAGCTATACCTACCGACAAAAAAAATATCGCTGGGTCGTCTTCAATCATGTAATGAAACCCATGGTAATAGATGTTCCTTCTGTATTTAATAGCCAAGGAAAGTCCCAACAAAAGTATTTAATTTCCCAGAAATTTCTTTTCAACAGCCTTCGTTTTACAATCGCGAAGGATTCTACTAATTTTCAGGCATTCAGGAATTTCCGTTCTCTCATCCCGTCCTGGACATTTCAAACTTTTTTAATAGGGTTCTGTGCGCCATGGTTCCTTTGAAGTCTCCACGAATCCTGATTGGATTCGGAAAGGAAATGTTGAATTCTGTTTTTAATTTTGAGGGGAAACTTTTTTTTTGTTATTGGGACGTTTGAGTTTTTGACCAACTTTTTTATCATTAACTTTTTTTTAAATCTTTTACTGTGAACTCATAACTTATTTTTGGGGTGTTATAAGTTCGACGTGTCTGTGTGTGTGTGTCTGTGGCATCGTCGCTCCCAAACGCAAGAACCGATTTTGATTTTGTTTTTTTTTTTGTTTGATAGGTGAATTAGTCGAGAGTGTTCTTAGCTATGTTTGATGGAAATCGGTTCAGCGGTTTCAAAGTTATCAGCTCTTTTGTTAGCTGCGGTAAGGTTTTCTAGTCTGTCGGGGTTTACTTATTTATTATGTTTCTTCATTTCTTGTCCACTATACCAATAGTCGCCGATATCTATAGCCATGATTGTTTCGAGCTGTATTTTCTGGAAAAACAAACTACGTTCTTTTAATCATTTTCATCCATAATTCTTTCTTCATTAATGTTTAATTTTCTTTTTATCTGTCTACTAGCTTTTGCTCGCGACTTCGTTCGCGTTACGTCTTTGGTAACTTTTCCGCTCCCGTAGGTCGGAGTGTGATGTTATAAATAGGTATAATCCGACTTCTTCTAATCCGACTGCCGTTCCAGAGATTAGTCCGTTGTAACAAACAAACAAAAAAGTCTTTAGTTTTATTATATTAATAGAGATCTTTTTAGACCATCATATTTTTACCCGATACTTTAAATTTTTTTAGTGAAGGAATAAACAATGTCATTAATAGGAATAAACAATGTCATTAATTTATGAATGTTTTGTTGCAGAACATAATAATGCCACACCAGTGGTTGGAGGGCAACCTTCCCGTCGCGGCCAAGTGTGACGTGTGTGACAAGACATGCGGTTCCGTGCTCAGGTGAGGCTCTACTTTTGTTTATTTTCAAGAAAATACATTGTTAACATGGAAAGAACCGAATTCTTTAGTAACGAAATGTAAATATACGAAGTGGGTGCGTTTTTAGGGTTTCGAAACTGAAAAGTATAATCCTTAAAAGTACTTGTTTGTTGGACTCTCAAAGGAGAATTTCTCTTGATCTATGCAACGTAGGAATTTGAATGTACGCGCAAAGTTAGACCTTGATAAAACACGACACAGTGGCTAAACGATTGGCTGCAAGTTCGCAAGTCGCAAGTTCGATTCCCGCACGGAACAAATATTTCTATGATACAGGTAGTGGATCGGACCTGCCTTGATCTTGGATCTGGATGTTTGTGTAGATATTATTTAAGGTTATATGTTTGTAAACTACTCCCACGAAACTTAAATGATCTAGTCACGGGAAACGTTTAAATTAAAATTATTGTATATTATTTATTTATTAAAACTTTTTGCACAATGTGAAATACACCGTACAAAGGCGGACTTAATGACTTGAGCATTTTCTACCAGTCTACCTTAGGGTGATGCAGAGACAGAACATAATAGGTGCAAGAAAGAGGAACAGAAGCCTTTTTTTGGTGTTAATCGTAAAGTAACTTAACTGCCCCGTTGGTCTCGTGGTCGCAAACGCGATTGATGAGCTTGGGGTCCCGGGTTCGATTCCCAGGTCGGGCAAAAAGTGTTATTGGATTTTTCCATTAGGATTTGCTCAGTAGCAGCCCGGAGTTTGGAAGTTGGTGGTGTGACACCCCCGTGCCTCGGAAAGCACGTAAAGCCGTTGGTCCCGGCTGTCATTCGTAAATCTTTGACAGTAGTTACGGATAGTCAGAAGCCAGGAAGTCTGACAACCAGTCTAACCAAGAGGTATCGTGTTGCCCAGTAACTGGGTTGTGGAGGTCAGATAGGCAGTCGCTCCATGTTAAACACTGGTATTCCGCTGCATTCGGTTAGACTGGAAGCCGACCCCAACATAGTTGGAAAAAGGCTAAGTAGATGATGATGGTTAATCGTAAAGTAACAAGCTTGACATATTAATTAGGAGTACCTGATACACCTTAAAGATTATCAATAAAAATACGAACCTTTAGAAAGTAATGTACAAACTCGTGAAATCGTCACATTTATGTGATTAAGTGAGGATGCTGCATATCACGCGCCTCTACATCTCGTGAACCGGCAGAGTGTTTCAAGATAATTTGCAAAGATACAAATTAGGCGGAACTCGAGCTTGATTAGAGACGCAAGGCTTACAATCAAATGATCCGCTGTTTGAGTTTACGAGGAGTCGCTGAAGTGTGACGCGCTGGCTGAGTCGATTAATTCCATTTCGTAAATTGTAAACGCCGTTTTCAGGTTGACATAGTATAAAGCATAGTCGCTTCTCGCGTCTGTCCCTCTGTACGCTTACATCTTTAAAACTACGCAACGGATTTTTTATCAATAGTTAGAGTGATTTAAAAGAAACATATATACATACATGAAATCACGCCATTTTCCCATGGGATTAGGCAGAAACCACATAATGCCACGTGCTTTGATCCTTACATACTTACTGCTTTCGCCTCGACCACGTTTATTAATTTAAAAGGAACGTTTACACGTATAAATCATCATGCTACAACCAACGGGACCGGAACAGTAACCAAAGACGTAACTGAACGCGGAGTAGAGATAGGCATGTAATATGTTAGCTCTAATCTAGTGTAGGTATGTATACATACCATCACGCCTGTATTCCCCAAAGGTTTAGACAGAGGAGTACCAATGTACACCCACAGTTCGCCGGTATGTTTAGGCCTCATATAATAAGAGGTGAGCCTATTGCCATTAACCGGGCACAAATCCTAACTCCGAGCTGATACTGAGAAATTCATAGAAAAACTCAATAACACTTTTTGCTCGACCTGGGAATCGAACCCAAGACCTCTAGCGTAGTAGTTACGATTAGGACCACTAGGCCAACGAGGCAGTTTTGTTAAGGCGCTGCGCAAATATAGACACTAATGTCTTGTGTCTGATGCAAGCAACCGGCAGCCAGCAATTAATATTATTACTATAGAATACTCATATGCAAGCGCAGCCACTGTGGTTACCTATTGCTTACATTTTGACACACACTGATCTCTGATTAAAAAAGTGTTCGGTGTTAGCAACCATAAACTAACCAGTTTCTACCGCACATACAACTTCCAAACTCCGAGCTGCTACTGACAATGTCATACAAACACCTAATAACACTTTATTCGACCTGGACATCGAACCCAAGACCTCTAGTGTAACAGTCGCGCTTAAGACCACTAGGCTAACGAGGCAGTTATGAGGTAGGTCTCTGTCGATAACCATTCCCCAGTTGAACTTAATTGCTGGAAATTGATGAATGTGCCGTCAACGTGAGTGATAACGCGCGTCAGTCTTAGTCGATCTATCGTTACTTTACCATTACTTACCGGTCGATCAATCAATTGAGCGTTACTTAGCAGTAAGGTCCCTGGCACTGTTGGTAAAGAAAATAATATTTTTTTCAAAGTATTATCTGTAATACTTACAAACTGCTCTTTAGTCTTGTGGATGTAAATTGCGATTGCTGAGCGTGAGGTCCTGGGTTTGATTTATAGGTCGGACAAAGAGTTATTTGGTTTGACAAAACATAGTAGGTGCAAATGTAGAGAACATATCCAAGAATTAAACAATTTTTTTTTGGTATCCCCCGACAAAAGAAAAAAATCACTACCGTAGCTAACAAAAGAGCTGACAACTTTGAAACCGCTAAACCGATTTCCATCAAACAAAGCGAAGAACACTCCCAATTAATTAACCTTTCAAACACAAAAAACAAAATCAAAATCTAATCTTATAACACCCCGTCGTTTTTGCGTCGGGGGTTAAAAATTAAATTAAATAATCTCCCCAACAAACAATCACTTTAGTTTATACATAAATAATACCAGCCCATTATTGCCTACTGTTGATCTTGTTTATTGCTTAATTTTTCCATGGACTATGTAGCTGTCTGAGAATAAACAGTTTTTTTTACTGTCCCACTCCAGAGCCTTTTCTCAAACAGAGAAGGCACGAGCATTTACCACCACGCTTTCTCAAGGCCAATTGAGGACTTCAATTTTTTTTTTTTTTAATATAAGTCTAGATTTAGAGATATTTTCCTTCACCGATGTCGCTTATCTTTCCCAGGGATGGTCTATTACCTTCCAGTTGCGCCAAACAATACTCCTTGCTCCGGAAAATTTTAAAAAAAGACTTTCATTCTCAATATAATGGCTACCCAGTACCTTTAACTAAGTCTCAGAATGCCCTAGAGCCTAGAGAATAAATCCCGGGGTTTTTGGGAAATAAACAACACTCGCCCATTATCCCGCGCAAAGCTCCGGAAAACTGAAACAACACTATCTGAGCCACTACTCATCCGTTGAACGAAAGGATAGCGCCGGACAGTTTCCCGCATTCATTGTCAGTTCCATTTAAAAGGTTTATATGTTCGTGGTTTTTCGGGAATATTCTGCTTGAAAACACAGACCTAGCCTGATATTTTTAGGGTTCCGCACCTCAAAGGGTAAGACGTAACCCTTATAAGATCATTTTATTGTCCGTCCGTCTGTTTGTGTGATTTGACGTTTATTCAAAAGAGCATCTGCCTATGTCATATTAAAACATATGAGAAGGCATTTAAACTCACTTTGAACCGAGTCCTCGAGCCGAGAGCCCTCACACCTGAACGTGTCTAATGACGTCACTCTTTAGACGCTCAACAATACTAGTACTTTCCAGTGTATGAGTAACTGGCTGCAAATAGCGGAAAGATACGAGAATATAACAATAAATTACGTGTTAAATATATGTATTTTTCACACCTTGTTACGTTGAATTAAGAACTAATTTGATTGACTGTTGACCGCAGGGTTCCTGGGTTTGATACCCAGGTCGGGCAAAAAATTTTTTGGGTTATTCCATTAGAAATTTCTCAGTAGCAGCCCCGAGTTTGGAAGTTGGTGCTGTGACACTCCCGTGCCTCGAAAAACATGTGAAGCCGTTGGTCCTGCGCCCGATCTCTCCTCGGTCGTATCGGACTGCCGTCCCATCAGACTATGAAAGTGAAAGAAAAAGGGAGTGCACCTATGGACCGACCACAAACACTTGTGCACTACAATATCTCCTGCGCACATGTCTATAGTCTCCATTGATCGTCCGCCATGACCGAAATCGGTGTGGAGAATATTGTAAAAATAATACAATTAATAATTTATTTTTGCTCTAACACGAAAATCTCATTTTCTACTTAACCAACAAATAAGTTATGTATCAAGAACAAGTTCCAGCCTATAGACGCGTATGATTCGTGCGTTCTCAAAGTTTTGATGGGTCCGAACAGGAGAAAACAGGGGCTATCCAATAAAGTTACTTATGTATGATCTAGTTTAACTTTTGTAGGAGTTTGCTGAAGTTTTACGAGGGTAGATGGGTCTAGGCATGTCTTTGAGTGTTGGGCTAAAATAGGCCAGCTATTTATCTCTTTCCATGCCAAAATTGTTTGGAAGCTCCGATAGTTTCTCCGGAAAACTAAAGAGCGACGAATCGTGTCCCCTTTTTAGAAGTGGATTAAATTTATTTGTTTTTTTATTTTACAAGAAATGTTGGCCCATTCTGGGAATTTGTTTTGCATTGCGCGTGCGTCTACAAACATAGAAACTCACATATACAAACAGCCAGACCCGGAACAACTATCTGTAGGCCATACAAATTTGTTCCGTACGGAGATCGAGCCGTGCATATGAACCAAAGATATTTTAGTTCATTTGTAATTATCATTTTGATACATGGCAACTCTTTACTATTAGAGAACTGCCCGCGACTTCGTCCACTTGTTCATTTCACCCGCGTTAAGTTACGTCTGTGGTTTCTGCTCCGCTCCCGTAAGTCGTAGCATGATGTTATACACCACTATTTTATAATTAGTACAAAAAAATGGGACTCTATCTGTACCCGTTACTGATCATATTTGTGTAGTCAAAAGTAAAACAAACAAAATCCCAAAATTGTCCACGAAATTTTGTTTTAATTGATAAATTCATAATTGAATCAATCATTCATAACCATTGCTACTACAAAATACTACGCGCAATGCTAATTTATAAACGGAAGTGTGCGCACGCTTTTTAAAAATATATTTCCATAAATTGAGTGACATTTTGGGATATAAACAAACGCTAATAACTTTGCTGTTTATGAATATTATTTATTGAGACTTTACATATATGATAACAAGACCTTCTATAATAAGCCTTTTACGTATTTGTACTAATAAAAAAATAGTGGTGTATAGCCTGTGTTACTCAGGAATAATGTAGCTATCTATTGGTGAGAAAATAGTTAAAATCGATCCAGTAGTTTGGACCCTATTCGGAACAAACAAACAAACAAAAAAATCTTTCCTCTTTATAATATTAGTGTATGTAGACAACGGGAAGTAACGTCTTTTTTTTTTTTTTGGTGGGTGGGAAATCATCTAATAACTTCTCCCGCCCTGGGCGGGGCAGGAGGGAGTGTCAGACTTTTACTGACTAAAACCCACCCATGTTCCTTCTTGTGCCCTTTGCGTTCCGGGGGCGCGGTATCTCTTGCGAACAACCCGCAGCCCCGGCAGGCATCAGCCCTCAGTGGCCCCTTCCTTTTGCTGACATCTCTTTGAGGCGCGCGTGGAACACGAACGCGCCGTCGACACGGCCTGTCGTTATGCAACGTAAGGACGGTGAGCTACCCATTGCTCACCGTCCACAGGCGGAAGTAACGTCTAAGATACAGACTTGGCTTAATTTGGATGTTACGATTAATTTAGAAATATAAACACAAAACTCACAATTCTCTAAGAAATATTGAAATTCGGATTAATTTAAGAGTTTTGTTTACTTAAAGAGATTTGTAAATTGTGTTTTTCTCTGTCTATAAAGTTCCTTATCATCACTATCTATACTAATATTATAAAGCTGATGAGTTTGTTTGTTTGAACGCGCTAATCTTAGAAACTAATGGTTTGAATTGAAAAAGTATTTTTGTGTTGGATAGTTCATTTATCGAGGAAGGCTTTAGGCTATACAACATCACGCTACGACACACTGGAGAGGAGCAGTAACCATAGACGTAACATAACGCGGGTGAAAACTCGCGACCGGCTGGACCGATCTGGCTGATAAGTTTTTTAATGTTTTAAACTTGAAGAAAATCAATCGGAAACGTCTTAAATTTTCACACGTAATCGGCGGTTCGCTAGTTTAAAATCAAATTTCAGTCAGTATTTTCGAACCAAATCGCTAAGATTTCGAGGCATTCGTGCATTTTATTTGTATCTCCTTTTTAAATCGAATTGATATTGATACCAGCACTAGAATCCAGAATTGTGTCTAGTCTAACTCGCTTTTACAAGAAGACTGTTATAGAATTCCAAACGGCTTTTCTATATGTGCTTAGATGCAGCACATCCATAATGTATACGTCAATTTGGTATCTTCTTATCTAAGACTAGCTTCTGCTCGCGACTTCGTATACGTAGTTTTTTCACCCGCATTAGCTTACGTCTTTGGTTACTGCTCCTCACCTATTGGTCGTAGCGTGATGTTATATAGCCTAAAGCCTTCCTCGATAAATGAGCTATCCAACACAAAAATATTTTTTCAATTCAAACCATATGTTTCTGAGATTAGCGCGTTCAACCAAACAAACAAACTCTTCAGCTTTATAATATTGGTTTAGACTAGCTTCGGCCCGCAACTTCGCCCCGTGTAAATTGAGTATACCTAAGACATGGCTTATGACACTTGGCAATACCAGTTTTACCTATTTATAATATTAGTATTTTTAAGAGATTTGCACTACTTACCTCTGCCTCGGTAGCTTAGTGGTCCTAAGCGCGACTGCTACGATAGAGGTCTTGGGTTCGATTCCCAGGTCGAGCAAAAAAGTGTTATTGGGTTTTTCTATGAAATTCTCAGTAGCAGCTCGGAGTTAGGATTTGTGCCCGGTTAATGGCAATAGGCTCGCCCCCTATTACATGGGACCTTAACATACCGGCGAACTGTGGGTGTACATTGTTATACCTCTGCCTATCCCTTCGGGGAATACAGGCGTGATGGTACGTATGTATGTTCGCACTACTTCTCATAAAACGTAATTTTCGACTTTTTAAACGTAATATGAAAAGCAATAAAATTTCAAAAAATTAAGTAACTCTCGACAGAAGAATAAACATCCCTACCGCAGCTAACAAAGGAGCTGATAACCTTGAAACGGCTGAATCGATTTTAATAAAACACATCTGAGGACCATCGCTAGGAAACCTGCTTTCAAATAAAAAACAAACCGCATGCAAATTGGTTCAGCCGTTTAATAGCTACGGTGCTACAGACAGACACGCAGACACGGCAAACTTATAACTCCACCCCTCTTTGAGACTCGAAAAGTCTTAAAGAAGCTTCATCGGAAATAAAATCCTTAATTGTGACATGTCGTGCCGCGACCTCAGTCAGTGTCGGCTTAGTGTTTTAATTAACATTAGTGCGATTGGGTCGTGCGACTAAAATATTCGTTAACTTGTCTATTAGCGATGGTCGCACGATGTTCACGTAGTCGCGTTCTGTTACGACAACGCCACACGTAGACTACATTTTGCTATAGCAACCGGCACGAGTCGTGAGGACAAAGTTCAAGTTAATTTTTAGGTGAATTCTTGGGTTTTTTTTTGGTGTTTTGGGTCGCAGACGCTGCAAATGATTGGTCCGTCTGTGGGACCAATGAACCCAAAAATTTTACTTGAAGTTTGTGCTCACGACTCGTGCCGGTTCCTATACGAATAAAATTAATCCCTAGCGACTGTACAAAGAGTCAAGTAGGTACCCAACAATACGAGACACTGACAAAAGTTACCCTTACCCAAAAAACTTTTCCGGATAAATAAACTCCTTCGAAAGTCACATCTGTATAAAACTCGTCACAATACAAAGCATACCATTAGTGCCTCGGTAATCGGCTTTTGGCATTTGAATGAAAATGCCAATGCGCAACCATTTGTCGCTCAAAAGGATTTGCAATGTACGATGTATTATGTAACTCCGCGATGGACAGCTACTCGGCCGTAATAAAGAATTTGAATGAAGTGAAAAGGTGAATAAGGAACTACGTTCTGTTGTGTTATTTTTTAAGGTGTAAGTATTTCCTCTTGGTAATAAAAGATTGGAAATTCTCGGAATTCATTATGGAAGAGCCTTTTTCCGGTTCCTAATAAAAGACAACCAATAGGAGTCCCTACTCCAGAATTAGAATGATAAGGAAACCCGAAACAAGTAAGCTGAAGTCTTATTATTATATGCCAATAAAAGTTTTATCATAGGTAGGGCCTATTTCATCACCGTTTAATTAGACTCCAAAAAAGGACAATGTCCTCAATTCGCACATACCATCACGCCTGTATTTCCCGAAGGGTTAGGCAGAGATGTACCAATGTACACCCACAGTTCGCCGGTAAGTTTAGGTCCCATGTAATAGGGGGCGAGCCTATTGTCATTAACCGGGCACAAATCCTAACTCTAGAATTTCATAGAAAAACCCAATAACACTTTTTGCTCGACCTGGGAATCGAACCCAAGACCTCTAGCTTAGCAGTCGCGCTTAGGGCCACTAGGCTACCGAGGCAGGTAATGTTCTCAATTCGGTTGCATTTTTTTTTTGTTACCGAAGAGCTCTGTAGCTTTTCAACTGATTTGTATTTTTTTTTTATTTGAAAGGATATAGTTCAGATTGGTCCCATAGACATTTTTAAAAGACAATGTTGACCAAAAATATTCAAATTTGGAAATAACCAGCCAAGCAATTTATGCGAACCTTCTTGGAAGGTAAAACAGGCCTTACTTACTTATCCGCGTTATAAAATAGAAATTTTTAACAACCCGAGAACTTACTTTCTACTAATCAAATTAAACTTCGATATTTATTTATTTATTAAATCTTTTTGCACATAATGTAAATAATACACTGTACAAAGGTGGACTTAATGCCTTAGGCATGTTCTACCAGTCAACCTTAGGGTGATGCAGAGACAAAACATAGTAGGTGCAAGGAACAGAAAGTTTCCAGTGTGGTATCGGGATAATAATGAAAACTCGTCAAAGTAAAAACCACCTGGCAACACTCGTCGCTGACTGTCAAGTTTTTATTTTTATGTATTTAAAATTTGTTTATCTCATTACTCAAATTATCTCTACATTATTATAAAACGAAGTAGCTTTCGGCTCGTTACGTTTAGATCTTTTAAACTTCGCCACGGATTTTAATGCGGTTTGAATCAATAGATAATTCAAGAGAAAGGTATAGAACATCAAGCTACGACCAACGAAAACGGAGCAGTTGCCAAAGATTTAACTGAACCAGGGTGACACCGCGAGGTATAACCAGCCATAGCAACCAACTTACCTACATGTAGACTTAACGGGATTCGAAATAGAAAAACGTCCTCAAAGATATGTTGGTACTGTATACATGTTTGTGGTTGTTATCAATATCCGCTTGTCCCCAGATTACAAGACTTCAGATGCGTGTGGTGCCGCCGCTGCGTGCACGCGGCGTGTAAGCCGACGTGGCGCGCGTCGTGCTCGCTGGGCCCTGCGCGCGCGTCTGTCGTGCCCCCCACACGCTTGCACTCTGTGGGCCCCGACGACGCGTGGGTCCCGGATAGGCCTCCTAATGCTAGCCCGCTTATTGTGTTCGTTAACTCTAGATCAGGTAAGATGCAAAACCATAGAATTTAAATGGGTTATTGTGAAATGGATATGACGGTTAATTACTAAATAAAGTCGAAAACATTGTTTTGCAACAATTGCGTGAAGTTGTTGCAAAATGTTCTTTTGTTTACTTAGAAAATTAACATATTACCATGCCAGCACCAATGTGATATTGTTTCCCACAACACATAAACATGCCTGTGGACGGTGAGCAATGGGTAGCTCACCGTCCTTACGTTGCATAACGACAGGCCGTGTCGACGGCGCGTTCGTGTTCCACGCGCGCCTCAAAGAGATGTCAGCAAAAGGAAGGGGCCACTGAGGGCTGATGCCTGCCGGGGCTGCGGGTTGTTCGCAAGAGATACCGCGCCCCCGGAACGCAAAGGGCACAAGAAGGAACATGGGTGGGTTTTAGTCAGTAAAAGTCTGACACTCCCTCCTGCCCCGCCCAGGGCGGGAGAAGTTATTAGATGATTTCCCACCCACCAAAAAAAAAAAAAAAAACACGTAAACATGTTGCAGAAACATTCTTACACTGGTTTTTGTCCAGTGCATACAGGGCATTGCTGTATCACTCTTGAGACAATTTCTATTCTCCATTCCACCAGGCGACAACCAAGGGATTAAGTTCCTCCGTCGCTTCAAGCAGCTTCTGAATCCAGCGCAAGTGTTCGAACTGAGTGGAGCGGGGCCTCGGCTAGGCCTCCGGTTGTTCAGGCATTTCGCCCCCCTGAGGGTGCTCGTCTGCTCGGGGGATGGGTCCGTAGGGTGGGTGCTTCAGGAGGTCGATAAACTAGATATGCACGTGAGTACTAATACTATTTAAGATGATATAGTGAATGGGTGTCTTAAGGATATGGTCGTGCCCTGCGGATTCTAACAGCTGTACGCAAGAAAATTTAATGCTTGCCCTGTGGCAAGCATTAAATTTTTGACAACGAAGACAAAATAGCCAAATTCTGTGCGCAATTTACAATAGTTTTGTATTATTTATAATGTAGTTTGTCTTCGAAACGCTAAGAAGAAGAAGAAGGATATGGTGCCAAGAGCGCTGTAAATGTAAAGAGAAAAGGTGACTTTCAGAATTGAGTAGTTCCAAATATTCTTGATAACTGGCCAAAGTATATTTGAAGGAAAGGTTAGATACGGTCACAAGAATTATTTCGACGGTTTTCTCTTAAAGTTTTGATTTAGAATTTTGAAGAACACAGTATTTTAGAAATTATATCCAGATCTATTATAAAATAAGTCTTATCTCTTGTAATAACTGTAAGTTAATAGCTACAAATTGGCCTCAACAATATTATTTAATTGAGCTAAGTCTACCAAAACCGCAATTACGTATTTTAATAAAAATGAATTTATTTAATTATGTTTTATAATTATATTTTCTCTAATTTACTGTTCCTAGGCGATTTAAATAAATAAATAAATAAATATTTACGTCAATTCGCCTTGAGCAAGCCAGATGATCAATGTCCTTCTCTGAATTAGAAGAGGCCCTATACCATACTGTGGAAAAATAAGCTGCTGTTATTGTTATTAAAAAAATTATCCCTAGGACCAAAAATGGTTTGTTAACAAAAGGACCAAGCCAAACTAACACCCTTTCTTCTCCAGCGACAAGTTCAGACCGCGGTGCTTCCCCTCGGTACCGGCAACGACCTGGCTCGAGTGCTGGGCTGGGGAGCCTCCTGTGATGACGCAGCCAACCTTCAGGTGCTCATCGAACGATACGAAAGGGCTTCCACTAAGATGCTTGACAGGTGCGTTTGTGATGTAACATTCAACTTGAATATTGTAACCGAAATTTGTAATATTTTATTGATATTAAAAGATTGTTAATAAAATTACTTGCTTGTTATAGGAACTTACTGTTAGGAATAAGCAACTAGAATCAACTTTCCAACTGATTGACTTACTCCTTTACATTTACAAGTAGCCTGTAAATGTAAATAAAACAAAACAATACAATACAATACCCAATATATGAAAAATTACCAAGCGAAAAGGTGTGTATAATAATGTTAATGTTATAGAAAAAGTTATGGTTTGTACTCCTACCCCTATAGTCTCATCAACTCTCTTCTTTTTTCTTTGAAATATAAACTTTTTGGTCTTATAACAAAAAGAGTTAAATGTACAAAACGTAACTATTGGTATTAGTCTATACACGCCTAGTATGGTTTTGGATGTAAAACACAACTAAATTGTCGCTTCGTAACTTTTTTCGTCTCACCGCCGATTTATTATGTCAAGCTCAAATATTCTGCGGGTTGTTCGCAAGAGATACCGTGCCCCCGGAACGCAAAGGGCACAAGAAGGAACATGGGTGGGTTTTAGTCAGTAAAAGTCTGACACTCCCTCCCGTCCCGCCCAGGGCGGGAGAAGTTATTTTATGATTTCCCACCCACCAAAAAAAAAAAAAAAAAGCTCAAATATTGAATGTCAATTTACTCTGTATCAACTGTTCAAATTAAATGAGCCAATTTTTTAGTAGTCTTGGCTTCTCGCCAAATCTCCTTAAGCCAGATTTCCGTTCATACGCCAATAATTGAATAAATTGGGCTTTCGTTAATGCCACGAAACTTTTTGACCTTTTCGTCGGCTTTATTTAAGCTTCTATTTCTATTAAGTTTTTAAAGTACTATTTATACTTAGTTTTGTGTACTTTGAAAGCCTATCTGTGTTAAGCGGCCTACGTATTCTGTTGTTGTTACCAATCATTGAATAAGTGGACATAAGATTTAAGAGCCAATTTAAAGGTTGATGGCCTAGTGGTTTAGGCGCCCGCCTCTCATACACGTGGCTGTGGTTTTGCAACCGGACATGGGCAAAGTAGTTTTGCCCTTTAATAATATGTATTTTCTAAGTTTATCTTGGACATCACTGACATTGCTGAAAGAAAAACATAGTGAAGAAGCCTGGACTTATTCTTATAATTAATACAAGTCTGAAATCGCCAACCGCCTTGAGCAGGCGTAGTGATCAATGCTCATGCCTTCTCTACATATAAGAATTTGCATTTGCTTTACAGTGGGACAATAATAGGCTGGTATTATTAAGAGCACTCGGTATTTGCGGTGACTTTAAGAAGAGCTCACCTCGAGTTTACTCATAGATTTTACAGAATCACACAATTTACTGATCGGATATGATCAGAAGACCAATTCGCTTTCAAAGTTCAAAATTCTAATAACAATCTCATCTCAAAGATAATCAACGTCAAAAATTTGCTAAAGGTATAGGTAACATAAAGGTATTTCGGACAGATTGAGAACAAGATTAGAATGTGATCATTTTTAGAAATAAGGAAATTGGTCCTCAGATTTTAGAAATATACGACTAATTATCGGTAAATTCGTATTTCCGATGTAAAAATTGCTAGGATCGTAAAATATTATTCTATTTGCAATCAGGTGGTCTATAATGACGTTCGAGCGCGCTTTGACAGCGCCCCCTCCCCCGCCCGTGCCGCCGGATTTACTGGAGGAGAACTCGCTGCTAAGAAATTTACAGGATATCATGCAGGTAAGGTCACCTCCGCTGTTCTTTCCTGATTAGTTTCTGTGTTTGAATTTGAATCGGGTTCTCTCGATCTGGGTCTCGTCGAGCTTCATTGCCTCGGTTCTTTTCTGGTGGGTGCCACTTTTGATTCTGGCTTTCAGGAGTTGCAGTAGTTTCGGGATAATGTATCGGGCTTATCCCAAAAATGTAATATTTTTGCCAAAGTTGAAGTTTTATGAATTTAGTTCTCAGACACTCGGAGTCTGAATATCAGAAGATGCATTAGGCACACCCCTCACAATTTTGAAGAATCTTAATATTTTACTCAGTTTAAGAAGATGTCTATTGTGTATTGTGTATTGACGTACCAGGATCATACTCATCAAAATAGTACTGTCATCATCGTACTTTGTTAAAGATCCCACTCACATTCTCTTCTCCCAATAACCTACTCATTTATCATTTTATAACGCCTAGTGTTCTTCTTACACAGGCTGGTGAAGTTAGTTGTGTAGCGAGCACATCTCTTCGCGTGGGGTGTTCTCGTTTGGCTGCGGCGGGGGAACGCGCGGGGGGTGGGGCAGCGCGCGCTGCTCATCGCTTGCGACGTGCTGTATCTTTGTTGCTACATGCTAGGGCGCATCTTGCGCACGACCATGCGAGGTGCAAGTGAGTATACTGAGTTCTTTTTTGATCCTTCCATCCTTAACCATGTGCTAGCACGAATTCCACTAAACAACGTATCTAAATTATCATTAGGTCGTGGGAGCCAGTGGAGACGACGAGTGATAGTGAACCAGAAGCACAACCAGTTGCCGAGAAAGGCAGCATCGAAAAGACTGAAAAGGTACTGTTTCTGTTACAACATTAATTATTTTAAAGTAAAATGAATAACTTAAAAACCTTGATGGAATTAGGCTTTCTCCGAAATAAGACCAATTATCGTATCAAAGGACCAATTATGCTCCTTTGTTTCTAAATTGGTAATTAAATACGAAGAATATATTTTTGGTAGATAATTTTATAAAATAATAATTGTTGTTGTTATGGGTACAGGAACAACTGAACTGGGCAGTGCGCGGGTGCGCGCTGGCCGGGCGCGCTGATAGTGTGCGGCGCGCATTACGCTCACTGCTACGCACGCTTACTCAGGTATACCCACAGGTACGTGCCAAAAACTACAACTTCAAAAGAGCTGACTTAAAAAAAAAGACTGCCATATATCAGCTGTTCCACAGATTTTAATCATGTTCTAGTGCTTTTTGTAGGGAACAGCTGATTTTTCGGAATTGATCCCACAATAGTTTATATTCATGAGTACTTTCAACCCCTGAAAGTTGCGCAGCGACATATAAGTTAACCTAACAGATTTATGTTACTAACACCATGCTGTGGTGTGGATCAATTCCCATGATCACTACTTATGAAATAAACTATGTACATGATACAGGACCACATGCCAAAAGCAAATATTGAAATAGTATTGTGAGTCCGTTGTAGCACTTGTACTTTTCTAATTAAAGTCAAGAACGTCAGTCTTTAGATTTTCATTGTAGTTTTTGTCCGTCTGTTTGTTACCTCATCACAATAAAACCACTGAACCGAATATAATGAAATTCGATATAGAATTTGCCTTACAACTGAGACTTTCCGGACGTAGGATACTCGTACTTTGTAACTTGTTACTTTCTTTGTGTTCGCGATAACTGATGTTCAGGTGGAATATCAGCTTCAATTCTTTTAGTTTTATCTTGCTTCGGATCTTATCATTTAGATAAAACGTGACATAGTTCGATCCATGGCATGTGTCCAAGAAGCAATATTTTACAATCTTTTTTGCCACTGAATGCCAAAGAAACAACATTTTACTTAATATCTTGACGTATTTTCAAGCTTTAATACTTACAAATTGGAGAGATTTTTGGTTTCTTGGCTTTGAATCAAACTCGACATAGCTCACTGTTTTACTATATAAAGTATACATGTTTACATAAGTTTACATGCCTTTAATATCTAAGTGTTTTGGGACAGTTACTGATTTGTACCATATCAAGTCCTAAAGACTAACTCCGACCTACAAAAGAACATCTGAATTCGACTCCATCACATTTTAACGTTACCAATTGTATTCAGGGTGTATCACAAGAAGGGGACTCTTGTGACACATGCGAGGGTTCCAGCAGTGGGGGGGCAGCAGTAGAGGAGCGAGTTCCGGAAGCACCGGCAAGTGCGCCTGACATGGCGGCACTTCCGGTGCCGCGCGCCTTCGCGGACAGCCGTCGTTCCTCCGCAGCCAGCGCTATTTCTGCCGCTTCACTGCAACCTGATAAGTAAGTGATACTGAAATTGACTCGAAACATAAAGCAGGCCTTAACGATAAACAACCAGCTGATTATAAATCCTGGTCCTTTTCTTTGCAGCATTCCAGACGTAGATGAAGATATAGTTAAATTAATAAGTTCGAACCCATCGGGTAACTTCAACTTAGAAGTGGATAATAAGCCGGACCGCAAGACTAGCTCCGCTTCGCCTCAGGACCGGCTCTCGTTGTCGAACCTCTCCTCCTGTGATACTAGCTCCTGCAAGAACCTCCTGAGGCCAGAACTAGAGCGCACATATAATAGTAGTAGTCTTACTATACCTAACCTAGTTGTCTCTGACGATAGCGATAAGAAATCGATACTACAGGGAGATACTTATGAATCGGACCAATTGACTATTATAGACACCGACAAACCGTATACAGATGACGAACACTACGAGGTAAGTGCGAGAGTGACACCAGCGAGCGGAGAGTGTACTCCGGACCGCCGGCTCTCCAGCGTAGACTTGGAGATCGAAGCCAGCAGTTCAGAAGGGTCCAACATTAGCGACGACTTTAGTTTAATATCGGAAATTATTGATTCTAAACCAGAAGAAATGGAAGAAGCTGCAGGTATCGGTATAGGGCACATTGACTCTCCCGAAGTGTCAGAAACGACGTACGTCAACTCCGAAACTTTACACGGAGAATCTATCATGGACGATATCAGTTCAATGCTTGGTCAGGAAGTATTGTTGGCAATGATGGGGAAGAACGGTGAAAATGAAACTTATACTGACGATACTACTCTATTCACGTCCGACACCGTGTCAGATATTGCGATGGACAGTCGCAACCCAAGCCTTGAGAAAAACAACGAAGCGAAACTGAAATACATATCGAAAATGAAGAAAGCCAAAGAAAGCGAAGCAGAGAAGTTCGGATTTGAGAACAGAGTATTCTACATCGAAAATGCAACGAAGGTAGAGGAACAAATCAAGTACTGCAGTCTAGCACATTTCGAAGAAGGGAACGATATAGCGAGGAAGTCGTTTAAGAAGCATCTTAAGAAAAGTTTAAAGAAACGTGCGGTTGAAGACGTGAGCTTAATACATTTGCTTCCGAAAACTGCTGAAGACACGGTCAGTGTCAAAAGTGCTGAAACTGCTAAGTACGTGGAACCCCCAAGACTGATTTGTGACGACCAGATGACTGTTCCAGATATAGGCGGTTTTCCGCAAGTAAGCGTTGTAGTTGAACCACCGTCTCCTTCACATAGTGAGGATAAGAAAAGCTTGAAGACTTGCGCCAGTCGTATGGCATCAGTTCTTAGTGATATCTTCGATCAGGGTACAGATACTCTTAGTGTGAATTCTCCAGAGCCAAGTTTAGGTACAACTAGAGAAAGGAGACAGTCGGACAATCCAAGACTTTTAGGACAGACAGATTCTGAATATGGGAAGTTCCTGAGCTGTTCTCCCGCTGCTACCAGAAGGATATCTTGCGGGAGCCTCTTTAAGCCAGGAGAACCTGACAAGTAAGTGTATATTTTGTAGTTTTCTTTGTAAAGTTTGATTTTATTGCTAGATTTCTTTTTAACCCCTGACAAAAACAGTTAACTTATGTATGTGTGTATTTGTATGTAGCATTGTAGCTTCTAAACGGCTGAACCAGTTTTGATTTAGTTTTTTGTTTGGAAGTAACATGTTCAAGAGTGTTCGTAGTTTGATTCAACAAAATGATTATCAGCCCTTTATTTATCCTAGGTACTATAAGAAAATGTTGCTTATTACCAAACAACTACTTAACAGCCGCTGGTAATTCAAGACCTACAAGTCTTACATCGAATTTGTATTTTCGATTGCCACCTCAAGCAATTATAAGGGAATATGTAAACGAAACGTAAAATGATATATCCAATATTATATAAAATTATTTCATACCTCAAAGAGCCTCAGGATTGGCAAAAATACACATCAACGTAAAGTAATTTCTTCATGTCTCTGACATATATACTTGTATAAATAATAATGAAATCTACCTTCAAAATCTCTATCTTTATCCTTATTGACTAAAAATCACAACACAGTATAAGTCTAAAATCTTGAAAGTAAGTTTTACTGCCTAGAAAATACAGTCATCATTTAAATATAAAGTTATTCGTAGGTCTACTTTTATCATCTCTATTTTTATATGTTTGACGTGTCTGTGTGTGTGTGTGTGTCTGTGGCATCGTAGCTCCCGAACCCATGAACCGATTCTGATTTTGTTTTTTGTGTTTGAAAGGTAAATTTGTTGAGAGTGTTCTTAGCTTTGTTTGATGGAAATTGGTTTAGCGGTTCCAACGTTATCAGCTCTTTTGTTGTAGTGATTTTTTTCTTCAGTCGGGGTTTGCTTGTGTTTTACCAACACCTTCCGTGTGAACACACGCGTTAAGATACGTCTTTGGTTACTGCTGTCTCGTGGGCCCGATATTAAATAGACTATCTTACTCACTGATATGATAGGTTTCCATAGGTGAAAGAATTTTTCAATCGGTTATGTTGTTTTTCAGTTTATCCATTACAAACAGAAATACATATAAATCTTTTGTCTTTATAATATTAGTTTAGACAAAGACGTTGGCTTCGCACTTTCTGGTTTTCTTTTTCGAATGAATTTGAATATATTGTACTGAATATTCTCCGGGACAAACGTTATTTTTGTTACGTATTCAACTAGAAAATGTATGTAAAGCCGCGAGGCTCGAGCCAAGACTCTTTGGAAAGAAAATACCGTTTTCCTAATAAAATAAATTTCAGTGTTTCTTCAAGATCTCTAGGGAAACAAGACATTTATGTTCGTGTGCATAACATTGATATTCATTTAGCTTCGTTTACTTTCCTTATATATATTTTTATTTCAAAAGTTTAGTCGTGTATTGAATTTTTATTAAATTTACTTGCGCTATTTGTATGTAGATTAGAGAAAATTTCATGAAATGCTCGCAAGTAATGTCTGAACTATATACAAATATTTGTATGTTTGTCTTCTTTGCGTTCCTTAACCATTGGTCGGATTGTGATGAAACTTTAGTAGCGGTTCTACGTACACCCGCGAAGGTCCATGGCCTATAAAACAAAATACCGGGATCGAAGTCGCTAGCAGCAGCTAGTTTGATAAAAATGTAACCATTACAGGAATTTATCTTTTCTAGATTATCAACATCTGTATCATCAATATGGGGAGAAGGTGGCGCATCTAGTGGTCTTGGATCGAAAGAAGCCAATGAGAAGGCTAAGAAACTGCCTATTATAAATCCCTTGGTCCAATTGCCAGCGTGGCCTCATGTCACACAAGGCTTCATCAGCCAATGCCTATTGGCCAATGCTGATGCCCTATGTGCTGCCGTCAGTCCACTTATGGACCCTGACGAGACTCTTTTAGAAGGGTTTTATGAGAGGGCAGTGATGAACAATTACTTTGGAATTGGTATTGATGCTAAAATAACGCTGGACTTTCATAATAAGAGGGAGGAGCACCCGGAGAAGTGTCGCTCGAGGGCGAGGAACTACATGTGGTACGGAGTGCTTGGATCCAAGGAGTGGGTTAACAGGACTTACAGGTAGATTACGTTGTGTACTTCTCTTTTAAAACTAAAAATAGTGCTTTTTTTCTCTGAAAGGAAGTAGTGGGGCTGGGGGTTTTAAGGTTTTTTTCCCTTAAATACTCTTTACTTAAAAGTTTTATGCAATTCTCTGAACCTGTACGATGCAGATAATTAGACTCAAGGTCAACTAGGCGACATTTTATACCATCGAAACACGTAATCCGACGCCATCTTGAATTTATTCCACATTAGAGTTAAAACCTTTTTACGTGAAATACTAAAAAAAGGTTTATGCGTAACCACACAATACCTTGCTACCACTATAAATTTGAATCATTGCCATTGTGTTTCTAGATACAACTGAAATTACTTTTCTATAGTGACTCGTGACAGCTTTTATGGCCGTAACGACAATAAAACCTTTTTTTCAGGCATCTAGGTCAAAGAGTACAGCTAGAATGTGACGGCCAGAGGATTCCTCTGCCCGAGTTGCAAGGCATCGTCGTGCTGAACATACCCTCGTTTATGGGAGGGACAAACTTCTGGGGAGGAACCAGAGGTGATGACCTCTTTCTCGCTCCGTCATTCGATGACCGGATACTTGAGGTCAGTGTCAAACTTTATCTAAATATCAGTTTTTTTGATGCGGTGTTATTGGTATAAAAACTCATTATTTATAGATTTGCTTTAAATACTTTTTTTAAATCTCCAGAATGCTGAATTTTCACTTCAAAAATCGGCATTCGTCAGTAATCAAAATTATAATTTTGAATCCCAAAGTGACAATAGCGAATCACAAATGCCGCGTATATAAGGACCACAGAAACCTAACCAGGTTTCATTAGACGATCTGCTAATGAAACCGACATGTCACCTTAATTACAGTAAACGTACATATTCTCAATTAGATCCTATGTTATATGACGTCACTTATTAATTAATCCACATCGCATCGCTGTCGACGGAAGCGCCTCGGAAACTCCTTTGAGTCGCTCGCCTTGTTCTCAATATTAACCGTAGGTAAAATAGGCATATATGTTAAGTTAAAAGGCAGATATTACCGCACCTAGTGTTAACACATCTTATATTTTTGATCGCTATTAATCTTAGAAGCCTTCTTCGTTACCTCAAGTCAAAAACTTATTAATGTTATGAACCGAAATTTGATAAGCAATTGTAAATGTTATTATTAATTGTTTTAGGAAATTTATATATTAGACATACTTTCGTATTACGATCTGACTAAAATACCTTTTATTGAATGAAAACGTAAAGCAATGTTATCCTAATTATGGGTATATAACCCGTTACTGACAATATTATTAGTCGTGTTAAATGTGTCTTTTAAACCCATTTTATCCATAAGTTACTATGAAGTAAATACTTCGACGAAGTACGGCACTTCAAACGAAGCAATCAAAAAGACTAAATTCAGGACCAATAAACTCAATGTCAAAACAGGTCGTTGCCGTATTTGGGTCAGCTCAAATGGCGGCTTCTCGGCTCATCAACCTCCAAAAGCACCGGATCGCCCAATGCCGTGCTGTCCAGATCAACATCTTGGGCGAAGAATGCGTACCAGTGCAAGTGGATGGTGAAGCGTGGCTGCAACCCCCCGGATGTGTCAGGATCATACACAAGAACAGAGCTCAGATGCTATGCCGGTCCAGAGCACTTGAAACTAGTCTTAGGTTAGTGAAGTTTAGGTCAGTGGTGAATGTTTTTATTTATGGAATTGAGTAGTGCAAAGTAGTGAGTAAAAGATTCACACTAAAGAAAGACAAGAATCGGTTTTCTAGAAACTGAAATGGTAATGAATAATGACATAAATTCTATTCAATCAAAATATGAGGTCAGCTAATAAATCAAAGATGAAAAAAATATAATATGTAATTTTTTCTCACAATTACGTTGATCCTCATTTGGAACTCACGTCAAAGCTAATTGCACTAATTGCTGTTAGAAACTTACTAACATATCAATATTGTTTTAAATGTGGTTTACTGTACTAACCGTTGATTCATCCAGAACATGGGACGAGAAACAGCAACTTAAAGCACATGCACTCGCCGGCTCCGGAGCAGGCGGCGGCCCTGGCAGCCCTCGTGTTGCACTGTCACCTACTGAGAGCTCTCAACTGCTAGCTTTGTTGGATGATGTCAATACGCTGGTTAAACATGTAAGTATGAGCTGATATGTCGATAAAATCTGAGCCTTAGTAACAAACAACGATCTCAAAGATACCTAGGTAGACTTTGCTTGACACCCAATCCAAGTCAAAGGACTGAAATATATCTTTGATGAGATTTAGTTGGTCCTTTGATACAGACCCTGTTACTCTTTAAATCACTAGCTATTATTTATAATCAAAGACTTTATAAATGGGATCTTTACCATATGTTATCCTCTTTCATAGGTGAAACTGTCATGTATAAGCGAGACTTCGGCATGCGGCGGCGTTGCTCAAGGCGTGGCATTGGCGCGTCGTGTTGCTGCACACGCTGATGCGTTGCAAGATGCTGACGGCAAGCTGCTGCCAGCGCCACAGTTGCGAAGACTACTGGCTACACTGGTAATAATCGACAGCATAATTAGTTCCAATTTGACAGTGTCAAAGTTTTCAGAAAGGACTTTTGATCGGAACGTTTTCTTGCATCCTCGGCGATCACCAACGCCTTTTTAAAATATTTTATATTAAACTTATTTCACCATGTTTACGTAGGTGGAGAGCTGTCACGAGCTGGTAGAGACTGGGGGTATTACTGGCGCAGGCGCAGGTGCCGCCACAGCGCTGCGTGCGCACCTCTCAAGAGCCACTTTGCACGACGGATACGCATTCTTGCACACTGACGAGGTATATTTCATTCACTTCATAAAGTTTATTGCAAATTTTGAAATTAATTTAATTTTTGGGATTTTATGCTTGAAAGCTGTCATGAATGCCAGTATATTACTGCACTAACCTTTTTATTCAAATGTGTGCTGTATATAGATTTATATAGGTTTTATTTTGCCGTATTAACTAACGGTGCTTTATTTCACGCCCACATCCCCAGTTCGAATCGCCCGCTAGAGTCCCTAAACCATATCGTAGACTTTCATTAGATGGGATCCGATTGTACTCGTATTTTTAGGTTGTAATGTTTAGTAAAATTTAGATATTAAGTACATCCTTTTTAATAATACGTTCGAAGGCTCAACTAGCTATACTTTGAAATCAATGAACTATCTAGCAGCCATACGTAAATAGTTCTGATAATTTTGAAAGTACAACAAATAGAACTGTAGTAGTATGCCATAAACAGCCTATGACACTCGCAAACACTCGCTTTCTATCAGTATAAGAATATTTGTAATCTGACTACCTAGTACTTTCAGAGATTACAAACAAACTTTACCCCTTTATAATATTAAGTACAGATCATTTCTTTACAAGCATCACTCCGCCTCTTAGCACCAATAACGCATGCCATCCAAAAACCATCACAAGAACCTTACAACACTATTGTAACCCCAGTCATTTCATTAGTCCCTTTCACCTGGTCCTTAGATCCAGAAGAAGGGCAGTCGCTGGCTGAGGGGACGACGAAGCGTCTCCGAAGGACCCACTCCCACTTTCACCGCCGCGCAGGTCCGCTGCTGGGGAGTCAAGGAGGTCCAAAACTGGCTGGAGTCGCTCCAGCTTAACGAGTACTCTGAGGCGTTCGCAAAACATGACGTTACAGGACGAGAACTCCTGTCTCTAGCTAGGAGAGATCTCAAGGACCTCGGAGTCACAAAGGTAGGACACGTCAAGAGGATCCTGCAAGCTGTGAAGGAACTACAGTGACGACGGCGAGGCCGCTCCGAAGGGGATGGCCTTGCTTAATTGTGCGAAAATTGAATCTGATTTTTCTTCCATATAACTTTGTTATAGTTAAAGACTCTTATTAATAAATAGTTGTATGAAAAAATAATAAAAACAGAATTTTACGCATAAAAAATATATTTTTCGTCTATAGTAAAATAATCAATAGTGATAAGAAAATATCTCTTAATATATTAAAATGTATTCAATGTCCCAAAATACAAGTTTAGTCTTGGTTTACGATAAACCTGAAAAGGGGTTATTGTACTTATCATTATGAACAATTTCAAATTTGTCGAATCGTAAATGTACGGATCAGCTGATAATAAAAATTACGCGATTCAGGATTGGTTCCATAGTAAAAGTTGTTCATAATGATAGCCCTTTTTTAAGGTTTATGATAAACAGAAATTAAGATTGTGTGCACACATGTCCCACTTAGGTGTAGCGCAATGATAATAGAATACTATAACTATCTACTTATCTAATAATGAAAGAAAAATCAGAACATCGATTTTAATGGTGGAGCTTTGATCCCTCACTATGAGATTGATACTTGCGTCACTTATACAATACTTTACTGGAATATGTACAATTGAAACCGAATCGGTGTTGGTGCAAATGACAGATGTCACGCTGAATCGAGTATTATTCTTCGCAAAACATACGTATTTTAAATTATGAATACTTACCAATTGCGATTTATGTATCGATTTTGAAATTGGAATCGACTTTTAAAACCACGGAAATATAAGAGTGGCTAGCTATAGCATGGATTTAAACATTATTCATTTGATATTTTCCACTCGATGTTGTCAATCCATTAAAATGAATGTGTTTTTTCGAAATAATAAAATTTTCTAAACAAATATTGTCAATTAAATTGACAGTTAAATTATAAAATATTATATATTGATCTTAAAACCAATAAACAGCATTAAGCATCTTTGGTATTTTTTGTTTTAACAGAGATGTTTAATGCACGCAATAAAATAGTTTTAATAAATAATCTATATCTGTTGAAAAGACAACACTTACGACTTTAGAAACATTTTAAGCTTCTGGCATCGAACATGAAATAAATAAAAAATTGTACCTCTATGTACTTTCTACTGTCCCTCTTATTACTACAGGTGTGAAACAATATTGTCTATGCAGTTTCCGTAAGAAAAAAAAATAACAAAAATATCGCTCTGATTGACTTATTTACTGGATACGGAATATTGTAAAATATATACTTGAATAATTAATGATAATGGAACAATTTCAATCATAATTATTAATATTTGAGTCATACCGTATATTATGGTAATGGCAAGTTTGAAGTCGTTTTAAAATAAGGCAAAAGTATGTGGTATGAGTAAAATTGTAGTGGAAAGTACGAACCATGGATATGAATGATCTGATATGGATTCTGAAAGGTATCGCTCTTTACAGAATCAATTTACATTGAAACAAAAACGAATAATAAGAAGTGGGAACAGACTGCGCGAATTTATTAGCAAATGGTCAATATTTACGAATTATCCAATTTTAAATTTCCTATTGAATGTTTACGACAAAATTATTTTCTAAACCAATGTTTAGCATACAATTTTTGAAACATAATTTCGTCCCGTATAAATATTTAGTCCCTATACTATCATAGTTTACCTCTAAAAGCTGCCAAAATTGCCTTCCAAGACTAAAGGATTTTTCTTAAATTGTTGTTGAGAATTGTTTAAGATGTTTTATGGAACAACGAATTATTGCAATGTTTGGCTAAAATACTTTGCCCGTGATTATCGGGAAAAAACTGCTCATGACAGATCATGATCAATTTATTTTGTATTACCTTATATTTTGCAATGTCACTATAGGCAGTTATGTCCTGTCACAAAGCTCCCTCTCCTTTCCTTTTTAAGTTTAGAGAAAATAGTTACAACTGTCTTGCTGACTGCCAGGAATATGTAAAATACAAAAAAAAAAATTAAAGTAGGTATCTTACGTTGCAATGTTTTGTCATAAAACCTGGCAGCACGCAACTTAATAAAAAAAAATACAACAGCTGCAGTCAGTGGAGAGTTTTATTCCTTTTATTAAAATAATTAACATTATTACATAATATAGTCAGTCAATATTCACCATAAAATAATAATAGTAGCCGTTTACGATATGAAATCCGTTATTAATATACTTAATAGTATAAAGGACTTGCAGTAAAAGAGCATTTTTATTTTTGACATATTTTGGTAAACAAACTTGTTGTCAAATGTTATCGCATTTGGTTTTCGATTATATAAATAGTATGCCAATAATAAACACTGCTAGTCCAATTTTCAGCATTTATTCAGCACCAAATAAATACCCAATATTATGCACAAAATAGTAAGTGTTCGCGTAGCAGTTAGACTTAAAAATATAGCATAGAATAATTTTATCAGTACCTACCTACGCCATATAAGTACAAGTCTTGAGTAAAATGTATACCAAAGGAAAACTGAGTCTATCGCACTCTTAGATCTTCGTACCCAAAGAAAATATTCTAGCTTCATCCTAGTACATTTTTTAGCAATAACACTAAATAAAGCCAGATATATCAGTTAATAGCTGTATAGAATATTAATGAAGCCACTATCACGTGACTGTATAGAGTAGGTGCGTACAATTAGACTATGGGGTGGGTAAGAGAGCGCACCGTAACGGTGTTCGAGTAGGATAGACAGTCGCCACATAGTAGGTGTCTTATTCTTAATTCAAAATTCTAAATAACGAAGCAATCTCATCACGTCTGTGTGAACTGTGACAGACAACCTACTTTTATATAACTGTTATAAGACTATCTATAAAATGTGATCTCTTATAATTTTATTTATATCTCTTAGATAAATGCTACGATCGCGTGCCACGAATGTATGTTTTTTTCGTTACTTGACAACAACAGATGAATCGGAAATGAAAGGGCAGGCCACTTACACACGTGTTGATTTCTTCATTTATTTCACGATTAATAAAATTCAGTGACAGAGTCGCAAAAATACGTACTTAAACCAACAATATTTTTTTAACAACATTATATTTTACTTTTGTTTTGTGAGTAATGAGGCCTAAAATTGAACTTAGTATTATTTCAATCATTATTCGTTCCACGCGATCGCCTCTCCTTATATGATCTGCCTTATAAATGTTTTTATAAAATGTATCTCGTACAGAGTACCCAGTCTTTGTACTAGTGTACATGAACGTGTGTCGTCTATACATACTTGTATTTATATTGAATATTTATAATAGTTTTGTAAACTCGAACTTAATACTAAACTAGTAAATATTTCAGCCGTGAACTAAACGGATCGTTTATTGCCTTAGATGATTTAGGAATATACGAAATAATGAAGATATACCTACTTTAAAAAATAAATGATGTATTTTAATGCGATGTGTAGAAACAAAACAAAAACACTCTACATCTACTCAATATAGAGTCCTTTATTGGACTGACAGTCGATAGTAGGGTTCAGGTTGTGCTGCTAGATATCGCATAAAAATGTTTCTATATTATTCATAATTATAATCCAAAATGTAGATATATACCTATTGTTGTATCAATGATTTCATCTACAATACCTAATACCTATGTTCACAATATTTTCTTCAGTGAAATCCCAAATCGTAATTATTCTGTAAATTTTAACGAAATGATATTATTCGAAGTTATTAATAAAATGTAATTGAAAAATAATCGTTGTACTTTCATTATTTGTAAGTGTTTTTATATTTCAAGTAATATATATGTGGAGTTTTACATCTGGTGTGAGAATTGACGTTTAATGATATTTAATTTTTACATTACCTATTTCAATTGCTGTGAATTTTAAATAATTATAGTTGGTACATTTCAGTGTTTATGTAAAGATTTACAAAGTTGTCGTTTTCTGGAGATAAAGGACCAGTCTCTATGTAGCCGTAAACATAAGTAAACTGGTTGATGCATCATTAATAAAACGCTGATTGACACCTCAAGTCCTGCTCACAAATCGAAACACTATTTTTACACAATTTGATCACCTGATTTTCTTTATGAAGTGATTAATTTATTTATACCCCTGCCTTCTGTCCCCAGAAAATGACAAAGCAGTACGTTTTAAAAGTTTTCCTTACTATAAATATAATCATATCAATACGTTTAAGTCAGTTTTAATAATGCTGTCGTTATATTAAAATAATTCTTTATAAACTATTTTACGATTTCAATTAAGCAATAAGCATCGATTTTTGCTTCGATTTTTCTACTTAAATGTTGTAATTATATTGTTTTCATTTTGGCGACAATGACTATAATTTGGAATTGGAAGCGGTGCCATACATAGACACGTAATAGTATTCTTTCTTTCCTTATTACACAATCTTTCCTTGTGTCAGAAACCTTTTCATTATGTCTGACCGTAAGACGGTTGGCCATGTCTTCCGATTCGGGGCTTCCAATTGAAAAAGCAATAGCTTCAATATTGTTGAACTTTATGAGATATATATATACACCTATATTACGTATGTGCGTTTATTAATTAAGTATTCGTAAAAATTAAAAATGAGATACATATAAAAAATCTTCAATGTTTTTTTTTTCTTTTTTAAATTTAGTATACGTTAATTGTGATTGTTCGCCAAAATTAAAACAATAATTTTAAGTTATCTAGTCACTTTAATATCGGTATGTTCCTGTTGCAAGTTGTGAGAAACAAAATGTACAGAATGTTGTTTAAATATTAGTTCATTAAAATGATTTAAAAATGTTATTGCTAATGTATGATTTTTTTGTGCTAGTCCAACAATTTGATGATAAATTTTATAGAAATAGTTATCCAACCATAAAGAAGACAGACCCATCGACAGTCGAGTGCGAGACTGTGGACGGTGAGCAATGGGTAGCTCACCGTTCGTACGTTGCATAACGACAGGCCGTGTCAACGGCGCATTCGTGTTTCACGCGCGCCTCAAAGATATGTCAGCAATTTTGAAGGGGCCACTCAGGGCCGATACCGCTGCGAGTTGTTCGTAAGAGATACCACGTCCCCGGAACGCAAAGGGCACAAAAAGGAACATAGGTGGGTTTTAAAAGGCTGACACTCCCTCCCGCCCCGCCCTAGGCGGAAGGACATTTGATCACATCGGTGAAAAAAAAAAGACAGTCAAGTGAATTTAAAAAAAAGGTCCTCCGGTCCGAAGTTCTCCCTAATTATTAGTGCTTATCTTAAGGATAGTAAGTATAAAGTTTATCATTAAATCGTTCTAATACTCATTTAGATATTATTTGTGTAACATGGATTGTATTGTATACGAACAGCATCGATTAAGTAAAGCAAGACCAAATTTTTAGTATTTAAGTATGTACCTATTTTAATTTATTTTGTTCTAATAAGTTTTAGACTGTGTTCAATTATTAATATTGTTTGTTAACAAGGTATTATTGCAGACGTCAAAAGTTACCTAATATGTTTTTGAAAAACTAAGTCAAATGAACAAAAGTTAAGCTTGCCGGTTATCATTGCATATTTGACATTTGCAGTAATTTTGTTTGCGGTTTTGTGTGATTATTGCTTGTTTCTTTAATTTAATTTAGTTTATACAAAATTTTGCTCAATGTATTTTAAGTTAATTTATTAAACAGTCATTGGTCAAAATTTACATAGTTTGTTTATTTTATGGAAAAGGTTGCACATCACAGAAAAAGTTATAAAATCACACTATGATGATCTCTATTAATTTATCTCTTATTATTTTTTTAAATTTATGCAATGGAAGACACTTGAACAAGTGTTTAATCAATCTGTACTTTTACATCAAAACGGGCATTGTTACCCGACCAAATAACGTGCGTAATTAGACAACTTTCAGACGTGACGTCAGCTTCATATATTGGATAGATTTGAACGGTAATAGAACAAAGTGGACTCTAAGACCGGGGGGTGAGTAAGCCGGCGCAATACACCCAGCTGGCCTATTCTGTAAAAATCTCCCTGGATAATGTGAGCTGTCATCCCACCTATACTAGGGATTCACAGCTCACCTCAAGCTCACTTTACCGAGGAAGACTTTTACAGAATAATACTGCCGTTGTCAAATTTACAGTTAAATTATCCTTATTAATAGCATTATAACCATTATTGTAGTTTAATTTGATGTGCAGCCTTAACTTTTCTGATGTTCTACGAAAGTTCTAGTGTGGGTCTGAAAATATTACAACTCAGAATCGACCTCGATATTTTCTCTCAACATTTATATTTGGGAATTCAATAAATTTACTGTTACTCATAATGTGTTGTTTTAATTTAATTCCTTAAAGTCAAAAATAACCCGGAGTTAGTTGCTTACACTAGGTTTAATCACATATTGTTACCGGATTTCCCATACCTACATAGTAGTTTCGATACTGCTGCTAGGCAGTTACCTATTTTGCGACCTGACCGCATGAAAACGCACCTAAACGCAATAATGGGATTATTACTACAGGCGAAATCAAAACTAATGTTATATATGCGAAAGTGAGTCTGTTTTATTTGTGAAATATAAATTTCTACGAAAATATATTTAAATATTGCCTCCGCGATATCACTCGTGTATGGGGATGCCTTAAATAACCAGCAAGCAATAAGATCTCCATAAAGATGAAAGCTTTCACTGAATGCTCCAATCACATTATCATCTTTAAACCATAGAGTTATTGTTCAGCCATGAAAATAAAGATTTAATCTCGTTTTTAGTGCAGGATTTACTCTAATAAGAAACCATAAAATGTCCACGCTTCAAAAATAAATATTCAAGAAAATAAACTTTAAGATTACGGTTTAAATGTCTCTGTTTTACGACAACGAAAAACGTTATTTTTTGTGGCAAACGAGGCATGAAAGTAGGATAAATGCTGTAGAGATGCGTTCCTTGCGAAGTATGTGTGGTGTAACTTTGAACGATAGAGTGAGGAATGAAATGATACGAGAACGTTGCGGATTAAAAGAGGATGTAGTAACAAAAATAGAAAAGAGTATGCTTAGATGGTCCGGTCATGTTGCGAGGATGAGTGAAAGGCGACTAACGAAAGGGATTTATATGGCAGATGTGAGTGGCAACGCCGGGAGAGGACGCCCTAGAAAGACCTACCCTGACCTTATTGGTGGGGTTCGTCAGAAAGGACGTGTGCGCACTACTCGTAACCGGCGTGCTTGTATGAACAGATGTATGAACGTGGTCGAGGCGAAAGAAGTATGTAAGGATCGTGGTTTCTGTGGTTTCTGCCTACCCCCATGGGAAAAAGGCGTGAGTTTATGTATGTATGTTTTACGACAACATTGACCTACGTTTTTATAGGGCTTTTGAGTCGTTTTGATATTTATGACTATAAACTATGATGTGGTTTTCGGTCCTTCTGGCCCTTGTGGAGGCAGCGCTAAACTAAAATACAGCAGAAATTATTGCGCGGAATTGTAACCGCTTAGGGTCCCTAACATAATTAGTGCCAAAGCCTTTCATTTAGACAATTAAGAAATATGAATCGCGTTATTTTCATTGCCGAGCAGAAGGTCTTCTCAAACATATGCAGCAATGGATTGTTTAATTCCGTCAAAGCCTTAATTGGGATAGTAAGTGTATTGATGTGTGATATAAAACAACAATATATCGTAAAACAGCTTTAATTCTTTCTAACGACTGACTCTTGCCTAACAAATCCATCATCTCCGCAACTCCTGGACCTTCATCCAGCCCGCTGATGACAGACCGGAGCATCTTCATCAACGCTGGGAACTTTACATTATTCTCCACTGAGAAATTCCTCAAATTCTCCTTTAGAGAACCCTGGTCGAACTTCTGAAGACCTTCCAAGTTTTCGATCAGCTTCTTGAGCAGTTCCTGGTCGATTTTTTTGGTATTTGTCGGCAATATCCATAGGAATCCGAACTTTTTGGTCGATAGCTCTTCTATTCTTGATATTCTAGATACAGACCAATCTAGAACGCTTTTTACGTGATTTTCGGACAAGTTTAGTTTGTGGTCAGGGTATGTCCTGGTGATTAATTCTTGAAGTGTGGATACTAAGTTTTTGGAGAGGTCATTGTCCTCAAGTCTTCGTTTGATTTCCAGGCGGTTACATTCTTCTAGTAAGTCGGGGTTTAGCCGGCTTGGGTGAGACGATATTTTGTGTATCTGGAACTGTGATTAAAATTTGTTAGCCTTGCGTTCTATTTGTGAGAAGCTATCAAACAGTAACGCTGAGTGAATGATGAATCTTATTTTTATGCATGGAAGGTTCATAATCCTAAAGCTAATGTGAATATTAACAGCACAATATTATTAAAAAATGTTCTTTAGTTTTAATTGACTCTAGTCACCAAGGGCTCAGTCATAGTAGCTTTTAGTGATGATTGCATTCTTCTCTGTCTCAATCTGTCAATACCTCTTATTTGAACTATATTTTTGACAAGATTTGAACGTTGTTTGTCGCCGAGACGAGTTTACGACTAGATTTTAAACGTTTTTAATTACGAAAATTGGCGTTTGAACTTATTGGTATATGGTTGAACAAAGCCTTTTTTTACTGACTAAAACCCATGCATGTCCCTTTGCGTTCTGGAGGCGCGGTATCTCTTACGAACAACCCGCAACCCCGGCAGGCATCGGCCCTGAGTAGCCCCTTCAAAATTTGCTGACATCGCGTTGAGCCGCACGTGGAACACGAACGCGCCGTCGTCACGGCCTGTCGTTTAAACAAGGGCTTAGTCTTAAGAAAATGTTACATACCTCTTCAGCTAAATCGTCCATAGTCTTGAGTCTAACTCCTGCGCCAGGCACATGGTCGAACCCTCCGCCCGACAGCGTTATGTAGTTCACCAGCGCCAAAGGGTATACTCCTGGAAAAATATATACGGAATATTAATTTAAATTCATTCATTCAAACTCAGAGCTAGAGAATTTTATTTAAGAATGGCCACATCCTAACCATGTTTAAATAAATAATAAATTAATTAATATTGTTACGTAGTATGTGCGTGTGTGTGTATATATGTATAGTTGTGTGTGTGTTTATGTGTGTTTGGAGGTATGAGAAACAGGGTGTAAAGTCTCTCATCCTCCATAGAAAAAGGAGGATCCTCAGACCAGATGGGTGTTGTGTCTGGCGGGCTACTGCCCGATGGTTGTGTCCGGATTTTGTATATATGCTAATCGTCGCGTCAAACTTTAATATCGCGATCTAGGCAACGTCAGTTCGCATGCTGAGCGATAGATGTCGCTACATGTGTGTGTATCTATAAAACGATGTTATTCGGCAGGGGTTGGTGCAATACCACAGGCACCATGATTGCATGATGTTTGCAAACTATTTTTGACACTTAACAATTTTAAACCTCCAACATAAAAGAAAAACTCTCGCCGTTATAAATTAACTATTTTAAGTTGAAACTGAAAATTCCAAACAAGGTCAGAGACAGGCTATTGGAGCCATATTATGGCGTGTTTTGGCCAGTGTTGTTCGGTTGGGGAACAGGGATGGTGCTATTGGGCATGTATAGCTCTGTCTTTCTCTCGCACTATACGCCCTTGTAGACAAAATTTGTGTTCTTTGTATTACCGTTTCTCCTGTAGTCTTCAACTTTGACGTCACTTTGTCTCTTGCTTAGCTTCGTGCCATCAGCGTTCACAATTAATGGCATATGACCGAATTGTGGCGGAGTCCAGCCAAACGCTCTGCAAATGAAAAAGACAAGTAAATAATTGCATAAGCTGTAAGTATAAGTTGACTGCATGACAGGATTTTTCTATGACATTGAAAATTAGACTTTACCATATGTAAATAAAGTGCAAAGTTGTATGAACATCAAAGGGCTCCTCGAACGTAGAATGGCGGCAATTTTAATGAACTAACTTTTAGGAACGATTACAATCAGAAAGAAATTTACACAATTTTTTTTTGTTTTTTTTTTTTAATTAAATTGTGACTAGATGTTAAACGATTTTAGTTAGTTTAATTAGTGTTCAGATGTAGTTCGTATATGGTAGCATAGATGTCGCCACAAGACTATGAAATATTTAATTCATCCTTACCTATAGATCAACAAATGTTTAGTAGTAGAGATCTGCCATTCGACTCCCCGCAGAACATGACTGATTTCCATCAGATGGTCATCTACCACATTCGCGAAGTGATAAGTTGGAAAGCCATCACTCTTCATGAGTACAGGGTCTCCTTCGTTCAAAGACACGTCGTACGCTATGCCACCGAAGATCAAGTCATCGAAGAACTGGCAGTCGGAGGTTAACTGCGAAAAGTAAAATGGAGTTTTAAAATTTGGTTGAATTAAACATTTTGACTCCTCGCGCGTTATATATCAATGTAAATAAGCCTCAGTTACAACTCTACAAAAATTTTACGAATGCGGAAGCGGAAGTACGATTTTTCGCGGAAATTCTGCATTTACAGAGGTGGAGACGAAGTTTCGTTCCAGCCTTAATAATAACAGCCAGTAATTATTCATACAGATTTCAGAATAAAATATTTTAATGTGTACAGTCGACAAAACTATTAGATATACAGGCAAGATTATACTACACTACTAATATTCGTTTTTATTGTATGAGTAATAACATTATAAGCGTATGACACACTTAAGAGAGTGATGTAAAAGAATTGACTGCTCACCACACTCACAATATTGTTTAAAAGTAATTGCAAGTAAGCTCCCTGTATACCTAATAGTTTTGTTGACTGTACATAAGTATGTATGATACGTACCTTAAATCTAATACAATGTGGAACTCCTGCATCCATCTTCTCCTTTATCTCTTCATGAGTCAGGCTCCTACATCGGTTATCATACTTCGGTATGCGTTGTGACTTCACCGCATCTCTGCGTAGAATATTCAGTCTTCTCTCCGTACAAAAACACTTGTATGCTGAACCGTTTTCTAGGAGTTTTGTTATATGTTCCCTAAATAGAAGAATATTATTAGTTTGTGATTCCAAAGTAAAGAAAAGCTGACAGTCAATATTGAACCCTAACACTCTGCACCAACAGATAATCAACTAAAAAAATATAGAAATAAAGTTGAAAATAGCATTATTGCATTTATTATAATAAATAATATGTAAAATGATGCTAGCATACAATTTTCAACTCTATGGGTACTCGGTTTTAGTTCATTATAAATTACTAAATGAATACTGCTTGACCATGCTATTTAAAATTCAAAGTCAGTGTGTGTTTGTTTACAATTTAAATTAGGAAAACAAATAAAAGTAACAATACTTACTGATAGATATTCAACCTTTCACTCTGGATATAAGGTCCATATTTGCCCTTTTTTCCTGGTCCTTCGTTGCATTCGATTCCCGCCCATTTCAAGTCGTTTAAAAGCGCATCTACAGAACCCTCAACTTTCCTCGTCTGATCTGTATCTTCTATACGCAATATAAAGGAACCTCCTCGGGATTTCGCGAATAAATGATTATATAAAGCTGTTCGTAAGCCACCTAAATGTAAGTATCCTGTAGGACTGGGAGCAAATCGAACTCTTGGACTTTGTGTACAACAACTTTGTGACATAAATAAATACCGATTTGGAGCGTAACATAACTGCTTAACTAATAAAGACCGCATTTTAAGAGGTTTTATTTAGTAACATAATGGTTTTCTTATATATCAATGTCCTTTCACTTAAATTACGTAAAACGACACTTATTTATTGTAACATTGTTGCTACTTCTACATGCTAGTTAGGTTATGTTTTGCGATCAGCTGTTTAGAGTTCTTGACAGCTTCGTCCTGAAATATTAATTAATTGAACCGTTCACCAGTATTTGTCGTATTTTGATATTTTCTTATTGTTTTAATTATTCATGCACAAAAAACTGTGATATTTCATAAAACTAATAAAAGCTTACTATGGAACATAATTTAAATGTTTCTTTAATTTTGGAACGAAGAAATAATTGTTTATGATGACCAAATTGTGTTGCTATTGTTTTTGCTTATCATTCCTTGACAAATGGGTAAGCAGTTTTAAATAAGGTGTAAGTAAATAAAAATTATAGATAAATACAGGTCGATTCAAAATGACTTCAATTTATACACTCGGCATATCCGACTGGGTAATATTCTATAAAAAAGGAGAAAAAATGAAAATGGGAAAATAAAGTTTCTTCCGTAACAACATTAGAAAGTTGTCTATGATTGTTATTTCACTTTGGTTCCGATGTCGAAATAACAGTGAAAGTCATTAGAAACAATAAAAAATTCACGAAAATGGTGAGTAATCGTGTTGAAATATGCATCAAATCCAACCAAAATACCAAATACAACATCGCACAAAATGCCCAAATTGTTTTTTGATACGTAAAATAAATGACAGGTAAGCACTAATAAGGTTATAAATATGACGTTCGTACGATTCTCTTACAGAATAAATTAAAATCGTCACAGAGAGACAAAGTTAAAAAGTTCGTCGCGTTTACGCAGACGAGCGAGAGCACGGCGATATATTGTTTGTCTCAAAATGATTGGAAATTGGACCTTGCGAGCGACAACTATTTCCAGAATCCCGAAGCTTACTACAAGGACCCCGTGAAGGCGTCTGTGGATAGAAAAAAGCTCGACCAACTGTTTACTAAGTACAAAGACCAACAGGAGAACGATAAAATCACTGTAGATGGTGTAATGAAGTTTTTAGAAGACCTTAATCTAAGTCCTGAGTCAATTTTAGTTCTTATTATAGCGTGGAAATGTAAGGCGGCAGTGCAGTGTGAGTTTTCTAAAGAGGAGTTCACCACTGGTCTTGTGGAGCTTGGAGCCGACAGCATAGAGAAATTAAAAGCAAAATTACCAACACTGGAAACAGAGATAAAAGATCAAATTAAGTTTAAAGATTTTTATCATTTTACATTTAATTATGCAAAAAATCCTGGACAGAAAGGGCTGGAGTTGGATATGGCATTAGCTTATTGGAATATAGTGCTCCGTGGGAGATTTAAATTCCTAGATGCATGGTGTAAATTTCTTACGGTATGTATACATTTATTTTAATGAATAATAATTCTGTAGAGGGGTCTTTGCAGTGGGTTCATGTTCCCACACTGAATCTGTAGAGAGAAAAACAAAATAAAATAAATTGTCAAACCTACACGCTTCAGGCTCAATAACAAAATGATGTCAAGCTGACAATGGCTCTTTAATAAATATATGTGCTGCTTATGCTAGTGCTGATATGCTAAAGCAAGATTTAATCATCACATAGTCATTATTGTATGTGGCTATTTGGCCTGACAATCTCATAAACATGCCAAGTTGGCATCATACAACATGACATCACAAATATACATTTTACAAACCCTGATCTACCCTAAAACATTTAGATATTAGAAATAAATAATGGCCTACTTTCCTGGTCCTAAAAGTAGTATCATAATGTAGTACAAATATTTTTATCTTGTCAATTATGAATGGCACTTGATATTGTTATCTCTGTACTTATTAAAAGAAACTATAATGCTATCAATATAAGAGCGAGATTCACTGTTATAAGTGAGGTTTTGCTGATAAGGTGAGGTATTAAATGACCCACAATTTTGTGAAATTTATAACATGACTGTCAAATTTTTGGCATACTAACAATTCTGCCTATGAGTGGGATATTAATGCATGATATTGTTTATTGTATTTAAAAACTTAATTTGTTTTTTATATAACAAAGTTTACTTTGAAATAGTAAGACTTACTTAGAAAAAAATCAAATCTAGTTTAAAATTTAAACTTATGACCAATTATTATAATATTGACAGATTTAGAATCATGGGCAATATTGAGAAAAAGTCAGGTGGCAGGGAAGCTATGCCTGAAATGCAAAACTTCAATTGGTTTAACTTCAAAAACTTTTGTACTAGTATAAGCTGGCGTCAAAATAGTATTTATTCAGAACATTTTCGTCTGTGGCCAATAAAAGTAGAACATGGTAAATAATAAGGCCTCATATAAATATTTTGTAACAAAAATCTGTTACTCATCCATCCTAGTTTGTTTATGGGTCAGATTCTAGTATATTTTAAATATTTGTACTTCTGGCATGGATTCTAGCCTACCAAAACTAAATTGGGACAAAGCAAGATAAATATTTTACACAAAATTATAGAGTGCATAATAATAACAAAATATTTTTCTTATTAGACCTTGTCACTTTTTAGAATCTTTAAAATTAATTTATTTTTTTTGTTATCAAAATATCCAAAGACAATACACACTGCTGCATGTTTATGAAAAGTTCTTATTGTGAATTATGTCTGTACCAACAATAAAATCAACCAATCTAATACAAACTAATAACAATTCCAGGAGCATCACAAGAGATCCATACCAAAGGACACGTGGAACCTCCTCCTAGACTTCGCGACGCAGATCGACGACGGCATGAGCAATTACGACGCGGAGGGCGCGTGGCCCGTCCTCATCGACGACTTTGTGGAGTGGTGCCAGAAGCAGGGCCTAACCGCCGACGCGGTCAAAGCACTAGAACCGGCGTCCGGCTAGCTGACCTTGAGGAAGCGCGAGGCGACGCGCGACCAGTACGCTCTAACGCGACACGTCCGCGGCAACAAGCGTGCCGCGTGTTGCGCGTACGCAGTGTGGCTGCTCTCTCGCTTCGTGCTGTACGGGCTCGAGCTGTGTACAGTCGAGTGGCTCGCTATCCTTGTAGTTTTCGAGTTGTGTAGCTGAAACTAAACCGTGATGTGACGTAGGAGTGTGACGCTGCTGGGAATTTCAGTTGGCATCGTGACTCTAGTCTGGAAAGTTCGCTGGGATTACATATTTGTTTAGTTTCAATAGTTTATAGTTCTAATAGACTTGTTAATGAGGAGTGTAAAGAAGTGTTGTCAATATAGAAAAATACTTTATTCTTGCCAATTGAAATTTCCATGTGTAATTAAACCTCACTCAACTGTATATAGCTCTCGTACTATTTCGTCCGTTAGATAAATTCTTGTTGACTCCTATTATGAAACAATAGGATGAGTTTTTTTTTTTCTATTAATTGAAAAATATTTATAAGTGTTGTGCTAAAATTGTCTCTTTAAATTTTCTCAAGATGGTTCTCTTACGTTATAAAATAGTATGCCGTTTAAAATTTAAGATGTAAATATGTATATACACATTAATGATATTACATTTTTTTTAATTATAACAAGCTTAGATTTTTCTGTTTTAGTTTTTTTTAGCTTCCCAGCTCTGACAAGGCGATGTTGCGCTGGTGTAATGAAATCGGCATAATTTTAATTAAACTAATTCAATTATTTGCTCATTTATTTAATGTTAGAATTGCCAATATTTTTTAAAACGAAAAGCAATTTTATTTTTTTATTTACTTTTGGAGTAAGTGCAATTTTGACTTGAATAAATGTGCAATAAATGTACCGTGTTTTGATATCATTGTTTCAGTTCTAGAATGTTCCATATTAGTCGGGAAGTAACAGTAATAAAATCATAATTCACTCGAAGAACGCTAAAGCATTGTATCAAAGTTGAATAGTAGATTCCAAGTTGTCACATCTAGAAATGGTAATTAAAATCTAGTTCACTTAAAAATTATTAATATGACTTAGAATCGTGCACATCACCTGTGTATTTACACCCTTATGGAGTTGACGAATTGGATGTCTGACGTCATTGAAAGACATGGGTACAACATGCTATAGGTAGGCAATGGCTGATCAGTTTTGCGATGTGTATGGAGATAATGCTTAGTGAATATTTGTGATTGACCTTTTACCCGCCACAGTCATGTATAGATGACAAACCAAAATGTGCCCAGCACGCCACGGTCACGATCCCATGACAAACCTTTATACGTAAATAAGACTTAAAAACAACATCGATATTATTCCGACCTCACTACTATTTGTAGGTATTAAAGAATTAATTCGTTGCTTGGCGCTAAGGGCACGTTTTTGCTGTTTAACGTGGCTGCCAAAAAGTTAATTAGACCCAGTCGCCACCAAAGCGAAGAGGAGAGGAAATGTCTCCTACAACCAATGGGCTTGCGTTATTTCACATCACACCTCTTAGTTTCCACGCAACTCAGTCTTCCATTAGTTGTTTACGAGACATCTCTTTTCCGCTTTGGTGGAGCCGGGCCTTAAAGTCAGAATTAATCACAAATATACCACAGCTTTGTTACACGAAAATGTACGCAGACTTCACTAAGTAATTACATCAGCTATGTCATTTGAGAACGGAAAAACACTGTAGTGCTGTTGAAATGATAAGACCAAGGAGTTTATACACACTAAAACATCACAACTGGCAGTAACGTAGTACAGACGGTATATCAAGCTATCCCAAACTGTCAAATTTTCCCAATTGAACATGAACCCAATAATATTTGTAATAAAGTTGAAAAGCTATCAAAGAAATTGTTAAATTGGGGTAAGTTGATGTACTGGCCTCTGTGCATACTACTCGTTAAACACAAATTACAAATAAACACAAGTTTCAGTCATTGCTAGATTCGATAAAATATCGTGGGTAAGGTGCCCCAATTTTGCGTATATTTCAAATATATTAAAGACTAATGACACTGCGCAATCATTGTCTTTGCCCTCCAAGATGACGCAAAGCGCTAGAATGGTAGGGAAAGATGAGATCAATAGATAAATATCAACTTGTGTGCGCTGTTCAAACAAGTAGACAGACACACCTTTCATGTAGACCGTCTAGTCTTGTTAAAAACGCTACTGCAACGCAACATCAAATTGCATTTGGTGTGAGCCAGCCCTAAAAAAAATTCCTATACTATATTACAAATGATTTTAAACCTTATATCTTCTGCAATAAGGTACAAGTTGATGTGCGTAGAAACTTAATAATATGACACTATAAGCGTGATCTGTGATTATTGAATTTCAGGAACTTTTTTACTATGTGCTGTTCAAACGAATATAAATACAGTATTTTTAAACTATTGTTATCGAACAAAACATTTCAATATAACAATATCTGAACTATTTTATATCGTGTTGTAGGGTGGTTGAAAGCTGTACACAACAGAAATAAAAAAAGCAATATATTAATTAAAAAACTAAGGTTTTAAAAATCTCATTCTAGGCAGTTGCAAGACAAAGACAGCATGACTTCTTTATTTTCATCTCTTTCCTACGTTAAATAGTTTTGAAGGTACATTTAAGTACCTCCAAAAAACTTTATCCGTGTATGAATAAATTGTCTACTTTGATTTTTGTTCCTTTCTTACGATTCTCATTAACCGACTTCAAAAAAGGGGGAGGTTCTTAATTTGGTTGTTTTTGTATTCATGTGTTTTACCTCGGAACTCCGTCATTTATGTACTGATTCAGAAAAAATATTTAAAAGAATGTACTTTTAGACTGGTCCCTTCCGTATTATTGCTACTCTTTGACTAGTCCTATAGAAATTTTATCAAAATTTGTATATTAGCTTGGTTTTTAAATAAAAAACCATCATCCTATTAAACGAAACTACGTATTTTGCTTTCTTGTGACTTTTCAATGGTGTCTATTTTGTATTGTGCTCGACTACTCTACTCCATCGATTAATTGATTAACAAAAAAAATAATAACGTCATTTATACGCCTTTAACTCCGGCAGTCTAATAATTCATTAATAATACTTTTCAATTCATGAACTGATGTTAAGTACTAGGAAGGTACTGTGGCTTCTAGTAACATTACTTACAACAACAAAAAAAAACATAAAGTGTTTGGTACTTAGATTTTAATGTACAAAAGATAAAATAAAATTGATGTATTGAGTATTACATTAAATTGTTAAATAAATAATTTATGTTTTCTTTTAGGAGTTATTTGTGGTGTGAATTCATCATTTTATTGAACCCTGTGTCCATGTCAAATGTTCTAATCCTGAAATATAATTGAAGAACTCTGCTTTTTAGACTTCCAAGCAAACAATTTTGTCCCCGTGTTAAAACTGAACAAATGCCTCCAATGGAATTTTTTTCCTGCAGTACTACTTTTTCTGGTTAGTGGTGCAGCAGTTGGCAATAAAAGGCGACACATATGCTTTTTTTAAACCAATATTTAAAAAAATCAGAGGTCTGTATTTTTTTTTCAGATTTCGCTTACACAAAGACATAATCGACAAATACCTACATAACCTTTTTTGAAGTCTGTTAAAAGGTGGCCAAGTGCGTGTCGTATGCCAAAAAAGGGTTTCGTACCAAACTACATACAAAAGTTTTTTTTACGAGGAACCCTTTAACTTTTAGCTTTATTTTATTTCTATTAGTTTACTAATACATAGTAATACACATACTGTGAAAATTTAAACTCTATCTTTCATTACTACCGTTTCATGAGATATAGCCCGCTGACAGACAGACGGACGCACAGCAGAGGCTTAGTAGTAGGGGCCTGTTGGCACTTTCACATACGAAACCCTAAAATACGATCTAACGGAACGAAAAACGATTAAATCGTGTAAGTTAGTAAAACCTCCCGTGTATTAATAGGATTATTACTGCTGACCGCACAGCTTACATTTACAATTGGCCTTTGAAGCGGTGCACACAACTACAACTGTGACCTCGCGCCTTTATCTTCAAGAAAGAGGTGCCCGGAGTATTCTAATGTGAAGTGAAGTGGGGTTTTGTTCAAAGCTAAGCTTTTGTTCCATGATATGCTATCTGTTCTATGTGGCAGTAAATTTGTTTTTTTAGACGTTGTGTGCGCGAGTATAAGCATCTAAACCAGAAGGTGAAAGAGTGGGTCAGTTGGAGTGTAATAGACGATAATGTTTACTTAAGACCAACGGCCCAGTTAGATATCTTGGCGAGCTTGTCAATTGGACGCCATGAAGTATCAAATTCCATAGTTTCCTGAACGTTGCCAGTGTTAAACTCAGCTGTCGGTCTGTCAAGCACTTGTCAATGTCAAATCAACCAACTTGACACTTGGGTTTTTTTGGAATTCATCGATTTTGTGCGAATTGAAGTTTACAATTTGGATTTAATTAAAAATGACCGTCCGCTTTGGTGGTGCCCTCAGGGAATTGAGGTTTCATTTGTGCCAGACGAACAAGGAATCTGAAGGCGTGAGGTAATAATTTTGATTACATAAACAGTTTCATAACCTCAAACATATTAATAAAAAAATATCATTATTTTTCAGGCAGTTCATTAAAAACCACTATGTAAAAATAAAGAACGAAAACCCAGGATTCCCGATATTGGTTCGTGAGTGCAGTGGCACAGAGCCGCGTGTGTGGGCGCGCTATAGTAAGTAGACCTAGTACAAATAAGATTGTTTACTCTTGCGTGGTTATAAGTACAATTTCTTTTCAAAAGTCATGTCTCCTTATTATTGGGCTTGCTGTAATAATTTATTGCTAACATTAAATTTATGTGAGAGTAAGGGAAATATCCAAACATAAAAAAACTTGCAGCTCTTGCTTTCTATTTTTGAATAAAAGCCAATTGTGGCAGTCAAGTTTTACTCTGACAGTCAAAAAGTTCAGTGGAAATTATGTTTTTTCTTACTTCTCTGCCTATCTTTTCTGATTAATTTTGTTGTGGGATCCAAGACCGTTAAATCACTTCTCTGGGACTTGCCGAGATTCATTGTCTCGATACTTTTCTGGAGGTCTCCACTGTTGATTTTGGCCTTGAGGAGTGGCAGTGGAAAGGATAAGGTGACAGGCTTGTCCTCAAAAAAACAGGGCCAAAGTTCAGTCAACCCCATCCATGTCCATGGCAGCATTTTAACCAGTACCTTAATTCTGTTGCATTAAGAGCCACTTTTGTCTTCCAATTCTATTAATAGTAATGATAAGCAATTGACAATACTTATTTAACATAATAATTTCAGCCAAGGGAGTTGAGAAATGTCTGCCCGTTTCAAACATGAGTGATGCCCAAATATTGAATTTGATTCAGGGCTTGTCACGATGAAGTACTTGCACACTGTAATATGACTAGTTATGACTGTAAAATAATTGTTTAAATTTAGAATAGTCATGTCTAGTATTACTTTCCGTAAAGAATGGTCTTTATTGAAACCAGAATGATGAATTGATAGCTATTTTAAAAAAAATTGTTAAAATAGAAAAGGAATTTAGTATTTATTCATAAATAATCATTAATTTCTTTAAGTTTCATGTTAATTAGATTTTATTTAATTTCATATTAGAGAAGAAATACCATAGTATACTTACATTCTGTTTATAACCATTTCTCATAAAAAACTTTTATTATTAACTCCTTATAGGTATTCTTCCGTATCATAGTGTGATTATAAAAGTATTCTAGTAATAAGTTGTTTGTTTAGGACTCTGTCAATTTAATAATTTGGTGGCGGACTGCTGCGGCGACGAAGCAGTGAAAGTGTCGGCTTTTACCCGACTGCGCCAGAGAGGATTATTTTTATACAGTTGACACATGACGGTTACGTATGGTCGCGCAGTGCGTGAGCATACGGCCCCCCTCAAAAAGAATCCTGCCTGGGTGCAGTCTGACACACACTTCTTCAGCACCTAAGAAGTCTGGCACCAAATGCAAACATTGGAAGAGCAATGATAGACAAAGGTTACCCTACACTGGTACTGTTTTTACTAATGCCTTTTATATTTTTTTTAGATAAAGGTGTTGAACGCAGCCTGTCTCTCACCAACCAATCTGCGGACAACATTTTGACGGCTCTCAAACAGCTAATAAAGTAAATTATGTTATTATTTTTAACTTATGTTATATTAAAAAAATAGTCGGTAGTCAATGATGTCTTATTTTTTATCCCAAAATGTATTCAAATTATTATTTAATGCTGCCAACCTCAGAGGTACTTATCCCATTAACAGTGATGGCAATGGATGATTTCTTTCCCTTATTAGCTAATTTTTATTATTATTTATAAATTTTGTATATGAATTAGGTTGATTATATGTTAATATGTATTTTCTGAGTATTTTTATTTTTCATATTTCAACACAAGGGCGTACTGGTGCCTACACTTATAAATGGAAGTGAATGTTGGGTATGGCAAACGAGGCATGAAAGTAAAATGCGTTCCTTGCGAAGTATGTGTGGTGTAACTTTAAAGGATAGATTGAAGAATGAGTTTATACGAGAAGAGAAAGTTGCGGATTAAAAGAGAATGTAGTGACAAGATTGAAAAATGTATGCTTAGATAGTTCGGTTATGTTGAAGGGATGAGTGAAAGGCGACTAACAAAAAATATTTATATGGCAGATGTGAGTGGGCAACACAGGGAGGGGACACCTTAGAAAGACTTACACTGACCTTATTGGTGAGGTTCTACAGAAAGGTCAGATGCGCAGTACTCGTAACCGGTGTGCTTGTATGACCTGATTATGAACGTGGACGAGGCGAAAGGAGCATGTAGGGATGGTAACAGGTGGCGTTCTGTGGTTTATGCCTACCCCCATGGGAAAAAGGCGTGAATTTATGTATGTATTCCAAAACAAATTTTACAGTACAAATAATTTATTTCTCAAATCATCTAAAACTACCAGACTTTGTAAATAATAACAATATAAAATGTAAACGGTGTCTGTTACAATCATTGCACTAATAATAATCAGCTACAGTATGGCGGACGTATCTTGGCGGTCCTGAAGTTAGGCGGTAAGCTGCGCAGTAGACAAGTTTTGTTCCTAAAAGATCCATTGAGCAGCCAAACAGCTAACTTCATGACAGACAAAATACGTCGGCGGTACTGTAACATTTAATATGTGATATCTTCACCCTGTTTTAATTATTATAATATGGGCAGTGTTTGTGTGTGGGTTTTTTTTTATGATAACTAACTATAAAATTAGAATCCTGTAGAATGTTTGAATGAAATTTGTGTACAAATTATAATGAATTACAACACACTTGGTAACACTACTCTTAACAATAATAATTGTTTTTACAATCATTAATATTTGAGGTGTCTGCCCACTATACAGTAATATACCATGACCAGTGCAAGGAACCTAGGCAAAAAGAAATGTATTGGAAAGTGAAGATGAGACTTCCCAATATGGCCTGCGCAGACTGGCGGACGGGACCGAGCATTGAAGTATATACCTTATTTCGATTGGATAACTGTTAAATTCAATTGATTTTAAAATCCTCAGCTTCCCCGTCCGCGTCGGCGCAGGCCGTCGTGTGTCATGCACTAAGCGTCAAAAAATATCGGTGGAAACGTTTAATGGACAAAGTAGTCCATGTAACCTACATTCATAGCATGGTCATGGTCTGGAATTAGTGTACATGGCAGATTTCTTTAGGCTCGCTTATACCACAAGCCACTAAATACATTTAGCAATAAAATTATTAAAACATTGTTGTTTTTCTCCTGCCCGCGACTTCGTCCGCGTGAAAGTTGATTTATTATTACGCGAAAACTGTACATTCTTCCAGGATAAAAAATAGCCAATGTGCTATTCCAGACTATAATTTATCTCTGTGCCAAATTGCATCCAGATCAGTTCACCCGTTCTGGCGTGTTTAAGTAACAAACATCCATCTATCCCAATATAAGTAACATTATTTAATAGAATTTTGCTATAATTGTATTTAGTGACGGGGTCTTAATTATATTAAGTACTACGTACGCGTACTCCTAATCATAATATTTTTAAACTGACTACAGTTATTATTTGCAGTCCATTTAAGAGAGTTTGCTATTGCATGGGATTAAGGTTTATTTTTGTACTTTTATCATAAAACTTATTGCAGAATACACTCATTCTAAAAAACTAGCACTTATACATAATAATAATATGATATCAACGTATAATCTATTTATAAAATATACATATTTTATGCTACTACAAATTAATAATAATTAGTCGAAAATAAAAATTATGATGCAACATAATTAGAAATAGCGCAAGCTTATATTATAGGCTCAGAAGGCTTTTATCTGACTGGTAAGAAGCCCGACTTTCGTATTTTAAAAGAACTAAAAAACGTCTATGGTAAAAGGCACATTATGAGTTTTACTTGTAGTTAAAAAAATCTATTATTACACTATTTTTGGAGCCAAAAGGACCAGAACCTATACCAGCATCTCTTACAGTACCATTTAAATATTACTTTATAATTTCAGTTGTTGGATTTTCAACTCTCGGCGTAGAGCCGAACATTAAAAATCCAACAGTACGCATGGCAATATTAAAATAATACTGTTTTAAGATATGGGCACCTAGTACATTTGACGAGCTCTTTTCATGACCCAGAATTCTTTCCAATAAAGACTTTGGATTTAATATAAGAATTCTAGTCACCTCATACTACAATTGTTTAACGACTAACAAATTATAGCATACTAATTTATAAAAAAACATTTAGCTACCGTCACTGAAATGCGGGTAGTCCGAACAGTTCTGGTTTGAACTTCGCTAAGGAGGGTAGGACGATGGTCGCATGTGTGGTCAGTTTCTTGTCCAAGTGTGGGTCGGGCACCATGACTGTTTGCATGCCTGCCTTCAAGCCAGCCGTGACGCCGTGTGGGGAGTCTTCAAATACTAGGCACTGGAATGGTAATAAAACGGTTTGGTTAGATTCGGATGAGTTTATTCAAAATAATTACTATGGCCCACTTGCCTTATAAATTTAACATGAAATCAGTTGCTAAGTCGAGGTTAAATTATAAAATTTGAGAAATTAGTACATAATTTTTTTTTTTTTCTGAGTTTAGTTTTTGCGCAAGTGGGCGTAAGATGCGGATGTGTGTGCCCTATGTTTAAAATCAAAGTCAGTTCTTTTATTTCAATAACATCGTTGTATAGGCACTAGAGAGAAGTCGAAAATCACAATGATAAGATAGTTAATTTCTGTTTTCGTCAATAGACGAAAACAGAAATTAACTATCTTATCATTCACCGTCTCTAGTCAATAGACTAGAGACGGTGAAAATTGCCAACCACACAAACAAATATCAACTTTGTAACTTTCAAATAAAGTCGAAAATAAAATGCAAATTTTACGCAAATATTATGAAGCTAACTAAAAATATTAGTTACATATCCGAAACCACAGCCAACATTTTTGTAAAAGAGTTACTATTTTGCCTTGAACTCAATAAAGTCAGTGATTAATGGTTCTAATTCGCATCTCACGTTTTCACGGTACTAACATCATAGCTAAGATTAGGTTTCGAGTTTGTATATAAAACTAACGATCCTCCCCGACTTCGCACGGTTGCAATTGGGTAATTGAGGCCATTAACCAATAATTCCAAGACACAACTTCGCTAAAAAACACTTTATTTGATTTTAAGTAGCTTTGAAATCTTTAATACGTTAGTCAATAGAGCTGGCAAAAAGTGACGTCACAGTTTATTATTGCAATACGTAATCTGGGAATCGTGTTCACAGCTCATAAAAAGCTTTTTAATTGATTGATGATGTCACGTAACTAATTCAGTAAACGACACTTTTTTGTTGACGTTCTCATGCAAAAATATCTTCGAAAATTCCGATGCTTCCGGTGGATTTTTCAAACATTTTCTTGTAACAAACTTTGTACTAACAAGTCTAGCAAGGCAAGATTGTAAAGGTATAAAATACTGGAACATATAAAATACTGAACTGCCTCGTTGGCCTAGTGGTCCTAAGCGCGACTGCGCCTAGAGGTTTTAGGTTCGATTCCCAGGTCGAGCGAAGTGTTATTGGGTTTTTCCATTAGGAATTTCTCAGTAGCCGCTCGGTGTTAGGATTTGTGCCCGGTTAATGGCAATAGGCTCTCCCCCAATTACATGGGACCTAAAACATACCGGCGAACTCTGGGTGTACTTTGGTACACCTCTGCCTAACCCTTAGGTGAATACAGGCGTGATGGTATGTATGTATGTTATTAATGTTATCCGAGCAGACTGTAAAAAAATGTTGCAGTAGACAAGCAGAGTACCGCCCACGCTAGTTGCAATTCACATGCTAAAAGTAGTTCCATTGAGGATATGGGATATTTTGGTTTCTGTGGGCGGCAGCTTCGGTAAACACTCGGTATTATGAAACAACCGCGATTACCGAGTTCAAAAAGCAAAGCAGTTGAAAACTTTATTACAATTATTACGTAATTTTGGCTTTGATGCCGATTTAGTACCAACATTGAAAGCCTAAACAAGCTATGATTAGGTAACGTCTTGTTCGTGGAGTTACGTCATTTAATGTTACAATTAACTGTGAATGATCGCAATGATGCGAAGAACATTGTCTCTTTTCGCTTTGTTAAGCATACCATCACGCCTGTATTCCCCAGAGGGTTAGACAGAGGTGTACCAATGTACACCCACAGTTCGCCGGTATGTTTTTGGTTCCATGTAATAGGGGGCGAGCCTATTGCCATTAACCGGGCACAAATCCTAACTCCGAGCTGCTACTGAGAAATTCATAGAAAAACTCAATAACACTTTTTGCTCGACCTGGGAATCGAACCCAAGACCTCTAGCGTAGCAGTCACGATTAGGACCACTAGGCCAACGAGGCAGTTTTGTTAAGGCACTGCGCAAATATAGACACTAGTGTCTTGTGTCTGACGCAAGCAACCGGCAACCAGCAATTAATATTATTACTATAGAATACTCATATGCAAGCGCAACCACTGTGGTTACCTCTTGCTTACATTTTGACACACACTGATCTCTGATTAAAAAAGTGTTCGGTGTTAGCAACTAGAAACTAACCAGTTTCTAGCGCACGTACAAGCAACAATAAGTAGATATCCATATAAATTGTTTGAGTAAAAAAGTTGTTGCACACGGTACATTGATAGAATGGCTGGAAAACAAATGTCCACTGTGTCCAGTTTCGGGTAAAATGTCTACATTTGCACAGCCCTTCAGTCTCATTTTACATTCGTTATTTTGAAATCATTCAAATCAAAACATACCTTAGAAGGATGTGGCTTATCAGGAAACCTTGCAGCCGTCACCAAGAAAATATCAGGATGTGGTTTTCCAAATTTGACATCCTTGTCGGTACTACCCATAACCATATGATGGAAGTATGAGAACAGTTCCTTACAATGTGAGATCTTCGTCTCGACTGACCGAGCACTGGAAGACGTCGCTAGAGCGAAGGGTACCTTCGTTTTATGTAAATGACGTATTAATCTCTCCGCACCTGGAACAGGAGATTAATAGGATATTAGCTTGTGACGCGTGGCAGTCAAGTATACTTTAATGACCCTTGGAAATAGTGTAGCTTTCTATCTATGACAGAATTGTTGTATTTAGACCAGTAGCATCGGACTAGCCCGAAGTTTGAGAGTCGGTGCAGTGAGACCCCCCTGCTGCGGAAAGCAATATGGCTGGCGCCTGATCTCCCCCCGGTTTTGCCGAATTGCCGTCCCATCGGACTATGAGAGTGAAGGAAAAGGGAGGGCATTTGTGTTTGTGCGCTGTATTATCTCCCGCATGCTCGGTAAGACCGACATTTGATCGGAAGACTATTGGAATCTTTAGCTAAGCTTTAACCTAAGTATAATAAATGTATTTAAATTGTATGTTAGATCATTTAGGAATGAAATTACCAAAATGTGATAAGATCTAGCCAAAGGGCAATAGTTTAGAATTGCTGATAGATAAACGACATAAAATTTCTGGGTCAAATAGATAATCTAGCAGGTATTAAATAGAAATGGCGATTATGTTTATTTTTTTACTGAACATTTTGTATTTTTCACATTTTCTTCCAATAGTACAATGATAAACTTGAACTGATAATAAAAACATGTGGCCTACGTGTTTTATAGGTCACGTTAATTTGTTGTACAATACAATTTTGTTTTGAGGCCAAAGTCAAAACAATTTTGTTTAGATAATAATAATGCATTCAACGGAGAGCTATAAATTATATCTTTTACATTACACCTGTTCAAAGTTCTGTAAATAATGAGTGAAGATATAATATCATTGTCGTCGACAGATAACAAATATCTTGTGATTACATTCAATATCTTTAAAATTTTCTGGATGCTACTTAAAATGGAATAGCCTGCTTAGGGGGAACTGCATATGTTTTAATTTGTTTGTAAACTGCCTCGGTAGCCTAGTGGTGCTAGGAGCGACTGCTACGCTAGAGGTCTTGGGTTCGATTCCCAGGTCGAGCAAAAAGTGTTATTGGGTTTTTCTATGAAATTCTCAGTAGCAGCTCGGAGTTAGGATTTGTGCCCGGTTAATGGCAATAGGCTCGCCCCCTATTACATGGGACCTAAAACATGCCGGCGAACTGTGGGTGTACATTGGTACACCTCTGCCTAACCCTCCGGGGAATACAGGCGTGATGGTATGTGTTGTTTGTGAACGGTATATTTACTATCAAGAATGACAATACCGTGAAGAAACTAACTACCTACTACCCTACTACTTTATTTGTTTTTTTTTTCGTGGTGTAATCTTCATTGATACCTTCCGTCTGGGGAGAACAGTGGGTTATATCGTATCATTCTTTCACCGACTAGACCCCCACAGTTTCTCCTCAATTTTTTTTTATGGTGGGAAATTATCGAATGACTTCTTCGGATGGCGAAGCGAAAGGGAGCGTCAGCCTCTTACTGACTAAAACCCATCCGTGTTCCTTCTAATACCCTTTGCGTTCCAGGGTCACGGTGACTCTTTCGAAAAAAACTCGCAACCTGCGTTCGTTTCATCGCGAAGGGTACTTTTACAAAGAAACTGATTCCCGTTTTACTTTGAAAAATTTCAATACTGTGGAAGAAGCTAAATGCTACTATGTACTTAATTACTTTTTTGCATAGGATCGTCCTCTGTCTGGGGTGAACGGAGGGTTATGTCGGACTTTTACCGACTAGTGACCAGACTAGACCCCACAGTCTCTCCTGGTATTAGGAGTCCGCTTAACGCATGATCTACGCCCCTGACTGGCTACTTCATTTTTGTTTTATTTCTTTCTTCTCTCTTTAATTCTACTGTGTTATAGATTGTTCTGGCTCAATCACTCTTTCATTGTTTGTTGAAATTTTAAGCGTATACGTTGGCAGTTCCAGTATTAGTAAATACGCGAACACTATAAAGGTACCTCCCGATCTATAAACATAATTTAGCCGTCATTTCTTGATTTGTAATATATTTTTTTAATTAGTAGTTTTTGTATAAAGTAAAGTGTTTCTTACTCATTCTTCTCCATACGAAACTACCCTTTCGAAGGGGCAACTAGACTAGATTCAATTCTTATTTTCTTCATTAGACATTTAAAACTGCCTTTTAAAGATCTAATGAAAATAAAACAATTGATTTTGACTTTAAACCGACGGTGGTCAAAAATGTCTGGGATAATTGGGTAGATGACACCACTAATCAATTGACATAGTTTTTATGAGCTGTCAAAACGCGATTCCCCCTAGATGTTGTATTACAATACTAAACTATGACGTCACTTTTTTGACATCTCAATTCACGAACTATATTTAGATTTCAAAGCAATTAAAAATCTAATTAAATAGTTATTTAAAAATGTATCAGGTTTTTTAGGTGTAAAATCAAGTGCTTTTTTAGAGAATTTGTGTCTTGGAATGACTGCTCAGATATCTGTACGTAACTAGTTAGTTGAAAAATAGCTTGTAAAGAAAAATGTAGGCAAAACTTATACCAAAGAAGCTGGCCAGTCGTAAAAAGAAGGAAATTGGGACGGGAATACATAAAAATATAAATATACGTCAGCAATTGATCATAGTTTTAATTTAGCGTACCATAACCTTGGACATAAACTATCTGTCTCAACTAATATGGATTTATGCCAAGCATTGATAATTACGAAATGGGCATTGTGTAGCACTCATTATTATGTTTCTGGTATTATGTTTATGTATTCGGTACTAATCTATACTAATATAATAGGTAAAACTGAAGAGTTTTCTTGTTGGTTTGTTTAAACGCGCTAATCCCAGGAACTACTTTTGTAAATGACACCCAGATTCATAAAGAATGGTACAGGGTATACAACATCACGCTACGACTCACGGGAGCAGAGCTACTGCTCTGCTTCCGTGAGTCGTAGCATGAGCGTTCAGTTACGTCGTACTCCTCCTTACGGGTACTCCCTAAGACGTAACTGAACGCAAGTAAAAATAAGTATAATATAGGAAACAACATCATCTCTCCCTGATCCTGAATAACACAATAGTCAATTGTTTTGTTCATTTACGTACCATCTAGTAAAGGTGCTGAAACTAACATAGTATCCCCTAGTACTAGTAACTGGTCTCTAAACTCCGTTGGTGTACAAGGTAACTTCAGTTCTTTACACAGGATCTCCGATAGACGTTGCTCGGTTCCACCAAGCACTTTCATCATCAATTCGTCAGTGTATTTGTGGCCGTAGTTTGCACATAACTGTGTTATCATTTTCTTGTATACTAGTTCCGTATCTGGAAATAAAAAAGGTTCAAATTGTTACAATTTTCTTTTAGTCGTTTTTCAGGACAAAACTGTACGGTAGACGTTTTTAATGAAATTGGATATTTGGTCAAATATTCAAAATCTTTTCTTTAATGCACTAAAACTGCAGTCAAAACTGTTTTCTTGAATATAAGTAACCTGTACTTTGCCGGGGCTGCGGGTTGTTCGCAAGAGATACCGCGCCCCCGGAACGCAAATGGCACAAGAAGGAACATGGGTGGGTTTTAGTCAGTAAAAGTCTGACACTCCCTCCCGTCCCGCCCAGGGCGGGAGAAGTTATTTGATGATTTCCGACCCACCAAAAAAAAGTAACCTGTACTTGGTAAGAGAAATTGAAATCCATCAGAAAAATTCAACAAAAATTTAAGTTTAGCTACCTTTTCAATCAAAGATATTTGATGATGAATGAAAACAGAATTCTTCCTACACATTCAGCCAGGAGGCTACAACACAATGTTAGGTAAAAAAAACTGTGTGCCTGGTGGAATACTAATTTTGCCATTAAAGTAGTTATGTTAATCAATAGTTCTGTATTGCATAATAAAATACCCTGATCTTTTAAGAAAATTTATTCACATACAAATACATAATTAACAAAAACAAAAAACTTATAAATAATGATAAAATTACAAGGTTCTTAATATTAATAAAAGAGAAAGGAGGGAAGTTCATACGCCGTTCAAAAACTAGATCTCATCACTGTCAATGGGACAGGTGCCCAAAAGACTGGCAGCATTGTCACATCGTATAGTACTGCTGATTCTTTAGCCCAAAAAAGGCCAAGGAGATTAAATATTTCAATTACAAAAATTAAAAATACCTGTTTAAAAATTGGAGCACTTAATATTCGTGAATAAATTATTATCCAACATGTTTTAAAATTTTGTAACTTTCATCTTTTTTATCAATACTTTTATTTACACATTTTGAGGTCGAGCCCTGCCAAAACTTTTCAAACAATCTTGGTACAGTTTGTTTAACAAAGATTATTTTTGAATACATACATGCTTAATGTTTATTATTAATTATGTAAAAGCATAACTGAGTATATAACCTTGTGATCCAATAACATTGACAATATCTTCGAAGGTCGCACTGTTACTTAACTTACCAAGAAGAAGTCCATCCATGTCGAAGATACAGTGTGTAGCTTTCTTGTAATTTGGCGTTGAGTAACATCGTGCGCCTATCACCCGCGACACACTTTTTAACAAATATATTCTCATAGTGACCGGTTATGTAAAATTATTTACAATAATAAACTGAATATACACTGATATCTGTAGCCTTAATAAATAAACACTATTGTGCGCTACTTTAACTAAGTTTCACTTATTTTTAGAGATGATTTTATTATCTAATTTCAATAAAAACACAAAACGTGCGTTCATTGATTGAATAACATTTCGTCTATTTTGTAATTTGTTTCTTTGACATTTGTTTGAATGGTTTGACACCTGTGAACTGACAGTCTGACATTAGATTTTTGACAATAGTCTACGTCAAGCATCACCATCCAATCTTAGTATAGGCATCACGTAAAACTAGTTTTCAATTGGTCAAAAATTTTATTGAAACACGTGATAAGTGAGCAACCAATGACGTTTTGGAATTATTACTATAGTAAAATAAATACCATATGATTTGACTGTGTTGCTAAGTAATAATGTTTATTTCAACAAAAAAGGCTTTAAATGTCTTTACGAAACAGACAAAATTATAAAATAAACAAAACTTTTAAACTCGATTTTACAAACCCGTTTTTTTGCTTTTCATATTTTTATTAAAACAGAAAAGATGGCAACGCTGCCGCCGTGCCGCGGTGCCATTCCGATTCCGACGCTCTTGGCTCACTTCAGTCGGCCGGCTAGTGCGAGTGCAGTCGAGCTGCGACCACCATGGTTCGCAGTTGAATTGTCGCGAGTCGTGCGTATGGCGTGTATAGTACCGCAATTTAAGTTTAAATTAAAAATCATTTACTTGTACTTTTATTTATGAACCGTTTATGAGAGTGTATCTTGTTTCACACTTGTAGATTCAATCGTCGCGACCATGGCTGTGAAAGAGTGTTGTTGTGATAAACTGTCGCCTAACAAAAAATCGATTTTCGGATTGAGAATGCGGAGTCAAATTCTGTATTTACTGTTGGCTTCTTGTTTCTTAGCCGTGGCTTCTGCCGCAGACACTGAAGGAACATGTGCAAATGTGAAAACCATCTTTGAAAAGAATGGAATGTTGATGGCGGTAGATTTACAAGCACTACCGAACTCAGGTGAGAATCACGCGCTATATGTACCACAGCTGAATGTGATAATGATAAACGATAATGCATGATACGACCGTCTAATACATAGCTTTATGTCATAACATACCAAAATACACAGTATTAACTACCACAGTGAAGCGGCATTGTGGTGTTTTGTTTACGCTAACACCTTTAGTAGGTTTTTAAATCGCCTCAAATGCATTTACTATCTAGTAGTAGAAAAGTAGTGCCGACGGCTTTGTAGGTATGTTGAATAGATAATTTCTTAGAAAAATAATTACCTTGGTAGCCTAAATGCTTAATCATACCTAATTATGTAGGTACCTACTTATATTTCTCAAAAGTCAAATCAGAAATAAACTGACAAAGCAAAACATGTGTAATCTATCGGTGCGTTATCATAACAAGGCACTGATAAACAAAATTATAAGTACATAGGTACCTACCTTCCTACTACACGGTGAAAAGCCGACAAAGCCACAGGTAAGATTCTACGACCTACGATCCTTTTGCAAGTAATAATATTGAAGTGCAACAAAACATCATTAAACATGTTCAATCTACCTGAAACATTGTTTTAACCTCTTGGAAACAGTTTAGGTACTTACAAGGGTTTGAAGAGATTAGAAGCAAGAATACGCAAATCACACGAATTTTGTAGCTGCCTTAGTTTAACTTTTTTGTAAACCAATTTAGTGGCCGATTGCAATCTCGATTGCAAACGGCGACTATTAGTTGTGGACTAGGATCGATCGAAAGATCGCATGCAAGAAAGTAAACAGGAACAGAAGCTATTGTTTTGTAACTTTGTTAAAAGAATAAAGACTTTTAATCCTTTGCGTTGTTTTACCTGATCAGGAACAAGTCAAGACAAGTTAGCAAGTTTTTGTACACAACATCTGCCATCGCCTAATTTACCTTTATGTTCATTGCCCTAAGGTACAAGGATACAAAAAGTAATTAAATAGGTACCAAAATTTTACGGAATAGATACATGACGTATCATACTAATAGCAATTTCGTCTTCAAAAAGGCTTGAGGCATAAATTTATTACCTAACCCCACATTTCGTAACAGTGCATGCTACGAAAATGCATAATCATTAGAATCACTGCACACCACAAATAAACGAATAATCGTGTCTCTAACTGGCTATTACCTACGTTATAAGCATTAATGAAAAGACGTCACCATCGATTAATTTTAATTCATTTAACATTTACGGAGAGTCCTTGAACAAGTCGTAATGGCCAGCAGAGTAAACATCTCTCAAAACAATTTGTAACGTGTAGGTGTAGTTGATACAGTAGGCGGAGTTGTGAAATGCCTACATTGCAACATAATGATACAAAACGAACATTTCTGCGAAGCCAACTTCTGCTCAAAATATCAAGATCTTGTCCATAAAATCGCATCTAAATTGACAACTGTAGAGTTCAAATTCAAACGAATAACGTTGTCAATGGCAGACAACATTTAAGTAAAAAGCCAGGCTGCAAGTAGGCAGGTAATGACGGAATAAGCGTGGGCGACACCGCCGCGGAAGGTTCAAACGCGATTTGACATGGTTTTCAGACGTTTATTCGGATTTATGAAAGCTTATACCAACATACTCGCACTTAGGTACACAAAGCTTCTTTGAAGATATCGCATGTTGGTTTTGCTGATAAAAGTGTTGTCAATTGATTTAGATGTACAATAAACTTACTGTATTAATGAACCTCATCAAGCCTCTGAAGAAGCCGCCCTAATCAAATTAATTTAGGAGACATGACTGTCGAGATTGAGGAAAATATGGCTTTGGATTCAAGAAATAACATTACAAGACGGGGACTCAAGATATCGAGACATCGATTACATTTCCAAAAATGTTTTATGCTTGGACCGGCTCGACGGCACCATTCAGTCATTACATCCTCCTTTTTTGGCATTCGAAAGCATGTTCATCGCCCGCACTTTGGAATAATCGCCGACGAATTATTCCGTGAAAATTTACAGTCACGGACACGGTATTTGGCACGAGCATTTCTTTGGTGCCTTCCCACGAATGTCGTTAACACGAAATGCTACCGATTTGAACATCCAAATAATTTTAATTATTGTAACATCACAAACCAATAAACATTCAGTGAGTGCAAACAAAAAGACATTGTTCCATGTTGTTAATGAGTTTCCACCGAGGACACCTCTTACCGGTGAGTGCATTTTACGCCAAAGCCTTTGAAGTTGGACCCATCCCATTCGTTACTGTAAACTGATACATTATTAATGAACCACTAGGCCACACTCAACGCATTACCCGTGAAACTATTAAAGCTTTATATCGACCTAATAACGCTAATTGGTGTTTGTGCAGTCATAATTGATTCAGGAATGACAACTTTAACTTGTACAAACTTATTAAAGACTAGCTGTTGCCCGCGGCTTCGCTCACGTCGACCTAAGTGTTACTTAACTAAATAAGTATTGAATACTATGTTATCAAAATCTTCCAAGCAGGTCAAATGGTTGCTAAGGTGACTGCTAATAGTTACGACTGTAGGTTTAAAGAATTTATCTGTAGTCGCTTGAAGTCTGGATTTGTGCACGACTGGTAATAGGCTTACGCCATACCTGGGACTAAAACATAATTGGCGTAAGGAGAGTATATGTGGCTTTACTATCCCTTTAGATAATACTATGATGTGGTTTCAAAATTTACTTACTTTTCTTTCTCAAACCATTAAACAGCATCTTTAATAGGCACTGCTTTAACATTATACCTCACATTGTAGCTGCGATCTGTCTAGTATCAAGCCCGAAGAAATGAATCTTATAATCAGAGCAACAGCCAACAAAATTTGAGCTTCGTGTTAGAACCAAATTAATGTAAACTTTTTGGGAGAAAGTATGGACAAAAAACAGTAAGCATAAGACTTCTTAAAAGACTAAGCAAAGTTTTACCTCACAAATTATCCCTTATCTTTGGAACCGTAAACTATACAATCAATTTCCATTTAAAGAAAAATTTTAAGCATGTAGAACATCTTCTGTTTATAGTACCTACCCATAAGAAGAAATTCCGAATGCGATGCATAATTCATGATTGATGCTTGATTCAACTTGCATCCCGAAAGCGTGAAGTCTGTGAGACATTCAACGTCAGAAGAACGACTGTCACGGAATTTTTCTATGGGTGAAATTGATTTTGGTACAGTTTCTGTTGTTGCTAATCTATTTCTGTTCTGCCATTTGATTATAAGTACACTTTTTGGTGGCGTGGCTCAGGACAGAAGTTAAAATTTTGGACAAAAAATGTTTGCACATAAATCGTTCAACACTTGTATGAAGTGTCGAAGTTGGGAGGTCCCTTTTTTAAGCATGAGATGTCGTCAAATGATTTTTTCCTTTCTGGTGGAAAGGAGTGTCAGACTGTTATTGGCTAAAACCCATCCGAGTTCCTTCCAATGTCCTGTGTGTTCCAGGGCCGCGGTGAGTCTTTCGAACAAATTCCGCAACTGTGCTAACATCTCTTTGAGGCGCGCGTGAAACACAGTACGTCGTCGACTTTGGTCTGGTTCTGGTTGGACGGCGAGCCACACAACGGTAGCCGACCGCAAGCCCACTCCGACTGTGGTCTGGAATCGCTCTACGACTCTCGACACCCGGGGCATCCCCTTCTGTTCTGGCGGCCGGGGTGAAAGGTTGACCTCTCCCTCATGCGTTTCGCCTCCTCCTTCGTTGGCATTATTACTTCGCAGAAGGAAGCGATTGCTTCCCATTCTCCCTCGCTCCGGACTATGGATGAACCAAGGCCGGACGCGAGAGGTCGCCGCCGCCAATCGCCTTTATGAGGACACGCTGATGTTCTGCCCAAGCAGGGGCATACCTCCACCGTACGCTCCTTTGTGATCCTACAGTGATAACACCAAGGCGTGTCTTAGCTCCGAAACCGAAACAGTTAGCTCCCGAAACAACTGTGACCAAAGAGTACCTGCGTCAGAGAATCCTTGTGGTGCGGCGATCCTACTATTGATATAAATTGGTAACTCTTTAAGTTTCTGAGGTGCTGTTTTTTATTCATGAAAAATATTCTTAGGGGTAGGTAGAATTTGTGGGCCAATCTGTCGAATTCTGTTCTATTTATTCTTCTTCAGTCGACGTATGCAAATTTTCGAAGTTATGTTAAGGTTATGCTTAAACCTATTTTATTATAATATTGAAATCATACCATCGAAAATAAAAACAATTGAATTAGGTACCAATTAAAATAATGACAAAAAGTAACAATCAATTGGGATCGAACTCACACAAAATATCTTACATGGCTTTCATTAAACACCGAAGCTATTCTCTAAACAAAGTAAATAGCGTAATAATAATAAAAAAATATAGCAATTCCCATACCATGTTATAATTGACCGCTTAACTCCTTGTGGCTAATGACGTCATGTTTTTTATTTCATAGGATAAAATATCTCCCACTGTCTTTCATAGGAACTGCCTCGTTAGCCTAGTGGTCCTAAGCGCGACTGCTACGCTAGAGGTCTTGGGTTCGATTCCCAGGTCAAGCAAAGTGTTATTGGGTTTTTCTATGAAATTCTCAGTAGCAGCTCGGAGTTAGGATTTGTGCCCGGTTAATGACAATAGGTTCGCCCCCTGTTACATAAGATCTAAACATACCGGCGAACTGTGGGTGTACATTGTTACACCTCTGCCTAACCCATCGGGAAATACAGGCGTGATGGTATGTGTAATATGTAACTAATCTGCAGTATTGTGTATATTTTATAGCAATCCAAAACATGTCCAAGAACAATAATGCTTGCCTAACCTCATTATTTATTACAAATAGCGAAATAGCCTAATTATTAATTACAAAGCCCACCACCCAAAGAGCAAAGCAGATTGTGCGAAGGAAGATATCCAGCACCTACTACTTGAATAGTGAGACTACCTACCTCCCGGTAGTGAACTTCAGTGATGTATCTGGAAGGCATTGAATAGATTGCGCATTTAAGTAGGCCGCTGCAAACATAATTTGGTAAAAGAGGGCATCATATACCCGTCTGAAACTCAGTGCAATTGACGTATCAGTAAAAGCGGCCACCTACTTTTCTTAACCGGTGTAAATTATTGTTAGGGGTATCATCGATCCCGGGTCGGTGGTGCGTAGTGTTCCACGTGCGCCTCAAAGAAATGTCAGTACGGTAAGATGGGGCCCGCCAGGGCCAGTGCCTAACAGGGTTGCGGAATTCAAAAGAGTCACCGCGGCGCTGGTACGCAAAGGGCATTAGGAGGAACACTTTGTGTTTTAGTCAGAAAGAGTCTGACACTCCCTTCCGTTCCGCCCAGAGCGAAAGAAGTCATTTAAAGATTTCCCATCCTTAAAAAAATGGGTATCATTGATGTGAAAAGAAGAATTTAAATCGCGCAATAATACAGTCATGTGTTGGCCCGACATTTAAAGACTATGTTGTCAAAATTAAAGAGTCAAATAGACATAAATTCTTTAACAATACGTATATTTTCCGCTCTGCTATCGTTTCTATTTTTTCGATGAAAACTTTTCACTTGAATTTGCTGTTTTTTAGTAACTATGTATTATAGACATTCTTTTCTGCAAAAATAATACAGAAAAAATAAGCAAGCTAAGCGTTACCGTATAAGAATGACTACTACTATTTTATTATTGTTTGGAAATCTTCTAGTATTCAAAAGAAATATTTAAAAAATCACAAAAAGTAAAACATTATACCGGGACCGAACTCAAGCCCTGCGATTCGAAAGGCGGTCATCGAACCATTAGACTATTTAATTCAATAGAAAAAGATTTGAAATAGCCGTTCTGTTTTGCCATGATTGACTGTTTAGCTTCTTAAAAAAAATTGAACGGAATCTGTCCGGCAGTATTTGCGTGATGCTCTAACAAACAAACAGACAAAAATTTAGAATCGCTTCCCGACCCTGTAGCAATCACTTTTTTTTAAATATATTAAATGTACAGTTTTGACTTCGCTACGATTTTATTGTAAGTATAAATAGACTATGAACAGCCATTATTTTCTGCTTTAATATTAAAAGATTAAAAAAATAAGTAAGCAAATCAATGTTATGGCAGAAGTTATGTATACTTTTATTTTATTATTGTTGGGAATCTACCTGTACGAAAAAAATGTTTGAAAAATCACAAAAAGTAAAACTGTTATTGAGGACCGAACTCACGTTTAGCGATTTGCAAGGCGGTCATCAAACCATTAGACTATTTACTACTTCGGAAATAACTCTAAAATAGCCGTTCTAGTTTGCCATTATTGACTGCTTAACTCTTTGAAGGTATAGCGTGATGATAATTATTTTAGAAGTTCAATTCCGCAGCTATCTACAATATTCTTACATTATATGTCGTTGTTTTCAATCCCGTGTAAATCTGTAGAAGAACTCGGATATAATGCAACATTGCTAACCCCCTAAAGCAAATAGCGTGATAATTTATAGCCTAAGTTTTAAGTGGAGCTTACCGCAATATATTAGTGAAAACCGCATTCAAATCGGTTAAGCCACGGCTGAGATTAGCGTGTTCAAACGCACAGACAAACAGACAAACAGACAAACAGACAAAAATTCTAAAAACCATATTTTCGGCATTAGAATCATTACCCGACCTCGTAGCAATTACTTTTTTTCAAAAATATTAAATGTACACTTTTGACTTCGCTACGATTTTATTATATGTATAGATAATCATAATTCGCCACAGCATAATAATTTATACGCAAATTTTATTCGTCGCCAATGGTAATTCAATGGAAGCGGCAAGATCAGGCGATACCAGTTCTTGCTATTAAGATAGACTACGTTTTAAGAGCGCAGGTTGACGCCACGTTTCCCAATAAGGCTTACTGTCTGATAGATCGTCCGGCATCGCCGCACTATCAGGTGCTACAAAGTATTTTGCATAGCTCGCCGGTTGGTTAGCATGCAGTTCTCGATCGCCGGGACTTGTAACGGAGACTTGTTCGCGGCCACTGCCGGCATCTGTACACGACTAACGATCGTACATAGTTATTCTAAACCTAAACGAACTTTGAACGATGGTAATTTGAATAGCTTAGAGAAACAATGATATATTGCATTGAACATTGAGTTTTTATGGCAACCATCCGTTTTCGACATAACATAGCTTCAATTGCTAGTTTTGCACACATAAACTACACCATGCCAAATAAATTCCGTATGGTATTGGACACCGGCTCATAAATCAACGAGTTGAAAAATAATAAACTGCATTACCAGAAATACGAAGCTGACGTCAGGGAATGTTACTTCATCCCATGAGAAATAAAAAAAACGCATAAAATATTCTGGGTGCGCGGGAATCTCGGTGAGATTAAGGTCAGTAGCCTCAGATTTCCTTAAATAAATTTACCTTCGCCGCACTGTAGAATGTCATAAGGATGGACATCGTTATCATGGGTTGGGGTATCCTGTTTGGTTAGGTACTTATTTTATAAACTAACCTATCTATCATAACTGTCATAGGAATTGAAGATAACGAACATCGAGTGCGGGAAAGTCTTACGATTTCAAATAACGTAGTATTCAATTGATCCATCAAACAAATCGTAACTTAGCTGCGTCTTAAGTTAAATAAATATTATAATCAAATATTTACCCTTTGAAAATTTTTTTTTTGATGTCTGATAATTTACGACCAATTAAGTAAGATGATATAAATCTTAAATATTTATGAGCGAATTGAACATAATGTTTAAGCCATCATTAAGTTATCTTGAAAGTCTTCGTTTATTTTACGTAAACAGATAATAAATAATATGATAAAGAAGTATTTAATATTTTTGCTAAAAATGTAACTAAATTAGTAAAGGTATACAATAAAAATAAGCAATTTTAAATTTAACACGTAAGAAAAAATATTTGCGGAAGGAATCAAAACATTTCAGTCTTGTGGTGTTTTTCTAACGCATTTCATGTCGACTAATGTAGTTGGAAAGCTACCGAGGAACTCTCACCTATCTGAATGTTTGGAATGACATACAAAATCGTTCAGTGGGAGGACTGGTTGACAAGCCGAGTGAGCATTGAGTAAACACTGGTATAAGGTCGACAACCCAAGCCATGGCTTCAGCCTCATTGATTAAAGTCCAAGTATTCATTAATCAGTTACCTCACCGGGAAACTTCGTTAACTGAATTTTGTAAAGATAACTTGTTTTTGTTACGAAACTTTAGGCAAGTGAACGTTTTGAAGTTACGACTGTTTCCGCTATGGGTGTATGGTGTAATTACACCCTTGACGAAAACAGGCGTAACTGTTAACATAACTCTATAATGGTGCGTTCGAATAAAGAAAAACTTTTGTTATAAAACACATTATTTAACTTTGCATTGAAAGATAAGTAAAAAACTACTGTATAACATAACAAGTTACGTTATACAGTGAACGTACATTTAAGTTAACGTTTAAAAATACCGTAACGTTACATAAAAAAAAGAACTGTCAATATTTGACGAATCATATTACCCAAATATTTGTCATGAAAAAAAAAATGCCCAAGTACAAATTGCCTGTTTTAAAAGTACAATAAAACATAAAAATCGTACCCCGTTGGCGAATTAGCACATACCTGGAGAAGAAATCCCATTATGCCGACATTATTCGGGCTTTCACAGTGTACCCTTTCAATCAAGTTGGTTGAATGGTGCTCCATCAGTCACAGGGCACGTCAGACCTTTTATGTCGCGTTCCATAACCTCTTATTCTGTAATTAGGCTCGGATAGGGGAAACAGGATGCCGCGTATTAAGTTTTTGCAGATTTTTATTATTTGTATGATTCGATTGTTCAGATTAAAGACATTCTATACCTCTAATGATATTGAATTTTTGAGTGATCTCTTTTGAATCTTGGGTTGACGCATCATCTTTGGTTTGATAATGATCGCCGCTTGCGGAGAACCCTTTAGTTCTAAAAAAAAATCGGGTTTGTTACCGAACGTAGACATTGTGCAGATTTCATGAACTTAAAAACGATAAAAATCTAGTCACAACCTCATCTCAGCGACCATCTATGTCAAAAAAGTTTATAAATTTTTGACAAATTTTAATGTCAACGTTCTTTATAGCTACAAGAATTTGACCCTTTAAATTAATAGAACAACTTTTGGATGATGCGAGCCACCACAGAAAATCTAAAAGATATGAATAGATATTACAGATTCCTCATATACGTAATGTAAAGACTGACCAAAGCGTGCCGAAACTATGGAGGTCGAATATGACGTAAGCGCAGTGCATGAACTGAAGGAGGAACATCGTGAGCACGTGGTATTTTATTTATTTTATAGTATTTGCTCGCGAATCAGTTCGTGTTCTACTTTTATTTTCATCTGTAATGATGTTTAACAGCTGTGTGTTTCTTGTGTCACGGGCTTTGCTATTATTTGATATTAGCTTCTGCCCGCGACGCCAATAAACCGTAGCCTGTGACATTCGGTAAGAACGTAGTGCTATCAGTGAAAGAATTGTTAAAATCAAATCAGTATTTCCAGAGATTACCTCTTACAATCAAGCTTTACCTTTTTATAATATTATAAGTAAATATGGCAACTCCCAAATCGGTTAAGTTGACTGAAATATGCAAACGCGTTCAATTTAACACAAGAGGCTAAGTGTCAATGAGGCAAAGTATCACGACATTTTAAATATTTTACAATCGGATAGGTTGGTATTGGTATGTGCAAAAAATACATTGTTATTAGTCATACGATTTCGTCATCGTAAAATGTAAGTTGGTTGGTTCAAAAATAAAATACAGTGCGGCCATTGCAAGCAATATTGGCGCCAAAAAGAATTTCTTACGCTGCGCAGATTTTAAAAGAAAATAACAAATAAACGGGCTGTTGATTTGAGTTGCCATTGCCGGTCATATTAAAAAGCTTCCCCAATAAAATCTAATAATTAAAATTACTTGCATTTAGGTCTCTCGTAAAAGTTCCATAACTTTTTCTATCACAACAGCCTGTATTTGTAAATAGGATGCGTTAGTTTCCATTGATACCATATCAATCGTGACTAAATTGAGTATTTGCTGTCTGAATTGACCTTGAAAAGCAATTTCCGTTCCGAATGCTATTTGCGAGTATAAACAGTTCATTAATAGTTTAGGAATTTCATGCCATTGAACTAAATTTTATTCAATTGATATCTCATCATTGCTCATTACAGGCGTTTGATTTAGTGTTGGTTAAATGGAAGGAATTTTTTTAACAAGGTTGTGAATATTCTTGAACGATTTAACAGCATTCAGAGTAGGACTTGCAAGAAATAGAACATTAGAGAAAAGTTACTTCTTAGTAGGTAGATAGGTATTACAAGCGGTTTTATTTAAAAGAAGGTTTCATTTCTTTAATTGGTTACGGAGCTGATTAAAATGCGATACACGTTTAACGGAGAAGATAAAAACTCTCGATAATTAGCTGTAATCCGGAAAATCGTCATTGTCCGCGACTAAATAAGAGTATCTCAAAGGTTTTTAATTCGCGACCGGACATTCCACGCGCGAGGCAGGTGCCGACCTGTCGCCGTTCCACCGGACCGGTCCCCGGCGCGCAGCCGGTCGTGGCACTGGCCTGCAAACCGCGCGCAAAAAATGTGCATTCGATATTTAAAAACCATGCTACCAATCGTTTAAATAAATTGAATTAAATATTTATTCGAAAAGAATTATGTTCAAGAGCTAATTTATATAAATGTTGTTTAGGTATTTAAAATTTTAATTTAATTTTTATTGGATTATAAATTGCTCTTCTTTGATTTTATGCGACCCTGACATACCATTCATGACGCAGGAGCATTTTTGTTCTACTTCCTAATTAACATTAATGTCGTAATGAAATTACCAACTTATAACCGACTTTGATTGAAATTCAGTCTTCTTCAAAACTGGAACTTGCTAGACAGCTGCTATTTTATACAATATGTAGTAAAAAATCAAATCTAGCCAACGCCAAAAAAAACAATTGGAAGAAACTGAAACTTGTCTATGCTGCGTAGAATATTATTTAGGCATAAACTTAGTCATTATTACACAGTCTGGTGTTTGCATCAAATTAAAACAACATTATTTTATATTTCACATTTCCGTGACCACAAAGGTTGCATTTTATTCCGTTGCTACCAGCAACCACAGATAACGTATGCACAAACCGATTTGCCGAATAAATTATTGAGATTTTATCTTAATTGCACTATCGAGGCACTTTGCGATAAAAGTAGATTACATAAAATTCTCTTTGTCGGTACTTTTCAATTGCATGAGTGTTTGTTTAGAATTAACAACTTCTAGCAGTTTTAAGGTAAAATTTTGTCCGAGGTCGGAGTGAAGAAATTGCATGTAATAAACTTAGCTATGTTCAGTATCCAGCAACCAGCCATTTTGTACTCAGTATTAAAATGGTAATTGTGAGCTCGCAAGCCAGCATAAAATTTTAATGATTAAAATTGTACATAAAATGATAGGTACTTCAACTCAAGATCATGCTACTTTAATCCTTGAAGATTGATTTACATCAATACAGTTATGAATAACAACTTCCAAAGGTCGATTTTGGCAATTCAAATAAGTAGTTACCAATAATTCCGGCTTGCTTTAATATTAAAACACTTTGTAGTAATAATACAATCATTCAAAAATACTTACTCAGTACCTACCTGTTCGTAAAATATTCATAAAATTCACCAAGTATTTTAATGAAGACCTCGTGGATTAACTTTGGAATTAATTAATATCTGTTTATTTCTGTACAAGTTTTCGTCTCTTTGCTAATGGAATTATAACTAGGTACATAATCAGTTCTGCGCAAGCAAATCAGCACTGGCATAAAATGAAATTACCGAGTAAAAAAAAGCAAATGTCAAAGCAGAATATCTTTCGCGCCACATTGACCATCGACAACACATGGACAGACGCTGAACGTCACTCAATGGCCATTTATATGTGCAATGCACAAGTATCAATTACATTCAGCCATGTTGATATCAGTATTTTATCCTCCGTTTTATGTCTCGATATAAGTTTCAGTTTCCTTCGAATAATAAATATTGTTTTGAAATAAAATACAAGGTTTAACTGTTGAAACTGGCCGGTTGATTTTATTTACCAAGAATCTTTATACATACATACATACATAAACTCACGCCTTTTTCCCATGGGGGTAGGCAGAAACCACAGAACGACACCTGCTACGATCCTTACATACTTCCTTCGCCTCGTCCACGTTCATACATCTGTTCATACAAGCACGCCGGTTACGTGTACTGCGCACCCGACCTTTCTGAAGAACCTCACCAATTAGGTCATGGTAGGTCTTTCTAGGGCGTCCTCTTCCGGCGTTGCCACTCACATCTGCCATATAAATCCCTTTTGTTAGTCATCTTTCACTCATTCTCTCAACATGACCGAACCATCTAAGCATACTCATTTTTCATTCCTCACTCTATCGTTCAAAGTTACACCACACATACTTCGCAAGGAACGCATCTCCACAGCATTAATCCTACTTTCATGCCTCGTTTGCCATAATCTTTATTATCATAGATTTTACAAAAATATAACATGTATGGTGTATGCTGTTATTTAGATAAAGATTTTTCGCAATGGTGGGAGGACTTTTTTATTTTGCGGTTTGGTCGAGTCAAATCATTTAAAACAAATTACACAGATACAATATTTGCTGCTACGGTACATTTACATAAATACCGCAAATAAAAATGAAATGGGCTTTTAATTTTTATGAAAGCTTTGGCTGGTTGTTTGCTTAGATGAATGGTGTCGTTTTATGAAGGCGTGAAATAAAACAAACATGAATAGGGTAATAGAGGGCGAGCCTATTGCTATTAACCGGGCACAAATCCTAACTCCGAGCTGCTACTGAGAATTTCATAGACAAACCCAATAACACTTTTTGCTCGACCTGGGAATCGAACCCAAGACCTCTAGCGTAGCATTCGTGCTTAAGACTACTAGGCTAACGAGGCAGTTATTACATGGGACCTTAACATACCGGCGAACTGTGAGTGTACACTGGTACACCTCTGCCTAACCCTTTGGGGAATAAAGGCGTGATGGTAAGTTATGAATAGGGTAATGTTGAAACAACAACCAGGAAATAGATTAACTTAGCTTCCATTTTTCATTCGCCTAATAGGAGTTGACTGAACCAGTATTAGCCGAACGAATAGAGCAAACACTGACGCTAATTCGATTTGCACAATCGCACGCCAATTCGAAAATAGCGTGAAAAGCACGTATTGTGTAAATATCAACAGCGTTACATTGTCTCCCGTTAAACCAAATTGGAAAACTATATCGATTCAATATTCGAGCACGAACGAGCTCGTGCAGGTCGAGATCGGACATCGAGTTATGACGTGGCGAAAACAAAACAAGTTAGAATCGATTCCGTGCATTCCGACGCTTCACGGATTCTTCGTTAAGAATGTGAGCCTGCGAGATCGTATAATGATTATAATCTCGATTTAGTGGTCGATTCGTCATCGTCTGATTTAGTTAATGGAATAGGCAATAAGCGTGTGAAACGACCGAGATGACTTTACATTGTGGACACCAGATATTGTAACGTTCGTAACAGATGTTCATAATACAAACCTTAGAGGTCCATCTATTTATTATGGGCATTTATAACCAAATCTTGAAAAAAAAAACTTGTCTTCTGTGTCAATTTTAGATTGTCTGTCTAATTAAATTTCAGATAACATCCACGTTTTAATTTAGAGAAAGCAGTCAGGTTTTTTCGGACGAAAGCCTTGAAAGATAAGATATTTTTTATGAAAATAAAATACATTCTTTGCAACATTTATTCAGCTTTAGATAAAAGTTGTGCTACTTTATCATTTTATGCAAGACTGTTTATTTTTATTCTCAAAGTAACGGGTTCACGGACGTCCATTAAAAAAACATCTTTACGAAAGCGTCTTGTAGGTGTCTATTTCTAAATCAGTTACGAAGCGCATCCTCTAATGAGCTCCACGCAATCAAGACTCGCGAACTCAGTTACTATCAGCAAATTAATAAAAACATGACATTTTGGAGAGGTCCTGGAGTCAGGAGGATGCAGGACGCAGTCGCATGGGAGCGGAATGCGGTCCGGCCACGGCGGGCGGGGTTTAGCGGGGGGAGGAGGGCAGGCTGCGCGGCCGAGCCGGCCTATAAACTGCGACGAGTGGTTCACGCGCCCCGTAATTATTATGCCGTGAGAGTGCTTGGACGATCACCCCTGCACCATAACGCCACTGCACTCTGTTAATCATTGATGCGAACTCTGGTGTAGGTTGTGACTGCAGTTTGCAATCCTCAGGTGATCCTGGTAGTTATGAACAGATCCATTAAAAGTACTTTAATATTCTATGCTTCAATTGTTTCAATTTCGTCATTTTCGAAATTTGAATGAACAACTGCAGTATTGCAGCTTCACCTCAATGGATGCCAATGAGATGTTAAAAGAATATAAATAATTAAAAGACATACGTAAGCGTTGTCTTATTTTCTGCGGTCAAAGACACTTTTGTTGTGAACAGAAGTGGGTACAGAAAAATATTTATGGTCATTACTCGACTAGCATAATAATGGCCGCATTTGTGACCAGCCAGTATTAAACGCTTTGATCGTGCGTTAACATTTTAAAACATTGATATAGTAGGTACTTAATAATTCCATGGGTATTAAAAATTGAGAATATCACTAGTTACATACAAATGGCTCATTAACTTTATGCATAGAACCTAGGTATTTGGTTGAAGCTTTTTTGTGCGTACAATACTTATTTTATTGTTATTTTTTCTAAAAGAAGTATCTACCTTTTTGTTGAGTAGTTGAAACCTTTAACTGATTAAATATTGAAATGTATTTATTACCAATGTTTTTTTTCTCGTGTGCAATATTTTTTTACTCATTTGGATTTGAAATTATACGGAATCGCGCTTTATGGTTAACGAACATGTACTATGCAAATGTTATAGGAACGTTAGTATAAAATTAATGTAAGTTTCTTCACGAACAAGCATGGGGTTTCCTAATAGTTGTAAACGGCTTTTTAATCTGTAACCTACATAAAACCTACGATGTACGCCCACAATAGCCCGCAGACTTAGCTTTACGGTCTTAACTTTTTATGCATTACTACTCTATAAAGTTTGTTATGGATTACAAAAACCGTCAGAAGAACATGCTATTCCGCAACTTTAGGAGTATTAAAAATACGGTTATTATACTATCAAAGTGAGAAAATGTATGTTGACGACATCTTAATGTTTGCGGCTATGAATAGAGGTTCCAAGCATACATTTCTTTCAATCTTTAAAATTTTTTGACATTAGTTAAGTCAATTGAGCGTCCATAAAAATGTTTAAAAAATGCCCATTCAAAAATCCAATTTTTAAACTATCTATTGTTTTTAAGGACTCCGAACAAAGTCATGTCTTCATGAGTCACATTGTTTAAATGCAACAAATGTTACCAAAGTAAAATTTATTCCCTTTTAGAAATTAAGACAACGTTGTAGGTGGTTTGTTTTTCTTGTTCTGCAATAAATCAAACATGTAAACTAAAACAATTGTAGGTTTGTTTTCGTTTACGTTTCCGGTTTGACAGACACATGTGATCGTTTGAAAAGTTAGTGAAAGAAGGGTATCACGCCGGGTTATGAATGAACGGCCCCGGCCGCCGGCCGCGGGGAGAGACCGCTATCGGAATTCCAAAAACTCGAGTGGGCGATGCCGATGCGCTAACGCATAAAAAACTAGTCGATCCGACACAATAGCGCAAGGGGTCGCCGCCGTGTCGACCTGCGACTGTTTCTGAATACCACACAAAACTCATAATATTTATGTGCTACGATATCTCGATGTTGTAAATATTTCTACTGCAGACATAATTTTATTCAAATCGCTTCTGGCATGTGACATTCGTAACGTAATAGGCTCATAAAGAGTTGACATACAAATACATACAAGCCAATACTTCCGTGTAACATTCAATATGAGCCCGGCAGTTAGAAAATGCCCTGTGCATGTTTAAGAAATGCATTAAAAAAAATACTCCAAGGGGTTTTGTACACCGGCGGCCGGTTTACGTATAAGGCGACGCTCCACGGCTAGTTAAAATAACAGAATAATGAGACTTCTGTTTGGTTAACATGACAAAGACTGGCTAAGGAATGCGGTTCATCTCACCGGCGACGGAGTCGCGATTGAAAACTCTAGTTTTCCATTCGATCTGGTGGCATGTCACGTACGGAAGTAGTGGATCGCCTACTAAGCATCCTTAAGTAATGCAACTATTTAAGATGCACTTAGCTTGGAGATAAGGTGTTTCTAATCGCTGGAATCGAAAATTGAGTGTTAATGTCATGTTGGAATGAGGCTGGGAATCTAATCATTTATACCGAACATTTCCAATTGTTTCCAATTTTGATGGATTTGACATTTCGCCACTTTCGTTGCTTCTAAATATAAACTCGCCACAAACTTAAATATAACTTCGTCGTGAAGTTGTTCTTCAGTTGCCCTTAGATCCTTCTTCGTAGATATCATAACACAAGCGCATTAATCAACGTAATACCGGTAATATTTACATAATTAAATGTGTAAAGCCTCCTTTCTGACACTGGCTCTGAATCAAGCCTGATTAAACACGCGGGACAATATCCATAATGAGTGCGCACACAAAAGAAATATGTTAGATGACTTGCTACAGTTGCTACTGACTGCCAGGCTGCCCTACTGGGTTTAAGTTTACGGAAATATCCTTAAACGATAGTTGTTAATTGCATGACATTAAAACTGTGTTGTGTGATAAATTTACGTAGGTGTTACCATTGCCTAGATAAATAAAATCTATCGCTGACAGCTGCAAGCTAACCTCTTTTGCGAAAATTACATTTAAAAGAATAATAAAATTTTAAAGTTTCTTAAGTATGAAGTTTATTGCATTACCAAGTCGTTAAAGTTCAACTTGGATGAATATCTCAGCCATTTTAGTTTCAAGTACACTTTAGAAGTTTAGAAAGATGTGCATATTTGATAGTAAGGTCTGGCTCACACTTGCGACAATCCAGTTCGCAATACATTCATGGCATCGCTGTTTTTCCACGAAAATTTTGTTAGTGAATGAATTGTCACGTCAAAAAAGTAACTAAACAACTTATGCTTGGTGCGTGTTAAGTGCTAATCTGCTGATAAGGCACACTAAACCCAAACAAAAGTCAAACGAGCCATCTAGATATACAAGTTACAACCCGTTTCAGCGTTGAACCGTTATGTCTCGCGATCTCTGTTATGATTTGTGCTTTTTTTCTTTGCATAAAAACACTAGAATGAATTGAAACAAGTTTCAAGGTGTGTCCTTTTCACATTTTACCTTCTTCGACTATTTGACATTTGTCACTTTAATCTTCGATATCCGGGTTTTGACAAACGCACACTGTTTCCGATTCACCTGGTATTTTATACTCAAAATGGTGTTCCATTCTTGAAATATTCAAACTCTGGGTGGCAATTCTCGTACCTTTTAGAAACGTTCGCTTTGTAACCTCTGCCTCAATCTATGCTATAGTGCCTCTATTTTATTTACATTTTTGACAAGGTTTTGACGTTGATTGTCGCTGTGATGGTATTGTGACTAGATTTTAAACATTTTTCTCTTCTTTCCAAAGTTTGAGATGCATTCGGACTTTTCTCTATTAGATATCCCCTGAATGTTTGTTTCTCGTGTGAAAAACAACACGGAGGATTGTTGGCGCGGCACTGTGAACAAGGGGCGCGCAGGGGCAGCAATAAAGCTTACCTGCTCCACGTAGATATTATCTTGTCGGTCAAAGGCGCCGGCAACTCCATTTCCTAACGTCACCCATTCAAGTTCAAACCTTATACCTCTCTGAACAAAGTTGGTTTTCAAAAAAGTAATGCCACAATAAAAATATGTAATGGTGTGGAATTACAACACGTCAGATTGTAAGCTTTTGTCAAAGTTTAAGTATAAACATTAGGCACAAACTGCTGTTGCAGTGATTGCGTCATCGGAACTGACGTCACGGGAAAGCAATCGATATTTGAATTAGAAGTGGTTCGATATGTTTGCTGATTTGTTTTTGACACGTGACACCCAACTTTGTATTGTAAAATTAACTTTAAGACAATATGGCAGGTTGAATCTTCGCTCCTTTTTTTGTGCAGTTTTGAAGTGGGTTTTCGCATAAAAATTGTTATTAAAAGATAACAAGTAAAGTGTCTTTTTATCACTCAATAAATTAAGAAAAATATGTGTGCTATTAATTTATTATTTTTACACTTTTGTAATCTTGAGTCAGAAAGGTTCTTATTGATAACCCGGGTTCGAAATAACCCTGATAAATGTTAATAGATTCTCGCCCACTACTATTTTTATACGTATTATGATGTATGACTAAGTAGTTAGAACATTAAAACCGATTGAGTAGTTATTGGTGATGCAAGAGTACTCGGGAAGAGTCAGTTTGCACACCCAGCTCGATCCAGCTCATGTCCAAAAACTACCTATGAGACATTGACAAATTGTGACATTGTGACATTGGCTAACGAGTTCGGTAAAGACAGCTATTTAAAAAAAAGTTCACACAATCACTATTCTTCTTTTGAATTCGAATTGAGCAGCAAAGACAAGTATTCTAAACTTCAAAATTTTTAAAACAAGCATATAACATTTAAGATGTTGGTTATAAAAATTCTTCGAAAATTGTCTTTATCCTTCGAATGAGTCCAATAAAGCCTACGGAATGCGGGCTGTGTATCAATTAAGGTAGATGTTGTGTTAGCCAGACAGGGTTGCCAGGTGCAAGGACTCCCCAAACGTAGGGAGAGATGTAAAAAATGGAACCATATACCATTTAAGGAAAATATGTTTGCAAGTTACTGAATAAATGTAAAAGCTAGCCCGACATCATTAGCAGATGACGTCATAAGTACTATTCACATATTATTATGTGCGGTATTTAAATAGATCGAACTATGTACTCAAGGAATCTTGTATAAAGGGACAATGACCTTAATGCCACAGTAATGATTTAATAATTACAGTCACCATTGCGGTTTTCTTTGAAGCCAGAATACCGAAAACATTTAGTGAAATACCGGTCATTAATTATAATTAACTTTATAAATGACAAAATACTTGAACTTGAAAAATTTTTAATAAGAGCTGCTCTTTAAAGATTATTATATGGGTTTGTAAATTTGTGTGACCTGTTAATAATTACCAAGTCCCTTACTTACTTATTAATATATTATGCAGTATCTAGACAAAAATCTGGTGTTTTTTAATCCCAATCTGGCAACCCGAGCGCACAGATAAATGAAACGGGTTGTGAACTTGTGGCCAGTATAAATAAACTATGCAGCTGCGTTTAGGATTAAAAGAAATGTTTGGTGAGAGAATTACATTAGAGACGGCGCGCGCATTAGTTCCTGAACGATATTCAATTGCTTTTTTAATAGCAGTGTTAATTTCCGAATGCGTTCTCTTACCGTCTGTTTTATGTTATTTGTAACTGGCCAGTTTCAAGTTTTTAAGGGATATTGGTTAATGTTTTTATTTGAAATTAAAAAAGGTTGTATCCCTTTTTTATCTTTATGTACCTATAATTGATACATTCCATATTTAATTAGTACTGAAAAGTGGTTGACAATTATAAAATCTTAAGATCATGCAAAAAATAAGTTGACTTTGCCGGATGTTGCAATACCAACATGACGAATGAATATGTAAATGGTGCCAACTGCACCAACAGAACCATGTTATAATTTAATGAGAAATTCTCTCTGTCATTATTATTGCAAATATAGAGTCCGCTCAAGAATTTCTACTAGATAATCTATCGTGCTATTGGAATGTTAACATAATATAAATATGAAAAGCCGATGTAAAAGCAAGCTTGCAATACATTCAAATTCCAACTCTATCTGAAGTTCAAAAGGTTGATAATTCTATTTAAATAAACCTGAACTAATTTTAACTCATGGTTTCATTAGCACTGACAAATGGCTCATTAATAAATGCTTAAAACCGTAGCTGTTATAATAAATGAGTCAGGTATAAGCCATAGTTCTATTTCAACGGCCATCTTGCATTGTTGGATGTTGTATGTGTTGACAGGTTTCAGCTGTGAGCTTTGTGGGCCCATCAAGAGGTATGTTGAAACAGTATTAGCCATTTATAAATGGTATGGTGATATACTTACTTGTGGGTGGAATCTCTTGCAATAAACGTGCAAAAACGGAGATTTATACTTATACTCATTTGGATTAGGTTCAATTTGTCCAAATGAACCCCTAAAATAATACCTGGATTTTGTCCTACTGCAGGGCAGAGGCCTCTTCATAAAAAGAGAAGGCACGAATTGATCACCGTGCTTGCTCAAGGCGGATTGGCGATTTCAAAGTAATACTAATTATAAGTCAAAGGTTTGCTCACGATGTTTGCCTTCACCCGTTTCAGTGATGTTCAAAATACTTAGAAACTAGATATGAATTACAAAAGTCGCTTATCTGGTATCGTACCAACAACCTCTTGCATTAGAAGCGGCCCATTAATCACTGGGCCATCTCGACTGTTTATTACAGTTCCAAAGATGAGCACGTTTAAACAAACGAACAAAAAGCTCTTCAGCTTTATTATTATCAGTATAGGTAAGCTCGTGTCAGTACGCTGTGCGGGGAAAGATAAGTCGTACATTGTAGTCAAATGCCAAAGATAGAGTCATGCCAAAAGCGATTGCCCGCTATTCTCAACCGCCTTGCCAATCAGGTCGGACCCATTAACGGCCTGGGATTTCAATCCTGGCATGCTAGCTGGTAAACTACGTGCCTATGTCTAAACACTACAGGAAATTCTGATTTCGGCAAATAAACCCAAAAAGGGTTTTTTTTTCCCCTTTAGGCGAAAAGCTGAGAACGTCCATATATAGCTATCCTGTGTTTTAGGAGAATAGGTAAGGTGTATGGATATTTCCACCAAAGGAATGTGGCCGATGCAATATTAACCCGAAAAAAAAAACGCGGTTATCCAAAAAACCTCTAGATATCAATTAACAATAAATAATGGTCACATAATTACTATAAATTTTCCTGTTATATCGTTCATTCGCTAAACTCATTGAGTAAGAGGAAGTAAATTCTTCGATGAGGAAGATTAAATAAGGTAGTAGTAGCATAGTAATCAATAAATAATTTTATTACGACCGGTTTTTTTTACATAATATATATTTTTTAAGTTAATACCTACCTATGTACATATATTCTTTTTTAACATAGTGTTTTCCTGAACATCTCAATCTAACATCTATTTTTTTATTGTCTATGAAACCATAGATAATTAATAAACTATAAGTATAAAACGTAGCCCCGATTGTTCCATTTCAATCAAGTCAGAAATATTTAGTCTAGGTAGGTACGTAAGTATGTACTTAACATCCAATAATTCTAAATCCAAATTCCACTGAACAGAAACCAGCTCTCAGAGCAATGTTCATTTCTAAACGCCAAGATATACTAGCACTTTGACAGCACACAATAACACACGACTTATTTTAAACTTAACTTACGCCCTTTCGTGTTTCCTCAAACGCCAATATCTCATATCGCCTAGACTGCATGACCTACATAGCAGTATTATTTTAGGATGGTCAGTTATTACTACGTGAAACGAAACAGCGACGACTCTTTGAAGTAAGCAGGCAACCAGTTACTTTTTTAAATTGTATCTTAATGTTGACAAAGAACAGACTGTTTGACAGCGTAACAGATAACGCAGAATTTATGTTGTTATTATAACATTAAATATGTAACGATCTCCGTTTTATTTTATGTTTTTGACATATAAAAATAGCGTACCTATATCGTGATTTATTAACGACAGCACATTGCACAATGTAATGAAAACTTGCTTCAAACAAACAAAGAACTAGGCACTAGGCAATTAAATAAAACCAGGAGTTGTTATGCGAACAGAAATATAAAGGGGTTATTAAATTAATTTTATAATCTCTCTTTATTCGAAAGGACCAGCTGTCAGAAATGATGACCAAAATTGGCGGCAATAATTTCAAAAATTGAAACGGTCTCGGCCACGGTGTGCATGGAAATCGTATTGACTATTCCACACTGTATTGTGAAATTGCTGTGTCCTGAAATAGTTACAATGTTACCAAATAAAAAAAACTCCTGAATATGTACTTTTGAAACCATGTAAAATTTCCATTGTATTTATATTTGTCGTGTTAAGCGATTCCCCGGCAAGAAGTCATTACTTTCACACCAGTATGTTCATTTACATTATGTAACTGAACAGTGTACTTTTGTATGCATCTTCGAGAGTGTCAAAGTGTAGCTTAGCGATAGGCGTGCAGTTTGCTTAGTAGGTAAATGACAAAGAACGTGAGAGAAGTACATTTAAAGTAGGCGCCAATTTAATAAATATACCAAGTACCTACTACTGCAGCTGGTGTTGCCATCGCAGTCATTGAGAGTCAGTCTTCAAAGATGTATAGTTGCTCCCTTTAAGAATATGAGGATATTTTACTCTTCGCTTAAGATTTAGTCCATTATAATCAGCTACTGCATGTTTTAGATCACTGCTGTCACTGCTGTCTTGGTTCACAATATATTATGACACTAGTTTTGGAAGACACTGTACTAGAAAATTTCTAGAAAGTTACTTACCGCTCTCAAGTGTCTAGATATTGTTTACCTTGAATAGGTAGGCACTAGCAGCGCCCTGTGTGTCATACCATTACCTAGTCGGATGTGTCATATTTGTTATGATAATACCGTTCTCAGTACTGTATAAGCTTTCAATGAATACTGGACGTTGTTTATAAGACAGTATTTCTCGAAACAACTATTAATAAACGATTCATACAAGACTCATAAGTTCTACCATTATAACTTGAACTACAGCTAAAGTAGGAACGAAAATTAAATGTTCTGAATTTGAAACTGTTGACGTTTGATGTAGTTACTGGCGCCACCGCCAACTGTCAAGTTATTCTGGGCGCGTACTACTAAGTACTGTTAAGATTTTAATCCTCATTATAATCAACATATAATTTGCATTTTGATAACCTTTTAATTATGACTAATATACGAAGGTATGTCTTTTTATGGAGCCGAAATATTGTTATGTATTTTAATTTCCGTTACATGAATGGAATGATACAATCTGACCACAGATAAGGTAAATATTTTTTTAATGTTAAGATAGAGGCGATCTTTACTGGGTTTCTATGAAATCTTACTGCCAGTGAATATGTAAATAAACTGTACTGCTAATATGTACTGGATGAGTAACGGCGTCATTTATCAAAGCAAACAGTTCAGATTTAGCGCGGAAACTGTACTGCAGGAAGTATGTTAATGGGGTCCTGTGCTATTTGCCCGAAGAAACTGTTTATTTATCCATCCATTCATCAGCTGAAGTAAATTACAAGTTACTCATATTAGTGAATGAAAATGAGTGATCAGGATCTGCTCTTGCGCAAGGGGGTGTTCATGAGATACCGATTCGATATTTAAATCTGATTCACTGATCTATATAGTAAAACATGTTAAAGCTGAAGAGTTTGTTTGTTTTTTTTGTTTGAACGAGCTAATCTCTGGAACTACTGGTCCAATTCCGCAAAATTCTTCCGATAAGTACCTACTATAAGCTACGGTTTACCTGAGTGTAACTAAAATTTACTATAAAAAATTGGGAATCCGTTAGAAAATGTACACGGACGAAGTCGCGGGAAAAAAGCTAGTAGATCATTATTAGCGATGGATTGCAATTGAGGGATCAGGCTGGAATAATTTGAAAATAGAATCTGGAATTCCGTGTTTTTAAAACGCGCAATATACGTACATCCTTTGCCAGGCTCTCTCATTCATCTAATATCACTTGGCTATGGTTCAAAGAGTATCGTTACACCAGCCACAAATGCTATAAGAACGTGCAAATTTACTTTAAGAGCACAGTAATATCAACAGTGCTTCCTCTAAAAGTCTGACAATAATAAATATGAAACCTTTCAAAGAAGATCAAAGCAATGTTAAATCGATTTAGTTCGCAGAGATAACGCTAAACGTTGTTCTAGGTCATTTTAAAGTACTGAATTATTGAATCCAATAGGCCTATGTACCAATGAAATACACTTGAGAAACACTCCAGTCAAAAATATACCTTGATATGTTAGAATTAATGTAGATCTTTCTTTGAATGTAAGCTTTTTAAAGATTAGATACCCAGGTAGATCAAATTGTGAATTTCAACGTAAATTCAGTAGTACTAGTATTGATAATGATTGGTGTAATAATGTATTTTTTTGTGTTGTTTTCCATTCATAGATAAGAGGATACTCGCGAGTCAATCGTATCGCCTTATTTTTAGGACATGATTTGCTATTTTCGCGTAAAAATGCGATGAATGAGAATCATGTAAGTTCTATAAACTTTACTACGCAGTTCAGTTTACGTTGTTCATGAAAAGAAGGAAGAAGAAAATACAGTTACCTGAAACTATGAGTTATTGAACAATGAGCTTCTAACTGAAAAAAAAATTCCTGTAGTTATTATTATTTCCTATCGACGGCTTTGCATGGCTTCAATTTACTAAATGTATTTTTTTTTAAATTCGAGATTTTCAAACTAATATTTAATCCCAAATTTCCCGACATTTTCAGAGTACCTTTCAAAATATAATTGTTTTTTTTTTCATGCAAACCTTTACAATTACAACCACAAAAAAAAAAACAGCCAAGTCGAGTCGTTTTGAAGTAATGAATTTTCACAGTTGAATATTGGGTAACTAAAACATATTTTAGATCAAATATCGTTTTATAACGTTATTAATCTACAATCAATGAAAATAAAGACCATAATTGTAATAACACAGTATCTAAACCATCACGTGTTCCTTTCTAGCCAATCAATAGTCATGTTTGCTTCCCATGGATAATTGACTGCAATTGTCTTCATATCGATCAGTCCATACATAATAATCTTATAACAGCCCGCCAATTAATATGCTTTCTATTAATAGAATCAATTTTAGTTTGTGTGTAGAGACTAGCGTTTGATGAAGAATGTTCAGTTGATGCTGGAGTTTCTTGCTCGTTCTTCTCCAGAGGAACCTGCTATTTGGAACGACTCCTTGGCCATTATAAGTGCCTGTAAATGCAGCCAGCTTATTAATGCTTCAGGCTGTGGATTGGTACAAATATGATTTATAGGACTTACGCCAAATAGTGTAAGTTATTCTTAAAAACTTTGAGACATTTAGAAACTGTTCTTCTCTGATTAATTTTGTTGCGGGATTTAACACTAATGAACCGTTTCGTCGAGCTTTTTTGGTAGTCGCGACTGTTAATTCTGGCTTTCAAGAGTTGCAATGGTCGGGAATAACGTCCAAAAAATAATGAGACCCCAGCAATATTATCAAAGAAGCAATACGTCATGATATTCATAAGCTTCTAAAAAACAAGAAAAACCTTTTGGTTGATGCCCAACCAGACATTCACAACCTTTTTTTAAAGTACATCAAATATAGGTTCCTTAAAACAAACACGTGGTTTGAAAAACCGTTGGCTAACCGCCCTACCACCATCTTTTATATGTCCCAACATTATCATAAATCCTGGCCAGCATTCATTATTTAAATTTCATCCAAGACCGGAAGGCGACAGCAGTGCTAAAATTATTCAGGGCCTGATCAAGCATTGGCGATTGTCATGCTTAGGTCATATGAACAATATCTTAGACGCCATTTTAAAAGCTTGACTCATCAATGCGTAACCGGAAACAGTTAGCCCTTACATCCACGGAATACTTAATAACTGTTTTGCATTATTAAGTGTAAAAACTTTTTGGTTCGAATTTGTTCAAGTTCTAAGCCTACACGTGTTAACAGAGGCTATAATAATAAGTTCATCATATAGGACTAAGGAAGTTGTGTTTGCGCGTGCAAAGGTTTTGTAATGACTGGCTGTTTACAAGCATGGTTTTAAAAGTAAGGTTTAAAAAACTTTAATGGATACTTATTTCCTTTCTTTTTTTGAAAAAAGAATAAAATAAATCTTTATTTGGTCAGAATGAAGGTGCATAAAATCAAGTGTAACAATACGTATAACAATTCTTGAACATTTTTTACGCAGTCCACCACAATTTATCTCAGTCTACGGATAGTCTATTTTTTAGTTCGATTCTATCTCCGGTTTAAGAAAACAACTTCTTGCAGTTTCTCGTCTTGATTTCTGTTTTCGAACTCCGCTTGAAAACACAGAACGGTACAATAAACTTCAACGCTTTTTAAGTTACCGAAAGATCTCGGGCTGTTATTTCTTAACTTAAAACCACTTGAATTTATTATTTCATTCTTGTGAATTGCTGACGATAAGATCCTCTTTTTTGCTAAAGATATTACGATTCAGCAAGTTAATGGCAGAAATAGTTGGCTTCTTGCCATGAGCTTGACTTAACTTAAATGTAAGCGAACCAAGTAATCGGTAATGTAGCGAAATGTATTTGGAAGATTGCGGTGTTATTATTTGGTGAAGCTGAGGAGAATTGGCAAGATTCTTGCGTAATTTAACATTAGGCGTATCTTCATATAAGCATTATTTGCTATGATATGCGATTATAGCGAGAGTATATGTTGTTCCTATGTCTATAAAATTTGTAGTACCGACAACATTATTCTGTATGGCATCTAGGATGTGGTTGGATGCCTTATCGGACTTTCTGTGGTGCCTTAAAAATGCAGGCCTACAGGTAATGCTTAAAACTTATAATGTAAGCGACCGTACTCTTAAGGACACCCCCTGCAGGGTACGGACCTCGATTTAGGACATCTTTGGGGTAACACAGCAAGGGAACTTAGGCTGCATCGAGTCCAGTTCACTAATACATAGGTACTTCTAATAGCAGAAATTTTGTACAATATGCTACTAACTTTATATCTATAAGTCGTTGCTACTTAAACGGTACCCAAAGCTTCTAAATTCAAATTTTTATTAGAATATTCTCCGACTTCGCAAACTTTGATCTTTAACGCTCAATATAACACCGTTTATCGGGAAGTTGTTCTCAAAGAATAAGTTTTAGAACTCGTATAAAATTTCTGCCGATTTTCTCTGAATTTCCTTTTATATTTACTTACCGATTATCGATTCTCTACAGCTGTGTTCGAATTTCAAAATACTTGACGCGTGAAGTAGCCGACATATAAAACACTTGTAGTACAGATAACATATCAAATGTAGTCGTCGTCAAAGACAAATGAAGATTTGATCTATGGTATCTCAATACTAGTTAATAATTAATCTAAACACAAAAACATAAATAATATAATTACAAAGTATGTACTATTTATAGAAAAGAAAGAAGGAAATATATAGAGCATCAAAAGTCTCGTCCGCATCACTGTCAATGGAGCAAATGCCCAAAGAGGCTGGCAGCATTGCCCCGTTGTAAGGCATAGATAATATCGGCGTTTATTCGTTATGCTAATTAGCTGGTCGTCGGATCCCTTTATGTTATAATTTATTAGACCAATGAATTCATAGTTGTAGAAATGGTTGAGGCGTGTAGATTTTGTGGAACCTTTCCGACGTTTACTTCATCGTTAAATTGAGTAAGCCGACATTTTTGGAAAGTGAATAACTATTTTAACTACTTTTTTTGATAGCCTTTTAATTTCACATATCTAAATAAATAGATTCAAACGCCGTGTATTCTATCTAAACCGTTCCTTAGGCATATAGTTCAGAAGTTAGGGTTTATATAATTTGACCCAAAATGGACTCTATTTTGTATATCCTATTTCTCAAAAAGGCTTGTAATCAGTTCAGACGAAAAAAAAATAAGAATACTGGCATATTTTCTCATAGTTTTTAATTACGTGCCTAATTTTAACTACCTAGGCACTCTTTTAATTTGTTAGAGTTCTAAACCTGATATTTTTAATGTCCATTTAACAATTTATAACTTCCTCCCCCCATGCTTCGTGAAGTATTGCAATTCAATATCCTTATACTCATAAATTCCCCAGTACGGCTGTGTAAAACAATTTGAAGCCAGACATTTTCAAATCATCAAGCGGCTCCTTAGACCTCCCAAGACGCATTGTTCTTAACATTAAATAACATTTTACTACGGTTAAGTTAGTGCTAGTAAAAGCTTAGCTTAGACCACGTTATCCATACTGATATTATAAATGCGAAAGTAAGTTTGTCTGTACTCGGTATGTTGCGGTTTCACGCCTAAACCGCTGAACCGATTTTGATGAAAGGTACAGAGATAGATTAGACTTTGGAGAAGGATAATATAAGGCTACCTTTTGTCGGGAGTTTATATGGGGGTCCGTCATTATTGAAGATAAAACCATGAAACTTTGTATTTAGGCACTCGATAAAAAATAAAAAACATTTGTTTAAGCGTTTTTGACAAATGTTAAATCCAAAAAAAGCCGGACGCGGACGAAGCCACAGGCAAAAGCTTAATAAATCTTTAACTTGAAGCCAAGTAACAAAGTCACATAATTTTATTACAAACATTTTAACTAACGAATGATTCAAAAGTTTGAATATCTTTTTAGAAGCTCCCCACTTCGGTGTCAAAAATATCTAAAATAAATTGTCACTTCTCTCTTTTTTTTACCATAGGGGTCCACAAAAGGTGTGCGGTAGGTCTTCCGTCTCTTTCTAATAACAGTTTCGGGTCTCGGCGTGCGCGCAGGTAGGGTGATTCACCCTTGTCGGTGACTCATTGACGTAACACTTAGTGTTTATTCCATTGCTTCTTTTGTTGGACAGCTGCTTTTATGTTTGTTCTTTACGGAGTAATGAAATTGGAGAAATTTACTGTTTATACACTTTTTAGGTTAGTTTAGTGGTTTAGGTATCTGCGGAAAAATTTCTATCAACATCGTTTTGTCAAACAACGTTATTTTATATTTAGTAAAAAAGTAGATAGTACCTATGTAGGAAATAAAAACTTGTTGAACAAAATGTTGCCTGGTCATTCTAAAAGAATTTAATTCCGAACGTATAATAAATTACCGCAATTTTAAAACCAAAAGTCGTCTGACCAAACCTTTAGCTGCAGTACCTATATTGCTTGCCAGTCGGCAGTCCCTTAAGTCAGACAGTGTGATTTATGAAGCGCCTGCCGCGTGGTGGCGCCGACTCTCTTAATTCTTATTACAATCTTCAAATTAACCGTTTTATTTCTCAGCTCTTTGTTTATTTATTGTTGTGTGCGGACTTACGGCGGGTACAGACGTGGCGATTAATTGGTTAGGGGGCACCACCAATAATTGACATACTTTTTATGAGCTGTCAAAACGCGAATCCTTTATAAATTTTTTATAACTGTGTAGTTACTTATTTGTCAAATCAATTGAATAACTATTTACTGATTTCCAATCAATTAATTGTTTTTTATTCCGGTTTCCGGGACTGAAAAATAAGGTGTTTCTTTTTTAAATTACTGATGAATAGTTTTACCTTCTTAATTTTTAGACGTTGAATTTGAAGTTGAGAATAATTTGAGGAAAATCGACCTTATAGCGAAAACCTGAACGTAATAGTTATTTAAGTTACACGTTATTGTTGTTGTAAGTTGTTTTCTTAAAACCTTACGTTCGAACGGTTAATATAAAAGTACCTACCTAGTAAGTCTACTAGTGTGAAGCTTGGACCGGTATCAAATGCACCTGCTGCCCCATTCAAGTGGAGTGTAAAATTATTCATGAACTAGACTCCTTCAACTTTATCTGCAAAAGGAGTGCTAACATTCTTTGAAATATTCAGAATGTGCAGTATGTGCAGTATAAAGTTCTTTAGATCAATCTTAAATCTCGTTGAAGAATTTTATTGGCGTTATTTAATTCAAAATTTCCTAATATTGAGAATCACTTTCTTTAAAATGTATTCAGTTACTTTTTACCATCTTTTTTCCCTTTTGTCCCTTCCTAGGAATTTCTCTAGAATCGTAGATGCATTTACACAAAAAACCATGCTTATGAGAAAAAACGGTTCGGGTACAGAGAAGCTACGAGCTTTAATCACCACGCTTGCTCACGTTGGATTGGCGATTTGATTTTTTTTGAACCTATATTCATTATAAATCCAGGCTTCCTCACGATGTTTTCCTTCACCGTTGTCATGTCCAAGATAAATTTAGAAAAAACGCTTAATAAACACAAATCAAGGATTCGTAATAAACTGGTGATCAATAACGGACATAACATTTCAGCCCACGTAAAGCCGTTGGTCCCGGCTGTCATTCGTATATCTTTGACAGTCGGGACCGATAGTCAGAAGCCAGGAAGTCTGACAACCAGTCTAATCAAGAGGTATTGTGTTGCCCAGTAACTGGGTTGTGGAGGTCAGATAGGCAGTCGCTCCTTTAAAACACTGGGACTAAGCTGTATCCGGTTAGAGTGGAAGCCGACCCCAACATAGTTGGGAAAAGGCTAAGCAGATGATGAGATGGTAAGTCTTCGAACTCATATCATTCTAAAGCGAAATAGTGTTATGTGTTTACATGGAGCTTTTTTTTTATCAAGAACACGCTACCAACACTCCTTACAAAAAGGCCCTTTAGATACTGTATCAGGCTATCAGGTTCCACCACAAGCTACTTGTGTTATCTTGCGGTGACAAGTGACATAACACCTAGAACTAATTGTTATACACTGTAAATATCTAATCTAAGTATTCGATACGTTTCTCTGAATCGATACAATCGTAGATTCCGTTATTACTTACTAGGTTAGCAGTATTAATACAGTACGGCAGACGTATGTATCTTGGCGGTCTTGAAGTTAGCAGATTAGCTGCGCAGTAAACAATTTTGTTCCTAAAAGATTCATTGCGCAACTAAACAGCTAACTGCAGGACAGACAAGATGCGTAGGCGCCGGTAGTAGTGTACCGGATAGCAGTCGCATTAAAAACACAGGCAGTGCACCTGTGTTTGAGCACACACATATACACTAAAATATCTCAACAATATTTGTATAAAATTAATAAAAGTACCATTCAATGGATGAATGTTTTGCTCAAGAACATTTGCATTATGGTAAGAAGAGAAGGCGAAAGGTAAATGTTTTGGCTTGGTCCGGCATTAACTTTAAGCAGTAATCACCTACCTAGTTAAGGTACTTCAAATAAGAATCAAGAGAAAAACTGGAAGGATTAATGTCTGATTTAAATATAGAATATTTAGTGAGACTATTATTTTTATAAGAAAATAAGTTTATCTTGGACATCACTGACATCGATGACCGAAAACATCGTCAGAAAACCTAGACTTACAATTTCAATATAAATCTGAAATCGATAATACGCTTTGAGTAAGCGTGGTGATCGCTAGTAGCGTTCAGGCGGTACTGGCCTTCCTTGGGGAACGAGAGTGGATTGAATGGTTTAAGTTTCCCACCCCTACGCAAAATACGCGCTGAGTCGTGGAGTTCCGGACACCAGCCCGTTATACCAATACCAAAGCGTGGTGATAAATGCTCGTTCCTTCTTTATATGTGAACAGGCCTTTTCCCTGCAGTAGGATAATCAGATGCTGCTATTATTGCAACGTTTATTTCTGAAACAAGAACAACAATGTTGCTTTTAAAACATATCTAGTTCAAAACATTGAAATTGTGTCTTTAATATCGGTTCAAAAATCGTCCCAATGGTCCTTGAATACCATGTAACTTGTAGACACAAGTGTTGTACGCAGTTGATTCAAATAAGCTGTATACAGATGTGTGTAATACATTGACTACATTCCACATTATACCATGTTTTGTTTCATAGCTGTTTGAACTTGTTTTAATTATACATTTGTTTCCTGGAATGTTTGAATGGAATCTAACGTGGTTGGATTATGTTTAAAACATGTATGGTTTGGTTTTGATCTCGAAAGTTGGACACTCCTTTTGATTATTAGAATCAGTGGTTCCACGATATTATAATCATCTGTAGCTGTTTTTGTAATTTATATATTAAGAACTTTTGCCTTTTTTATTTTTTTGACACAAATAGTTGCTGTTGTCTCAATATCAAACTTTTTCAGGTTTTGATTCTCAAAAGAAAAAGCCTGAACCTAACAGGATCACATTTTGTCTGTCTGCCACAGAGGCTTTTTTTTTCAGGATCTATGCAACATATACGTTTTAATTTTAGCACATTGTTAGATCTTAGTGACGCAAACGTATCGTCAGTCAAAGAACATTTTTTTATAGATTTTCATTTCGTGGGTCAGGTTTGATGCTAAGAACGAAGATGTCTGAGTATGTTTGAGTTCAAGTTTTCAGCGAAACCTGTCTTTCTAAATTAATAATTGACGTTCAAAAGTGCCTTTTAATGGTCTAATTGAAATAAATGATTTGACTTTGACTTTGACTATATTGTTAGGTACATAATACCCAAAATTATCTACAGAGTACATTTTGAACGTTACAAATGCTGCGATATCTTCAGTAGTATTTACTTTTACTTGCGTTTCTAGGTCATTTGGCACAATTGTGAATCCGGATTTCTCCCAGTTGTAATGTCAGAATGACAAGTTTATTATCATTGTATCCATCCACTGTCTCGGTCTGTAGTTGTCCCACACACGGGCGTAGCCAGGGGGGTGAGCTATGGGGGACCCCCTCCGAAATATTAAAAATATGAAATATAATATTTATTATCTTTTTTTCACATGAATATTAATATAATTTCATGTACATTTTTGTTGCTTTATTTTCTTGAACCCCCTGATACTAAAACTTAGTTTCGCCCGTGGTCCCACTGAACGGCAAAGGCCTCTCCTCATACCGAGAGTGGACTGGCTACGCTGCACGCGTTCGCTCCAACTGGCGGACCAATCGCGTGCAAGGTCGGCGGCTCAAAATACCTAGAAAAGAACCCGAAAACTCGAACATTACCTTGACAGTTGTGCTCACGACTCGTGGCGACTAGTATATCATATGTATATTTGTATAAGGACCCTAACACCTGGTTTTTTTAAAACGACAATTTTCGACGTGTCAAAAGTCAAGTTCAAGTGATCTGATTGGCTGTTCATAATGCGATCAACCAATCACAGTAGCACGTGCGCTTGACAATTTTCGTATTGATATTCGTTTTTCCATTTACAACGTTTATTTACAGCTCAGAATGGCTCGGATATTAATTAAATAAGCTGTTTATGTGACGTTTAACAATTCGACGCGGCGTTTACATGAGGTCGGTTATAAATGACCGCCAGTAATAAATGTTCATACTTTATGGTCATTTATTCCTTTTTTAAATTACCTAAGTTTACATATGTATATCTCGTTTTTTTGTTGCCAAGGCGTGTTGGTGTTCTTTAATGCGTAATGACTGTTATGAACGATATTTAGTATTGTTTGAGGAGTTAGCCTTATGAAGTTATCTACCATAACATTTATCTTAAGTGAACGGTGCCATAAAAGCGATAAAATACAAAACTACAAAACAGTATCAATTATTTAAAAAATACTTTAGTACGAAACCGTAAAATTCCACATTCTACACCCAACTATGGCAACTTAATGAAGAATAATGGCAATACTATCACCACGGCCGCCATAACGATTAACCAAAAATCGACTAAGGAGGTTACAGCATATTTCTCAACGTTTTAAAAAGCATTTCTGTAATACCGCCCACGGTATCGGCTTCCGTACACACTGTAGGCAAATTTACATAAGGTTTTGGACAAAACGCGGCATCTATGCGCTTAGATACTGCATTATCTAATCTGCATCATGTATGTGCATTGTTCTCACCTTTGTGAAGACAAACCGACTGTTATGAAATGTCTTTAATTGTTGACTATTCTGTAATTTGAATGTTTGCTGTGTTACGAATTTTTTTGTAAGATTTTTGTGTTGAAACAGTTTTTTATTGGAATGTGTGAAGTAAGCTGTTTGTCGCTGTGTCAATGATGCAAGTAATAGCTAAATGGATGTTTGTCAGTTTCTTAAGGACAAGAAATAATTTTATGTTTCATATCTAGATATAAAAGGAAAAGGAATTTAGCTTTTACAAAAAGAACTACCTAGCTGCCGATAACCTACAAAATGCACATTATGACAGTTCACAGAACACAAGCCCATCACTACATCCTAGCATAACCCTTCCGCTGCAACGCATGACACACGGCGTCTATTTGCGGTGGCCGGTGGTATATCGACCGAGCGCTCATACACCACCTTTGTTTACTTAACACATCGAGATCGCACCGGGAAACGGCTAAAGATAGCACGCCGCACGTTAGGGTTGGTTGTGTTCGAAATATGAAATGTATTGACGGCTTAATCTTCGTCAAGTTTGGTGTGTGGTCTGTGGCTAAGAATAGGTAATGGTAAAGCCACAAATCTTAAAGGGATAGCCTGATTTAAATGGGTGTTTCGTTTTGAGAGTTTTATGGCATTGCGGGGTTGTTGTATGTATTGTTGTAACGTTGTTTGGCGCTACTGTTAGCATATTTTAAGGTCATATACCGACTAGGTCATTTTAATCGGTGTTGCGACTCTTTGCGTACGCAATGGTAGAAATTGTCGGCTCGTATGGCACACGAATTTTTTTTTGTATTTTTATTAGAAAAGTTTGTTTTATTATTTTTGTGTCAAAGAAACATTTGTTCAACAACAACAACATTTAGTCACTACAGTCTTGTCTGCCCACTTTTGTTGACATTGTATTTGATATCCTCTTCTTATCAATACTGATAAAGATTGAATAAAAAGGAAGGGTCACTTTCATTTGCCGATTAGACAAATGTATCAGTGTTTACAATCAAGATTAGATAATGTAAGCTAAGATATAGGATTGATGTAGTAAATTGGTGATTTCGTGATAGTGTGGGATATTTTCAGGTTTATTGGGAAACATGTGTTGTTTGTCTATTAAAATGAAAATGATTAGGTACGAGTGACATAATGACGTCATCGAATTATTATAAACTAGGCATTGCCCGCGACTTCGTCTGCCTGTACGTCGGTTAAAGCAAAGCAGACGAAGTTTCGTATTAAAAAAGTAGCCTATGGTACCTCTTTGTCAATTTTCTTTATGTTCGGTTTAGTGTTAGTTCATTAGACTACTTTAGGATGCAATAAAAGACACGGCAATTGCGTAAATTAAATTCGAAAACCATATATGGTTTGGATAGGTCACTGGCTAAGCCACGACCTTTACAAAACAACGAATTGAAACTTGATGAACTTTGACGTTCTTGACCAAATTGACCCTTAAGTGAACTTCTGACCTGTCTGTCGCCGCGTTTGTCCTCTCTGTCTATGCAAAGAATATCGAAGAGTAATGCAGCAATAGCCGGAGATAATTATTTATAAATAGGGTAAAGATAAACATACAGAATTATCCAAATGGGTCAAAAATCCACAATTCTAGGCCTACTAAGTACTTCTGAACGCCAAATCCAGATGTGAATGGGAATCTCCCAAACAGGTCTGCCATGTTAGGGTTATAAGCGCATTTTTAGCCTCCTTTCGGTGACATTGACAGCTGTCAAAAATTTTGACACTGCCAACCCTACATGATGCGCCCGCGTCGCTCCGGACGTGAAATTAACGTTATCATTAAAAATCTAACGTACTGACACTCTGCTATTTCGAGTTGCTGTGTAATGTCATGTGAGTACAGGTACCCATAGTACATGTGAGTAATTATTTAATGTTCAATGCAGCTGTTTCGTGCTGGAAAAAGGATTACTCTTCCCACCCCGAACATTTAGGTTTGGGGATGTGAGTCATTCATTTCCAGTTAACTTGAAGGAAAGAGTAAAATAACACGTTTCTGTAGTTAATTCAGGTATTTAGTGGTTTATGTAGATGCTGCAAGGCGAAGGAAGGAGGGGGGGGGAATCTGAGTAACGGTTTCGCAATATTTTTGACATCATCTTATTTTTGAGCATGCGCCTATTTTTAAAGCCAAGTTTGAATCAAAGAATTAAAGTTATAACCGACATCGGCCAAAGAAAATGTTTGAAAATTGCCACTCTGCTTTGAGCAAGGGTAATCAAAGCTCATAATGTCTTCTCTGTATAACAAGAGGTCTTTGCCCTGCAGTGACACAAAAATGGGCTGGTATTATTATAATACAATACTGTAGGTACTTTATTTCTTTTCTTGGGCTAGAAAAGCTCAGTCTTGCATTTGTTAATAATATAAAAAAATATGTATAATTCGCAATGTAACGTTACCTCAAACACATTGAACAAACATAGCAACAATAAGTTCGCTCAAATGACACGGTTTTATTAAAACTAAGTCCTTTGTGTTGTTCGGCAAATACTCGAATTACTTAGCGATGAGGTAATAAACGCTGTTGAAGTCCTTTCATCACCTTTCGTGAGTATTATGGTAATCCATCCTGTAGGGATGGGACAGGGAAACATTTATTTTATACCAAATCACGCAGAATATGTGCAAGAAAGTAATAACTAAATACAAAAATAACATTAAAATAAATATCAAAATATAAATCCAAAATATTAATAACATGCTTTGTAAGTATCTTACAAATCAGTACTTTTTATCAGAAAAAAAATTACAGTTTAACATTATTTTGTTTTAAAAAACTGTCAAACCGCCATAATATTTATTTCAGATTTATCTGATTATTGAAAAACCAGCCCTAATCTTCCCTCCTACGGTTGGTTGCATTTTTTAGTTTTATTGTAACGATTTTCCGAGACTTGATAAAATCAAGTCTCGGAAAATCGTTACAATACTAAGCAAGGAAATTAAAGGAAATTAATTTAAGCAAGGAAATTGAGAAAATGATCTAAAAGATCATTTTCTCAATTTCCTTGCTTTCTTCTGGAAAAAAGTAATACGATATCTACGTAAAAATAAGTGATCGGCATCTGATCTAACATTGAACACAAGAACATCACTATGTTCATGTTTGAACAAATATTTTGTAGCTTCTCGCCTTGCCATTCCTTTGTCCACGTCAAAAAAAAAGGAATTAGAAAAAAAATGGTTGTGCATTCTTAAGCTACAAAGTTCGAAGTTTTGAAGTTTTACTCCGATTTAAAGATAAGGATTAGTGGGTCTACCGTTTCATGTTTTGCAATAAAACGGTGTACAGCCACCGACAGCAGTGCTCAGGAATTGTAAATGAAGATGTTTTATTCATTTTATCTGTTCCGCAGTTTCTCTAAACGGGGACGCATAAAGTAATTGAGCGTTTTGTTTTTGGTAGTACCTACATTTATTTTATTAACATTCTTGACAAAATTGAAGAAGTATAAGGTTTAATTTGTGGGTGGAAGATTCAAGGTAGAGATATATCATTTCTTTGTCCAAAGAATTGCCATGTTACTCTGACAACGTAGCAACAATGCTACTAGTCTTTTCAGCACTTGTCGCATTGACTGACAATGAGGATAAGTTTTTTGATGCCTTATAAGCTGCTTCCCTGCTCCGTTCTTTTTTATGAATTGTACACAAATAATAACAAAATTACAAGGTAGGTATACCTTGTAATTTTGTTATTATTTATAAATTTTGTGTTTAGGTTAATTATAAGATGATTTAACATAAATTTTATGGCAGATAAGAAAAAACCTTTAAAGTATCGTAAAAGTACTGAGTGATATCAAAAAGTCTCAATCGGAATATTGCTGTCTTAAATATGAATCAGTAAATTCCAACTTAATCAACGAATATCAATTACATACTCGTTTAATTACGAGGCACGCCCACGCATCAAGATTACAACATCGTTCTACATTAATATATGAATTAATTCAAATTTTATAGCGCCATAAAATATTGGGTTCATCTGAAGATCCGCTTGCACAGACATTTATTGTTATCTTAACTAAGTGGTCTCGTGATAATAAAATTGTAAGAAAATCGAGGGGTTTAATTGAGGATGTTGTTTTTTAAATAAGTTATAGTACATACATTGTAAATGAGGTAGTCCTTTTTATATACAGGTTGTAAAAATTTTCAAGAATTACCAATTTTTCAATCGTCACACAGCTCATATCGGAGATATTCGTATAGCGTTTTGACAACTTTTGTGTAGAAAATACATGAAACTGTCAAAATTATTGTTTAGATGAAAGTTATCACGACTACTGAAAAAATAAAGAATATCAATGGCGAAATAATTTCAATGTTGCCTATTATTTTTTCTCCAAAAAAACGCTCACAAATAAAAGCATAAAACGGTATTCGACCCGACTGTCCAATATTGTCCATACTTCAATACTTGAACCGTTCAAAAAGCGTTCTTCACTTGTCACAATTTTCCGCTCCGACGCACAATGTTTTATTGAGCCGTCCTTCCATTTTATAATGCCAGATAAATAGCCGTCGTGCCCTTAATCCTTAGAGCCCTCGACCTACAATAGTTAAGTGATTTCATGTCTTTACGAGCATACGATAATATCAACAATGATGTACTTACGACAAAATCTTTTTTTTTTTTCCAGGTAATAACATCTCGAGTTGTTTATGGAGCGCTTAGGCTGAATGTGCTGTACCAGGTGGCAAGGTAATCTTGGGATGAGAAAAAAACATCTGGGAGAATAGTTATACTTTCCATTTTCACGGCTCGTACCATAAATAATTTATTTGATGCAACAAGAACATAGGATGGATTATGGTGACAAACTGTATGAAACATTATTTAAAACTGAAATAAAGTCTTGGTAAAAGTATTCAGAAGACTCTTTTATACAGACTATTAAATTCAAAATCTGAGAAAATTTTAAACCGATTTTGAATTATTGAACCGATTTTGAATGATCAAACTTGATACGTACGCAAAATACATAAATTCCAAAAATTAGTAGATAATATTTTTGGAAAATAGTTTTACAGGTAGGTAACAGCCAGACTTGTTACATCACTCTCATCACTCGCATTGTAGCCGTAGGTTCAACATGAATTATTTTTTTATTGATTTTACAAGAGTGTTCATGGAGTTTTTCTATCATTTTCGTTACTGTATGTAACAAACAACTAGCTTCAACTTTCTGATTGACATCTTGACAATTCAAAAGTGCCTGTAAATGGTTTATTTAAAACAAATGGTTCTGAATTTAAATGTAAAGCAAAAAATATCGGGAAAATAAAATCGTTCTAAATTAATTCCAAGATTTTGAACGTGAAAGTAAACTATGAGAGAGCGGCGTAACACTCAAGCCATAAGAAACAGTGTGATGTGAAGCCCACACGTGACGGCTGAGGAGTGAGGAGTACCTAACGCGTGTAATGGCGTGCGAACCATGATGGATGGCGCCAACTGTTACGACTATCAACTACCCACATAAAGTAGAGTGTGTCGAGTGTGCTTAGGATTCTGTTACTTATCATTCTGCTAGTGGTAATGGATCGTGTACACAATGGTGAACATTTCATGGTCCATTGCTGGATAGGGAAAAACTGATATGGTAATTTTTACCCCGCTATGGAGGATTATGATTTTAGCGGTCTGTGTATGTTATCTGTGTACGCATATCTGGTACACTATTGGTCGTATATTAACGAATGAGGTGTCGTTGGAAGCATCACGATGTTGCACTGGTTAGGGCTTTAAGATGTCGCAGAAAATTCAAAATGGCGGCTTAAAGCGGTCATAAAATACGTAATAAAAAAAAATCTATCAAAGAAATTATATTATTTTTGGTGTCGTATGAAAGGTATAAGTACCTATTTCAAACTATATATTAATAACCCAAAATAATAGGTAACTTAAAAAATAGTTTGTTTCCTCTTAAAAGACCGCACCAGAATCTTCCCTGTGTAACGCTTGTTAGGGCACATCCCGGGAGGGGCAAGAATGCCTAGATAAACTGGCCATCTTATAAAACCAGTCTAAATATTAGGTAACATTATTCACTATCTGAACTATTCACGTTCATGGTTAACAGATAATAATATAATATTTTGCTTGGCCGCTGTAGCTGTCTGCTTACACCGCTCGAAAACAAACGCATGGGGCCCTAAAGTAAACATGACGTGGCAATGGACATGTTCCAACTATTTGGGCTCGTGGAAGGAGCTTTTGTACTTATGAGGTTCTCGGTATTCTTAACAGAACAGTGAATTGTCCGTTGAAATAAAAATAACTGTGAATTTACTCTTTATTAAAATTATTTTCTACTATTTTTTGCAACTGCCTCGGTAGCCTAGTGGTCTTAAGCGCGACTGCTACGCTAGAGGTCTTGGGTTCGATTCCCAGGTCGAGCAAAAAGTGTTATTGGGTTTTTCTATGAAATTCTCAGTAGCAGCTCGGAGTTAGGATTTGTGCCCGGTTAATGGCAATAGGCTCGCCCCCTCTTACATGGGACCTAAACATACCGGCGAACTGTGGGTGTACATTGGTACACCTCGGCCTAACCCTTCGAGGAATACAGGCGTGATGGTATGTTATGTGTATGTGTATTTTTTGCAAGCTAATAACTGTTCTTCACGTCCACTAAAAAGTTACATGTTTTTGAAAAATCAATTTACTTTATCACTAATTTACCCTCTAAACATATTCTCATATTATGATTTGATAGGAGGATAGTCTTCTTCACAACTTCATCTGCTTTGAAGTCAAGTATACCATAAAACATAGTATATAGCACTCGGAAATGGTGTAGCCTTCTATCAGCACTTCTATAGGTTACCCTTTAAAAACAAAGTTACTTCTTTGTAATATTACTAACTTAATCCGGTCACGCTTTCCTTTGGTCCAACCTAAAAAAAAGTAAAGACTCTTTTGTTAAAATTTCAAGTCAATCCAGCAACTATTTTCACAAACACGTACTGAAACTGAATTTTTAAATAACGAAGATTAAAGCGTAACTCCATAATTACTTTAAATTCGTTTCTACGGAAAGAAAAATGACACTCATAATTTCAGTTACAGAAACAGAAAGACATTTCGCACCAAACGCGTTCCGTCACCACCTTCCAATTTCCTTCAACAAATATTATGAATACTACTACATCTCGTACATTATAAAGCTTCGTACGTGGCCGACCTATATACCTTTGTGGTCCAGGTGGGACAATGGCTTCAGGAGTGCCTCTTCACCCAGATAGACGAGATAGCATCGACCTCCCACTACCTCACTACGATAGTACGGAGTTTAGTTTGCGTAGGTTGAGCGTAGATTGTGATACAATCTCTAGAAAGTTGTATAGTATAATTGTAGAAAACAAAAATTTATGAGAATAACTAGCTTCTGCACGCGCCTTCGTCTGCATCAAATTGGATATATTATCCCACGGGAACCGTGCGTTTTTTCCAGGATAAAAAGTATCCTTGTTCCTTAGCACTGAGATATCAGTGCCAAATTTCATCCAGATCCGTTCAGCCGTTTAGGCGTGGATAAGTACTATCCACCCATCCATTCATCCTCACAAGCTTTCGCATTTATAATTTTAGTAGGATAAATCTTGTGTTTCCAGCTTTTGAAAAACTAATTCAATTGAAAAAACCCGGGACAAGATAATATGTACTTTTTTATTTTTTGAAGGAATAACGGTAATACCCTGTAAAATTTAAAGCTCTCTACCTATTACTGTTCATAAGATACAGTCTGCTGATAGATAGGCGGGCAGCGGTCGCTTAGTAATAGGGTCCACCATTAGGGCACCATTCGGCTACGTAACCCAAAAAAAACTTGGTTCTAAATTCAGTGGCAGTAAACGCCAAGTTCTTATGGTTTCATTTAGAGAATAGTGCCTATTGGGATGCGTTAAACTATATACCAAGAAGCTGAAGCTTACTAAAGTATTTTTTTTTTTTGTAAATTCGTTCATTTGTTTTATTCTTCATTCATTCGATTGTTTTATTCTTCATTCATTCATTCATTTCTTTTATACACCAATCTCACGAGGTAAATAAACCTGTGTTGTCTATGTTCTTCTTTCAAACAAAGAGGTTTTCGTAGAAGGAATTTTCGCCACAAATGATTTTGTGTTACTAAGGTTAAAAGCTGCTTTAGTGTAGAATATGGCTGGAAATTGAGTTATTAAGTGTGAGGCACCTTCGGCGTTGGATCGATCATCATTCCCGCTCGAGATAAGCAAGTGCATATTAATGAGTTCGCTAGAGAGTATAGTACTTTGATTACCATTATTGGCATAGGTAATTGCTAATTAATTAATTTGGCACGTCCTTAGAGAGTATAATTATTACAGGTGTGTAAAGAACGAAAGCTTGTGTTTTTGCTAGATTTCCACCAAGATCTCTAAATCTCTTCCTAACTGTTAATCTACTTTTAATTCGCGATTCCTTTGAAATCTATACTTAATATCATAAAGCGGAAGAAGTTTGTTTCTTTGTTCGCTAATCTCTGGATCCACCAGACCTACTTTGAAAATTCTATCTCTAATTATGCCTGAGGGCTACAGAAAATTGGCATTTGTAAGAAACTTCACGCAGATGAAGTTGTTGGGTAAAGCTATGTAGTATGTATAGACATACTTTTCTCATTTCCACCATTCACCCTATCGTCCATATAGTTTAAATTCTTGAAAGTCTTAGTCATAACTGTATTTTGTGAATCCGATTCTAGATCTCCAGTGTCTAAATCTATGTCTGTTATTTCTTTGATGGTTACTTTAATTTAGACTTCAGTTTATAATATTCTATATCTTTCAAGGTAGATTTCCTTCAGTATTATTTTTACATAATAAGAAGCGGCAAAGGAAATCGATTTTCCTGAACTCCAAGATCAGAAGCTTTCATATTATAAATTTCCTTACCGTGCGTTCAATTTGGAATTTAATTTTTATAAACATAAAGTTTATATTAAAAGTTCAATGAATTCATTTAGTTCCAATAGCTGTATTATCTAGGAGTAAGAATAACATTTCTAATATCTGACTGACAGCAGATGGAGAGTGTAGGAAACCAGACGGATGGCGGAAGATTTTTTTATATTTTATAGTTTGGTTAGCAAGGGAAGTCTAGCCATCTGGGTGGTTAAAATTAGCACATGCTACTTTAAATGTTTGTGGAGAATATTGGTGTTAGCTGAATACTGGAACAGTTATCGAAAATTCAAAAAATATTAACAATAAACTGTTTTTCTGTTTTGAATCTTTTGTGACAGTTACAAAAGGGTACAAAAAGATAATTTATGTATACCGACTTTGCTCTTCTCCCAGATTCTTCTTTCTTTCTCGAAGAAGTTTAATGAATGATGAAAAAAAAAATGATATTTTCTAATCTTACTACTATTATAATAAATTATGATAAGTTTGTTACATGATCAGTAAGAACTAACGAATCTAGATGAAGTTTGGCATAGAGTAGATAGAATAATGTCTGGAATAGCACATAGGCTTTTTATCCCAGAAGAATGAACGTTTCCAACGGGATAAATATTAACTTTTACGCGGACGAAGTCGAGGGCGGAAGTCAGTCTTTCAAAAAAGTAATATTAAAACACTTACGTTTAAATTTCTTCACAATCAAATTGTCGCTTTGATATTCGAGAAACGTTCAATTCCATTTCAAATTCCGAACGTCGAACTTCTTATGAACTATTCCAATTTGCATGTTCGGGATTGTTCAAGCAAACATCTGACAGTCAATGGTATTGACATTTTCAAGTAGATAATAATATTTTTTTAAAGAGGAAAGATTTGTTTGTTTGTTTGTAGAGAATAGGCTCCGAAACGTAAGGTCAATTTTATTTTGTTTTCCACAATAGATAGCTACATTATTCCTGAGTAACATTGGCTATATACATCACGCTACGACACACGGGAGTGGAGCAGTAACTAAAAACGTAACTTAGCGCGGGTGAAATAAGCCACGCAGACAAAATCTCGAGTGGGTCTCTACTCTCTAGTACATGATAAAATCGTAACAAAGTAATGTATGTTGAAGCAGTACGCAAATACTACCGGATAGATACTGTTCAAATTTTGCATGAATATTCTCTATTGGTCTCGGCCTAAGGCTATATTTTATTATTATTATCACGCTGTCTGCTATGAGGGATAAGCAATTGCTTTAAGAATTAGACCGATTTGGTTCACTTGGACGATTGTAAAGACATAGGTGCTTACTATTCAATACTTAATTCTTAGGCCCACGTGAGCAAAGCAGCGGCGCACAGCTAGTTTCGAATAATTTGTATTTGTACAAAAGTTTATCGACTACACATACTTAAATGTCTATTGGCGAAGTATTTGTACTTTATATCCTGCCCTTTATTGTTGAAAGATAGGTAAACTTTTAAAAATATTTGACTGCTAAGTATATGTCAATTGTAATTTTACATCATACCATCACGCCTGTATTCCCCGGAGAGTTAGGCAGAGGTGTACCAATGTACACCCACAGTTCGCCGGTATGTTTTAGGTCCCATGTAATAGGGGGCGAGTCTATTGCCATTAACCGGGCATAAATCCTATCTCCGAGCTGCTACTGAGAATTTCATAGAAAAACCCAATAACACTTTTTGCTCGACCTGGGAATCGAACCCAAGACCTCTAGAGTAGCAGTCACACCTAGCACCACTAGGCTACCGAGGCAGTTGAATTGTAATTTTACTCTTAAACATTTAACTTTGCAAGTAAAGTCTGGCGTAGTTACGAGTATTCTTTATCTTTTGTATGATTAGAAGTACTAAAACATTAAAAGGGGTCATAGGTCTTATCTATTATAGTAGCCGCCACGAGTCGTGAGCACAAACATCAAGTTAATTTTTGTGTTTTTTGGTTCCTTTCTGGGGTTTTGGGGGCGATGACGCTGCACGCGATCGCTCCGACTGACGCGTGACGGTCCAATCTCGTGCAGCGTCGGCCCCAATAATTAACTTGACGTTTGTGCTCACGACTCGTGGCGGCTACTGTACCTACTTTTTTTTTTATTCTGTTCGTTTTTCAAATTCACTCGGCAAAATCAACACCTGTCAAACTCAAACTTATTCGTTCACAGAATCACAGATTAACAAGGAAATTTATCTATCTTAAGTGCAGTTCCTACTTAACGCCCAGTTTGGAGGCAACGTGTGACTGCCTAAGGGGACATTTTGTTACACATTTAGCCACGATAACGACCTCGACAACAGACATATCCCTTTTCTGACTAACGTGTTCGTGAGTTACAAGTTAAAATATCGCCTAATGACCTCGTAACCGTTGTGATAAACTCATTAATTAAATACGACGACTGTCTGACGTTTGTCTATGGTTTTTATAAAAAAAAAACATTTTTATTTGTTTTTTATTTTTTTTATTTGGAAGCAGAGGTTGGAAGGTTAAAGTGCGTTAGCCATTGAGCTTTGAATTAAAGTTTTCTTTTTTAATTTTAATACGGTCTAATGTCACGTTCCAGTCAATTGTTTTTTTTTATTTATTTATCCAACCGCTTGTTTGTAGTTATGATAAGTCAATTTTAAGTAGATATTAATCTCAGGATTCTCAGGTCTCATGCTGTTATGTTTATTCTTTATTTGTGTGTCATATGACAATATTTATTGAACATTTTATTCAATGGAAGGGCGACAATAGTTATTACTATGTTTACGACCGGATGCGGGCACACACAACTATTTATTACCATATGAATAGTATAACGAACTACAGATATAATTAACACCTTTTAGTCATGCAAATTCTGCTTTCATTTTAATATTCTTATGGAGTAGCTATATTTTTAAACTTGTAACTATGTAACTGTTTTAACTATATAACTGCCAATTAGAGCCATTTTAATTAAAAATAGGTACCTATTCAATCTCATACAACAAAAATAATCAATTACCACTTTAGTCATTAATGATTATTTTTACGGATTTCTATTATAACAAATAGGCTCTAAAATAATTAATTAAAAATATCTAATCAAACTTTCATTAGTAAACATAAAACAATTAAGGTATGTTTTTTGTTATAACAAATATATAATAAATATAAAAAGTACGATAAGGCGTACTTACTTATTAAAAAAAACTCATCATTATTTTTAATGATCTAAAACTAGAATGCCTATTTTTCGATAACATTTATTTAATTAACAACATCTATGAATATACGTAGGTATAATTAATTGATATTCGTAGTTATAAATATTCTTTAATGATATCAAAACATTGTCCCAACACTCAAAATGTCTCATGTATCGAGGTACATTTACAAACATTTAAATTCACATTCATCGGAACAAACTACCTGAAGGCCATACAAATATATTTATTTTGTGCGGGAATCAAACCCGCAAAAAGCAACACAAGAGCCAAACGCTCAGTCACTGCGCCAACCGTGTAGTATTTATTCGTATTTTATTTAAAATATAGGTCTCACCATCTGCTTTCAAGTTTGTTAGCGCAAAAACATTGAAGTTCAAGTAAGGCGTGCGTCGTAATTTAAGTTTGCAATAATGTTACAAGTAATGACGGGTTGCCAGCCACTTTACGATCGCCATGTAACCATTTTCCCTCGGACAACATTTAATACGCGCGCGAGAAAATAAGGCGCTGATTTAATACCTTTCCATTTATTTTTACAAAAATAAAATGGCAATACTGGCTTTATTTTTAAGTTTATGTGTATTTGGCGGGATGTCAAAATGCTTTACTTGATGGTTTGCTGTCAAATTGTCAACATTTACAACTGTCAATTTTTTTATTGTCTATGGGGTCTATGGTGAGAAGGAACAGCCCGGTCTCTAAATTATGAGCTTTAATAATGTTTTTATACAATTGTACATACAATAATGTATGAATTCTCCTAGCTAGCGCATAATGTTTTCAAGCATAAAATGTAAATTACGGCTCGCCTTTTGCATTTCTGCGTCGGCGAACAGTAGTTGTAGAACAATGGATAATAAAATGTATTCTATACTATGCATAGTAACGTAGACGGATGCATTTCTTAAGTTAGGATTCTGTGAATTCACCTTTGGAAATACAAAAGTAAAGCATAGCAAAGTTTAATGTTATTGTTCACGTAACCGTAAGCTTAACCTTATAGGTACTTAAATATTTCTACACTATCTTAAACATGATTTTGCTCTCCGTGTACTTTTATTTACATCCTCTTCTTAATACTTTATAAAAACCTAATTAAATATGCTAAGAAAAATCTCTATTCCATCTTAGCCTTGGTGATTTAGCGAAAAAATAAACTGATATTACCTACCTACGTATTTTCTATTTTACAAGTACAATACAACTATATGTCTAATAGATCTCTTTAAATAATATTTTTGTGCGGATAAACTATTTACCACTTACCTACCAAAAATTACCTATAAAAATTGATAAGCCCGATCGGGCCGGTCGGGATGAAAAAAATATTTGGGCGAATTCGAATTTCGTTCGAATCCAAACGACCTAGTCGATTTAAGATATCTGAAATTTAGTTTAGTTCAGTTCATTGTCGTCATAGGGAAAGCCATAAATAAATTATTCTTTAAATCTACGGAATCCTGGTAAATCGAATAGAAGCAACTACACACAAATGTACGAATACCTAGTCTAAACGAACGACTCGGAAAGCGCATATTTTTGCGTCTTTATGAATAATAAGCAGACATGCACTAACATTGTACTGACGCGTATGACTGCCAGAGGAATACCACAAACAATACGCAATTCACATTTTACAAAAGTGTAAAAATATGCACATGTCAAATGATTTAAAAAAAGTTTTTTTGAATAAATCATCGCTCATTGTTCGGTTTAATGACCCAATCTAACCACGAAGAGAAGAAATGTCAAATGAACACAGATCTACATATGAGCGCAACTTGGTCTGTAACTATGGTGATAGTTTTTTTTAAATCAAATCATCAAATGATTTCTTCCACTCTGGGCGAAGCGGAAAGGAGTGTCAGACTCGTACTGACTAAACCCTACGTGTTTCTCCTAAAGCCCTTTGCGCTCCAGGCCCGCGGAAACTCTTTGGAACAAATTGTGCAAACCTACTTTTATGAGGTTATCAGAGATGACGTAATACATATACCTATTCCCCTATTCACAAATGAAACTATTAGCCAATAACTTGAAGGATACTTAAATGTGAAGCTCATGCATGATATGAAATATTCATAGGCATAAATCAGGAATGCAAAATGGCGATGCAATCTCTGCATTTAAACATTATAAAGTTACAGGTTTTAATCAATTATAAATAGAAACATATTCGGCACATAAGGTTGATATGGACGTCTGATTAAATTAAGGCGTATGTCAAAATTAAGATGTTGCATATTGAGGTAAACGCTAAAAGACAACCTTCAATGTGACACATGCTTCTTCTTTTTCTCCTTATGGAGTCGATGATTATAATCGTACAGCGATTCAAACCAGTGATACGTCCGGAGCAGCCTGGAAGGGGTGCGCCGGACGTTTTGCATTGCAGCTGCTATAGGTCGGTAGGCCCAGACTCCACCAATGCGGAGAGGAGGAGAGGAGACATGCCTCGTAAACTAAAAAAATATTGCGGGATCCAAGACAGTAAAATCATTTCTCCGGGACTCGTCGAGCTTTATTGCCTCGGCGCTTTTCTGGCGGTCTCCACTGTTGATTCTGGCTTTCAGGAGTTGCAGAGGATTCAGGATCGGAATAGTGTGGCGGGTTTGTCCTAAAAAAAACATGTCTCGTAAACAATAAATAGAATACTTTGTTATGTCCACCGATTAGTTTCACGGTATGATGTGTAACGCAAACCTATTGGTTTTAGGGAGACATCTCTTCTCCTCCCTCTCCGCTTTGGTGAAATGGAAACCAGGCCTGAATCTCAGTACTCGGTAACGCAGAGACTAGCTGATAAATCCTTTCACCACGATGATAAATCTATACGGCTCTCCTTAACAGACGCTTATAGCATGTCTCTTGCATCAATATCGGAAATTAGCTTCGTTTAGCTGTAGGCATCTATCTACATGAGTACCTAGGTAGGTAGATACATTTATTTCTCTTGGATAAATCCTCATGGATTACCTCCGCGACCGAGGGGTGTGTCGGACTCCTACAGACTAAAACCCCACGGTGTTCCTCCAATTACCATTGGCTGGGACACGAGTATCACTCCAGCTTTGTTCCGCACCCGGGCAGTAGGTAGGTAGGTGATTACATAAAAGACAAACAGAGAAGACGCCAACTCATTTGTCTCTACAATGCGGAAGCAAACCCAGCAACAAGTACCTAAGCAATTTGACAATCTATTAACAATGGCAATAACATAAATATTGATCAAACCAATAAAACAATTCAATTTGCTTGTAATGTGAACTGGCAACATTCCGACTCGTTAATATTCCCGATCCGTCCAACAACTGATAACGATCTCGGGTGCTCCCAAATTTTACGACATTTTTATTATTTCACAAGCGGCACTTACAAAGTGACTCCAAAAAGTATATAAACATTTTTTAAACATGTGGCGTTCGCGACTAAAGAGGCTGAAAACATTTTTTTTTAATATGGCAACGCAAGTGGCTGCCGCAACTTTTGGTAACACTGCCACGAAATGATAAACACATTAAGTATATTCTAATCCGATCATTAACTTTTTTTTTTCTTTAATTAATAATTCACATTTATTTGTCGTTATGGCCCAGTGGTTTAGGCGCCCGCCTTTCATGGACGAGAGTGGGTTCGCAACCGGGTACACTTTTTCTATTTCATACGTGTTTGCTAAGTTTCTTTTGGACATCATTGAAGGAAGGAAGTGAAGCGAAGGAAAACATCGTGAGGAAACCTGGATTTTATAATTAATATAAGTCTGAACGCGCCAATTCACCTTAAACAAGCGTGTATATTGTTTTTATTTCTGGTATACTCATTTATTTGCACTAACAGTTTTCCAGCTAATCTTTGAGACAAGTTGAAAATTAAAGCGGCCATTGCACGCAAAGATACCTTCTACGTTGCATGCCACCGAAATTGCAATTCAAACGACTACAATGAAAAAAAAAACAGAAAATTAATTTAAAATCTTGTGCGAAGTCTTGTGTGAAGTGAAAAACGTTACAATTAGTCGTGTTAATGCCTTCTCTTGTTACAAACGTAATATTTAGCGTTTATTAAGCAGTAAACGTGTGCTTTATTACCATTTATTTACACACAGCAATATAATTTATGTTTGACATATTTACGATTACGTCATTTTTTTTTTTTTAAGTATTTTGTACCTATAATTAATAATACCGGCCTATTATTGCCCCACTGCAAGGCTCCTTCGTAAATTTATATTATAATTTTTCGCGATGTTTTCCTTCACCGATGTCTATGATAAACTTAGGAAGCTCATATGAATTGAAAAAGTCACATTAATACTTGCCTGGTATCGAACCCACAACCACAGGGCCACCGCGATACCCTACCCTAAAAAAAAAATAATAATTTGAATTACTTGAGGTTATGTTTTCATATTGCTACATAAAAGCATTACAAAGTTACAAGGCAATATAAATCTCACTGCCTGAGAAAAAAACACAGAGTAAAAATAAGCAGATTTCTAAATAAAATGTCGGGCAGCGTTGTAGAGGGCACTCTTATCGCCTCCACTAAGTGGGGTAATCATTTCATTTCATGCCACTCAGCCTCTCTAAGCGTTAATATTTTCGCAGCAACCCCTCAAACCCAGGGTTGCCACGTATTTATAATTTTAAATTGTATTAATCGAAAATCATTTGGTAAATTGCAACCTACATTGCTCATCATTCATCAAGTTAATATTACAAGATATCATCATCTTACCTAATCAATCGATTGCTTCAACAGTTGCAGAAAACACATAGTATTCTTAATGACATTAATTAGAAGTTTATTAATTAACCTTATTTTGGTAGAAGACGTTGTAAAATACCTTATGAGGTAAATTGTGTTTTTCCTGAAGATAAAACTGAAAATGTATTTTTTTTTATCTTTTAAGTTAGAAAACGCCATACCTACCTATCTAAACAACTTAAATAGTGGAGGCAGAAAAAAAACTGCAATAAACAAGATTACAATAAGATTTTGTAAAAAACTCAATTGAAAAGATTGTCGGTGAAGTTTCTTACTTGTTCTCCTGAACAAGTAAGAAACTTCACCGACAATCTTTTCAATTGAGTTTTTTACAAAATCTCTAGCTAAAGCTAAGCTAAGCTAGGGAGGACCCTAGCTTCAACTTTCTTGATAATTGACAGACTCCTTGACATTTCAAAAGTGCCTATAAATGGCTTAATTAAAATAAGCTTTGACAAGAAAAAAGTTAAAAAAAAACTGCAGTGCCAACCCTATTTAAACCAACGTACCATAGTCATACTACGTTTAAACAGATCGCATTTAAAAGGAAAGCGCTCCTAGCTAAATAGCTTTTAAGCAAACACAAGCCTTTGATTACGCTCAATGAAGTATATTTTAAATTTGATTGTGATAATATCTCGGAACATTTTGAAATTGAAACCTGATACTTACGTTCTTTTGCAATATTAACGGAATTAAATACAGCCTTATGTACTTACCTTAAGCATTGACTATCAATCTTAAAACTTCCCTGGTTTTTTTTTTGTTTTACCGTGCACATCTCCTCTATAATACGTTGTCCCTGAGAGTCATAAGCTATTTTCCATTCCCAAAAAAAAAATTAGGAATCCGTCAGAATCACGCGGACGAAATCGTGGGCTAAAGCTATTGGGTAATAAAGTAACATGCAATGTAATGTATCAAACATTAATATGTAATCTGTACTTTTAGAAAATGAAGCTGTATTATTTGCCGCACAACCCACTCAACCTCAGAAACACCAAAGAACAATAAAAACATAGATTTTCTCATTCCAAAGCTATCACAGACACCATTGTTCACGGTGTACACAACACCACTGTTTGGAATCTTCGGTCATAGCACTGCCAGAGTATCGATTATCTGTAATCGATAGTGACCCAAACCGATTATCGATAATGGAATGATATAATTTTCAAATAAGTACCTTGGACGCTGTTTATTTGTGAAAACTACATAATTAGAGGCTCGATGCCGTCGACCACCTGCGTAGGGTACATTAGGCCGAAAATTACCGACCGAGGAACCGCAACGGGCGGACACTTGAAGAACTGTCAAATGACCAGGTACCACCGGAATGTCGAAGAGTTTGAGCGCAGTACTTTGTATTTGAAAGTAATTCTTGAAATAGTTAGAAAAAAAAATTGAATGAATACGATGTGGCGCCAAAACTCGGCCATTTTAATGTTATAATTTTGATATACCCCGTGTCACTCTCACAATTAAGTCGAGTCTAAGTACACCTCAAGCTAAAATCCATCAAGTCGTTTTGTTAGACTACAGTGCATGCCAAAGAAATATACTGTATACTTACAGTCAAAAAATAATAAACCTTTCGGTGCATGTCGATCGTTTAACCACTTTTTGATTGTAGAATTCAGTATATCGTTAAGATAAGTACAATTTTATGTATAAAACTTTCTCCGACAACCCGGGGGGTACTTTCATTCTAGATAATAATAATAAACAAAGACCGACTTCTTATCAAGTTGAAGTTGAATTTTCTAATCGAAGAATATATAAAATAATTTACCTTATCGACTAAGAATACATTCTCATGTAATAAATATAAGTTGACACTGACACAATAATCTATCGGCAGTCATTGTTTGCATATCTCACGAGAGACGGATTAGAGCGATTACCGTGCGAGTTAAAATAGTACACGCACATTTCGTGCGCTATCATCATAAGTGTGAAAGAGAAAGGGCATATAGAAACTTGATTGTAATTACATGGACCACCCGCACGATCTCGCACCGACTATTACAGAATGCTTTTTGTAGGAAAATAATAATCGACACAATGAAGTCATCAAACGGACTCGAGTAATCGAGTTCGCCCCACTAATCGAGTCTCATAGTGATGTTATTGTCCCCGCGGGCCTAGTCCACCTCTTTTCCGACGTTAGTGCGTGGAACAGGGCAATAAAAGCCGAGGTAAGGTATTGCTACTCCGAATTAACGGTCAGTGTTGCCAGCGGTAATTCGTGACAGACGGATTTATTTTGTTTTATTTTATTGTGTTTTGTTTAGAACTTTGAAAACTGTATATTTAATTAGCGCCTAGTGTCGCGTCGGACACATACATTTTATTCTTTCTTTTTGAAGAAAAACGTTGCCTCATACTAGGAAAATCTCCTGTATCATCGCTGAATTTACAAACAAATAAACGCACATACACAGTCAGCCCCGGAATAACCATCTGTAGGCCATACAAATATTTGTTCAAGCCGGAATCGAACGGGCGACACGCAGCGAAGCAGCGAATCGCTCAGCCACACACTGGCACTGGCGCTAGCTGATGGATTACTCACTAATTACTTTGACCGATCACTTGTAGGTACCTACCTACGTCCGGCCTTTGTGTACTTACAGTAATATAGGTAGAGAGGTACTTACACTGTATGAGACAATAATGTGCCCGTAATCCCTATAAATGGGTAAATTGACTAATGAAGTATTTATTGTACATAATAGAACTGTTCTGTCACCATTTCAGTTCTTATTGTTCATAACCGCAATGACCAATGCATTTTAGTTTATAAATAATTTTCAAAGTAGGTATAGGTACCACATACATACCATCACGCCTGTATTCCCCAGAGGGTTAGGCAGAGGTGTACCAAAGTACACCCACAGTTCGCCGGTATGTCTTTAGGTCCCATGTAATAGGGGGCGAGCCTATTGCCATTAACCGGGCACAAATCCTAACTTCGAGCTGCTACTGAGAATTTCGCGCGGTATCTCTTACGTACAACCCGCAGCCCCGGCAGGCATCGACCCTGAGTGACCCCTTCAAAAAATTGCCTACGTTTAGCAGTGGGTGGCTATAGACTGATAATATGATGATAAATGATGACGGTAGATTTTTGTCAGAAGTAGCACAAAAGCAACTTGTTATCCCGGAAAAATGTACGATTCCCATGAAATAATAAGTATACATCAACTTGACGGAAGCTAACACAGTAGTTTAGCCAGATTTTCAGAACTATAGGTACATATTATTATTTACCATGTAAGTATGTAAACAAAGGTTTTTAATTTGTTTTTAATTATTATTTATGAAATTAGCAGTACACTATCGCGGTTAATTGATATACTTAAAATTAATTTATTGCGGTACGTATGTGTATGTAATTGTTGAAATAATAAGCATTTTCCTTATTTAATTATTAACATTTTCAATTTTAACTTCAAGTCAATAAATGTCTATTATTATGTTCTTTTAATTTACACTATTACTTCAAGTTTCCTGTTTTTTATTAATGTCAAATGTCAAAAGAATATAGTCACGTGAGCAAAACCAAAGGCACAGCTAAAATAAAATCTCTTTCAGAATGAAGTACAAAAATATAATTCGAAAATCGAAAACCCACTCCAATAAAAAGTAAACCACGCTCTAATCGATAATGACTTCTGACCAGGTACAATCGAATGTATTAATAATCGATTCCTATAATGACCAAGCCTACACATTAGCCTTTGAATAAACCATTAAAATAGGAGCAAGTGTGTTTCCGCGGGCGGAAGAATCGCCGGCCTGTGACTGAGCGAGCGGCTACCGTTCCGGACGATTCCTCTTTCCGGCAAGCACAACACTGACCCTGTATTACTTGTTTATGGTGCTATTATAATATATGGCCATGCCATATGGCTTTCGCACTGGAGAAATAATTAAATTCAGAATTCTATTTTTTTTTCTCTTCGAAATGGCATCTCACATGTAAACCATGGAGGGAATTTTCCTATGGTGCCTTAATAAAGTATGGCGTTCAGCCAGATTATATTATAATTTAGGCAACTATGGCGAGTCGCCCCCCCCCTCAAGGGGGGTACCCTTAGGGTGTCGCCGGGGAAGGACAGCCTGGATCGGATCTAAGACTGAATGTTATTATAATACTTTTGCTTTTACAGACTAGACTACGCAGTATTTTATGATTCATCAAAAATTTTAGAAGTTACTCGTCTGGGAATATCAAAAGGATTTGTTGTACCAGTTCGCGAGAAGGTAGGTAGTTTGTAAGCCAGACTAATAAAGTTATAAGCGTTAAATACTGGAGATGAAGTTACAAATCTCCCAACAGCATTCTACGTAATAACGAGAAGCTTTAGTTAATTGAATTTAGTTTTAATACTTACTACTTACCTAAATGTTGGTATTTTTTAACCCCGGTCGCAAAAACGACTCGCGACGGGGTGTTATAAGTTTGACGTGTCTATCTGCGTGTGGGTGTGTGTCTGTCTGTGTGTGGCATCGTAGCTCCCGAACGCATGAACCGATTTTGATTTTGTTTTGTCGTCAGTTTCACATGAATATGTGCTTCTAAACGGGTAATACTTTTACTGCACAATGTTTGAGTACTGTCGAGTACCGCACACTATTTATTTATTTATTAAAACTTTTTGCACATAATGTAAATAATACATTGTACAAAGGCGGACTTAATGCCTTTGGCATTTTCTACCAGTCAACCTTAGGGTGATGCAGAGACAAAACATAGTAGGTGCAAGAAACAGAAAGTTTATTTAATTATTCCCTGCACTGTTACTCCTGAAAGCCAGAATCAACAATAGAGACCGCTAGAAAAGCGCCGTGGCTATGAAGGAGAGGATGGTCAAGCTGTACATAAGATGTTGCTGGTAATGCAATGTAGCCACACATAGCTGAAATAATACAGCCTGTTTTTGAAAAGAAACCAGACTTACCTACCCCTTCATTATAATTTTATAAGATTTTTAATTTTCAATAACGTATCTAATAAACGAACTAACTAACTGCCTCAGTAGCCTAGTGGTCTTAAGCGCGACTGCTACGCTAGAGGTCTTGGGTTCGATTCCCAGGTCGAGCAAAAAGTGTTATTGGGTTTTTCTATGAAATTCTCAGTAGCAGCTCGGAGTTCGGATTTGTGCCCGGTTAATGGCAATAGGCTCGCCCCCTATTACATGGGACCTAAACATACCGGCGGACTGTGGGTGTAAATTGTTACACCTCTGCCTAAACCTTCGGGGAATACAGGCGTGATGGTATGTGTGTGTATCTAATAAATAACATTTATATTATATCATTTGTATGTCATTGTTGACAAAACATAGCGCTTTATATACTACTTTCATGATCTTTAATGTACCTATGTTTCACAAATAAATGATTTCTTTCTTTCTTTCTCTCATCTCAAACCCACAAGTTTTGAAATCCAAAATTAAATTGTAAACGCGATTAATAAAATCAAAACGATTTTCTAAGTCTTAAGTCGTAACCCTTCTTCTGCTGCGTGTCTCAGTGAGTCACGGCCGCGAATTCCATAAAATAATCCCGTCCAAGGCGCTGGCGGCTCCTCTGCGCGCCGACTTGACAACGATACAGATTTATTAGGACGACTAATTTACGTGGTAATAAGTGCTTTATTCTATACTAGTTATTTCCCGCGACTTCGTCTGCGCGGATGAGATACTTTGGACACCCTTTTTGTTTTTAGACAATTTCTTCAAAACGTTTAATATTTTTTTTTATCGGGTGTTCAATACAAAGTTTAATCTTTTATAACAATGGACTCACATACATACTTTCTTCCCCTATTTCAACCCCTCTCTTTTCTCGCGACAAAAGCTAGCCTATATTCATCTCCAAGATCTAATCTATATCTGTACCAAATTTCATCGAAATTGGTTCAGCAGTTTAGGTGTGAAAAAGCAACAGACAATCGGACAGACAGAGTTACTTTCGTATTTATAATATTAGTATATAGATAAACTTAAGCTAAGGTAAAGCCCGCAAAGCAAGTTATTACCAAGCTCCCTAATGAGTATATCTGGGCGTATGAGTAACATTTTATCTTAATGACTTTATGGTCCCACAGACCCATTAAACTCAAAAGTCGAACGTGTCGAGGTGTTTGTGCCTCGTGCTTAATGATAAGGAAGCAGGTTATGATGTCTCAATTTACTTCATTTACTTGTACCTTTTGACGTACAAATTGACAGCAGTCAATGTCAAATTACTGCGAGCGTAAAACGGGGTGAGTTGGAAATCAGATATTGGGATAAAACTGCAAAAGGCACTGAAATAATATATTTTGTAACCAAAAAGAACTTTTGTATTTTCTGAAATATAATTTACGGTTTAGTGGATTTTTTTGGCAATATTTTACCGTTAAAATCCCTTTTCATCTTTCTTCCCGATTCACCACTGCATGACTATCCATCCCATTAAATTGTGCATATTCGTCATTATTTATTGAAAGGTTTAAATGAAGTCAAGACCTATGAAATCCCTCTTCAAGACCTCTTCAAGGGAGAAGTTTGCCCTTAAGAAATTATATTGCCGACCGGCCGCGGCGCCTCGGCAGCCATCTTAGATATCCCACTTTATATTTAGTGCACAATAAATATGTCGAAGATTAAGTTGCATTTATAGCCCTTCACACATTGACCGGCCATCGGCGAAGATTTACGTCCATTGCTCTTTAAGTAACAAGTAAATTGAACTCTTATAATGTAAAAGCAGCGACGAAGGTGGTTCTTTATGTGTTGGAGCGTGGATGGAGTTTTCAACAGAGGCGTAAAACTTTGTGGTCGTCTGGTGGCTTGCAGGTGAATGGTTTGCTTGTAATGTGGGTTAATACCGTCGTGAATGTGATAGGCCGTGTCTTTTGAATTGTTTTTAAGCTTTTAAAACCACTGAAACTATCTACGGAGATATTAAAATTGACAGAAGTGTAATATGTGGATCGTTAACATTCAGACGGTCAATTAATATCCAAATAAGGAAATGTGCCTGTTTATTAGTGTTGCACTAAGATTTTCTCCTGCATCGTTTAAGCTTTCGCAAACATATAAACTCACATACACAAACAAATAAAAGTTTCTAACTTATATTGTTTTTTACTTAGGCTAAGCATAACGTAAGACTTAAATTACGATTCTCTCTTTTCTTCCACAAACGCCACATACTCGCGCTATAGCAAGAAATAAGGAAGTTTGTATACAAACTTCCTTATTTCACACGGTACCCACAAATCGATAGCTTATTTGGAAAACTGCAAACTTGGAATGCATTCGAACGCCTTAAATAATAACCTAACCCGTTCCTGCTTACCAGTGTTCGTATCGAGATTCTCGCCAGATAAATAAAGGATGACGCATAAGCGAATTCTTTTATAATTAGACAATCCAGTTGGGATGCTGCATGCCGCGTCAAAATTGCCCATATCTGGCGGGGAAAGGGTTAAGTTTGGCGCGAAACAAAGATTGATTATCGTGGAACTAAAGTTCGAAGGGTTTAATTATACGTTCAGAGTGCTGTAGTCGTTCTGTAACTTTTTGGGCTAAAAGCCTTTCATTTTGTTAAATTTTTTGGCGAAATATTGTTGTATCATAATTACTGTTTTGGTTAAGATCTGGTAGGATTATAAGTTTCGATGTTTGAGGTATGACATGTATGAATACTTTTTTTTGTTTCTTATAAAAAAGTGTTCAATAAATTGGTATTTTATTTCGCATAAATGTTAAGAAAGTACGACCATTGATCACCACGCTTGCTCAAGCTCAAGGCATATTAGCCATTTCAAATTTGTCAATTGGTACTTGCCCTGGTTACGAACCCATGTGTGTGTAGTGTGTATGTAATCATCAATATTATTTTTTCTAAATTCGGTTTCCAAAATAACTCCTTTCTTTTTACAAACACCGCATACAACACAAAGTAGACAGTATATCGACCGCGAAGCAACATGGGGTACGCAACTACGCGTCGTGACAATAAAAACTCCTAGATAAAATCTTAGAGCTCCCAAAAACACCGATGGCCGTATCTATAGTGTGAATAACAGCATTAGGACTGACTATGGACGACGCAGTGCGGCTAAGAAGGTTTACTTCATGTTTGTCGAGGTCACGTACTCTAAGAAAGTGTCCCTCCTAGCCTCCTATACATCTTGTCTGGGGATAAATTGCTTTTACAGAATTCGCCACTTTTACCTTACAAAAACTGTGAGTACACTTGCATACGCAAGGTTCTGTACCACCTTATAATATTTAACACTTCATAAATAAAAAAACTTTACTTGAATTATGTCTAATTGAAATAAATGATTTGATTTTGACGGTGAATGCTGCAAATGGTGTTATTAAAAAATTTAAAAAACAAAGAAATATCTCTATTGGTGAATTCTGGTGAAGTAAGTATATGGTGAACTGTCAATGCCGAACTTGGGTGGGATGACAGCCCACAGGCTTATTTCACCTAAATACCATGGGAGATTTTTACAGAGTACAGGGTGGAATTTTTTAACCTCACCTCAAGGGAAAGTTCTTTAAACAAATTGTATCTTTGTGATGGACCCTATCGCGTTATGCAACAAAAATACAGGGATGTTAATTTTACGGATTTTAGCCAGTTCGATTCCCGAAAAGCAGCAGATTTGTTTGTCTTTAAAAATAAAGAAATGTTTGTTTTGTATTAAATTTGCGATCTTTAGTATTTAAAGTAAGTAAAAAAGTAAAGTAAGTCTCCAGGTGAGGTTAAAAAATTCCAACCTGTATACGGGCAGGATAAACTTAGAGAAGCATCCATCCATAAGTTTATACACTCTACTTTTATGTAAGTGTGAACCTTGATTGTAAGTGGGCCTTCTTTACCTTTTTATTGTGCCCAAGACGAAGCACCGCATTTGTCCACGCACGTCACGTAGATCCACACGAATTCCCTTACGAGTGACGGCCTTATATTTATGCGTAGACTGTACGCATTCCGGAATACTTGCTCTTCTTCTAACATTACTTCACTCAAACTTTTTAACCGACTTTGGAAAAGGAGGAGGTTCTCAATTTGTTTGTACTTTTTTATGTGTGTTACTTCGACACAAGGTACAGCAGAACCTAAGCCGCCGATTTCTAAAACTAAAGTTATTTTTTACATTATAGTTTCCGAAGGCGGTTCTTTTTTTTTCTAACAAAGTTTTTTACCAACTCAAACTAGTTTATTTACAAATGATGTTCGCAACAAAAAAATTAACATATTTAAACTATGATAATCTACGAAATAGCTTGTATCATCATCAGCTTGTAACAGTCCACTGCTGGACATAGGCCTCTCCAATCTCACACCACTTATCTCAATTTCGCTCCACCGAACCTGAGGGCGTCCCACCTTACGGCGGGCGTACACTTGCCGAAATATGTTTGGTATGAATACTCAATATACCCTAGCAGCAGTTTGTAAAGGAATCTGACAGTTTTAGTTAAACTCTTAGCTTAAACTAGCGTGTTAGTAGAATATTTTAGTCTGTCACGGCAGTTTGTAAGCGCAATCATGCGTGACAATACTGAGATAAGACAGTGTGTTGCTTGTGCAGACACATTCCTAAGCTAATAGTGTTAGATATAATCGCACGAACGAGCCGAATTATAGACGGCTGCAGTTTTGGGTTAAAATGTTATGTCTACACGATATTGTCGAAGAGAATTAAGATGGTAAACACTTATTTTCTGTGACTTAAAGAGCTTCCTTTTTTGAAGTCCATTAAAAAAGGTTATGTAAGTAGGTATTAAAAGCTCTTTCTTTTTTTATTTTATTTCTTAAGTTTATCTTGGATTCCATTAACATCGGTGAAGGAAAAAATTGCGAAGAAACCTAGAGTTATAATCTTACTACCTACTATTATAAATGTGAAAGTTTGGATGGATGGATGTTTGTTACTCAATCACGCCAGAACAGCTGAACGGATCTGGATGAAATTTGTCACAGAGATAGATTTTAGTCTGGAATAGTAAATAGATTACTATTTATTTAAAAAAAAACGCGGACGAAGTCGCGGCCAAAAGCTAGTACATAATAAAAATAAACCAAAAAATTATATTTCGTGTTCCGAAAAACTAGAATCCTAAGTCGAAAATAACGTTAATTAAAGGCAGATTTAGAAACATAAATGTTACTTACGTAAATGCTAATGGAGGACTAAAATGCTAAGTGGGCGTTTATTACCGATACGTCTTGACTAATTGACGGGATAAAGTCAGTAGTACAAGTAATGGAGACATTAAATATTTCCATATCATTAATAAAACCTAATAGCTATTGACAAGTACTTCTAAATTCGTTTAAATGGAGCATGAAACTAATTAGAGTCAGTCGGACGGTTCCGGCACCGTGCCACAGATTATTAATTATTTTAACTAAAACTTAATGTCAGGGGTTTCATTTTAAAGCAATGTCGACATTTTAATAATAAAAGCGACGTGATTCTAAATTGCTGACGTCACTTAATTTTGTATATTATTTAATTTGCCCTGTAGACAATCGCTGTTGTTAAAGATACAATTTGCATTTCTGCGGAATAATATTATTACATTTAAAAAACTATCAATTAAAAAGAAGAAGAACCGACATAAAAATAAGAAAAAAAAATAAAATGCACCATAGACAATAAAATTTTCTTTCTTCTTAACATTCATCACTTTTGTTAAACGTAATCAAACCTGCATCCACAAATCCCGGTTGCACGACCGCCATTTTACAATGACCATAAACCACGCAATGTAAATATAATAAATCACAGAAATAACAAAAGATAACACGTTTTGTAAAACTGCTCCCATTTCGTAACAGTATTTGGGTCGACATAGTGTAAACAGCGCTTATCTTACTGCGCTTAGATACCGCTTACACCTGAATCTTGATGACTCTGAACACCGTACAGCTGTTATGTATTGAGACGAGTACAAGGCAAGGCATAAAAGTCTATTACTACATCTATTACTAAGATTCTCCTGAATATAAAAATCTTTGACTTTGATACTGAAACATCGCAAATAAAGGACCAGCATATTACTATTCGGTAACAATCTCCCCCTGTGAATTTAGGTGACTTCACTTCAAATAGGCGAGCTCTCGTTTCACCTATTTTAGGGACCATGTTATGTGGTTTGGGAATTGACAGCTCACATCAAACGCACTCCACCTGAATCCACCGAAGGATATATGTACGGAATTGCACTTCTGTAAGATCAAAGTGCATCAAAGGTTACGGAGAACTTCGCACCAATTAGGTATACGACTGTAAATCCTATATCGCAATTAATTTGGGCCGTTGCTCCAGTTCTTATGGAAGAATCACACTTACCATCGGTCATCTAGATTTAACATATCAAAGTCTTGGATTGTTCGATCCATCGCTGTCGGTCTGTCTGCGAGTAGCTTATGTTTTATCATGAATCATCATCAGTTTTCTTCCGGGTTTTAACCTTTTATGGCAAACTTACGAAGATCACAAACATGGCTCGATACTAATGCAAGTCGCTAAAGTATTTAGACTGGAGTGGTTTGACATCCCGTTGTCTGTCAGTCCATATTGAGCTGAGCTGCAGTCGGCTCTGGCCAGTATGACCAAGCAATAATGCGCGAGATATATCGATATTGCCTTGCACATATCTAACGGGTCATCTAACAGAAGCCCGTTGAATTTATCATGTGCGTGTGTAGATTGTGGTGACAGGTTGTCATTAGCTGTTCATTTGTTCTGTTCGACGTTTACGGTCTATGCTATGGTATCGAAGAAGATCGATAATTTCTCGGTTTCGTTTATAATGTGACGGTGTGACTTGCAACTTTTATGTTTTTCTAAGATGTTCTATGTTTGATTTTACTATCGTGTCTACGATTTGGGGTTCCTGGATATGCCGAATGGCCGTTATTCAAATATTGAGTGAGAATTATCATGACCTTTTGAGTCTTGTTCAAGAATCTGACTCTTCTTTGAAACATGAATAAGGTACCCTAAAAAGGAGAAAATCAACAAACACTCCAGCAAAGGTCGTCACACCATACGGCGTAGTTATAACAATATTCGAAAATATATTCATAAGAAGGAATTCAAAATCAAATCATGCGCAGCTTGTTCAAACAGACTATCTGGGGGAGATGATGTTTGTTTGCGTTGCATCGCCCCCGGACGCGACGGGGCGCTGTGCACGATTATACTTCTAGATTCATTCAATATAGGAACTTTTTAAATGTAAGACCAAAATTAAATTACTTTAATGACATCACAAGTCTTGTCAATGCCAAAATTTAAATGTCACTTTTTGTTTCGAATTTCCAACAAAATAGAACGTCTGTAGATTTAGAATAAAAGTAGTACCTATTAACTCTTACTTAACTCTATTTTTTTTCTAAGACGTAATGGATATTAGATGTTGGCACATGAACACACCCAAACATCCTAATTTAATGGACGACGTGTATGATAATAGAGCGATTGACGTTGAAGAATGTCCAGACAATGATTAATGTGCCTGATGGTGTATTAGTACAAAGAAAGGTATCGATTAGACTAACATCTTGAATATTGAATTTGTTACAATGCCTATTGGGTAGCCAAGACATTAAGCTACGGTTTTTGAAATTAGAATGTTTTTAAAACTCATTTTGAAAGAGAGGAATACATACATAATTATTATACGTATCTAATAACTTTAATACTAAATAAATAAATAGATAATAACGCCAGACAGAAGAATAAATTAAAAGAAGAGAACGCAAAATGGCCTTAGGTAAACGCAACCTGACAATTAAGAAACCTAGAATAATTATTTTAAAGATATGTCTGTAGAGGCTAATGAAGCGAAAGCAAGAAATGATCATTAAATATTCTCGAAGCCACTGTATCTAATAACTAATACATATAATTATAACCAAAAGGGCGACGTCGTTCCTAAAAACGAAAAAACTCATAACATTATCTGTTGTGATCGCAGCAAATATTAGTATCAAAGCTGCGGTGAGTCACATTATTGTCGATAGACATGTCGCCCCCTAGTTTAGGGCTGTTCATCTCACTGTGTGGTCCAATGTGGAAGTGGGAAGCGGATTAAAATGATTCTAGTGTTATCATGATAGATGAAATGACGACTAAACTAATTGACAAGAAAAAGCAGATTATTGAGAAATCGGTTTCGAAGCAATAGCTTTTAAAAAAAATTCTTTATCCCTATTTCACAATCCTATCATCGTTACTGAAAACGTTTAGTAATTTTTAACAATGGAATATTCTCTTTGTTATTATATTTTGTACCTCACTGCTGGGAACAGGAGGAAGAGAAAGGTCTTTCTCTTTCTTAACCTGTCTTTAATGTGCGATCCATTGCGTATTGCTTCACACTAATTAAACAATGTGTTTCTATCTTCATTCAGATTCAGAAATTTAAATAAATGTCTAGTTTGCACTGGCCTTGCATTTCAGCCTAGATTTAGTTTATTTATTGTGGATTTTGAAACGTTTATGATCGGTCGTAAACTCGTCATTTGTAATGAAAGAATTAATGACAGTGTCTGCCCACATCCTCTCTTTGAAAATATGATTTGCATGGAAGTTGTCAGTAACTATGAGTCATTCAAAGTCGAGTACATTATTTGAATTATAGAAAATCTTTTGATCGCCTTTATCTTTGAAATAATCCTTCATTTATGCTTTACTATATAAATTAATTTGTCAACCTTTACAGTTTTCAGTAGCCAAGGATTATATTGTGAAGCTTCGTCTAGATACGATTTAATATTCTTAATCTTACTATTATTATGAATATAAATGCGAAACTTTGAATGGAATGGTTGTTTGTCATTCAATCACGCCAAAACGGCTGAACGGATTTAAATTAATTTTGGCACAGACATGGGATTTTAGTCTAAAATAGCAACATTTAGAACTTTTACTTGATTCTGAACTCTACGCAGACGAAGCCGCGGGCAGAAGCTAGTAATAAATTAATAATATCATCGTTTATAGATAATATCCAAGGTTATTTGTAGTATATGAGTTGTAATATAACATCTAGTTCCCGGTGTTGGTTGATGAATTGCACCACACCCTTCAAAGCACTCTATATGTCATCAAATATTCAATATCGGGACTTAACACCTCACAACAAGGCTTACATTCCATTGCCTACAAAACTATGTAAATCAGTAATTTCGGCTTATCCCGTCTCAGCCGTAGAAAGCACGATCGGAATGAGATATTACCATTGATTTAGTTATTCAATGGGAATTCTGTTTATTGAGCCGTTGTTCACACTGTGATGTGATTGCATAGAAGATGACTTGTCATTACACGTGACAAGTAATTTTCAAATGACATCTAAGCTGTCAAATGTGCGCCATCTTGAATTTTGGCCGTTTTGCTTTTGTTATTTGTCTTTGGTTTCAAATGTTTGAAATTAGACAAGTTTCTCCAATCCATGCAAGATTTGACGTTGTCTATCACGGACAATAATCCTCATAACTTTTTTTGGGCCTAAGAATTGGTGAACTGCATTGCACCTAATTGAAATGGGCGAAGATAGAATTTTATTTATGCAGACAGATATTTTGAGAATAGATAGAAGGCAATATGTAGTTAAGAAGGTAAGTGTACTTGCTAGCTTAAATGCTGAGCCATTCATCAGGATTCAGTCACAAAAGAGGTTTTATATAGATAAAAGAGCCCAGTATTGCAACCAGCAAGTATGCATACAACCAGATACTCAGTCGAAACATATAGCTATATCGAAAACTTACAATTGCAATCGACTTTTCTTAAACATCAAACGCAATAGAATTACATCATGCATCAACAAAGTCAGCAGATATACAGACATAAACGTTAACCAAATCGAGGTCAAAGGTGAGTTGTGAAAATACTTCAATTTCCACGCCAACTCCCTTTACGAGGTGATAAAATTTTACTCGAGATGCGTCTAAGAGTATTGCTAAAGTAACAGGTTGCTGTCTGCCGTTCAAAGCAAGCCATTTCCCTCGCTTCTCACGTCCCGACAGGCTATTCGTGAAAACGTCTTGGAACTTCATCCATCGCTCCTCTGATTTAAAGACGGTCTAACAAAGTAGAAACTAATGGAGCGGTGGATGTAATTCGTTGGCGTTGAACCAACGAACTGCCTGAGCGGAATAATAAGTGTTTTCTGAGTAGAAAACCGAGTCGAGATATGTTCGTTAATTGGTATTTCTTCAGCTTAAGTTGAATCGTTTTGATGTGGGTGTCACTGAGAAAAGCAATGTAGGGTAACTATGTTAAAACTTATATTTCATTGTTCCGATTTTTTTTGTCTGTTTTTGACACGAGAAAGTTTTCTCCCGATCTCCCTCTAACTTCCTCAAAGTTAAGCAAACATAACAAAACCAAAGAAGCCACTTCAGTTCGTTAATCCAGGCGCGAGTGTTTCCCAAAATTTATCGATTTTTGTAAGAATCAAAGAAAACAAGCTCGCACCCTCGTTGCTTCAGTAATGCAATAACGTCGGTACTCGGCGGATGTTTAAATTTATTTGCACCCCTCACTTCGCCCCCTATGGAAGCACCCGAAGCACCCCATTCGAGCCGTCTAGCTGACAATTATTAACTTTTCCTGATCGAAACTACGGGATGTCATTGGCTCTTGGCAGACGAGACGAAATTCATTTAACATCAGAAATCGAATTTGTTATGATCGATAGTGCTTGGTCCGTTGCAAGGTTAATAGACTATGCAAAGTTCTTTTTTGCTTACCAAAAACCTGAAAAGGGGTCATTGTAGGTACTCATTATTATGTACAACTTTTACAATGGCTCCAAACCTGAAATTGGTAAAAAAATAGCTGATCCAAACATTTACGTTAGCAAGTATAGGAAGACTTCTGTTAGCCATAAACGCAAACAAACGACAATTGAAAAGCTAAGTAATCTATGTTACATAACACGTCTCATAAGTAACTGGATAAAGAATTCAAGTGTCAAAAAGTCTACAAATGCAATGTATAATGTCTATTTAGGAGAGAAAGCTAAACAGTTGCTTCTCATCCCACGCAAGCATCAGGTAACAAATGGGTCATCTCGCTACTCACTGCTTTCGAGTTGTAGGCGATGATACCGTCAAAGATACCGGTAAACGTGATTAGAAGCTAATTAAAAAATATCTAAAATTATAATACTTAATTAATATAATTAGCCTTTTCAAAGAATTGTCCAAACGGTTGGTTGACGCTTCTCGTGACCCCACGGCTGACTTTTACCTTGACCAGAGCTTTTAGCATTGCTATCCAACGTGGCAATGCCGCCAGTCTTTTGGGCACATTTCCAGTTGACGGCGGGGGATGTGGAGAAATTTTTTGATGCAATGTTGATTTGGTTTATTTTTTTTAATTATTATTTTATATATTTAATTAAAATAATGATGTGTTTTATTTACTTAGAAATCTAAAGTATGTTTTCTTTTACCCACAGACGCAGATCAACTATGCACAAACCGCGGCTGCTGCGGCGCGGGCGCACGGACGCGGCTCACGCAGGCAGCACGCACGCAGCTCGGGTCCGCGCTGTGGAGCGAGCTCAGCAAGCTTGCTGACACGCTCAACAACAGAGCTATCAAGTTTGACGGTAAGTGGAGACCATCCAATAATAATTAGCCTTTGTACAACCGAGGAGAGTGGCGGTGATCACTTTTCAACCTTATTGGTATAGGCGTAAGAGTGAAATGTGTGTATGTTTTTTTTATATTATTGGATGGCAAGCAAGCCGACGTCCTACCTGATGTGGTTACCGCTGCTATAGACATCCGCAACACCAGAGGCCTTGCAAATGCGTTGCCATCCCAGAGACAAAATTGGAATGTCTTATGTGCCTGTAATTATACCGGCATACTCTTCAAACCGGAACACAGCAACGCTGCTTTGCGGCAGAAATAGGTATGGTGGGAGTACTATCCCGGACGTGCTCATTCACAAAGAGAAAGATCCACCGCAATTGTACATACCCTACATACCTATTACCTAATTATTATGCTATATAAAGTCGTCCCCCTGTCACTCACCTGTGCATACTCAGCTTGATGTCATTTTAATTGTCAAAAGCTCAATGTTCATTATTACATAAGTGCCGATTAATGTCGTCACAGCAATCAAAACAGTACATTATGGATGACGCCAGTAATGGACACACATTATGTAAAGAAATTATCGTAAATAGACTTAGAATACCGTTAGATAGGAAAGATAACGGGATGTTCGATTATAAGGAAAAACCTATTAGGGATTAAAAATCAAAAAACACAGTTCATTAGGTACTTGCCTAAGCAATTCGCTGCACACATTACTCTGAACCTAAAAGGGCAACAAATAAGGAAATAACCGAAGTAAAATAAAGTACAAATTTTAATTAAAATTCCACAAACACCTCGCATGGCAGACGAGTATAAAGGCTGGGTGACAATGAACGCTAAAACAGCAATGTACCTACTTATGGCTAAAGTGAACCGCAAAGCTAAGTATGAGTAAAATGCTGTTCTAAATAATTACTAGGTATGTGTTGTTGCACATTGTAAGCAACCTTTATTTATTTTTACCGTTGTCCCACACAAGACATTTTTCAGGTGCCGTCGGTGCGTTTACAAACATATAAACTCACATACACAAACAACCACAACTCAAATATTTGCATAACCTATGCAAATATTTGTGTTCCGTGGGGGAAATGCACCTAAGACTCGAAACGCAGCAGCCAGTTGGTTAGCCACTGCGCCGTGTTGTCAATACCTATGGCCATTTAACCATCATTATAAATCCAACAATGTCTCACACGTGGTTTCTGTCAGTATCCTAATTGTCTTGTAAAGTGTAACCCCTCGTATTTACTTGCAACTACTGCGCTTCGTGTACCCCAACCTTTATTGTCGCGTCCGGCGCCGGCGCAGTTGCATCAGAACGGGACTGCAGCCCGCTTGTCCAAACATGGCGGTGACACTTGAAAGTGGGCTCGCCACGAACAAAGTGCACGACGGAGTGCCGGACAAATGATGCCAGATACAACTTACAAACGAGGTAGTTGGTGAGAGGAGACAGATTCGACGTTTGTTTAATTTAAGATTGAGATTGTAATTCCAATTTTGAAAAGGGCCCTTTTGAGTTCGTTTTTCAAGAATCGAATGGAATTCCTTAATCGGAAAAAGTAGAATTTGGCAGTAGACCACTTAACAATTGACGATTGTGAGTTGTCAAAACCATGATTGTCCCACTTTTGTATGTATGTAACAGCAAGCCGTGAGTGACACCACTTATTTTCCAACTCAATTCACTAGCTATTTATTTATTATTAAGCAACAAAGTCTAAAATTTAACCGGGCGGGCTTTTAGACATAATAATAAAATGTTTTTAGAGAAATTATGCCTTGGAATTATTGGTTTAAATAGTGTCAAATACCCAATTAAACCTATTCGTCGTTTCTGCAAGTAGGGAACCGAAACATTAAAAAAGTATAAATAAAACATGGTGCCAACACTGGCATTGGTGCGTTGACATTTGTGTAAATGGGTTCACTGTCGAACAAAGGGTACACAGTGCTGGATAAATGGTCACCAATTAATCGGGCAACATGCTGGAATTGAAAGAATTTAATCAAGAAAGAAGCTGGCCAAAATCATTTCGAAACTGATTACATACTAAATGGATAAAATCTTAAATATAGACCAAAATTATCAAACAAATAAAGACGGCGAAGTGCAAATCGGCTATGCACAAAACACGCCAAAAAAACGTTTCTTGCATGGGGAGCTGGGGACCCCGTTAATTTTTTACTTTAATATATTTTTATTCATTGATCTTATAGCGGCAGTAGTAAAACCTGTAAAAAAAACGTAACGGAACCCGTAAAGAAAAAAATAATAGTATTAAAATAAAATAAGGGTAAAAAAAATAAGTTTCTACTAATTTCCTCAGAAGATCTTGTGACAGAGGGAGGGCTCTGCTCGAGCCCTTTGGGTACGGAACCATAAAAATGAATGAAAAGCATTGAAAAGTTTATTGATTTACAACAACTTTAGTAGTTAGCAAACTTGTAATTTAAAGTACAACCACAATGTAGTACAAGTACCTAAGTACGAGCTAACAAAAGGGCTTTTAACAAAGTGGATTGCAAACCCACGCTGTTTGAAGAAAGTTTTCTTTTGGCTTCAATTTAATCATGTTTTAAAATTCGAACGTTCTCGAAGTACTACCAACTGAAGAACATTGAACTTAATAAAAATGACAACTTTGAACCAACTTTCAGTTATTTACTACGTTCTGTGTTTGAAAAGTATAAGCGTTGAACAGTTAGGTCCGTTTGTTTTATGTACAAAATATCAAAATTACTAATCGTGCATCGTAATTTCGACAGAACATTCGATAAAAAGATGTCGATATGAGAAAATATCATTTAATTTGCATGTCTATCCGACAAACCAATCACATTCGGATTACCATTAACGTTATACGCCAATCTGCTTGGCCTATACATTTCCCAACGCTTCAGAATATTTCACAAATTGAAAGTACACAGAATGTGCAAAACAAATAAGGTTCGGCTTACTCCCGGATAGCCAGCAGGTGAACACCAAACACCAGCCGTCCTGTTTAGGATACAGGTTTATATTAGAAGTGTTTTTATTAAGGGATGCGCCAGAATAGCCCGCGAAATTTAAAATGTCTATAGTTTTTTTTGCAATCAGCATTAGATTGTATGCTAATAAAAAATAATCGCGACTGTAACTAACACGTATTTAAATAATTATAATCATTACAATCGTCATTTTAAACTTACTTACGTCAATTATTGGTGACAAACGTCATGTTTTCATTAAATAAGCACTAGCACTGACTTGGAAAGTTATGTTGACGATTTTAATGATTACACTTGTGTGAATACATATATGTTAGTGTTGCGTCAATTTTTTTTTTTAATCATGCCACCCTATTCTGAATTACAAATTGAAAAATGCGTTAGCAAATTTTAATTTCGAACTACCCTAGCGCTTTCACCTTAACGTAAGTAGATAGGTATGTCCAATGTTCAAAGACAATAAAATGAATCTAACATGACCAAGTTCTACTGTTTACATGCTCGGCACGATGAAAACGTCGACTATACATTTGTCCATCACACAGTGAGTCCAACAAAGTACATTCGTAATTATGGTGTCCGGTCGGCGACCAGCAACCGGCCAGATCAATATTGACGCAGCCACTTTCCAACATTCATTCAAGCGACTTGTGTTTCAATCACACGAGAAACTGTTGATTATTGATAATTTGTACATAACATGAACAGCGCTTTTAAATTAGTCATAAATATAAAAGAATGTCGTTTGACGCAGACTTTGAAGATCGAGTCACGACTTTACACTGTTTGTATGTATAATTGAATACTTAAACGAGTGAATTGAGATGTTTATTTGATTTCGGAGGTTTTATGTTAAAATATCTGAAGAATATGCCGCCGGGTATTAAAAAGAAGTTTAGCTACTCTTGTGATTACAGTTTTTTTTATTAACTAGCTTTAAATTACTAGCTTTTATCCGTAACTTTGTCCGTGTGGTTTTTTTACACACGTTAAGGTACGTCTTTGGTTATTGCTCCGCTCTAATAAGTCATACCATGTTATAAAGCCTATACTATTCCTCATACTGCCTCGGTAGCCTAGTGGTCGTAAGTGCGACTGCTACGCTAGAGGTTTTGGGTTCGATTCCTAGGTCGAGCAAAAAGTGTTATTGGGTTTTTCTATGAAATTCTCAGTAGCAACTCGGAGTTAGGATTTGTGCCCGGTTAATGGCAATAGGTTCGCCCACTATAACATGGGACCTAAACATACCGGTGAACTGTGGGTGTACATTGCTACACCTCTGCCTAACCCTTCGGGGAATACATGCGTGATGGTGTGTGTCTGTATTCTTCATGAATCTGGCTATCATATACAAATAATAAGGTAGTTCAAGAGATAGGCGCCTTTAGCAAACAAATAAAAAAACCTCTTCAGCTTTATTTATTAAGAACTAGAGACCCGCCCGCGATTTTCGTCTTATTTCACCCGCGTTAAGTGACGTCTTTGGTTTTTGCTCCGGTCTTGTAGATCTTAGCGTGATGTTATATAGTCTATGACACTCACAAATAACGTGGCTTTCTATGGGTAAAAGAATTTTCTAAATCGGTACAGTAGATCCAGAGATTACCCATACAATCTCACAAACTCACAAACTTAAGCTCTTAATAATATTAGTATAGATATATTTCGTGTCCCACTACTAAGCAAATTCTCCCCTTTCGCCTTTTAAAATACAGAGTTATTAGAGCAAAAGAATCCAGAATAACGCGGTCTTTGTCAAGAAAAATCCTTTTTCCGTTTCAGGTGAGAAAGGCCTGTTTGTATCTCTGCTCACAGTGTGAAAATGCTTTCACCAGACTGACCTTATTCCCCGAGGTTATTTCTAAAGCCGTGTGCGGGCCGATAAGCGGCTTACACAATCTATTTTCCTTTTATTTTCGATCAGTGTGGAAGACGGACTTTACGTGGAGCTTACGTTAGCGCGCTATTGCAATAAAGAAAGAATACTAAATATTCAGCCTTGTCAATCCAAGAAGTACTTACGCTTAATAAACTGGGCTGAATGTCGAAATACGTTCACTATTCTAAATTCAAAAATAAACTAATCTTTTGAGCGTCTGCCCGCCAAAATTACATGTAAGAAAAAGTTTATAATAACATAATTTAAATGCTTTTGTGAGAACAAAAGATGTTATAAGCTTCGGTCAGACCGCTGTACTTGACTGTTATCGTAATAGCAAATGGCAAGACTAAACATTGCCCCTACAATGAGTAATAAGTCGACAATCGAAGAGTCGGGACGCAGATGAATCACTTCGAGCTTGTAGTTATTACCATAGGAACACGAATGTTTAACGATTTGCTAAAGAATTCTCTTTCAAACTTCCGTTTCCTTCGGCTTTATTATTCAAATATTTCGAACGGCGTTATTATTAAGGCGCAACGCGTAATGTAACATTGATTTTGAGCATTACCTTACAATACTCCCTCACAATGACTGACGATCATTTGTCTCATTCTTCTCCGTCACTAAAGCCATGTTTGTTCTCAATTGTGACATTACAAGCGAATGTTTTTCATGAGGGAACGCCGTTAGGTCTAAAATGAACACAGCAATGGAAGGGTCTGGCCTCACGTAGTAATGTGCTCGTGACTTTACATTCGAATAGACCGTCACGAAATATTATCAAATGATATAAATGTTATAATATTTATCGGCAGTTCACTGATCAAGAAGTTTTTTCCCATTTGGTGCTCTTCAGCTACTCCACCGCAGTCCAGTGTCTTGTTATACTAACTGAATGTTTCCAAAAGACAGTTCGAACAAAGAAAGAAGAAACCGAAAAGAGTATCAATCCAATAAGGAGTCAGTCTAGCTTACAAACATTTCGACCTTAGAGATCTTTCGACATAGGTCTCGGAAATATTTTTCCAAATTTGATCCCTCGGGCTTAAATATTAGGATCGTTAATGCTTTGAATTGTTTTATGAATATGGATCTGGATTTGGCCCTGATTTTGGCTTGAATAGGTCGCTCCGACATCAAGCTCGGCTACGTCCTTCGATTCTCTTGCCTGTCTAAATAGTATTGGAGTTTCTGCAGAGAAGCTCCTTTAAGACAACAAGCATGGCACTTCTTGTCTTGTCATCGCTAATTCTGTTGTAGTTATACTTATTATAAAGTACCTACCTGTTACTTTTATAATTTTAATTTTAGTCTACAGTTTTGTTTGTTCCACTTGAACATGTTTGTGAAATGTAGATTATCAACCTGTTTGCTATGTAACAACATGTACTCCGTGCTAGTAAATGAGCGTAACTCATTAACGAGTTTAGATATCTTATATATCTATATAAATAAAAATTATTGGCTAAATGTGTTGCTAAGCGCAGTACTCCAAAACTGACTGGACCAATTTGGTTGACTCTATTTCTGGTGTGTTTATAATTTCCCGGATAAGGTTTGAAAGAAAATTTTCGGAAGATCCATCGAAATTGTCGGAAAATCGCACCCGTGCGAATCTTTAGTCGGATCTGTCGAAATTAAATCTATGTATGTGTTTTCTAAGAATTAATAAAGATTTTTTAATCATAACTCCCAAAGAAACTAATAGTAGGGGTTCAAAAGTGTGAGTAAGTATTTTCTCGCGATAACCCGCACTGTTCGGTTCTATTTATACCGCACCCGGCGTCTGTCGAAGCTCTTAACCGAACGATGATAGAACAAAGTGTTCTTACGAAACATACACTGAATAATTGCATGTATACATGATATATTAGACGTGGGAGAATGGAATCTGGATCATGATTTTGCAGGAAATTTGGGAAGCCGGAAAAACGGGGTGACGAGACTGCCACTGACTCACACAGTTTTCCCCGATTGAGGATAAGATTTTTGTTTTTACAATTGTTAGACGCTAGGCGAAATTATGTTTTTTCTTACTCCTCCGCTAATCTTCTGATTAATTTCGTTGCGGGATCCAAGACAGTTGAATCGTTTATATGGGACTCGTCGAGCTTCAATGCCTCGGCGCTTCTTACGGTCTCCACTGTTGATTCTGGCTTTTGGGAGTGGCGGTGGTCGGGAATAGTGTGGCGGGCAGACCGTAAGCGAATTAGTTGTGGGATAATATAACATTTCTATCAATCGAATAAAGTGGCCTCTTTTATATGAATAAAGTGTCTTGACCACCGCAGAAGGGTTCAATAAATCCGCTAATGAGTGGATTTTCGTGTAAAAATAGACGCTCTATGTTGTTTCCTGTACAACTCGTTTTCAGGTGTAACTATGCACATTAAGATAAAATTTTATTTGCATTTTACATAGAAATCTAGGAAAACTACTGCTTAGTTGTTAATGATTTGATTGGTAGTATGTATTCTTTTATCGATATTTTAAGTAGGTAGTATTGTGACGGTCTCAGTCTAACCCGCGGATTCTCTAATGAAAAGTACGATAAAAAAATGTGTCAAAAGTTCAAGTGCGTGTATGTTTTGTGATTGGTACTAGATAAATTAGTTAACCAGTACAGCAGCATGCGCGACAGTATGTGACATTAGTAAAAAAAAAAATTCTCAGGTCAACCTGGATAAAAATCTCAAATTTGTCCTAATGTCCGTGGTTTTTGGAATTTTTCTCCGATGTTGGCAATTTATTTTTTTATTTATTAAAACTTTTTGCACATAATGTAAATAATACACTGTACAAAGGCGGACTTAATGCCTTAGGCATGTTCTACCAGTCAACCTTAGGGTGATGCAGAGACAAAACATAGTAGGTGCAAGGAACAGTAAGATTCCAGGAATAAAATATAATAAATACATACATACAAACAAAATATACAGAGCAAAAAATGTATGGGATCGAGGTAATCAAATTGAATCCCTACAGTATCTAAGTAAGTACAACCTTCTACCGTCGTACTTCTCTTAAACACCCAATAACATAACACACTACTAACATTTCATCAATTAAGTTTCACAGTTTGTCCATATCATACCCTAGGAATCCATACATCATCCATCAGGGGTGGGTATAATATCGATCTTCGTATAAATAGTAACACGATAATGGCATAGCCATAATTGTAGGTAATTTATGCCGCGAACGACGGAGGTGACTGTCAAAATGAACGATGGTGCCACCTGTCTCCTTTCACACAAAGATACTGTAGATTCTATTGTCTGTTTTATGTAAAATATGAAGCTATAACTAACACTTTTGACTATAATCAAAGTTACTATTATTATACCAGCCTATTATTGTCCTACTGCAGAGCAATGGCCTATTCTCATACAGAGAAGCTTCGAGCATTGATCACCATCACCATGCTTGCTTTTTTTTTTTTTTTTGGTGGGTGGGAAATCATCAAATAACTTCTCCCGCCCTGGGCGGAACGGGAGGGAGTGTCAGACTTTTACTGACTAAAACCCACCCATGTTCCTTCTTGTGCCCTTTGCCTTCCGGGGGCGCGGTATCTCTTGCGAACAACCCGCAGCCCCGGCAGGCATCGGCCCTCAGTGGCCCCTTCCTTTTGCTGACATCTCTTTGAGGCGCGCGTGGAACACGAACGCGCCGTCGACACGGCCTGTCGTTATGCAACGTAAGGACGGTGAGCTACCCATTGCTCACCGTCCACAGGCCCGACCATGCTTGCTTAAGGCGAATCGGTGATTTCAGACTTGTATTCAAATTTTTAGTCCGGGTTTCCTCATCATGTTTTTTCTTTACCGTAGCTTAGGTTCCGAGTTATTTTCACTAGCTTCTTTCTACACGCGCCTTCATTCGTATGAAAATCTAGCAGATCCTACGTATAGCGGTCGCCACGAGTTGATTCCATTGCAGCGTCGGCGCCTCAAAAAACCCCGAAGGGAACCCAAAAACCCAAAAATTTACTTGACATGTGTGCTCACGACTCGTGGCGACTAATTTACCTATGACACTTGGTAATAGTTTAGCTTTCCATCATCTCTTTATAATACTAGTACTAAAAACGATAAACAGGTTAATTTACAAGTTGAACACACATACCATCACGCCTGTATTCCCCGAAGGGTTAGGCAGAGGTGTACCAATGTACACCCACAGTTCGCCGGTATGTTTAGGTCCCATGTAATAGGGGGCGAACCTATTGCCACTAACCGGGCACAAATCCTAACTCCGAGCCGCTACTGAGAATTTCATAAAAAAACCCAATAACACGTTTTGCTCGACCTGGGAATCGAATCCAAGATTTCTAGCGTAGCAGTCGTGCTACTAATAATCGTCTAATAGTCGTCGGTAATTTACAGGTACCTGTAACTTATTTAATCAACAGTTTATTTAAGACACAATTTAATTAGCAAGCATTTATCTACCTTAGAGAACAAAGGAACAGAATACCTAGAACGAAACTAGGATATTCTGCAGATGCCACCCTACATTTAATAATATAACGTCGTATACAAACTAGAGCGGTACTAGGAACTAGAATATAACAAGAATGATGAAAGTTCATTCACATTTATCGACTTTACGACAATAGCGGGCGCACCAGTTGTTTGGAAAACGTGCTCCTGCATAAATACTCTTTGGTATAATGTACACAGTTTCATCTAAATGAATACAGAGTGTTTGTGTTCGAATTTTAATTGAGGGAGTAATGAGGTTTTAGTATTGATCGGAAAATTAGAAAACATTAATTAGTTATTAGCGAAGTTAAAATGGCTTAATGAGGTTCCGGATCGTAAATGTTAATTTAGAATGTTACGAAACAAAGACCAACCCCCAGTTTCTCGAACGAAAAATGTTTTAACAAATTGTCATGCGTCACACATCAACATATTAATGCGCGCTACATCTTTATATCCTTTATTCTTTTGAAGACCTTTAAAAAATTTGCTTCAGAATACTTTCGATAAATCACTTACGATACGATAGTGTTCAAAAAGATCATTTGGTAGTTCAAATAATCTCCAAAAACATTTGGTAGTAGTATTAGTACCTAGTAGTAAATGGTCCTAGTAGTGATGACTGCCTCGTTAGCCTAGTGGTCCTAAGCGCGACTGCTACGCTAGAGGTCTGGGGTTCGATTCCCAGGTCGAGCAAAAAGTGTTATTAGGTTTTTCTATGAAATTCTCTGTAGCAGCTCGGAGTTAGGATTTGCGCCCGGCTAATGGAAATAGGTTCGCCCCTATTACATGGGACCTAAACATACCGACGAACTGGGGGTGTACATAGATACACTTCTGCCTAACCCTTCGGGAAATACAGGCGTGATGGTATGTTATATAGTAAATGATCTAAGTTCAATTCTATTAACTTTTAGGAACCATTTCAGTCTATTCTTGGTCTGAATCCGCCAAAAATGCATTAATTGTCAAAGTCTGAACTTTTTAAAATAATAGAATGACCTTTTGTTTTTGAACAAGAAATATTTATTACGTTAGGTACTTAATTTCCCCAGAAATTGTGGCAAATTCGTACAAAGGTAAATAAAATAACGTGTTCCATGCTAATTTCAACTAACTCCGCAACATACCTCGGACATTCCCTTCAAACAAGCTAACCTACTGACCCCATTTCTCCACTTTTATTCCAGCATAATGAACTACAAACATCAAAGGCGACGCTGAGTGTCGTAAACTGTCGTTACTTGTTAGACGGACGGCCATAACCTTGTCATGACATGAGTGGAGATTAACAACGCCTCGTAGGTGTCAACTAACTGCTCGATATACTGTTCGTAGTGTCATCTTACTGACGATAGTGGGGGCGTGGTGTAGTTAGGGTAGCGGTCGAATATTGGAATCGGTAGTTGCTAAGGTGCTCGATAACCTACATCGTTATTTTCGTGTATAGTACGCTTTGAGTAAAGCCTAACTGTAATATCCATCTTGTAGTATTAAATATTAACACTACGAAGGACACTGAACGCCCATAGGCATCATAACAATAAAACTTCTATTGTGTCTCGTTTAGTGTCCAAACTTATAAAGATAAAAAATGTATTTTAGTTTGTAATGAATAAACTCAAAAACTACTTAACGGATATGAAAAAATCTTTTACCTTTGGAAATTTACTTTATCAGAAACTAACATAGGTTAATTGTATTAAAAAAAAAATGTGTTCCGTAATGAAAATCCACGTGGGCGAAATTAGGAAAAAAACTGTGTTCCTAAAACAATCCGGGTACGAAGTCGCGCTAGTTTGAAATACATTTAAAAAGCTTTATGTATTACAGAATCTGATATTTTATTTTTAGTTCCCTCTTTGCATAAACATAGATATTCCATCTTGTAATTCGATCCTAGGGTGATAGGTTAAGGGTAAAATATAAAAATATGTACTCTGATATGGGACTTGAATTTCAAAGGGTGAGTAATGGCTTGTGTGCAGCAAGACGCCTTTGCAATTCAATGGAGAATTAACTCCTGTGGTTAAAACATTACCTATATCTAAGCAAAGCTTGAGTCTTATATGTTACTAACTTCTGCCCCCGACTTTGTCTGCGTCGATATTTTCACCCATATTAAGTAACATCTTTGGTTACTGCTCTGCTCCCGTGTGTCGTAGCGTGATGTTATATAACTTATGACACTCACAAATAACGTGGCTTTCTATGGGTCAAATAATTTTCAAAATCGGGTTAGTAGATCCAGATATAACCCCCTACAACCTCACAAAGTTTACCTCTTAGTGATTTTAGTATAGATTATCAGGTCAAGCAGTTATTCTGCTGTCATTATGATAGTAGCAATAAAGCTATAAATTACTATTGTCGTCACCTTTCTCCTCCTATCTTTCGAGAAAATAAACACGGAACCCTTCGAGGTTAAACCATAATCTTCAACGTATGTCGTATTTCAAGTCACGAGACGTCAGGCCTACAGTGTCAAGCAGCTGGATGCGCCGGCGCACGTGCGCGTAAGACCGCACAGAACTGATTTAACTGCACCACTTTATAAGTAAAGTCAGAAGAACTACTACAATTTATTTTTAAAACTATGCAACATGTAAGGAGGTTAAGATTTTGATCTTGTTGATGCCAAAATAAGAAAGAATAAAACTACTTTCAAAGGATATTTTAATTAAAGGTAAAATGTATAATTTTGTAATCTGTCAAGAACATAAGTGCTTTCTGCCAATTCAGAAGCGGTCCTGTAGTTCGAAACTGTTCATACTCACCTGGGGGGATGCAAACGATTTTATTTATACCCTGTATTCGAATTCATGATTAATTTTTTAGGGTTCATAAATAATTAAGATAGTTTGTCTTTTTGCAACATTGGCGAAAATGAAGTTGTCAATATTTTGACAGCTGTCATATCGTTATATAGAGCGGGAAAAGTACAGTCAACAAAGCTATTTGGTATGCAGGCAAAATTATTTGCCTCTTTACTACACTGCCAATATTCATTTTTATTGAATGCGTAATAAGTTTTTAACGTTATGACACACCTAAAAAAATGATGTAAAAGAATTGTCTGCTCAGCACACTCACAACATTGTTTAAAAGTTGCATTGCAAGTAAGCTGCCAGTTTACGAAATAGCTTTGTTGACTGTACTTATGAAAAAGTTGTAAAATGTAGTTTATGGTGTTAATGGTGGATGCCAAATTAATGTAAACAGGCACAGCATGTTTTTAACGAAATGTTACTGGTTTGTCTTTTTAATTCTGTTGTACTTCTGTTTTTTTTGTTCGATGTTTGAACTGCATACACACATGCGGTGTGCCCTCGACTCGCGTTGCACTAGCGTCTGGTTTATGCATTTTACGATGTCTTATGATCGGGATATGTTTACTCAGAGGAGAGGATGCAAAAACCGCGCGGTTTTTGCCTCTGCACGGATCTTTAGCTCCGTTAATAGCTTAATAGCTCTACGGATGTTGTGCGCTTTTTGTACAATTCGGTTTCGATACGATTTATTGCGGAAATTCCGTGTTTTAAGAATTACATAACATAGCATCACGCCTGTATTCCCTGTAGGGTTAGGCAGAGATGTACCAATGTACACCCACAGTTCGCCGGTATGTTTAGGTCCTATGTATTAGGGGGCGAGCCTATAGCCATTAAACGGGCACAGATCCTAACTCCGAGCAGCTACAAAGAATTTCATAGAAAAACCCAATAACACTTTTTGCTCAAAAGTCAAAACATTTATTTCAATGAGAACATTTACAGGCACTTTTGAATTGTCAAGAAGTTACTTTTACAAAAAGTTGAAGCTAGTTGCTCGACCTGGGAATCGAACTCAAGACCTCTAGCGTAGTAGTCGCGGTTAGGACCACTAGGCCAACGAGGCAGTTAAGAATTAAAATAGCATAAATACATAACTGTCTGTTATATTTCATGTATTTATTGTTCTGTGTCCACGATAAAGAACATTTAATCAACAAAATAATAAATCCATCTATATGAAAATGTTCATGTACAAAGTGATTAATTTTAAACCGGAAAATTAACGGTCCGCCATTTTGGGGTCCCAGCAATTAATATTAAAAGGGACTACAATAATAATTAATCACATTTTTATTAACTTCAACAACGCGACGGGAAACCTGATTCGATTAATAAATTCAACGCGCTCCGTGAAAAAAATGGCACGGAAAAAAATACGCCAAGTTGTGTTGTGTTAAAATCGTTCACATGTTTGTAACTCGGTAATCGATTCGCTATTCGATCCATTGTATTTGTTGTTATTCGTCAAACACTTCGTGAATATTTCCTATTTCCTGAATGGCGATTGCTACCGTTTACAATGTTGGAACTTTTTTGGCTCTGAGAAAGGAACGTTGCGCTTTCCCTACTGCGTGTGTACTTGGGCCATGCGGTTATAGGCGTTGACGATGAGCATAGAATCAGTTATTCGGCATACTAAACAGTTGTATTCAGCCAGATAATAATTGAAACATAAAACTTTTTTGTGTGTTGACTTATTTTTTTCACTTCATCTCTTTAGGCGTCTGATTTTTTCCTTTAAGGCTTGAAAAGTTGAACTATCTGTCTATTTTATCTAGGTACATACCATGTACTTACCTATAAAGCGACCAGTAGTGCAATGTTTTGATTAGGCCTAAACCAGAAAACTACTACCTAACTGCCTCGTTGGCCTAGTGGCCCTAAGCGCGACTGCTACGTTAGAGGTCTTGGGTTCGATTCCCAGGTCGAGCAGAAAGTGTTATTGGGTTTTTCTATGAAATTCTCAGTAGCAGCTCGGAGTTAGGATTTGTGCCCGGTTACTGGCAATAGGCTCGCCCCCTATTACATGGGACCTAAAACATACCGGCGAACAGTGGGTGTACATTGGTACACCTCTGCCTAACCCTTCGAGGAATACAGGCGTGATGGTATGTAATTCATAAATGAAAAGTGTTGGATTTTATTGCTGTTCTGTTGAGCTAACACTTATTAACTCTCCAACATTCTTAATATTATGATTGGCTATTAACCTTTTTTGTTGAAATCTAAAAATAAGTGGCGCCGAAAAAGCCAGCAAATCCAGTATTCGATATTCAAATGATACAAGTTCAAAATAGGTCAAAGTTGAAACGGATGGAAAAAGATTGCTCAACCAAATCAGAACTCTTAACACGTCATTTTAAATCAACGTTTTATTCATGTAGCACTTTACAAATATACAATTTATTAACGTTTTCAGCGAGCTGTATAGATATTTACTTTTTGCCCGTGATGCTTTTTGCACGCGACAAAAATACTTCGGCCATGAGAAAAAAAAGTGAAGAGTCAATGAACTTGATGTCGTGTTGAATCTATAGCACACATTGCTAGTTATTAAAATATTGTAAATAGTAATTAAAACTCATTGTTTGTGCAATTATAACACGTACTAAGTAATATATATGTATTAATTCTTTTTACAAGATACGTTTTGCTAATTCATTAGGCCATGCATGATAATTGATAAAAAAGATCGTTGTCATGTCAAGTTTTTCTCGATTTATGCAGTTATAACACACATACACATTAACATACCATCACGCCTGTATTCCCCAAAGGGTTAGGCAGAGGTGTACCAATGTACACCCACAGTTCGCCGGTATGTTTAGGTCCCATGTAATAGGGGGCGAGCCTATTGCCATTAACTGGGCACAAATCCTAACTCCGAGCTGCTACTGAGAATTTCATAGAAAAACCCAGTAACAATTTTTGCTCGACCTGGGAATCGAACCCAAGACCTCTAGCGTAGCAGTAGCGGTTAGGATCACTAGGCCAACGAGGCAGTATATGCAGTGATAATCGAATTAAAATCGAATAACACAACTAATAATGTAATGGTACATTTTCGTGACAGTTTTTGTTTGTCTTTGAGTCTATGCGGAAAATTTTATGATATGTATGATATATGTTATCAGCGGAAATTTGTTATTAGCCATCTTCTACATAATGTATTGCTTTCTTAAATGTTTTTACTTTTAATTAAAAAAAAAACTTACAGCTCGTTTCAATCGATTTTTTTTTTTTAAATAATCGATTAGTTTTGTGTATTTAGATCTGCTTGACATTATTCTCGCTGTCGTGCTAATGTTTTTTAAGTATCAGTGTTTAACAGGAAAATTCAAATAATCTTTCGATTCAACTCTAAATATACCCAACCAGTTCTTTTTCTTAAAATTCAATTATTAAACAAAGTGGTTCTAGAAACCAGCCAGTCTTTATAGCTAGAAAATTGTTGAAAGGTACCTAATGCTATCACTAGAATTAGCTTCAACTTTAAACTGTAACTTCATGACAATTCAAAAGTGCCTGTAAATAGTCTAATTGAAATAAATACTGTGACTTTTGCCTTTGAGAACCCATTGGTCAGTTCCCGCGACCAATCAGGCGACTTTAAAGCCAATCTCTAAGAAATTAAGCTGGATTTTTCAAGAACCGTTTCTTGAATAATTCCCTGAAGTGCGGCCGAATGATTTGGGTTCTGAGAAGGCAGCTTGTAAACAAAGCTTGGTAACAGTGTCATTGCCAGAAATAGTTTACTATTCAACACATTGTCGTGGACTACGGATGTTTCATATCTCTTCTTTAATAAAATATTTTGATAGTGCAGTTGTACATTGGTTTTACTATGATAGTAGGTCGTAGAAATCATTAAATTGTAAGGCATTTACTTACAATGCCTTCTTTCTTAATCAGTCCTTTGATTGATATAGAAAACCGGCCACCATTTAGGCTTCAGCGTCGCAATTACCACCACCAATGTTTTCATTGCTCTTCATCCACATTTAACCGAATAGAACACTTTTTAAAGTACGTAAAACAAATGACAAATAAGAACTAGAGTTACAAGGGTTTTTTTTTTACCGATGGGAAATCATCAAATGTCTTCCCCCGCCCTGGGCGGGGCAGGAGGCAGTGTCAGACTTTACTGACTAAAACCCATCCATGTTCGTTCTTGTGCCCTTTTACCGGGGGCGCGGTATCTCTTACGAAAAGCCCGCAGCCCCGGCAGGCACCGGCCCTAAGTGGCCCCTTCAAAATTGCTGACATCTCTTGAGACGCGCGTGAAACACGAGCGCGCCGTCGACACGGCCTGTCGTTATGCAACGTAAGGACGGTGAGCTACCCATTGCTCACCGTCCACAGGGGCGTCTACGGTGGCCGGAAGTAGTCTCGCGGCCCCCGACGCCCGAAGCGTCTACCGCGGCGACTGGGACGGGAGACTGCCTCAGAGTTACAAGGGTGGTTACGGAATTTGTTTGAAAGAGTCACCGTGGCCCTGGAACGCAAAGGGCATTAGGAGGAACACGGATGGGTTTTGGTCGATAAGAGTCTGGTACTCCTTTCCGTTCTGCCCAGGGCGGAAAAAGTCATTTGATTAAAAAAGAAACTTACCAAGTGCGCTCTCGCTCAACTGATCGTCAGTATGTAATACCGTAAATGCAATTTATAATCTAATTTTGAGCTTTTCCATTAATATATCACCATTAGTCGATTTAACCCCATATTCTGACTGGTAAAGTGTCGTCTAGGAAAATTGTTTTGGCTAATGTCTAGTGTCATTCACCCCTTTGATGTAGACACAAAGATTCGATCTATCGTATTTAGTTTTTCTTAAGCTAAAAATGACGCATTATAATTGTATCAAAATCTATCCTAATAGTACACAGTTTGTGTTTTTGTACGTATGCGCTTATCTCAGGAACTACTGGTCTGATTTTGGAAATGCTTTCCGTAAAAAGAAGCTTCGTTATCCCTGAGTACTGTTGGCTATATTTTATCATGATCGATTTAAACCCCAGTGTTGCACTTATACCTTTGTTTTTTATTCAACATCCGCTATTGGAATTTTAAATTTCAATAAGCACTATATTATTAGAAGTCCGTGACTCACTCAATAAAGTCGTGTAAACGTATCTTTATAATAATGGTGTTACGGGCGGCCACCATTACGAACATCGGAACATCTGCTATTAATATTTAATGCACGTTTATACGCTACTATACATATTAACTAACAATACCCCGCGGTTCCACTCAAGTAAAGTTACGTCTTTGATTACTGCTTCACTCCCGTGAGTCGTAGCGTGATGTTAGTAAAACCTTCCTCGATAAAAGAGCTACTTCCTACTATCCTACTAATGTTATAAATGCGAATGTTCCAGAGGATGGATAGATGTTTGTTACTCGTTTACGCTTAAACGGCTGAACGGATCTGGATGAAATTTGGCACTGAGATAGATTGTAGTGTGGAATAACACAAAGGATACTTTTTATCCGGGAAAAATGTACGGGTTCCGTTACGGGATAATATATCAAATTTGACGCGGACGCAGTCGCGGGCAGAAGTTAGTAAAGCATAACGCAGTGATTTATGCACATTGGACCAGCAGTTTGAACGAACAAACTCTTCAGCTTTATAATATTACTATTTTCTTTTTATAATTCTAAAAGATATTCTGACTGGTAAAGAGTCGTCTTGGAACATTGTTTTGGCTAATGTCTAGTGTCATTCACCCCTTTGATGTAGACACAAAGATTCGATCTATCGTATTTAGTTTTTCTTAAGCTAAAAATGACGCATTATGATTGTATCAAAATCTATACTATAGTATACAATTTGTAGAGTTTGTTTGTATTTTTGTACGTATGCGCTTATCTCTGGAACTACTGGTCTGATTTTGAAAATTCTTTCCGTAAAAAGAAGCTTGGTTGTCCCTGATTCCTATTGGCTATCTTATCATGAAATTTGGGACCTGTAAGAAAATTTATGCGATTCCAGTCGCGGGCATTCTAGAAAAAGTAGCCTCTGTGAAATAAAATCAATGTTCTTCAAATTCATAATTCTTTTGTTTTCTGTTCCAGAGTTCTTCAGGAGGCTACTAAAGCAGTCTCGCGAGGAGTTCCACATGATGTTCAAGAGAACATACGGCATGATCTACGAGCAGCACTCCTATGTGTTCGAACAACTGTTTGAACAACTAGAAAGGTATGACATCTATGAATCTTTATCGTACTTCTGAATTACCATATAGTCCTATGAAAACGGGATTAAAATTATCTTATGAGTTAAGCTAAATCAAAATGAATCAATAAATGTGCTAATTCCGTTCAGCCGCTTAAGCGTGAAAGACTAACGAACAACCATCCATCCATCAGGCCATCCATCCATCTTCACAAGCTTTCTCGTTTATAATAGTAGTTGGATGTAGGATATATATTAGATTGTTTTTGTCTTCTGTAACTTCTGAGGCTTCTGGCCTTTAATTTTTGAATAGTAAGTATCAAAATGAAGTTACCCGCATTTTGGTAATGTATCTGAGTACAGCTCTGAAACCTCTTCATTGATTTTGATGCAGTTTTCACCATCATTCCGATTCTCCGAGAAAGACACAGGTTAATAATATTGGCTAATGTAACCGGAGCTGGTCACTAGTGTATTAATATACAATGTACACCGCACCCTTTACGATTATGACATCACCAATCATGAGCATTAAAGTGTAAACAAGATTCTGACATCAGCAGATGCGACCACGGTCATCCCGCCCAACCGTAGAATCTTGAATGAAAATTCAAGATGTAACATAATTTATAATTCATGCGTTGTCATACCATTACTTGATAGGTAGGCACGCCTCGGATACACGACAAGAGAACAGCAAGATATATTGTTTGTGCTATTTCTCTCATAATAAATTCAACTGAAACCGTTCTCATATTTTGTCCCGCATACTGTAAACATTAAGCAAATGAATTCCACGAGAGCAAAGCCGCAGTGCAGTTATTCTGAAATTACGTTTCTTGGTAACACAAATTATTCTGATTGGTCAAGGTACTAAAGATTACATGGGCGACAGCCAATAACGGTTCAGAAAGTTATTCTCGCTGAGTTCACGATATGAGTAAATCCCTTCTTGATGAAAGTTATGTCCCAAAATACGATGAGAGAAAAAAATGGGTGGATCACCCGAAGTATTAGATTTCTCAATCTCAGGATTACGATGTTGAAGTTCAAAGAAATTTATGCAAATCCCAAACGGAACGTCTGGCGGATCCGAGCGTGATCTTTGCCTTTATGTTATTAAAAAAGAAAATGTATCAGCAGCGGTTTATCGCGGGTAACTTTCGGTAATAAGCTGAAGCTGGCTTGTTTGTGGGTCCTCCACATATTTTTTGTTCATGACGAAAATGTTAAATCTTCCTTGTTAGTATCATCTACTTCATTCTTCGCACTCCCAAGTTCATTCACATCAGTATGTTTCCGTTTTATAAATTTCGAATCTGGTGAAGCGTTTTCTTTGATGAATTTACGTTATCAATGCGTTGTTAATTAGTACCTTCTGTTCTATCCATTTGTTCCGTAGCTCTTCTTTAACACTAGCAGTTTCTTCCATCTGGAATTCCAACATACACCTAAGTACCGGACTTTTACTAAGTCTATCTTTCTCCCCAGGTACTACACGCGTGGCGACACCAACTTCGACGTGATGATGGACGGGTTCTTCAGCATACTGTACAACAAGATGTTCACCGTACTCAACTCGCAGTACGAGTTTGACGAGAAGTGAGTATTAATCATTTATTTCTTCTACTAAGCGTGATTATTATAGAAGTACTAGTTTCGACCCGCAGCTTCTACTGCGTCAAACCGGGAACCGTACATTTTTCCGGGATAAAAAGTAGCTTATGTGCTATGTATTCCAGACTATGATCTGTCTCTGTGCTAAATTTCATCTAGATCTGTTCAGCCATCCATCCATCCATCCATCCATCCATCAAATCTTTATAATAGTAAAGAGTTGCTACAACAGGATCTTTTACCCATTTGAAATTGGACTCCCGTCATCGGATTTTGGGTTGGATATGAAGGTTAACTGCCTCGTTAGCCTAGTCGTCCTAAGCGTGACTGCTACGCTAGAGGTCTTGCGTCCGATTCCCAGGTCGAGCAAAAAGTGTTATTGGGTTTTTCTATGAAATTCTCAGTAGCAGCTCGGAGTTAAGATTTGTGCCCGGTTATTGGCAATAAGCTCGCCCCCTATTACATGGGACCTAAAAATATACCGGCGAACTGTGGGTGTACATTGGTACACCTCTGCTTAACCCTTCGGGGAATACAGGCGTGATGGTATGTATGTATGAAGGTTAATCAAGTCACTTTGAGTGCATTGGTCGGCTTCGTTTTTTTTTTTTTTTTTTTTTTTTTTTTTTTTGGTGGGTGGGAAATCATCAAATAACTTCTCCCGCCCTGGGCGGGGCGGGAGGGAGTGTCAGACTTTTACTGACTAAAACCCACCCATGTTCCTTCTTGTGCCCTTTGCGTTCCGGGGGCGCGGTATCTCTTGCGAACAACCCGCAGCCCCGGCAGGCATCGGCCCTCAGTGGCCCCTTCCTTTTGCTGACATCTCTTTGAGGCGCGCGTGGAACACGAACGCGCCGTCGACACGGCCTGTCGTTATGCAACGTAAGGACGGTGAGCTACCCATTGCTCACCGTCCACAGGCCAGTATCTACGGTGGCCGGGAGTCGTCTCGCGGCTCCCGACGCCCGGAGCGTCTACCGCGGCGGCTGGGACGGGAGAACCGCTGTCTCAATCGTCCCGCCGCCTCCTTCTCAAGCATTACTGCCTCGCAGAAGGAGGCGACTGCATCCCATTCCCTCTCGCTCCGAACCATGGCTCGCACCAGGGCCGGACGCGAGAGTTCGCCGCCGCCGATGGCCGCCACGAGGACTCGGCGATGCTCCGCCCAAGCGGGGCATACCGCCACGGTGTGCTCCACCGTGTCCTCGGGGCAATCCACACAATGGTGACACCCGGACGTTTCCTCCCGCCCGATGAGGTGCAGGAACCTCCCGAAACACCCGTGTCCGGTGAGGACCTGCGTCAGGCGGTAGGTGAGGGCGCCGTGGCGCCTCTCCAGCCACTCCTCAAAGAGGGGACTTACCGCCTCTATTAAGGCGTGCCCAGCACGAGGTTGCGACAGTCGCTGTCTCCATGTCGCCATGAGATCGAGCCGGAGGTCGGCCCGCCGAGCGGCAATTTGCCGCGGTGGCGGACTCTCCCCCCGGCCTAGTACCTCCACGTGCCACTCGTACAGGCGCGCGAGGACCAGCGCCTCCAGATCCCACGGCAGCAATCCGGCAAGGAGGCTCGCCGCCTCCCCCGAGATCGTGCGGTATCCTCGGATGACCCTTATGGCGATCACCCGTTGGGACGCAATGAGGTAGTGGGCGGCAAGTCGCCTTAACCCCTGCGCCCACACCGGGGCCCCGTAAAGGGCCATCGACCGCACGACTCCCGCGTAGAGCCTCCGGCAGGAGGCGTTTGGTCCCCCCAGGTTGGGTAGGAGCCGCCTAAAGGCAGCCCCGGCCCGTTCCAGTTTGGGGGCCAAACGTCGGAAATGCTCCGCGAAGTTCCACCGGCTGTCGAGGACGAGTCCCAGGTACTTCATCGTCGACCCGACGCCGATGTGAACCCCTCCTACCGTTAGTTGGGATCCCGACGGTGGCCTATTCCGAGGCCCATGAAAACACATGGCCTCAGATTTGTGCAAGGCCACCTCGAGACCCAACCGCCGGATCCTCTCAACGACTATCGCAACCCCGCGTGTCATTAAGTCGGCCGCCGCCTCGTGCGACCTTCCCTGCGCCCAGACCAGCGTGTCGTCGGCGTAGCATACTACGCCGACGCCCTCAGGGAGGTCGGCTCGCAGCACCCAGTCGTATCCGATGTTCCACAGGAGCGGCCCCAGTACCGAACCCTGTGGGACACCGCACGACATCTCTCGCCGGTTCCATTCTCCTGTGCGACCAGGGTAAATCACGGCCCTATCCGTCAGATAGGCCCCGACAACTCGACGGAGGTAGGTCGGCATCCGGTGGTACCGGAGTGCCTCCCTTATGCAACTCCAGGGCAGGGTGTTGAAGGCATTGGCGATGTCAAGAGACACCGCCAAGACGACCCCGCCCCGGGCCACTGCATCCCCCGTCGATAGGGCTCTCACGCGCATGATGGCGTCCACCGTAGAGCGCCCCCTGCGGAAACCAAATTGGTTGTCCGCAAGGTCCGGCCCCATCCCCACCAGGTGCCCGACGAGGCGGCCCGCAATCACTCTCTCAAAGAGCTTTGCCACCTCGTCGAGCAACACGATGGGCCGGTATGCGGACGGCGAGTCCGCAGGGCGCCCCGGCTTCCGTATGAGGACCAGCTTCCCCGTCTTCCAGCGACGTGGGAACTGGCCCCTCTCCAAGCATGCGCTTAGGAGCCCCTCCAGTCGAGGCCCAAGGGCCTCTGAGGCCAGGACCCAGGCTTTGCCAGGTAAGCCATCGGGTCCCGGGGCGGTATTCTTGGCTTTCAGCCTTCGTACCGCCATCCTCAGGTCCACCCCAGTCTCTTCAGGGGTGTCGTCGTCGTCGTGGTCCGTTTCCGGCATCGCAAGAGGCGGAGCCATGGGCGGGGGAGGGTGTTCCCCCCGCGAAGGGAACAGAGCGCTCACCACGTCCTCAACGAGCTCCGGCCGGAGACTCTGCGTCAGCGGGGGGGCCCAGGTGCGGAGCTTACCCCGCACCGTCTTGTAAGGGCGCCCCCACGGATCTCCGTTCAGAGTCCCCAGCAGCTCCTCGCGGGCCTGAGCCTTGGCCCGCATGACAGCCTCGTTGAGGGCGGTCTTCGCCGCTCTGTACCTCTCGTACAACTCCGCCTCGATGACTGCCGCATTCGGAGGCCGAACGCGGAGTCTGCGATACCTGGCATATGGGTGCCGCGCAGCGACGCACGCCTCTCGCAGAGGCGTCAGCTCGCGCGACCACCAGTATACCTGCCGGCGGGCGCTACCTGGCCGAACTCGATCTACCTGGCCGAACTCGGTCGGCTTCGTTTGGGCTGGTACATTGCACTTATTATGAATGACAATTACTGTGCCATATGCATTCTGACGAGGAATAATAAGCCGCGGTTTAAACATACCGTGGACTTTAAAGATTACTTCAGCTTTTATAGCAGCTTATTTGTCCTACCCTGATTGGGGTTCTGTTGAACCATTTTTCATCATCATCATCGTCATATTAGCCGCAGGACGTCCACTGCTGGACATAGGCCTGTGTTTGCTGAAAAGTAATTTAACATATTTGGCATATTGAAGCATGTTGATGTGAGATTGTGGGCTGGCTCGTTTTCGAAGCTATCTTACCTTTTAGAAGGAGCAACTAGATTTAATAATTTTTCTTCTTCTTGTAAATGAGATTTAAAAGGACATTTAAATGGCTGACTTGAAAAAAAAATGTTGACTTTTATTTTGACTTTTGGCAGAACTAAGGCTAGATATTTTAGGTCATTGTAAGTGAGCTATGTTATTAATCTATAACTACTAATAAAGCTGAAGAGTTTGTTTTTCTTTCGAACTAATCTCCGGAACTACTGGTCCGATTCTGAAAAAACTTTTGCTAATAGGAAGCTCTACGTTCTCTCTGAGACTATTATTCTATTTTCAAAATTTACACGGACAAGTCACGGGCAAAAGCTACTAAGTAATAAAATTCAAAATCACTTATCTCAAGCCTACCAATGCCTTCGCGCCTCAACCTCACACGAACTGTCCTTGCGGTTAGTGTGACGCAAATTGCAATTAATATTGAAGACCGCAATTATAATAAATATCCTCATTGATATGTTATCGTGCGTTACAATGATAGGTGCCGAGTCGTATTTGGTTTGCCGAAACCTAACACAACCATCACAGTACCCATCTATGTTCTGTTTAGTCTAGACTTGATATGAATCGTCTATATACAATGATGCACATAAAATGGAAGTGTCTGTTCCAAATATTGTTAGGGTATTTAAATTTTATGCGGCTTCTGTTGTGTCAGCTGGTTTGGAGATCTGTGTTTGTAGAGATTGGAATGTTGTGTTGTTTCTGTTATGTGAATGAGTATCTAAGAAAACTTAGTCTAGTCTGTTTTAAGATTTCTGTTTCCAAGTTGGTAGTATAGCTTTTCAGGGACATTAAAAAAGGTTTGTTTCTAATTCCTCCGCTGTTCTATTCTGATTGACATCATTATGGGCCCCTTTCTGGTGGTCGCCATTGTGAATTCTGGCTTTCAGGAGTTGCAGTTCCTGGAGTAAGTATGACGAGCTAATCTCAATAACAAAAGACACATCAACCCGCATCTTTTTGCATCCTTTTTAAAATTCAATTCTCGATAGGAATATTGCAGTTTTCGTGATCCTGCCGGTTTAGTCTGTGAAAATCTCCCTCGGTGAAATTAGCTTGATGTGATCTGTGTGCTCCCATCTGCTGCTAGGTATTGAAAGCTCTTCTGAAACTAACTTCATCTAAATTCACTGACTGAGATTTTACCGGATAGACTGGCCCGTTATGAAAGGTCTGCTTGAAACTACTTAACCGATGAGAGATAAGACAAACCGGCCCATTCTAAACCAGAAGCCCAACTATGTTGCACTGCATCTATTAATGATACACATAGATGTTTACACTTCTCCCCACACTGCACTTCGCACTAAAGAAAGCACTGATATCGAACACAGTGTCGCTTAGTTGGAAAACGCCCTCTTTGTTTATAAAGACGCGTCAATAAAACACTTTCGCAGACAGCTTTAGTGTTATGGACACGTAAACAAACGATTAGGCTCGATAATAGGGCATAAAGTCCTGATAATAGGGCATAAAGTGGCGTGAAACGAATCATGATAACGTTATGAAGGGCTACCGGATAGTTTATGAGTTGTACACAATCAAGTTATTAATGTTATTGCGTATGAAGTGTGTTTTTAGCTGAGTGGCGACAGGTTAGTCGATATGGGGGTACTTATGCTACTGTTGTGAAGGTTAATAGGGGTAATATTGGTTGAAAATTACACTGCCCAAAGCTGTTATTAGCTTCACAGTGTCAAGGGTACAAAATGTATTTCAGTCCGAACTTGGCTTAAAAATTACCGTGTGCCTAGATTTTTGGGTATTAGGAAATTCCGAACGGTTACGCCAAGTGAGGCCTAGGAAACGCTAGTGTGATGACTTTGAAACATTTATGCAGAGAAAGCAACGCATAGGGATAAGAGGAAGGCTATAGGGTAGGACCAATACTTAGTGGAGGAACAATACAAATTGAATTCTCACTTATGTCAATTCCAATTCTTTTTTCTTGTATATGAGGTTCGAAAGAGCCTTTTAATGGTCGTATTGAATTAAATGATTTGACTTTGACTTTAAATAAACGTGTTTAGTTCTAATCATTTTACGACAAGGCACTGACAATATTGTCACATTGTTAACGCCGTCACCAATTGACAGTCTCATTCTAACTGGCCGTTTAAATTCGCTTAACACCCACTTGTTATCATGTCCCTAATAGACGGCAATTACTTATTTCCTTAAAGAATCTGTGCTGAAACACACCAGAATGTTTGTTTTCTGCACTTTTCTGACGATTCGAACGCGGTCGATCGCTTTAACGTTAGCTACAATTTGTATGGATTAGTTGTGTTTCCTATTATTGTCACTAGATGGCGATTTTTCTATTTCTTACCATATAACGGGGTGAAAAATGATAAAGGGTTGAATCGAGACGAAACTTTAAAAGAGATTTTAACGTTCCAATAATAATAATTTGCTGCCGAAAAGGACACTGAATTGCAAATTATAATTCATTAAAAATATTTGAGACCTTTTCGGCTAAAATCTATCATTTTTATTCAAGTTTAGTCCCGGCTTACCCCTGCATCTCTATTCACCCCGTTATAAGGTACAAAATGGAAATAACACCATTCACTTATTTTTCTTGTTTTCGTGTTGATTGACTCATATTTAATTTTGTCCGACCAGTATTGAGCAACCTGTACAGCTCCATCATTGGTCTCGTTTAGATCTTGGATAGAGCAGGTGGTTCAATTGGGTAAAAAAACTCTCACTAGGTACTCTAAACGTTCCTGAGATTAGCCCGAATACACATCCTGTCGGAAACGTTTTATTGTGGACTGTAATAAAGTTAGCCTGACGTAGTACTGTAATATCCTGGATTTAGAGCTAAAATTTCAGCGTAAATGAACGTTACAATGTAAAGAGTTTAAAGACGTGAAAATGGTATAAAAAGTAACTGTGTCGGAAGCCGCAGTGTAAAATAATAATGCGCAGTGTAATGTTACACTTTATGAGTAGCTTCGAAGTTGTGTGATTTAGCGTTAGTGTGTTACAAATTCTTTATTTCATGCCATCACGCCTGTATTCCCGGAAAGGTTAGGCAGAGGTTTACCAATGTACACCCACAGTTCGCCGGTATGTTTAGGTCCCATATAATAGGGGCGAGCCTATTGCCATCAAGCGGGCACAAATTCTAACTCCGAGCTGCTACTGAGAATTTCCTAGAAAAACCCAATAACACTTTGCTCGACCACTAGGCTAACGAGGCAGTTCTTTATTTATTTTTTTAAAAAGGACGTTGCCCCACCCTAATGGTTTCTCCTGTATTATGGCGGCTTTTGCCATTGTTAGATCTGGAACAACAACCTGTAGGCCATACAAATATTTGTTCCGTGCGGGAATCGAACCCGACTCACGTAGCGCAACATTTGATTGCTCAGCCACACGTCGTGCAAAGCAGTAATGACGTAAACTGTATGGTTATTTCGCCACACTGTATAATACTTCTCCTGTCACCAACAAAGTCTTTAAAAAACCACCAGATTTAGGAATTTATAGTCATAAGCTGACAAACTACAAATTAAACACAACATTAATACTATCAAGGATTTTAACTTTATGGAGTCAAATCTAAACTAATATTATGAAGAGCTAAAATTGTTTGTGTATTTTGTAGTGTCTCCACTATATCTGCAGATATAAACAGATGTGTCTCGTCCAGGTCTTGAAGAATAAATTTCCTGCCAAGTGCTAACGTCTCGGCGAGGTGGAGCAGAAATTGTTTCATAGCCGGGTCACACTCGACGAGAACACCCTTCATAACATTCACCATGGTTCATTTTCATCAAGTGGACGGCCAGTTAAACAAGATACTAGAAAGACACTTAGACTTTTTACTTCCTTATATGTATTCTTCGATGAAAGTTATCTGACTGTATTGACAAAGCAATAAATTAATTCAAATTTGAATTAATGTGACCATTTTCACAACAAGCGTGCGTACGAAGTTCGTGAGAGATGAAATTGACAATTGTTTGTGTATTTTAAGATGTAATATCTTGAAGGACTGTTCCGATTTGAAAAATTCTAACAGAACCCAGCACTATTGACGAGTGCCTTTACCATACCTTTTAAAACTTCCACGCGGACGAAGTCGCAGACAGAAGCAAGTATTTTAATAAACCATTGCAAACGATTGCGAAAGATCCTTTGTCCTTTAAAACCGCCTATTGCGAGAAATGACGCAAGACCACAATCATTTTAATGGTCCACGCCTAACCTGAATGGCTTCCAAGATGTGGTCGCAATATTTTAATATAGGTACCTACTCATCACATTTAGCTAAGGTTATAAATGTCAACCGCTGTTCGGTCCCCTCGATTGGAAGCTGTGGCAATTAGTTTCGGGAATTGTGGACATCAGTCATCGTAATAGCGGCTTTGGTTAGCAAACTGTACAAACACAACGAATTATGATCTCACTGAAGACTTATCTTAGAGTTTAGACCATCTATGAGCCATGGTTAAGGGATCCTTTGGGATCTAACACCTAGCTCTTCCCTCTGACCAGTGGAGGCAAAGACGGGCAACAGTCGGCTGTTTACGGAAGGCACGTACGCTCCAGAAATCCCCGGCACTGGTGTAGAAAGGAATGCCTTACACAGGGGTGGATTTTAGTCAGTAAGAGTTTGATAGACTCCTCCACTCACCCCTAGGCAGAAGGCATGCATGAGGATTTTTCGCCCCGTCAAAAAATCGGCAACCAAAGCTGACGTAAGCCTTTATAAACAATGTTTCCCAATATAAAACCTGACGTCTAGAATCAATTTGTGTAGCTTTTCGACAATTCCTTCAATTCTAACCCAAAAATTCTATTTCAGGTACCTCAAATGCGTGAACGAGCACATGCGTGACATTCAACCGTTTGAGGACGTGCCGAATAAGCTGTCTGTCCAGCTCCGCCGAGCTGTGGTGGCTACCCGCACCTTCCACAAGGCGCTTAGAGCCGGCTCCGACGTTGTAAGGAGTATGATGCAGGTAAAAGAGAACGTAGACATAATATTAAAGCACATTTCTAACTGCACAAAAGTAGTTATTTATTATTTTTTATTTTAATCAATATATACACAATCTAGAATCTATCGGTTTATGATGACACGTCTATTTTGACAATTCTGTCAGTTGTCACTGACAATTGACAGCTTGGTCAGCCGTGATGTGTCATCTTGAAGGTCCAATATGCCATTTCCATGTATCAATAAAAAACAGCTTAAATAACACCTATTTAAAAAGGAAAACAGGAAAAAGAGTTACAACGTTTAGGATAGCCTGTCAAGCAAGTTTCTGCCTTAAACATATGTAAATAAATGGCAAGAGTTCTTGAGTTCCCGCCTATGAATAATTATGAATGCAAACTAATAACAATTCCGCCTACCAACCGTGAATAATGGTAGCGAAACTCAGTCAAAAGCTTATATTATACGATTAGACATTCACAAGCTCTCATGTAAATGTTCTCCCGACTGAATTTTGACCACGGTGGCCAATGTAAAATGTATGTAAGAGATATTACTCAAGCGCACACAAGTGTGTGCGCAAACACAGGCGTGTCTTCCCTCACTTTCATAATTTGATGGGATGGTAATCCGACACGATCGGCCGACACGACCGGGGAAAAATTTGTCTCAGGACAAACGGCTTTATATGCTTTTAGAGACACGTAGTGTCATACCAGTAACTCCCAAATTCCGGGTAGCTACTGCAAAATTCCTAAAACCAAATGCCCGACGTGAAAATCAAACTCAGAACCCCATACCAGCTATGAGACTAGCGGGACAGATGAGGCTGGGCGGGGGCGAAGTTGTGCTAATCTTAATGTATTTCTGAATTTGTGATTCATCCGGCTAACACCCGGAAGAGAGACGATAACACAGTCGTAAATCATCTATTATCTAACTCCATCACATCTATGTAACACATAAGGCCCTCAGCCTCTATTCATATTGGCCCAAAAAGGACCACAACCTTCAAAACAGATAATTGTTCCCTCATATTAAATCATCGGCGATTATTTTTCGCGACATTCTTGGCTTTACTGACCAACATTGCCAAATGACGCGCACGTTTTAATTTTACCAATGTTAAGCGTGCTATTAAAATGCAAATATACGCTAATCAATGCGAATATATATTCAGTTGGATGCTCGACCTTCAACTTGCGGACTCGCCCGAGACAAGGTATCATTTTAGAAAATGACTCATTATCCGCGAATCATTTGTCGTGCGTTGATCCTGGCGCCATCAGCGACAAGGCCTTGGCTTTATTATTTGTAATTGTTATCTTGTTCTTCGTCTGATTTATTATTATTCCCTCCACTTGTTGGCCTAGCAATGATATTTAATTGGCGTAATGGAAACAATCATTCGGTTTTATTCATGTGTTTGCTTCGCGTTTATTAGATCAACGAACTTGATAGATAACGCGGACTCGTTTGAAGCAAATCACTTATTCTCAACGCCCACAATATCTGACGTAGCTAGTGTACTTCTACGCTATTTTTAGATATCTCCGAATGGACCATTTTGAATGCAATACGTCTTTTTGATGTTTTAAAACTATATTAGTGAAGAAATATTATTAAACAAGTATAATCTATCGAAGGAATTGATAAGCATATGATATTTAAAAAAATGTATTTGTCTTGCGTGCCTGAACTAGGTAATCCTGTGTTTCAGACGAGTAGAGCAAAAATAGTATTAAATTTTTTTTGAGTACATAAAGTAACAGAGCAAATGTTAAAAAAAAATGTAAACATGCACAAATTATAATATAAAGAGTAGCTTAACTCTTACTTTCTAAATTAGTTAAATACTTAAAGTAGGTGAAATTTGCAAAGGTGAACATATTTACTGTAGAACAATTAGTATTACCAATTTCTTAGTAGCAGCCTGGAGTTAGGAAAGTGGTTGTATAACACCCTCGGAAAGGTGGCTAAAAGCCGTTGGTCCGGCACCTAATCTCTCCCTGGTCTTGTCGAACTGTGATGGAAGAGGCAGTGCACTTGTATTTTGCGCACACACTTGTGCACTATAATATGTCCGGCTTATTTAATAAACAATTGCAATAATGAATTTGAATAATTTGGCTAGTCTCGTTTGAGACTGGCCACCGTGACCGAAAAGCGGGTAGGTATAATGAAGTGAACCTAAATTTTTTTTTGTAGGTTGAATATGAAAAGCGAAAGTTGTAACATCAAATTCCTTGTCCTTCAGGTGGCAGTGACTTCAGAATGTGTAACGGCGTGGGCTCGCCTGCGGTACTGCGGCAGCTGTGCGGGCTACCAGCCCCCCGCGTGCACCCGCTACTGCCACAACGTCATCCGCGGCTGTCTGCCCGCGCACGCCGACCTCGGCGACCAGTGGGATGCCTACGTCGGTGAGTCAAACTTCTGATAATAAAAGAGCGAATATATTTTTTCCTGCAACATGTATGTTTTGGATGGATGTTTCGTGTGTGTATTTTTTTTTTGTATTATTTTTCGAAAATAAAAGTGACCTAAGTTACTCCTTATAACATCAGCTGTCTGCTGAAAGTCCCGTTAAAATCGGTCTAGACGATTCGGAGATGTTCACACGACAGTGAGGTCTTGTTACTGATATTCCTGATTGATATGTTATGCTGTGTTAACGGGGCTGACATGTTCTTACAAAATTAATAGCCAAGAATTTGCTGTTTTTGTCCTCACGCTACAAAAATAACATTCTAAAACACTATAATTTATTTCCAGACGCCGTAGATAAAGTGGCTGACCGTCTGCTCGGTCCATTCAACATAGCTATGGTGGTCGAACCTATAGACATCAAAATTTCGGAGGCCATAATGAGCTTCCAGGAGCACAACCGGGAGATCTCACAGAAGATATTCACTGGGTGCGGCAAGCCAGTGTTGGGTGGTGGGGGCGGTGCTGGACCATTCTTCGCGCCCGGCAAGACTCGTCGCTCCGTCCGTTCTATCCCAGACTTCGACTGGCCCCAAAAAGTCGATGACGTCGACGATTTTGAGATCGAAGCTTCATTCGAAAGCGTGGTAGACGAGGATCCGTCTTTGGTAAATCTACAGACCCCTGAAGACATCCGCAAAGCTACACAAGCTATGGTAGAACAGGCAAATTTGAGAGAGAAGTTCTTGCAGTACATGAGAGGAAATATGGACCTTCAAGAGTATGAGGAACATGAGAGGAAGCGACGAGATGCGGACCCAGAGCCCGCGGCGGCCGGCGCGATGGATATCGACTTTAAGACTTATGACTTTGATGACAAGAAGGGACCGAAGAAGAAGAAAACTTCGGTGAAAACCGAAGAGAGTCGCGGTAAGTTGATCCACACGTTTTACAGAAAACTATATTACAATTTCAATTAGGATCCAAACTCCTCGTGGTTATCTTATTATTAGCCTATTTCATACTGTTGTCGATCTATCGTGCTCAGTGAGGCATGAATCGAGAATAATAGTCACCCGTCTACAAACCGTTGTCTACGATTCGATAAAATATAGCTCTATGTGGTGTATCAATTATTTATGATAATAATTATCATGTATGTATTTCGTTCAACAGGATCAGATTGGGGCGGACCCGCGCTTGAGAAGCTGGTCCGCGAGACGCGAGTGCGTATGCGCAATACGAGGCGCTACTGGAACCACTTGCCCGCGTTACTGTGCACCTCTACTAGCGTCACCAGCTCGCCCTGTTTTAATGGAACTGACATTGCCAGGTAAGGAGAAAAGCTTTCTATATTATTTTAGAGCAGATTCTTTAAACACAAAAAAAAAACATTTGGCGCCCGCAATAAAATTGTAAGATAACTGAACTTACATAAATAAATAACGCATAATACCTTTCTTGTAATATTCTCCAGTACCATATAAAGTGTTGGTATTACATTTTTGTTTAATTCTGAATTGACTCCTCATATTGGCGCCCAACATGGGATTAAAAAAATAAACGAATCTCACATGTAAATCCCCAGCTACACACTAAACGCGGCCAGTGAAGGCACGGCCGGCCTCGCCAGCAACCCGGAGGTCCGCGGGGCGGCAAGTCCCAGCGCCGCCGCCAGTGTGGCCACACAAGCAGAGTCGCTGCGGACGTTAACAGCGAGGCTGAAGGACGCGTACAATGGTGTGGAAGTGCAGTGGCTTGATACGGATGGGAAGGGTGAGTACTTTTATTTGTAATAATACCAGTATTAAATATATATTTGGAATTCAAATATTACTCTCGTTATGACGTCGAGACGTTAATTTTTGTATGAACGTTTGTTATAATGTTTTATAGGGTCATGCAAACGCACACGTAAAGTTTTGGGTTTAAGACGTTTCAAGTCAAAATAAAACTTCTATAGCATATCTATTCTCTGCAGACCAACAACAGCAGCTGCCCCGGACATTCGGCCGCGAGATTATCGACGGAGACGAAGTGGAGTCAGGCTCCGGATCAGGAGACTGGGCTACCGACGGGGGACTGCCTGATGACGATGAAGACAGGCTTAATGGTTATGATACAGGTAATTGGAGTTTTCATGACGGTTAATTCATTGAAATGTCTACTGATTTTACTTTTTAATTGAGGAATAAATATGGCGGTTTGACAGCTTTAATATAGACAATATGTCGAAATTGTAGCAATTTGACAGTTTCATATTTAATTTAAATAAAAGTTATTGGATTATTGTAAAATCAGCTTCAATGTATAAAGAATCACATGTTTATGACTTATGGCTCTTTATTGTACTTTTTAAATACATTAAAAAAAAGCTATTAGGACATTTCTTGTTAATTCTGAGTTCAAGAATAAGAGTTGCTAGTGTTATGAATATAAACAAACTATTACTTATGAATGAGGGACCATTTAGCTGTAAGATTTGGATAAATTATTATCATCTCTACCAATATTAAAACAAAATTCAATCTCCATTTCCAGGTTCAGGCGACAGCCCTCCTCCGGACGTAGACGAAGAACCGACCGAGCGAGAACCCGACGTGGTACCACAGCGACCTGTCACCGAGGCGCCCTTCGTGCCCAGCATCGACACCTCCGGCGTCAACAGCGGCAACGCGCGCGGCCGCGCCGACGACACCGCCGGTGACGTCATCGTCAACGCGGACGACACAGAGCAAGATACCCCCAGACCACAAGGCATACCTACCAGGGAACAACCCGCTGCAGGCTCCGCAGACAGGCCCTCGCTACATAAAGCACTGTTCACGTACGCTCTACCCGTCGTATGCGCATGGTTCGGCACAATAGTCACCGATCTGTTTTAAAATTAACGATTTTTTTTAAACGCGAAGGTTTCCACAGACGTTGTTAAGTGTATAGAAATCGTTTGGTTTGTATATAGCCTAGTCAGTGAACGACGAAGAGAATGTGTTACAGCGCACACGCGCTACTGTGATATAATGTGGACAGGTTATACTTGGGATGTTACGGAAAGTACAGAAAGAACAAAAAACTCTTAACAAATTTATACACAGTGCATTGTGTAGTGAATTAATTTATTATTATTATTTTTCAAATAAAAATATTCAGTTACACCCTTATTCAAAGTGAACGACAATAAATGGGGAGTATTTTTTTTTATTCTGGCAATTTAATATGGCATTATATTTTTTTAATTTAGCAAAATCTAAATCAGCCAAATTATGTATTTATTAAATGATCTTTTTTCATGTAAATAATTTGTAAATTATATTGAGGTAGATAGTGAATGTACCTATGTTTTATTATAAGAGTAAGTTGTAATGTTTGTACGATGCTGTATAGTCTGTGGGTTGGCGCCAAAAAAGTTTATTTTAATAATGGAACTTAACCCTTGAAACTAAAGAAAGGCCTTATTTCCTATTTATTTGATTATTACAATCAATTTATAATATACCTTATCAAAGTATACATAAAATGAATTAAAGCTAGCTAAATAGGACGGCTATAGTTTCTAAAATGTACCAGAAGCTCGGACTTTTTTATTTTTTCGCGCCAAACCACAGATTATCACGAACTTATATAAAAAACATGTCTAAAAATGTACATAAAAATTAGTCATAATTCTAAAAGTAAGGTTATAGACTGATTTGCTTTCGATTTATATTTTTTACATGCAAATTATAATTTTATTATTTCATTCGGACTAAGGTAACGACTAATCATTTAACCGACTGATGTAATGATAATTTGAATTTTACTTTTTTTATATACCTAATAATAATATTTTTTTGTTAAAACATTTATCTTCGATTTTGGCTTCAGCTTTACTTTGCTAAGTATAGAGTTTAGTTTGCAATTTAATGTCGCAGGCAATGTTATAAATTAGGCAAATTGTTAAACGACCGATAGATTGCAAATTGAATATTTTTTACGCGTAGATAAGCACACCAGTGTATAATGTTCTAAGTGTTATTTCTTTTTATACGTAGTGTGGCGTCGTATATTATATGTAGATATGTCATACAAGTCGCAGCTGATAAAAGAAATACATTTTTTAAATAAAATATCCAATAATGGGTAATTGTTTATTAAGATTTTATTCACGAACGAATAAAATTGTTTCGAATGTCGACGTTTGACAAAAATCTAAGTCATTTTAAAAATAAATCAGTTTCGTACATTTATTAGATTTGAAGGCTGCGACAATAACGCACAATTATTTTTTAAATATTTGAACAAGCAGAGGAAGGTCTTGTCATCTGGTGTAATAGATAGAGAGTGTACAATTTTACACGTTTTCAACTAATTCGAAGTAATAAAACATATTCTTAAAAGTAGTTTTGTTTTTAATTTTTTAATTTTGACCTATACCTTCCTTTGTGCTTTTTATAAAGTGTAACTTCAACCCTTAGACCACGTATAAGATGTTTTGATTTAAAATCAATAGTCAATGACGCTATGCATTTGCCGGGTTTTATAAATTTTACATTACACGTGAAATTCACGTAGAAAATTGGGTAGTTGACGCCACCAATCAATTGGTATACTTTTTATGAGCTGTCCAAACGTGATTCCTCATAGATTTTGTATGGTCATAGTAAATTGTACCTTCACTTTTTTGCTAAGTCAATTGATTCACTATTTATTAATTTTAAAGCAACTAAAAATCTAATTTTACTGTTAATTGAAAATTAATCGGGTTTTCAAGGCTAAAATGAAAGTCTTGAAGTGATTGCATAATGGTGCCAAATACCCAATTCTCATGACTAAAATTCAAACATAATAAAATGGTGCAATACAAATTGCACTTTACCTTCCAGAATTAAAAGTATATAATTATATAAACGACATCAATACTAAACGTATACCGAGAATAAAACAAGAAAGTACGGGGACCAAACTGTAAGGTACCGCTATGTGCCATCTATTTAAGAATAATTTAGCGCACAAATGTACTGCCTCGCTTGACGGTCCGAGTTTTATTTCGATTTGTATGTACGTGTGTCATTCACAGTTTGAATATTTTACAAAGAGCAAAAAAATAAAAATATTTTTTGCAAATTGGACCTTCTCTTCATTAAGCCCTAAGACTATGCAAGTCAAAACTTTAATGGGTAAAATAAACCTTTACAGTAACTAATGGCGTCAACTTTAATAATAACTCTTAGAGACGCAGTCAGGATATATATTCCAATAATATTTTTCTGTTTTGAATTCCACTGTGTTAGTAGTTTTGCGAAGATATGCAGAACACGTAATAATATAACAAATAATTACTGAACTGGTCATTTACAAAAGCAAACAGACGCACACTTATATAATTATAGATATTGTATGTACTTGCCATTTTATCAGAAATTGTAGTTCATCAACATCTTTTACAATGGAACCAACTCTGAAATAGGAAATAAATCTAGCTCCCCATACATTTTGATCGTATTGTTGCACATTTTATAGCGAACAGCTGATTATTTTTTCATATTTCAAAATTGGTCTCAAAATAAATGTTGTTCATATCCATGAGTACTTTCACCCTCTGACGAACGGCAAGTGAATTAAAAATCAGCCTGTGTAACTTTATGTAAAATATTTGAACTGTCGCTCTATGTAATGTAAATAATCATATTAAACATTAGTTAGTCGAGCTATAAAGATCTTAATTAATTGTCGCGTCTGCCTCACTGGTGGTCGATAACCAGCAGAATCTATGACCATCAATGTAAAAACATTACTAGAATTTGCGTAAAAAAATTTACATACATGAAACATAACTACAACTGTTGTATAAAAAAAAGGCTTTATGCCGACGTGAAAAAGTACACATTCGCTTGTATGGACCATCAGTGAAGCAGACCATACTAAATGTTGTTAGAAAGTTGTAGTTTTTATACAGTGTCATGAATAATTGTGTAACAGGGTACCGATATGAATTAATGCTTGTATCTATTGTACGTGTAACGAACTCATTAAGAAGTATGATTTATTAATTGCAATATGTGAACGATGATTTCCGCGGACGGAATTGACCATGCAAGAAAACGTATGACAAGAAAAAGTTGAATAAAAACAACAGAATTGATTAGCGCTCAACGGGTACGATTTGTGACAAAAACGTCATGAAAATGAAACGATACCAATATGTTACAGTTAAAGTAAAAGTTTTTAGATTATGGAACATATTGTTTGATATCAAACTTAATTACTGGAACGAAGAATGCGTTTATTAAATTCTAGCTTCATGACCAATATACTTGCATTTATCATTCTACGTTCAGTTTTTATTGGCGCTCTAAATTAGATCTTTTATAACGATACTATTTGTCAGTTTTGACTGCGACATACAGGTGTCATGCATGCATGTCTGTGGCATCAATGTTTTTATTAACATAATAATGAATGTATTTAAATGAACGAACCGCGGAAAGTATCAATAAATCTTAAATTCAATGAAGGACAAGTCGTTTCTATAGTTGGCTAAATTTATGACAATGAACACTGAATTTGAATACGTTGATATTTTCATTGGTTTGTCGATTAGAAGTAAACTTTATTACTATTTTGTGTGCTGACCATATCGGACTTTTTATAATAAACGTTACATACATATGTCTTTGTTTACAAAGCAATGAGATTAATTTGCGATCTGTACCCTAGAATTGGGGATTCCATTATTCTGTTACACATAGATTTTGTCATATGGAATATTTGTTTGATTACCATTATAAAGGCGTGAATCGGGATAAAACTTTGAACGGAATTCGAACGTTGAAATGATACCTAGTTTGTTACCAACAAGGTCACTAAATCGTAAATTATAATTCAGTAAAAACATTAAAGTTCTTATCAGCAACAAACTATATTATATTAACGTATGACGGCACGGTAGGCGCAGTGGCTGAGCGATTAGCTGCTGCGCTGCGTGGCGCGGGTCCCGCACGGAACAAATATTTCTATGGCCTACAGATAGTTGTTCCGGGTCTGACTGTTTGTGTATGTGAGTTTATATGTTTGTAAACGCACCCACGATACAGGAGAAATTCCTAGTGTAGGGCAAAGTTTAAAAAAAAAAAGTTTTGTTCCGACTCACCCCTGCATCCTTATCCAATTTTCAATGGAGTTGATTACTCGCAATGTTCACCTATGAATGGATTCCTTACTGAAAACTTTGCCGCAAGCTAGAGATGTCGATAAGAGTATTTTATTTGTCGCTGATTTGACGATTTTCAACTTTATTCAAGACAACTTTAACATATTATGACAAACGTTGAGCCAACCTTTCAGTTTTCATCCCCATAATCGATCAATTTAAACCGTTAGATCGCAATTTGCTCCCATTTGTTTGAAAACCGTAAAAGAGTCACACGTTTAGTGGGAAAAATGAAGTCAAGATGTTCTTTTTAATAAAAGCAGTGCTTCGTTAGCCGATTGGCTTAAAATACTGTGACTTTTTCCCATTGGATGTGTGGCTGTACCTACTTATATACGTAATGTGCGAGCGAGCCATGTTGGGGATTGTATTATGTCAGTCAATATAACAGTACATAACTAACTGCCAATGTTTGCCGGTGACTTAACTGCTTAGAACAAAGGAGACTGTTTACTGGGTCAAAAAGTGTCTATATTTACTATAATTTAAGGCACAATCTAGCTCTCTTAAAAACTTTTCCAAGTATGCAAAAGTTTTCGCGTGACTACAACCCAACCTTCGTATTTCTGGTTTAAATTTCGACGTCATAATTCATTGCATTTTGAACGCTATTCCGTGTGGATTAGGTTTAATTTTTGAACGTAGTTAATTGATATGTATAAATACAGTGTCTGGTTAGAGATATTGACCGACTATTAATTCAATTTCCAACTGGCGCGCTCCGTGAGTGAATAATAGTGAAATGTGAGCTAGAACGAGTGTGTAGACTAATGATTTTTATAAAGAAATATTATTACGTAGATTTATAACGTGTACATACAATAAAAATGATAACATGTGTAATGAAGCTGTTTTATTTCTTCATAATAAAAAAAAATTGTTTGTACTTCTCAAAACGTCCTATGATCTGTACTTTATTGACATTGCGACGAAGCGAAGGTAGGTTCCCAAGAAATTGTAACTTTGTTTTTTTGTATGTAGAAATAGGTGTAAAGTCCAAATTTGTTTAAGGTTTTATTAAAAAAAAATGCAACTTCTATTAAAATCAATGTTGTATTATAATAAACTTATAATATTTACAAATATACGAGTTTGAACCTTAAAACGTACTCAATAAGTACCTGATTAGAGTAATATGAAAATACGACATTTATTACGAGAAACCGGGTTTCTCAACCAAAAAGTTAAAAATACGACAAATTAAAAGCTGCTGTGATTGGTTGACTGAATTATCAAAACCAATCACAGCAGTTTACGCGTGATTAAAAATTAGTCACATTAATTTTTTTGTTTGAGAATATTAAACACAGTTAAAACATTTAATAGTTTTTACAAAAATATGTGTTACACTTATTACCTATAGTTTTAACGTACACTCAGTAAGATAAATCAGTATTCTGCCAAATACTATTTACACACATTGTACCAGTGCCATTTGTACAACTACACAGTTATAGACTAAGATCCTAATGTCGTTAGATCTACGTCAATTTAAATTGACTAAGTGAGATGCCTGGCTTTTATAATAAACTAGCTTTTTCCCGCGACTTCGTCCACGTAAATGTCAGTTATCGCGGACGCAGACAACTCGTGGAATAAAAAGAAACCCAAGTCTTTTCTTGTTACAGTTACTTTCGCAATTAACATATTAGTAAATAGTATATTTACATCTTCTAAAACTTCGAAGTCAAAAAAAATATTTTAATTAAACCATTTACAAGCACTTTTGAATTGCCATTGAGTCAGTCAGTTAGTCAGAAAGTTTAAGCAAATTGATCGTTTCAAAACGTAGGTAAGTCTCTGGAGAAAAACGAGCAAGAAACTCCATGGACTCTCTTTTTAATTAAGATTTTTTGAAATGTTGGTTACAATATTCTTATTGCTTCTATATATGAAAACAATGTAATTGGATGGCAATATAAAATGATTAAAAAAAAATGTAAACCATGGCAGTTAAGCGACAACTAATCCCAACTAACAGCGCCCGTTCACGAACATGACGCGTGGATCACCACTATTTGGTTCAACCATTTTGAATGATCCAACACATGCATTACATTAAAATCAACCGTCACACTAACAACGTAAGTGAGTAAGGTACCTTTTAAACCTGATTCGGTAAAAAGGACCCAACATTGAACTTACAATAAAACTTCCGAACACTACGACACATCACAGTCAACTCCCAACCTTATTCCACACGTCACAACGTCCACTTCACGTTAACCATCACTATCGGACTCACTGTCTTCGGAGCCGCTTTCCGAGCCGGTCTCGTAGTCGTCAGAGTCGGAGCCGAGCCAGTCCGGGAGTGAGGGCTGTTCTATTATTGTCTTCCATTCGTTTAGTTTGTGTAGGTCTGTAAAACAAAGTTGCAAGTTGTAGCTGGCTGTATGTGTGTTTTTATGTTTTGTAAACGCAACCTCGCTACCGGAGAAATTTAACCTTTAGACCGCCGCGTCAAAAAAGCAAAAACGTGCCCTCAGCGCCAAGCTACGAATTCACCCTTTAACACCTACAAAATAGTAGTGAGTTCGGAATGATGTGGATGTTGTTTTACGAGTTTTATTTACATTTAAAAATCTGTCATGTTATCGTGACCGTGGCGTGCTAGGCACATTTTGGTTTGTCATCTATACATGACTGCGGCGGTCAATAGGTTAAAGCTTGGGCGGCGACGTCACACAAAAAAAAGAATTTCTTTTTAAGGCATCGTTTGTTTTTTTTAAGGTTCCGTACCCAAAGCGTAAAACAAGACCCTATTACTAAGACTCCCCTGTCCGTCCATCCGTCTGTCAGCAGGCTGTATCTCATGAACTATGATAGTTAGACAGTTGAAATTTTCACATGTTTAAGTATATTTCTGTTGCCGCTATAGCAACAAATAATAATAAAAACAGAATGAAATAAATATTCAAAGGGACTCCCATACAACAGACATGATTTTTTTGCCGTTTTTATAAATTCTAACCCCCCATGCGTGAATCCAACTCGCACTTGGCCGTTTTTTTGTTTGTAGGAGGCAATTTCTGTTTCACTTTCACTCACCTAAACTATACATATCCGACAGATAGAACTGCTTATCCTCCTTTTCCAGCACACCGCCGTACACATACAGAGTGGAGCGTTGCACCGCCATCATGGCCGACATGCGCGGCCCCGGGCCGCTCACCGGTGCCTCCGGGGCCACGGCGGAGGCCCCCGTGGTAACGGCGGAAGCGCCGCCCAGCTTCATCGTGAATACTTCGTCGGTTACCACTAGAATATAAGGTAATGGTGTACTTAATCTTTTAATTTGATCCATTATTCACCATACAAACAACCTTTTGGAAGCGGCAACTAGATTTATTTTTCAAAGGTGCCTTTTAATGGTTCCACATGAGCTTAGCTAAGCTTCATCGCTAAGGATGTGTCTGATTTACACTAACAGAATTGCTTTGATTTTCAAAACGTAAAATAATAAAGCAAGCTCCTATAGGTGTATATACATATTTTTAGCAACATAGCTAAGCTTAGCTCAAGTGGAACCGCACCCTTAGAGTCTAATTGAAATAAATTCTTTGACTTTAATAGCTTTAATAACCATCTTCGTTGCGCAACGATCTCTTCTAATGAACACCCACCTGTGACTGTCTGCTCCTCTTTCACGTCCATGGCTTCCTCCGGGGCTTGTTGCATCACATTTTGCTGTTCACAGCGCAGCGTCACGTTGTGCCACTTGGCAGCCTCCAGGTCCAGCAGCTGAAGGTCACCGCTCATTTCACCTCGTAGCTCTTCGTCGGTTTCTTCCACATCCTGTTGTGTAGCCATAAGGGTAAAGTTTGAAAGGAAAGAAAGGTAACTGTCCTTACTTTTGCCTAAATAACCCAACCCAAAATCTCTCGATAATTAACTAGATACCTCAAAATAATTTAATGAATATGTTACATCATTACTATCTAGCCTTGCTTTATACTGAACAGTGGGCTGGAATTTTTTATTTTTCCTCATTCATAATTATGTTCTTTTCTGCCATGACATACTTACACTGACTCCACCGAACACATATCCCCTGTTACTATGCACGTTGACAGCGGCGGCCTGCCCCGCGCGTGCGGGCGGCGCCAGCACCCCGCCTGCCTGTGAGCGCCACGACCAGCCGCCGCCAGTCTTGCACGATAACCGGAACAGGTCCGTGTGAGTGTGGGTGCGTTCCGTACGGCCCTCACGGACGCGGGAGAAACCTCCATAGATTAGGAGCTGTGGAGAAATTTATAAATGTTTTCATTAATATTGTGAACCAAAAGCATATTCTTATTAGGGAACTCCCTTATTGAATTATTTTCTCTCTCATTTTTTTGGTTTACCTACTATTGTCTATTCTTCAAGATTAATATTATAAATGCAAAAGTAAGCCTGTGTGTTTGTGTGTTTACTACACTTTCATAGCTAAGCCACAGAACCAATTTTGATGTCATTTAGCTTGCTTGAACTCCAAGAATGGCTTTGTCTGCATCCACAATAACCGACATTCAAAGCACTAGCTTTGATTGTCAGTTATTGTGGATGCAGACTACAATACTTAATAAATACTGAACACAAAACTCACCGAATCACTCCCAGCAGGTAACATAACACAAGCGGATCTGGCACTGGGACCTTTGCCACTGGGACTGAGCTTGCTCCACATCCGAGTGTCCAAACAGAAAGTGTACACGTCATCGAAATACTTGCACTCGCGGCCGTCATCTGCGTACCCGCCGAACACGACGATGGTCCTACCAAGCAGGGACATGCGATGTCCTGAGCGGGGGGAGGGGCCGTTAGGGGCTACCACCTGATGATGAGCAGAAGGTGATTAAAAAACATTCTTAAACAATTTTTTTTATGCTGCACAGTATGTTATACAAACTTTCAAGGCCAAAATATTTTTGGAAATTGATGAATTTTTATTACAGTTGAGGCATATTCGCAAGATACAGAAGATGTGGTGTGTGTGTATACCTTTTCCCATTTCTTTTCAGCAAGTGAGAAGCACCACAGATCCTTATAATGATGAAACTGTGTTTCTGATGGGCTTGTGAACTCACCACCAAACACCCAAAGCTCACCTCTGGAAATAAAAGCAATTAAATATATTTTTAATAATGAAAGAGGTTTTTTTTGAAAGTGCAGTTGACACATTACTACTCCACCAATTATCATTCAGTTAGAGGAGGGTAGTCAGCCAATGACAGCTCGAGTTTTCTAGACATTGAAAAGCCTTTCAGAAACTAGCATAGCACTAGTGTAGCATAGACTCAAATAGTCATGTAAATGAAAAAAAATTTATGCAATTTTGAACACAACATACTGGCCATAATTCGGATGACGCATTGACCTTTATAAGAAAAAAATACAAGTTTCTGTTCATTTATTATGAGTGTGTGGGAGTGAAAAATGTATAATCTTAGGATAATGTAAAAAATTTCCTACTTGTTAGCAGGTGTGGCAACAGCTTGGTGAGCACTTCGAGGCGGCGGTGCGCCGGGAGCCTTCAACACTTTCCAGGAGTTGTTGGCTGGGTTGAAGAATAGAAGTTCATTGTATACTTCTGTCTATAACAATTAAATATATTGACCTTCTAAAACATTGATTAAATAAAATATATGAACTCTAAATACCTATACACCATTTATTCAGGCATTACACAAATATGCAAAATGGCAATTATTGTGTTGTATTGTTGTAATGACTTCATTCTGCTGATATATATTGTATTTTTGAATGGCTAATAATTTAAATTGCTTTATATTCTCGTGAAATAGCATAAACTAACATCAAAATAAAAATAGAGTTAAAACATTATCTTTCATTCTATTCAGGAATGAATAAAATAAATTTCTTAGCCGTTTTAAGAAGTTAAATTTGATTTTAAACAATATTTTTTTTTTACTGTATCTAAATTACTTAATTGCATTAATATACCTTTTGGCCGTTGTGGTATTCTCCACCAAACACAATAAGCTCATTGTTGGTAGGATGTGGTGTGAGTGTGGCATATGCTCTGGGAGATGGAGGACCTTGTAGAGTTTTCTCTGTAGCTGCAGACCGTTTGGCTTCTTCTCGCTCAATCTCTGCTAAAACTTTGGCTACGTCTTCCTAAAAAAATTAATCATCTTATGTTTATTTATTTATTAGGGTTTGCCAAGAGCTTCTCTGTACATTAGAATAGGGATTTCATATAGCTTACAATCAATCAAAATCAGGATAAAAAATATTTATTTTATATTTTAGCAAATTCAGAATCTATACTGTATGGGTTAGGATTTGTTGCGAACTTAATAAGTACGCAAGTGTTTTAAGACTAACTTGTTTTTATTTAAATTAAGTATAACAGTCACTTGCTGCTTATTATTTTCCAAGCAATACCAACAACTGTATAAAGTTTTTTAAGTAATAATTATTATGTACTCTAACCTAACTCTAACTGCCTCGGTAGCCTAGTGGTCCTAAGCGCGACTGCTACGCTAGAGGTCTTGGGTTCGATTCTCAGGTCGAGCAAAAATTGTTATTGGCTTTTTCTATGAAATTCTCAGTAGCAGCTCGGAGTTAGGAGTTGTGCCCGGTTAATGGTAATAGGCTCGCCCCCTATTACATGGGACCTAAACATACCGACGAACTGTGGGTGTACATTGTTACACCTCTGCCTAACCCTTCGGGGAATACAGGCGTGATGGTATGTGTGTACTCTAACCTCTCCCAAATTGGCAAGTTCTTTCTTTAATTTATTTGCAAGTTTCTTCTCAGTTTTCGCAGCCGTCTTCACAGCGCCGCTGACTTTGTTTTTATTCTTCTTTTTACCCATTTTTGAAGATTAATGCACCTGGCGTATTAAAAACAGTAAAACAAGTCGATTATAAAATGTTTCAAAACACCATGATAAAGATGAGGTTAGAATACGTTCGAAAACAAAATTTTGTCATAGTTAAAAGAAAATTTTGACAGTAAGACTTTAATAGTATTAGGATTCCTGAAAAGTCACGTAATTTCGACAATTCCAGCTTTAAGGAAATTATATTTTTCAATATAATTTGTAAAAGTTTAAACATTGTTGCGTTCTCTTGTCTTATTTTATGTTTTTTTGTATCGCCTAGACCTCATTTAAATTATATTTTATTAATGTGTTCTGAACGCACTGTAGTAATTTGAATTTACGTTATGTTTATTGAAATCTCACAACTTCATAATAAATAGTGATAGAGCATTATAGTATATTATATTATTAGTAATTATTGCCTTAATTAGTAAATCATGATTACCAAAAACATACCTGTTCGTCAAATGAAAATGTTTTTTTATACGTTTTTATTCATTAAAACACAAAACCACATTGAACACATAATAACAAAACGTATTTTGTCATTGTCTGTACAGTCCGTCAGTCAATCGTTCATTTACATTTACTCATTTATTCTATAGTGATAGTCATCACATTATTACTCTGTGGTGGACTGGTGGTCAGCAGTCAGCAGAATAATAATGTCACTGTAGGGCGTTAATTTTCATTTTCCTGTTTTTCAATTTACGTCTTCTTGTTTAGAATAGTAAATTTAGAATCATAATTGTAAGCTAATATGTAGAAAATAAGAACACCTGTACATCAGTTACTATTTGAGCTTATTCCCAGTTTGTAGGAAAGTATAAAACGTAAAAATAATTTCGATTTCGGAAAATGACGTCTCCTGGGCCATCGGTACGTATCTGTTTATTTTTACAATAAAACCAGTATATTTACAGCCATTTTGCTAATTACACTAAACAAACCTCTTAAGTCTTAAGACATTAACCTTGTAAATTGTCATCGAACTTTTATCATGATAAAAGTTCTAATGCAAATTTAGTGTAACAGTAAACAGCTTGTGCAAAACTTTTCTTCTTGAATAGACAGGTTGGAGCAAGCATTAAACAAACTATTGAAGCCACACGAGATTCTTTTTCATAAAGACATAATAATAGTTGCATATTGCTTTAAAATCCGCCCATTTTGTTTTGCATGATCCCTTACACCTAAAACAATACTTTTAATATAATTTATTGTTGAATTTAGTCTTAACATTACTTTTACACAAATTATCATCATGGCAGTCATCACTTTATCACAATAAATAACCTTAAAAACACCCTATTTCATTTCAGAATTCATTTCAACAGTCGTCAGCCGCCTCAGTACAAGAGTTTAAAATCAGAGTACCAAAGAATGTTAAAAAGAAACACCATGTCATGCGATTCAATGCCACCCTGAATGTAGACTTTGCAAAATGGACACACGTGAAGATGGAACGAGAGAATAATATCAAGGAGTTCAAGGGAATGGATGAAGATATGCCTAAGTGAGTTTTGTAGGAACATAGAGCTTTTATGAGGCAGAAGTAGGCTGGTCTAACAGACAATGGGTTGGACATATTGCTGTTAGTATGGTTGACATACCAAGGCATCATAGGTTGTATGTTTTATTATGTATTTGACTGTTCTAGAGCTATGCAACTGTACAGTGCGTTTTCCATAAGATATGTATGAAAAGAGGAATTTAAAATAATTTATTTTAATCCCTCCACTGATTTGTCTGTGCATCTCTCTGTATGTGTGTGTGTTGGAAAAATAGTTTTCTTGGTCAAAATGTAAATACACCGATTATTATGTAAGCCATTGAGACATTTATCAAATTCCAATAAGATTCGGCGCTGGTTCAGAATACGGCCGCGATGTGCGTGAGGAGGCGCGCCGCAAGAAGTTCGGTATCATCTCGCGCAAGTACAAGCCTGAGGATCAGCCCTGGATACTGAAAGTGGGCGGCAAGACCGGCAAGAAGTAAGTATTATTTGCCAATCATCTATACAGAGTGTGAAAACACACAACAGATTGCTATTAAATATGCACACAGCCTATCAAACTATAACCATTGAAAAAAAATTCTTGCTGAGATAATACTATACAACTTATAGTTATAGTTGGTAGCACTCAACATGCTTAGAACAAAAACACAATGGCTGCCAGAATGCGAAATATTCGCCTTCACATTAAGAGTCCTTTTACACCCATTTTTGTACTTTGCATAAACCTAAAAGCTGTTGCACAGTTAAAAATAAAAGTCAAAATCAAAGCATTTATTTTATTAAATATTATACTGTTTACAGGCATTTCCAAATTGTCAAGGAATCAGTTCTTTAGTCAGAAACTTGAAGCTAGTTGCCAGTTCCAAAACATAGGTAGGTCTCTATGGAGAAATAGAACTAAGAAACTCCACAGACACACTTCAAAATCCATAACATTCTTTTTTTTAAGTGGAGCAAGGAGGTTGTCACTGATAGATTGCAGTGAAATGAGTTCTATTTTTTTTAAACTGATTATATAACTTTCGCATTACTTATTATTGTGTAACAATTGATTGTTATATGTGTGTTTATATCCAACAGGTTTAAAGGCATCCGTGAAGGCGGTGTGTCAGAGCATACTGCCTACTACGTGTTTACGCACGCCGCTGACGGCGCCATTGACGCGTACCCATTACAAGAATGGTGACTATTTCAATATAATGTTCCTTTTGAAAAAAAAATGTTTCCACCAATTTTTTATTTGTTTATTTTGCTATAATAAATATAAATGTGACTTACGAAAACAGAAAATTACAAAAACAGTATGTGGTACGAAGTTCACTGAGTCATCTAGTAACACTATATAATAAATACATTATTAACTGAGGTTAGATACCCCATGTATCTATATTAATATTATAAAGCTGAAGTGTTTGTTTGCTCGAAAGCGTCAAGCAAGTATCAGGAACTACTGGTTTGAATTAAAAAAAAAGTCTTTTTGTGTTGTATAGTTCATTTATCGAGGAAGGTTTTAGGCTTTATAACATCGCGCTACGACACACAGGAGAAGAGCAGTAACCAAAGTCGTAACTTAACGTAGGTGAAGAAAAACAGGCGAACGAAGTCGCTGGCAGAATCTAGTTACAAATAAACTCTTTTCAGGGCAATGAAGTCAGAATATAGTAATTAAATAAGAATATGTCTGTTCCAGGTATAACTTCCAGCCTATACAGCGGTACAAAGCTTTGTCCGCTGAGGAGGCAGACGAAGAATTTGGAAGGTACTTAAACATTGTTTTTGTACTGTTCAACATAAATCACTGCTTTCAATTCGTTTTAAACTGTCAATATAGGTGAATGGTGACATAGGGTACAATCGGAACAAGAATTTAAAAGGAATTTTGACATTGGAATAAATAGTTTGTTGCCAGAAATGATACTAAATCGTACTAATTATAATTTAGTAAAAACAAGTGAGTGTCTCTTGGCAACAAACTAAACATTCTGATCAAACTCCTATTCACCCCGTTTTACGGTACTTACAATCTAACTTTAGCAACATAAAGTAAAATTCTGTCAAACAAATGCATGTAAAGTATCTTACACTTCACATTTCTAACTTCAGTGTTATGTAAAGGAAAGATAAGGTTATCGCTCATTATATCAGCACAGCCGCGACACGGCAAATGATTTGCCATTCAAATTAGGACTTTAAATGGTTTGCGATATAATACTTTTTGTAATGACAAGATAAAATAAGGTGACGAATCGCGGGCGGTGCGATGGCAGCTAACCTTATGCGTATAGAAATGAAACACTTTTAATTTAATGATTTGTTTTTAGACGCAACAAAGTGCTGAACTACTTCTCTCTCATGTTCCGTAAGCGCATGCGCGGTGATGACGCCGCCGATGATGCTGATGACCCCGACGATAAGAAAATCAAGGGGTCCAAGGCTAAGAAAGGTAAGACCGGAGGGCCTAACTCAGTTGTACTGACGTAAAAGTAGTCGCCTCGAGTTAATTAGTCATTGACCGACAATTCGGAAAGGGCGACGCAGTCCAGACAAACATAGTTTAACATTAATTGATGGGATGACTTTCAATACCCCGCGGTTTCAACTGTGATACGTCTCTTTCGTTCTTTTTTTTGCCCCATTCTAGGAATTTCTCCTGTATCATGGGTGCGTTTACAAACAAATAAACTGACATGCACAAACAGCCAGATAAATATTTGCCCACGACACGCAGCGTAGCAGCCAATCGTTCAACCACTGTGCTAACCGTGCCCTCTTTGATTGCGGCTCCGCTCCCGTGTGTCGTAGCGTGATGTTGATCATTCTTCAATAAACCGGCTATATAACTCAAAAGGGTTTTTATCGGAACAAACTCTTCAGCTTTACAATATTAGTATAGATCTTTTCTGACAACCTATTTACGAACTACTTTTGTTTCAGATCTCAAACTGTCAGAGATGGACGAGTGGATAGATTCTGACGACGACTCGTCGAACTCTGAGAACGATAAGGAGAAGGAGAACGATAGTGACGCCGGCGACAAGAAGAAGAAGAATAAGAAGAAAGGTGAGGATTCTGTCGCCCTCGTTTCACATGAGATCGAGTACGACTGTACTTGAAGGTTGCTCTTTTAGTTTTGAAGTCAGAAGCGAAACTACTGAGCTAGCGCATAATCTGTCTCTGGTCATCTGCATTACCGCCTAATCAGATTATGAGAGTGATGGAAGAGGGAGTGCACTATAATATCTCCAGTGTACTTGAGTCTAATGAAGACTCCATTTACATAGGCCGCTTGGCCTAGATTCTGACACGGCGGTCTTTCTATTCGTAACTAGCGATCTGCCCGTGGCTGCGTCCGTGTGGCTTATTTCACCCGCGTTGAGTTACGTCTTTCGTTACTGCCCCGTGCCCGTGGACCGTAGCGTCATTGTATATAGCCTATGTTACTCAGGAATAATGTAGCTATCTATTGGTGAAAAAATAGTTAAAATTGGTTTAGGAGTTTCGGAGCCTATTCGTTACAAACATAAATATCTTTCCTCTTTACTGTATTCCTAATAGGCCATTTTGTATTTGCTGTATGTTTCTCTTTACAGCGGCCGCCGCGAATAAGAAAAAGAAAAAAGTTGAAGACGAGGCGTTCGAGGAGAGTGACGACGGTGACGAGGAGGGACGGGAGAGGGACTACATATCTGACTCTTCGGAGAGGTAATTAAAATAATACTATTTGAAGTAACGGTTAGGTTAAAGTTTAAAATTGCAAAATAAACAACGCTATTGGATTTTCAACCTGCGCCACTTAACCGAAGGTTGAAATCCAACGGTACGCTTTTGTGTAGGCATTACAGTTGGATGTCGCCTAGTCTAGTAAAAGCGGATGTAATCAGTCTTCGTATTTAGCCTATAGAGAAATGTGAGAGTTTGTGAAGATGTTTGTTACTTAATCACTCATAAACCATTGAATTGGTTTGAATGAAATTTGATTCACATATAGACCATGTCTTGAATTACGACATAGGATTATTTTATCCCGGTAGTATACATAGATAGGATTTCTTTTGGTCCTGTGGGAAAAAAATCCTCTACGCAGGTAAAACCGCAGGCAAAAGCAAGTTTATTAATAAAATGTGATGTTGTTACAGTGAGTCAGACCACGAGGGCAAGACTAATAAGGAGCTGAAAGGCGTTTCAGAGGAAGACGCACTCAGGTAATACAATTTACCAATTACAATACTTAAAAAGATCTGCTATTCCATACAAATATTCGGCACTTGTACGATTAGAAAGTATAAAACAGCATTTTTGTATGGAACAAAATTAAAAATGATTCATTTTCATGAGTATTTTATACCAGTAAAGTTTAATACAAATAAACAACTCTACTTTCTTGTTCTGAAATTCAAAATGACCTCAAATTATTAAACAGAAAACTTCTGGCCTCCGACGAGGACTCTGAAGACGAACAAGAAAACAAGGAAAAGGAAGAAGATGAACAAGATGACGAACCAACGAAGGAGGGAGAGGAACGCGCCAGCAAACTTACTAAGAAGAAGAAGAGTAAACCTGATGACACTAAGAAAGGTACGTGTAGGATGTTGGTTTCCAACGGGGTATAGGGCACCCGGCACGAGTCGTGAGCACAACCTTCAAGTTCATTTTTGGGTGTCTTTGGCGGAATGAAGGAGGCGGGCGTCGCCGACGCTGCACGGGGTTGGTCCGTCAGTCCGACCAATCGCGTTCATCGTCGGCGCCCCAAAAACCCCAGTAGAAGAAAGAAGAAGTCTAAAATTCCTCACGATATTTTACTTCTCCAATGTCAGTGATGACCGAGATAAACTTAGGAAACACATATGTACTTCCAGTACACTTAGCTTTCATCATCCTCCTGCCCTTATCCCATTTACTAGGGTTCGGTGCAACACGATTTCTTCATCTTTTCTGACAGACGGTTGACAGAACCGTCGTGATATCACTAACTTCTTTTTCTTTCATATCATGTTATACACAATACATCCACATTTACTATAGCCTCCCTCTTCATTAAAAAAAATAAAAAGTGACAAGCCTATAATTAGTTATGGCAATAGGCTCGCCCCCCATTACATAGGACCTAAACATACTGGCGTACTGTGGGTCTACATTGTTACACCTCTGCCTAACCCTTCGGGGAATACAGGCGTGATGGTATGTTATGTAAGTCTGTAATTTTATTTCCAGACTCGAGCAGCGAGTTAAGTTCAGACTCGGACACAGACCCAGAAAGCAGTACCACCACCACCGCGAAGAAACCCAAGAAGAGCAAGGGCGGAGCTGACAAGAATGCCGGCACATCCGGTATGTAGACTAATATCTGTTTTATAACATGAGTATAAGGTCCACATTTAAATTTTGACTTATTTTATTATATAAAATACTTTATATCATGTTTGTGATTGCAGCATAATTATGTAAGATTAAAAGTCTTGTCAAATGGAGTTTGACATAAAAACATAAAGACAACTTGATGATTATTTTAAAACTCGCTTACGTTATTGCTTGTGTAAGATAAAATATCTATAATTAAAATTTAATCGTGTAAAATTTAGGGCTACAATAAAAAATTTATTTGGATTAGTTACTGTTGTGCCTTGGTTAGTAGAGTCTTCACCCGTTCCATGAAGTTTTTTTGCAATAGGTGTTACCAAAAAATTGTAATTAATTTACAATTTTTGTCCTCCCCCTAGCCCCGGCGAGTGGTCGCTCGTCCCGCGCGGCCACGCCCCCGTCGGCTGCGCAGGCGGCGGTGGCGGCCGCTAACGCCGCCAACACCAACATGCCGCCTGCTAAGCGACCCAAGCTCGACGCCTCCTACATGTAACTATACTACGGATTTACTTGCATATTTATGGATTTGATATTTTAAGGGCCCATTTCACTAGAATAGACACTATTCACTAGACATATTTAACAATGGAACAGAATTTGTATGAAATTATCTGTCAAGTAATTTAATCGGATGTTATTTGAATGTGGTGAAACCGACCTTTATTCTTTTGTGTATGATTGAGTTTACATTGAATTTTAAAATCAATTGGCGTCGCTAATCACATGTTAACTAAAAACCGCCCTTACGACTACGAAATAAAGCCGCTGTCTTTGCCATAATTATTATTACCACGGACATGTAGTTGCCTGTACTTGAAGTTGTTGTACATATGTATGGTCGTCGCATATTATTACACAACTTATACGTTAGGCCACACCTGCGTACGCACACTTCGAACGGACCGCTCACGAATCCAAAATACGGTCGTGCGCGTGCGCAGGTGTAAGCCAACCTTTAGAGTCAATTGCAATTTTTTTTTTAACTATTTGAACTATAAACTAATATTCCTATTATATAAATATTCCTTCCTCAATATAGGAAACCTCCCCTAAAATTCTTTATCTTCCAGCGAGTGCGGCGTGACTGAAGAAGCGGTGCGTCGCTACCTCGCGCGCAAACCGATGACGACCACGGAGCTGCTGACAAAGTTCAAGTCCAAACGCACGGGGGTCAGCAGCGAGCGCCTGGTGGAGACCATGACGCAGATCCTCAAAAGAATCAACCCCGTCAAACAGAATATTAACGGGAAAATGTATCTTAGTATAAAGAATACCTGATTTAGCTAAATAAATTGTTTACTTTGTATTTTGTTGTTAATACATATATTTACCAACTCTGACGATTTCTAATCAATCTCAAGTTATGTAGAAAAAAATATATTTTGTAAGTACATGGGGTGGAAGTTTAACCATGGATTAAATGCATGATTCTAGACCACCTAGGGTTATTTTTCATCGATGTTAAGAAAAATATTAGCTGTTCCATACATTTTGACCGTGTAGGTGTTGCACTTTTGTATGGAACGGCTACTCTGTGAGGATGTCATTTTTAATGTTATTGGGGAGGGTAGATGAAAAAAAAACTAATTCCTAGAAAGATTGCTTTATCACTGCCAGTATGCCTGTGACCGCGGACGGGGAAACACAGGCAAAGCGCCGTGATTAAAATGTTATCATATTTTATTTTAGTAAAATGAAATGAACCTCAGTTTCAGTGTAATAAGGTGGTTTGTAGATATTTTCCGAAGCGTCAGTGTAATTTTTTATAATAATAATTTAACTTTAATTTTATCAAATTCAATTCTGCCTTTTTTTTGCACAAGACAATATAAAAAAAAAACAGAATCAAGATGGCGGCATTCAACACAGGTGAGTATAAAACAAAATTTAATCATAATTTATACTTTTATTAAAAGTATTGTACAACATGTTTAATTAACTTATTATTTTTATACAATTTACTCAGACTTATGCTAAATTATAAATTATATTCGTTACGCTTACAATATTATTGTTTTTTTAACATAATTTTAATCTCAAATATGTTCTTTATAAAGTACTATTCGTCAATTGGGAGTCCCATCCGGTTCTCAAATGCTAATCAACACTGAATCATTACATTACGGACTTTCAAACTCATTTCCCGTGATTTTATTGGTTACTAACATGAGATTAATAATTCGATAAATATTTTATTGATTCACCTTATTCATTGATCATGAAAAATTATTTCGATATGTATTCATATTATATTATGGCCCGTCAACTGACCAGAAGGCCTATTCTACTTATTAAAAAACGTTAAAATTCAAGTCGCAATCTAATCTTAGTGTCAAGAAGACCAATTCTCGATAACTAAAAATGTCAAAACTCTAGTCCCAATCTCATCTCAGCGACAATCAATTTGAATCAATGTCAAAAATGTAGGTAGATTAGTGGTATTTTTTGACAAATCAATTGATTGAGAAATGAGATTTAATTGAGACTGATGCGGTGTCCTGCTTGAGCGACGAATGCGACGCGACGCAGCGAACGCTAGGAACGCAATCAACTCAACGGCATAGTTGCCCTGCTTGCGTCCTATATGGCAATCTGCGGCGAGACGCGACGTAACGCGTATTTGTTTGGAGGCACGGTCTATTCTTATTAACCCCGATTCAAAATGCAACTGGGGCGCGGCCAGAAAGTACCACGCCACGAAATACAAGTAAAACTACTGTACTTCTCCATGATTCGAGAAGTAATGACCAAAATCACGTAGGATATTTGTCGCCTGTAGAATCGCGTCGCAATGCATCGTGTCGTGTCGCGTCACGTCGCGTCGCGTCGTATTCGTCACTCACGCAGTACACCGCGTGATATTAGAATGCGATTGTGATCGCTGTCAAACTTACGAGAATTGCCCCTCAAGTAAATGATCTCTCTGATTTTGTACAATTTCTCACGAGTACAGTATTATTTTTAATTCAATGTAACATATTTAATTGAATTTAATATCACAGTACTGTTAGTTCTCTACACTGCTGTGTTACCAACACAACATATCTACTTATATCTTCTTATTATTATTATCGAGTCTGGAATTACAGCCTAAGTCAAACTTGGGTTATCTTTTAACTCCGAATTAGCTGCTAACGGATCCATTACATGCAGGTTAATCGTCAATCTTCTCTATACGAAACTAACTTTTGGAATGGATAATGGAATAAATTCAATTCTTACAATCATATAAACATACCATCACGCCTGTATGCCCCGAAGGGATAGGCAAAGGTGTACCAATGTACACCCACAATTCGCCGGTATGTTATAGGTCCCATGTAATAGGGGGCGAGCCTAAAGACCCCTATGCAACCCCCCATGCGCCCATTAAATTCTTTTCTCTTGTAAATGACGTTCAAAAGTGCCCTGTTATTGTCTATTTGAAATAAATGATTTGACATTATAACATTTTGTAAATTAACCTCGTGTTAGCAACTAAGTCTCGAGTTAAGTTTTTAGTGCTGCTAGTGGGCTTAAAAGCGCTAAGGCAAAACCTCTTTCAAACGCAGGCACATAATGTGAATACCAAGTAAATAAATAAACAAAAAAATACTAGCACGATTAGGGTTATTATCAATAGATAAAAAGGAGGGTTTATAAGTATAGAACACGTTACGACCAACTAGAGCGGAGCAGTAACCAAAGACGTAATTGAACGCGCATGACACCGTGGGTTAAGTAAAAAGCTAGTTTTATAAAAAAGAGTATTTCTTATACTATCTCTACCATGCCATCTTTTATACTTAGGTAACTACCTAATAATAGAACTATGAATTGACCAAAGACTTCTGAGCAAAAGGTTTTGACTACCCAAATTCTAAATTATTGAGATATTTAAACATTCGACTGTGTTTAACTAGTCTAAGGTTCGTGTAATCTAGCGGTGAATATTGCCGTAAGTGTTACTACAAAAAGCAATCTTAAAATTATTGGAAGCTTGTTCTAGAATATATTTTACTAGTTAAGGCTGGTCACCTATTATAAAATTATTTTATTCGATATCACAAAGCGATAATGCGGTATATCACTTATTTATGCTTATATGTATAACTAAAATAAACTTTCTTAAGGAAAGTTTCAAGTCGATTGAAGAACAATCAAATGAAAGCTAGGATTGGTTGCTACTAGACGTAGCAACCAATCATAGCTGCCATTAGATTGTTTTTAGACCAATGACAACAGCTCACATGACATTTTGACAGCTCACCAGAGAGCTAAAACATCGTATGGACGGGCAAAACAAAAATGCCAAGTTTGGCAACCCCAGTAATTGACATGGCAAGTCAGCTGCGTGTATATAAGCCAAAGGTTCTCGCGTGACGCAGTAGCACTCTTTACATTTACTTGACTGTGAATGTTTCCGTAAACTATGTAAAATTCCAACCCGTAGAAAGGCACCTCGGAATTATGAGGCACTACTTATTAAGGTACAAGCGTTTACAAATTATTATTATTATAATACAACCTAGATGTATTTCAAATAGCACAATTACTTAAATATTATTTCTACTTAAACAGACGGCCAATGAGTTATGTATGCGGGCGACACGCCAGAAAGCGTGGCAAAGTTTTATAACCACTCGTGTAGAATGGTCTGAAACAACAAATTATCACTGAATATTCATTGCACACAAATTTCCCGCGTTCGACACAGAAATTTTAACACTAGCAATAACCTACAAATTTCATCGACAATTCAAGGCAAAACACGACTTCAAAATTACAAAAACATTCTGAAATCGTTCTACCGTTAATTAGGGTTTAATTACGTACTTATGCTAAAAGAAAGCACCTTAAAGTACATCTGTAGGCAGCCCTTAAGAATACTTGTAGCAAAGTCTACCGCTGACGGTAGATCCCATAGAAACCGTGAATACAAAATTGCAGCGTTATGTAATAAGGGCCTTTTCTTTCTCTGTCTTCCAATCCGCCTCTTCATCAACGTCTACCACTGCTGGTCTGTGGGGGAAAAACAGTTTTTAATTAAATATTATAGCCAGAATGTCGCGTGGACAAGGACAGCAGGAACAAGTTGTGGACGTTTAGGTGCAAGATGGGCATTGTTGCCAATACGGTTTTAACAAATTCGGAATCCGTAAGAAAATCACGCAGGCAACATCTAGATTTAACTATAAATTACTAGCCTCAGCCCACTACTTCTTCAAAGATATATTATCCCACGGTAACCGTACATTTTATCGAGATGAATAGTATCCTATGTGTTATTCCAGACCATAATATATCTCATTTTCATCCAGATCCGTTCGCCTGTTTAAGAGTAAAAAGTAACAAACATCCATCCATACATCCATCCTCACAAACTCACATGTAATATTATTTGTTGGAAAATTTAAAACAGTCCTATCGTTTACTTACCCGCATAACGAGTGTTCCTTTACGATTCTCTCTCCATCCGCCATGGTTTGCGGCATGGGCCGGCCCTTGGTCTCAGGTAGCACCACGCTGATGCCAGACCCTAATAGGGATATGGTGGCTAGAATCACTAGTGGTAACGAAGTCCACAGACGCTCCTGCGAATTGTAAAAATTTGAATTAGTTGGTAGTACTTAAAAAGAGCTGATAATCTTGAAACGGCTAAACAGATTTTCTGGAATTAATAAATAAGAACACTTTAACTCACATTTAAACGAAAAAGAAACGATTCAGCCATTTAGGTACCTAACCTCACCTAGTCTGAGTCAAGTTTTGGACTAAAAATATTTGGTAGGTATAAGATAATCCAACAGCTTACAGAGTACACGATGTAAGGCGACAGAACAGTCACGACGTAGCCGCTCATGTGGAGGGTCGCGGAGCCGGACGCGCGCACCGCCGTGGGCAGCAGCTCCGTGGCCCACTGGATCACCGCGTTGTACGACATGTTCAAACAGAACCGCGCCATTATCGCCATCGATGCCTGGGGGATGCCTGGACAAAACTTTCTGAGTTATCAACCTGTACTTCTCAATAATAAATGTTTCTATCTACACATAAAAAAACATACATAAGTGCACAAGGATTCAGGAAATATTGTGCATTAAAGGGCGAGCTGATGACTCCTAAACTAGGCCAAAAGCCCGTGTTGTCGGAGGCAAAGTTCCTTCAGATATAAAGGCATACATCTGGTGTTAAAGGGGCTATCAAGTACCACAACATAAATTTAGCAAAAAATCCTTCAATTAAATACCTTTAGGCACAAACAAGGCGATTCCCATGAGAATAGCCGCTATACCCATAGGGCCAGCGGTGAGACTCCTTCGACCCCATCTGCAAATCGAATTTATAAAATTAATAACAAGTCCATATGAAGATAAACTATGTATTTCAAGTTCAAGTTGTTTTTACACCCGGGTGTAACTTTGCCTTACCTGTCAAGCAGGCAAGCCAACAAGGTAACCGAGGGTATCTCCGTCGCAGAAGTCAACGTAAAAGCTATGAAGAAGTCGAGCCCGAGCGCGTCCGACAATCGGACGAGCCCGTCGAAGATCACGGCACAAGCCATGTACACTATCACAATGAGGATCATGGTCAGGCGGAGGGGAGCACTCTTCATCAGAACTAAGAGGGATTCCCTGCTTGGTTTGGTCTGGTTTGATGTTACCTGTAAGGTCGATTAGGGGTTAAGGCTTGTTAAGGATAATTTGAGTTATTTCTTTTAATAGTCATTATACTTACAATAAAGTCATCCATGACATCGTCAGGTATCTTGGTGCGATTGACTTTCTCGAACGTTCTGAGAACCCGCACCGCTTGGTTAATGCGACCTCGACTCACATACCACCTGGAAATTCGTGGATAGTCACAAACACATCAATCACCACATGAACACAAAATTGCTTAATAAATGGGAGACAACCACCCTACCCCCCCTACCCCCCCCCCCCACCCCCAGGGTCCCCTGTCCTACCCTGGATACCTTTTGGAATGGGCAACTAGATTCAATATTTTTAATTTAACATGTAATTGACGTTCAAAAGTGCCTTTTAATGGTCTAATTGAAATAAATGATTTGACTTTGACTTTGACAAAGTCAAAGTTCTGAACCTCGACTTTATCTTCCACAAACTCGAAATTCAGTGGCTAGGTGACTACCTAGCCACTGAATTTCGAGTTTGTGGAAGATTTATAAACCTTTATTTACGACTATTTACAACACTGCTTCATAATGCAAATACTCAATTGAGTGTAAGTTCAAATGGCTAACCCAAACGAATTCAGGGTTAGAGAACTTTAGAGGTATGAGGAACAGGGTGTACCTACTGTAAAGTTTCGCATCCTCAATTGAAAAGGTAGGATCCTCCGACCAAACGGAAGTTGTCTGGTGGACTGATGTCGCAATTTAGCAAACATCAGTAATTGTATTTCGGATGTGGTGCGATAGGTGTCGCCACAAGCGTAAGACACTTTTTCTAAAACTACATAGAGGCCCTTTTCAAATTCGGTCTTGGCAAAGTGAAAACTAGGTGGTTTACGTCTGTGCTGTTGTCCTAGCATCTTCCAAATCTGAACTCACCTCACACTCTCCGGCAGAACCAAAGGCGCGAACACAACAAGCAGCATCGGCGTGGACGTGTACCACAGTAGCTTTCTCCAATCGCTGATCCACAGCGCTAGCCACGGCAGGCTCACGCAGCCGAAGCCGAAGAACAGTGCTATGGACATGTTGGCGACCCACGTGCGGTGGCGGGCACCCACGTACTCCAGCACTGCGGAGAGAATATAAGATAGGAAATTGTCTTTTGGTTATGCTCGCCCTTTAGTTGTTAAGAAGTCAAGACTGTAGTGTTTAGTTTATGCATCAGGGATTTACGATATAATGCGCTTATATTTTTTTAGAGTTCCGTAGTCAACCAAGACCCCTTTTAGGTTTTTCAATACGTCCATTCGTCTGTCTTCCTGGTGAGAGGTTTAAAATTTTTATTTTATGACAGTAATAAATTGAATGCATTTATGATCCATCGGCTTATGTGTAAATACGTTAAATATACGTTAAATTATATATATATAAAGAGATCATTCATTTAACGAGTTACACATACTTAGTTCATGATATTCTTACCTAAAATATAAGTCATCATGAAAGAATTGTCGAAAGCCATGCCGACGAGGAACCGACAGAACGCGAAGTCCCATACTCCCGTAGTGAAGATAGTTGCTATGCCGCCAATACCACCGATCAAGTTCGCACCTGGAAATAACAAAATACCCTTGAAAAGAATGCACAGGATACATTGGAACTATAGAGGCCCTGCCTGGATGAACCATGATCTAACACAACCTTGGGTTGTAATTCAACTGGTAATTTCAGCTTAACATTATAGCTAAGTACAGATTTTAAAATGAATGTGGCGAATTATGAATTCTCTATTATTTACAAGTGAGTTCGTGGGTTCATTTGAGTGAGGCTTGGGTTCATAGATTATTAAAAATCATCAAACAGAATTAAAACAGGACGGTTACTACCAAAACCATTAAATTGTAGGTATATTTATCTATACATATAATAAAATCGTAGCGAAATCAAAACTGTACATTTAATATTTTTGAAAAAAAGTAATTGCTACGAGGTCGGGTAATGATTCTAATGCCGAAAATATGGTTTTTAGAATTTTTGTCTGTTTGTCTGTTTGTCTGTTTGTCTGTTTGTCTGTGCGTTTGAACACGCTAATCTCAGCCGTGGCTTAACCGATTTGAATGCGGTTTTCACTAATGTATTGCGGTAAGCTCCACTTAACACTTAGGCTATAAATTATCACGCTATTTGCTTTGGGGGATGAGCAATGTTGCATTATGTCCGAGTTCTTCTACAGATTCTCACGGGATTGAAAATAACGACATATAATGTAAGAATATTGTAGATAGCTGCGGAATTGAACTTCTAAAATAATTATCATCACGCTATACCTTCAAAGAGTTAAGCAGTCAATAATGGCAAACTAGAACAACTATTTTAGAGTTATTTCCGAAGTAGTATATAGTCTAATGGTTTGATGACCGCCTTGCAAATCGCTGATCGTGAGTTCGGTCCTCAATAACAGTTTTACTTTTTGTGATTTTTCAAACATTTTTTTTCGTACAGGTAGATTTCCAACAATAATAAAATAAAAGTATGCATAACTTCTGCCATAACATTGATTTGCTTACTTATTTTTTTAAATCTTTTAATATTAAAGCAGAAAATAATGTCTGTACATAGTCTATTTATACTTATAATAAAATCGTAGCGAAGTCAAAACTGTACATTTAATATATTTAAAAAAAGTGATTGCTACGGGGTCGGGAAGCGATTCTAAATTTTTGTCTGTTTGTCTGTTTGTTTGTTAGAGCATCACGCAAATACTGCCGGACAGATTCCGTTCAATTTTTGTATATATATTCATCATAGGCCAAAGTTGGTCGTAGGCTATAAATTATCGCGCTATCTACTTTGGGGGATGAACAATGATGATACAGATTACGACGGGTTTCAAAAAAGATGAAACAAAATATAACAATACTTTAGATGGCTGAGGATTGAACTATTGAAATAATTATCATCACGCTATACCTTTAAGAAGCTAAACAGTCAATCATGGCAAAACAGAACGGCAATTTCAAATGTTTTTCTATTGAATTAAATAGTCTAATGGTTCGATGACCGCCTTTCGAATCGCAGGGTTTGAGTTCGGTCCCGGTATAATGATTTACTTTTTGTGATTTTTTAAATATTTCTTTTGAATACTAGAAGATTTCCAAACAATAATAAAATAGAAGTAGTCATTCTTATACAGTAACGCTTAGCTTGCTTATTTTTTCTTTATTATTTTTGCAGAAAAGACTGTCTATAATACATACTTACTAAAAAACAGCAAATTGAAGTCAAAAATTTTCATCGAAAAAATAGAAACTGATAGGTGTGCAAACGATAGCAGAGCGGAAAATATACGTATTGTTAAAGAAATTATGTCTATTTGACTCTTTAATTTTGACAAAATAGTCTTTAAATGTCGGGCCAACACATGACTTAAATTCTTCTTTTCACATCAATGATACCCCTGTTTTTAAAGATGGGAAATCTTTAAATGACTTCTTTAGCTCTGGGCGGAACGGAAGGGAGTGTCAGACTCTTACTGACTAAAACACCAAGTGTTCCTCCTAATGCCCTTTGCGTACCAGCGCCGCGGTGACTCTTTTGAATTCCGCAACCCTGTTAGACACTGGCCCTGGCGGGCCCCATCTTACAGTACTGACATTTCTTTGAGGCGCACGTGGAACCGACCGTGGCACCGACCCGGGATTGATGATGCCCCTAACAATAATTTACACCGGTTAAGAAAAGTAGGTGGCCGCTTTTACTGATGCGTCAATTGCACTGAGTTTCAGACGGGTATATGATGCCCTCTTTTACCAAATTATGTTTGCAGCGGCCTACTTAAATGCGCAATCTATTCAATGCCCTCCAGATACGTCACTGAAGTTCACTACCGGGAGGTAGGTAGTTTCACTAATTCAAGTAGTCATGAGGTGCTGGATATCTTCCTTCACACAATCTGCTTTGCTCTTTGGGTGGTGGGCTTTGTAATTAATAGTTAGGCTATTTCGCTATTTGTAATAAATAATGAGGTTAAGTAAGCATTATTGCTCTTGGACATGTTTTGGATTGCTATAAAATATACACAATACTGCAGATTACGTACATATTACACATACCATCACGCCTGTATTTCCCGATGGGTTAGGCAGAGGTGTAACAATGTACACCCACAGTTCGCCGGTATGTTTAGATCTCATGTAACAGGGGGCGAACCTATTGTCATTAACCGGGCACAAATCCTAACTCCGAGCTGCTACTGAGAATTTCATAGAAAAACCCAATAACACTTTGCTTGACCTGGGAATCGAACCCAAGACCTCTAGCGTAGCAGTCGCGCTTAGGACCACTAGGCTAACGAGGCAGTTCCTATGAAAGACAGTGGGAGATATTTTATCCTATGAAATAAAAAACATGACGTCATTAGCCACAAGGAGTTAAGCAGTCAATTATAACATGGTATGGGAATTGCTATATTTTTTTATTATTATTACGCTATTTACTTTGTTTAGAGAATAGCTTCGGTGTTTAATGAAAGCCATGTAAGATATTTTGTGTGAGTTCGATCCCAATTGATTGTTACTTTTTGACATTATTTTAATTGGTACCTAATTCAATTGTTTTTATTTTCGATGGGGATAGGAGCGCCGCACCACAAGGATTCTCTGACGCAGGTACTCTCTGGTCACAGTTGTTTCGGGAGCTAAGTGTTTCGGTTTCGGCGCTAGGACACGCCTTGGTGTTATCACTGTAGGATCACAAAGGACATTGGAAGGAACTCGGATGGGTTTTAGCCAATAACAGTCTGACACTCTTTTCCACCAGAAAGGAAAAAATCATTTGACGACATCTCATGCTTAAAAAAGGGACCTCCCAACTTCGACACTTCATACAAGTGTTGAACGATTTATGTGCAAACGTTTTTTGTCCAAAATTTTAACGTCTGTCCTGAGCCACGCTACCAAAAAGTGTACTTATATTCAAATGACAAAACAGAAATAGATTAGCAACAACAGAAACTGTACCAAAATCAATTTCACCCATAGAAAAATTCCGTGACAGTCGTTCTTCTGACGTTGAATGTCTCACAGACTTCACGCTTTCAGGATGCAAGTTGAATCAAGCATCAATCATGAATTATGCATCGCATTCGAAATTTCTTCTTATGGGTAGGTACTATAAACAGAAGATGTTCTACATGCTTAAAAAAATTCTATAAATGGAAATTTATTGTGTAGTTTACGGTTCCAAAGATAAGGGATAATTTGTGAGGTAAAACTTTGCTTAGTCTTTTAAGAAGTCTTACTGTTTTTTGTCCATACTTTCTCCCAAAAACTTTACATTAATTTGGTTCTAACACGAAGCTCAAATTTTGTTGGCTGTTGCTCTGATTATAAGATTCATTTCTTCGGTCTTGATACTAGACAGATCGCAGCTACAATGTGAGGTATAATGTTAAAGCAGTGCCTATTAAAGATGCTGTTTGAGAAAGAAAAGTAAGTAAATTTTGAAACCACATCATAGTATTATCTAAAGGGATAGTAAAGCCACATATACTCTCCTTACGCCAATTATGTTTTAGCCCCAGGTATGGCGTAAGCCTATTACCAGATGAGCACAAATCCAGACTTCAAGCGACTACAGATAAATTCTTTAAACCTAAAGTCGTAACTATTAGCAGTCACCTTAGCAACTATTTGACCTGCTTGGAAGATTTTGATAACATAGTATTCAATACTTATTTAGTTAAGTAACACTTAGGTCGACGTGAGCGAAGCCGCGGGCAACAGCTAGTTATGTAATAAAAAAATAAATTGATTACCCTAAATAAATTATCAAGCATTTATATAAGTAGATGATTCTGATAAAATGATGTCACAAGACTCCAAACACGTCAACAAAAGTTTACCAACTCGTTAATGTCTGAAAAACAAACATATTTATAAAAAAGATGACACACAATGTCGCGCTGATTCCCACAACACTTAATTAAACAAATGTGGACACTATGTTTGATCAAACATCTGTCGCGGATAACGCTGAAAACAAGATCGTGTTTTTTTATGAAAGCAGTTTCAGCTGTAGTTGCTGAAATTATTTATTACTACCTTCTGCTCGCGACTTCGTCCGCGTAGTTTTTTCACCCGCATTAGGTTACGTCTTTGGTCACTGCTCTGCACCTAATGGTCGTAGCGTGATGTTATATAGCCTGTAGCCTTCCTCGATAAAGAAACTATCCAAAAAAATTTTTTTTAATTCATATCAGTAATTCCAGAGATTAGCGCGTTCAACCAAAGAAACAAACTCCTTAGCTTCATAATATTCGTATAGATATACCCCGCGGTATTGCCTCGTTAGCCTAGCGGTCCTAAGCGCGACTACTACGCTAGAGGTCTTGGGTTCGATTTCCAGGTCAAGCAAAAAGGTTTATTGGGTTTTTCTATGATATTCTCAAGAGCAGCTCCGAGTTAGCTCGAGGCTCGCCCCTATTACATGGGAACCTTAACACACCGGGTGTTGGTGTACATTGGTGCACCTCTGCCTAACTTTTCGGGCAATACAGGCGTGGTCGTATGTTATGTAATGAACCCCGAGGTGTCACCCCCGTTCAGTTACGTCTTTAGTTACTGCTCCGCTCCCGTTGGTCGTAGCGTGATGTTCTTTACGTATAATGTTATAAATTTTTCTCTTGAATCACTTTATCTTTTGATGAAAACCGCATTAAAATCCGTTGCGTAGTTTAAAAGATCAGCGTACAGAGCGACAGACTGGACGGCAGGATGCGACTTTGTTTTATACTATGTAGATAATTAGAGATGTAGATATTGTATATTAAAATTGTATGACTTTCGGTATTCTGATACCAGTTTCAAAGAGTCTTAGACGCGCTTGTGTCAACCAGGATTATCAAAGTCCGAGTTCGTTGCTAACATGGGCCCCTTTTCTTATTTAATAACTGGAGATACAACTAGTTCGTGTCGGATTGCCGTTCTATGGGACTAATAGAGTCAGGGAAGTGAGAATGAAGAAGTGTTCAGTCAGAAGAATACCTACTATGTGCGCCTGTTGAAGCGGACCTTAGGTAGAGGAGCCGCGAGACTTGGCTATCCAGCAGTAAATACAATCGAAGGTAGCAGTAGTTAATAGTTGATTTCCAGATTCAGAGCTTTCTCAATATTTTCCAAACACTGTTTTTTTAGTACACACAAAACAAACAGGGTCCTTACCTACTACTTACCAAGCACAGCGGGAACTCTGCCGAAGTTGTCAGCGAACCAGCCGAGGATCAAGCCGCCTACGAAGGCTCCCCCGAAGAACACAGCCTGAGCCATAGGCACGTTACCAGCGTTCTCACACACCCATCCTCTCTGGAAAAAATATGTAAAAGTTGATTTGGAAACCTTTTATCATTATTCCTTTTTTTTGTAGAGAGGTATTTTCCACGATATACGTGGCCACCTATAGGCTCAAGAACTTAAAACAAACAAAAAGGTTTCTAAAATTTTCTAGAACCATCGGCTCAGAAAGAAGAACCTTCCGGCTCCCACAGCGCTAGTCTGATGAAGGACTTCATCAGACTAGCGCTGTGACATCATTGTATTGCATGGACATGCAAATTGCACATTTACGCACAGCTAAATCGAACATCGGGAAGTGGCTTAAATTTAATTAAGATTTGATTAGCCACAGACACGAGGACCGGTGTTCTTCTTACCTCGGTAACAACAGTAGCATAAGGAATATCAATCAGCTCGAAGTCCCACCCATCCTGGCATGGTTTGGTGGGCGTGCCTTCTGGTGGCGGGATCATAGTCTCCAGGACTTGCTGCCAGTCCACGTCGTAGGTGGCGCATTTGTCCCACTCGCCGGTGGCGGCACCTGGTGCTGATAAGTTGCGTCTGGAATAGAAGGAATTTATGTTATACATTTTTGACAGTCAAAGAATCAAGTTAAGGCTCAATTAAGTACATAGGTAATCTTACGCAAGCATAGATCTAATCGACCATAATTATTACCAGGTTTCTGGTGGTCTAACAAACACGAGCCATCAAGATATACAATTGCCTTTCACTGATCTTTTTCCACATCTTTATACCATGGTATCTTCCACACTATCCATATATTCTACTAACACGCGTTGTTGGTACTTGAGCCCGGTTATTTGGTTAAATTTTAAATAACCCCCGACAGAAGAAAAGTATTACCGCCGTAGCTTACAAAAGAGCTGATAATTTTGGAACCGATGAACCAGTTTCCATCAAACAGAAGCAAAGAGCACTTAACTTATAACCCCCGTCGTTTTTGCGTCGGGGGTTAAAAATAATGTTTAACTATTTTTTATTTACTACGCTATATAATCTGCTAGAACAATATTATGAACACATAAATAAAAAATTGGCGATGAAGGCGGGTTGGGTCGCCGGGCCGCAGACCATGAGCTTAAGACCTAGAGCCTCAGCCATCTGACCGCACAACCCATTTTCGAAATAGGTTCGAACGTCAGACTTTCCGGCAGCCGACGACCCGTAACAAAAGTCATAGACACCCGTTTCTATACTTTGTTTCCGGGACCGACGCCGACGTTTTGGGTAACGTGCGATCCGAAGCAGTAGTATTTTTGTGTTTTTGTGTTCACACGTGGTATTGAAACGACGGAAGTCCATTCATGAACGAGAATTGATGAGAAATGTAAATAAGTGATGAAGTCATACATATTTACACTATTATAATAATGACTGATGTGAAATATTCGGTAACTTTGCTGTTATACAAATATACAGGTGGATTTACGGAATTATAATTACAAGACATGTTAAAATATAATTCTAGTCCATTACAATCCTGAACTGCCTTGGTTGCCTAGTGGTGCTAAGCGCGACTGCTACGCTAGAGGTCTTGGGTTCGATTTCCCAGGTCGAGCAAAAATTTTCTATGAAATTTTCAGTAGCAGCTCGGAGTTAGGATTTGTGGCCGGTTAATGACAAAAATCTTGCCCCCTATTTCATGGGACCTAAAACATACCGGCGAACTGTGGGTGTACATTGGTACACCTCTGCCTAACCCTCCGGGGAATACAGGCGTGATGGTATGTTACAATTCTGTTCGGCAAGCGTAAGGTGGGCCGCCCTCAGGCGTGGTGTAGTGACGATCTTCGCAGGATAGGTTGGTAGAAACTGGATGAGAGTTGTCGAGAATCGAGCAAAAGTGGAAAAAATGGCTGCCAAGCAAAGAAGCTTGCCATGCCATTTCACTCGCACAGTATCGCAAGCAAGTGAGAAACGCCGTCATATCAATTTGTTTTTTTATGGCTTGCCATATAAACATATAGGTATGGTAGGTACTTTTTTATTTACGTCGGTCTAGGTACTATAGTATACTTACAGCCTTCTGGATTAATATAGAATTTAGAAGTTCTAGGCCTACCACCATCTCTTAAAACAATATCATATTAATATTACTTTGCCTTGCGCACTGTTACATTTTCAACGCTGGCCTTAGCGCCGAGGTTTGTAAATCCAACACTTGAAATCATAAAAAAAAATCTAAAATGGTCGTCCCCAGATAAGTGTTCAAAGTAAAGCCTAAATACCAATACTTACAAACCTCTTGCATCTTACGACCCTGATTCCAAAATCTAATCCGTCTCTCACATCTGCTTGTCGAATGTTCATGGGTAGGAAAGATTTTGTATTTTTCCGATAAAACTCTTTTGTGGCATTGAATCTTGATTGAAAGATACCATTTATCACCGGCCTTCGGGCATCTGACGGACGATAAGGACAGCGTCTCTTTTTATTTTACAGACGTCTAAAAGACAGAGCACACTGTGATTTTTAATCGCACGGTTATTACACATCGCACTACTGCGGTAATGTAATGTACAAAGCACGCGTTCGTAAAACCGGGAAACTTATTGTCAATACTTTTATACTTACTAATATTTTGTTTGTATGTGGGTACCGAGTATGCGTCGAAACTACTGAACTAATTTTAACCATTTTTTTATCAATTGGTTTTACATGATTCCTAAATAACATATACGCTATCACACTACGACACACGGGAGCGGAACAGTAACAAAAGGCGTAAATTAACGCGGGTGAAATAAGCCACGCGGAAGAAGTGGCGAGCAGTTCGCTAGTTATCTATACAATATTGTGACGCACTATTTTGTAATAATTATATTCAGTTATATGTATCTCAGTCTGTCATATGTAACTAAATAAATAAATATTAAGGATTGAAAGCTTATAGGCCCTATCGTAAGCTAATGTTTAGGTAATTGGCAATTACGCATCGCGGCAACTAATAAGGTTCAAAATAACAATACGTTTGATGTTAGTGGAATCGGATAACCACAAAAATAACACAGATACTTAGAAGTATTGGCAGTATCATTATATTTCAAAGAGGTCGTTTCATAATATTAGAAACTGTTTACTTATCAGAAATTCAGAACTAACATGAATCTGCCACCATATCTATCTCAAGTGGATGAATTGGATTTATTACGAAAGGTTTTGGCTAAAAATAATAATCTACCTACCTAGTATATACCTACGCGTGGATCGATCGATTGATCGTCATATTTATGTAATTTATATTTCGATTTTCGGTCAGACCAATACGAATAAGAACATGTTCCTATTTATTGGTACTTTTAAATATTCATATATTTTAGCACTATACGGTTTTTTATTTGCTTTTTTAATTGAGACGAAGCAACCGAATTGAAACATGTAAATGGCATGGCATGTGGGTTCAAAAATTTATCATTAAATGCATGTCGGCCATTCCCTACAATTCTCCATCCTTCAACCAAAGTAAATGAATTTGGTTGAAATGTGTAACATTGGCGTAATGTCATTCCTAAAATACATTGATTACACAATTATGTACATTATTAGTTACAGGACTGCCCCATTCTACAATTTTTACACCATATTTGGACATATTTTTCATGTTCAAATCCATATAGTTCAGCATTTATATATATATACCATCACGCCTGTATTCCCCGAAGGGTTAGGCAGAGGTGTAACAATGTACACCCGCAGTTCGCCGGTATATTTAGGTCCCATGTAATAGGGGGCGAGCCTATTGCCATTAACCGGGCACAAATCCTAACTCCGAGCTGCTACTGAGAATTTCATAGAAAAACCCAATAACACTTTTTGCTCGACCTGAGAATCGAACCCAAGACCTCTAGCGTAGCAGTCGCGCTTAGGAGCACTAGGCTACCGCAGCAGCAACACAGTTCACATTTATAATCCAGATCTACACAAAATGGGGGTCGGGTGCGCCGCCGCCGTCCTCGTAAACGGCGTGCTTGTATGGATGTGTGAACGTGGACTAGGCGAAAGGATTGTGTAAGGATCGTAGCAGGTGGTTTCTACCTACCCTCATGGGAAAAAACGTGAGTTTATATATGTATGTACACAAAATAAAACAAAACTTATCTATTTCGTTTTTCATTAATCTGCATGAGCTCAAAAGGGAAAATGAGCTAGAAACAAACAATTTGAAGTTGCGTTGAGCGTGAAAGGCTAGGCCTGCACGCTTTATTATGAATGCGGACCAAAGCCCCCGAGTCTACTTTAGACGACTCTTCTAAGGACATTTTGTAATCTTCCGCCGGTGAATAGGTACTGTTACTTTAAATGTATATGCGAAGGAATTATGTAACACAATAGTTTGGTCTTTCGGTACTTTCTATAAATAAAGTACCTTCTGTGGAGTGCCGAAAGGTCGATTGTCGTAAGAAGAAAGCCGAAAAAAAGATTGTTTTATTTATTGCGTAAATAAATGATATGCAAAAAGTAGATGCGTTTTCAAAATGTTTTTAGTTGATGGTGCATTTAAAATACTGACTGTGTAATTTTTTTTAAGGGGTAAAGAGTAGCTGCTGTTCCAAAATTCTAAAGGCAAGCCGGTACGAACTGAGTGGGATGGAATGCTTGCCCCTGCTTGTGTTCTTAATACTAGTTTATATCTACCGACACGTCAAAATATCTTGTCCATAATTCTAACGCGACTTTGCAATCCATAGCATGGCGACACACGTTTACAGTACGCCCTAAGGGTGGGACATAGCTATTCACAAACCTGTACTAATACCAGCTGTATTATGTACTTCTTCCTATGATCAACAATGCAGACGATTTCATATAATTTGATTTAGATATTGGTGCGAGTGCCATGCTCTTGACCAGACGATAGCTCACTTACTATAGTGCCCAAAGTGTCCGTAGGGACACTTTGGGCACTATAGTGGCATATAGGCATAAAGTGTAGACTTTAGATGACATTAACAACGGTATTGATTCCACAATAAACGTGGCCACCGACTCGAAAAACAGAAAAAGTAGATCTTATTACGACATGGCCTTTATATTTCGACATTATTTAGCCATATTTTATTCTGTCCACAAACCTGACTTCCATGTCCAGATGCGCCAACTCCGGCACCCTGCACCAGTAACTCTGCGGCGTCGCAGCTATAAACATCTGCACGAAGTAGACGTACGCGAAGAATACGCCGAAGGGCATCATAAAGGCAAACAGGAACTTTTGGTACCGACCCATGTCACCCACGTGTGTGAGGACCGCTTCCAACGCGTCCGCGTCATTCTTCGGCTTTTTGTTGAGTTCCTCTTTCGCGTCCTGTAAAAGAAAATTGTTGGTTGAGTAAATGTAAGGCGGCTTGGTTGGGTCGTGAGCGTGGGTCATTTTATTACTGCCTTTTTAGGTAAGTGAAGGAATGATTGTAATTAAAACCAGTTGTCCCGTAGGGAACAACCAATTTTTTGAGGCCTCAACACATGGAACATATATTTGTATAGCCTACAGGTAGTTGTTCCGGGTCTGGTTGTTTGTGTATGTAACTGTATATGTTTGTAAACGCACCCACGATACAGGCGAAATCCCCAGAGTGACCCACTGAAAATTTTTGGGTTCTGAAAACTATACATATACATATAAACAGAGAAAACGATAAAGGTTTCCCGCTTTGATGTTGCCATCTTATTTAAATCTAACTCACTTCCAAACTTCCTTCTTCTTTTTATTTCAAATCAAGAAGGTGTAAAAGATAGGTGCGCCGAAACTTTGTATAATTTGACAGGTAAGTAACTATCTGAAATTCAATCGGTTATATTCAGTAAGAGTTTTATTACATTTTAGCTGTTTGAGATAAACTGACTTCTACGACTTTTTTGCTCATATTACGTAAGTAGTATGTATAATATATTTTTAAAGTCAATGTCCTGATGTCTAAAACGAGTCGTCCTGTTCTCAATAGATTCACTGAGTATGACAAATTATACATGATGCATGATGCATGTTTAATAAATAGCAACTAAGTGGTTGGGCAAAAAAACTGTATACCCATTTATCTACTTAATATTTCCTGTCAACAAACATTAAAAAAAGTTTCGGAAACTTTTCGACGATCGGTAAAAACTGTTTAACATTTGATTTTAATTAATAAAGACTAGGCAGGAAGTAGTTTTCAATTTAAGCAAAACATAGTGTTAATCTTTTTATGAATTACCTACCTAATTCAATTTTAATGGTTTATAATTACTGGGTGCGACTCCAAGGACCAAAGTTTTTATTCGTTTCCTTTTTAAATGACTTGACTATCTAATTATAGAATGGACTTAATAAAATCTAGAATATAAAGCACAGGTCATAATCCCGGGCAGGTATCAACAAAAAATAATCTTACCATGCTAAAGCGAACATTGTCATTAGGCTATACTTATAAAAAATGCAATACCGCGTTACAGGAACGTTATATGTGGTTCCTACTAATCTTACTCGTAAAATGAGTAGGTTCCACATTGGGATTAAGAGATACATAATTCATGCGTATTAATTTGCGGTTCAATTACGCGCGTTGAAAACGTACGTCGTTGGATGTTCAACGCCAGGAGCAGAAAATCCTACTACAAACAAAAAACGACGCTGAAAAAGTATGAAACAAGAGCCTGAAAATCTTGTTTCATATTTTTTCAGCGTCGTTTTTTTGTCGTAATCGGGTTTTAATTTTTATTATTTAAATAAATTAGTGTTACGCCAAATTGAAATTTGGCAATATTTTTGGCATGTACCAGCAAAGTACTTTCAAACGATATCAAACACGGTACCTGTATTTATCATTTTTGACATCGAATTTTTCGATCGCTTGAGGGCGTCACATTGAATAGTGATGATATTTTTGACAAGTACAAGTGACAAGAGTGGCAAAAGGCTCGCCCCCTATTACATGGGACCTAAATATACCGGCGAACTGTGGGTGTACATTGTTACACCTCTGCCTAATACAGGCGTGATGGTATATATTTTTTTTTTTTAAGTACAAATGAAACTCTTTCAAATGATACCAAACTCGGCTAATTTATCTTATTTTTTTTTATAGAATACTTTTTGTCGTCTAGAGGGCTGCACATTGAGTTTTGTGACACGTCACGTAGAATATGTTCCGCGGACGATTAAGAAGGTTCTAACGATACCTCATTTGTCAGTTCCAATAAGTAGTTTAGGAGCTATGAGGGAAGGATCAGATGAACATACACACACATGCATACATAGCCCGCGAAATCATAACCATCCTTTAGCTTTGCCGTAGTCGGGTAAAAATTCAACACAGGGTTATGAAAATTATCTTTGGGGGGGGCACAAGGGTAATACGAATAATAAAAATTTATCTAGGCTGGAATTATTAGAAGGTCGTATACGATTAACTATAGTTTAGCACATTGCTCTAATGGAAATGCAACTAGCACACCACTTGAGTTATGGCAATAATTGAGACTCTTTTATAATTATAGCATCCGTTATTCTTATAGCATAAAAACGGATGTGTTTGATTTATGTTCATGATGTGTTTCAATTATAGCCATAAAGAGCACAACAGTCAGATGTATAGGAGTCGCTACACATAAGCGGTTCGGAGCATTCGGTTCGGCAACGTTATCAGAATAATATATTGTTTTGAGAATGCCGAACCGAATAGGCTGACCTTAAATGATACCTACGATGCGATAAATAACTATGTAAGATTTTTTTTAAGTTTAAAAGGTTTTAAATGTCAAGCAAAACGTGTGCCAAACTATTAAATTGGTAACAGCCATTTAGATGACAATTGGATCTACGTAGAATACGTCTTTCGAACTCAATTTATTTGACAGTATCATACCTATATTGCAATAAAGCAGTAAGTGTTTATCAATAAGGGTTTTTTTATTGATAAAACGAACCAATTAAAAATTCAATTTTTAATTTTTTTTTACCACTTATACATATATCACGGGCACATTAGTCGTATTTGTTTTTACTACATATAGGTGCATATGGTACCGTCACTAAATAATACAGTATTTTTCCTTATTTCCACGCGAACAAAGTCACGTGTAACATCTAGTTTATTTAACATATTATAATATTCAACATCTTTTACATAACAGCCTACTTATATTATTTAAAAGTTCGACCTCCTTGAACCTATACCTAATTCTCAATGAATTATATAACTTCAAGCCGGAGACTGTAAATTAAACCACATACAAATTGGCACAAATAGAAATTAAAATGCCGATAAACGACTTGTTTATAATACTAAACCGGCGATTTTATGTAGTTTATTACAGCACGTCCGGGCAAATATGTATTTCGCCGGGTCAAGGACGGCAGTTTTTTTTGCGATTTGTCTTTTGGCTCGCTTTACTTGGTGTTTTAGAGGAAGACAAAGACTTTTTTAAATTGACTATACCGGTGATATGAATAATAAGGCCTATAATTAATAATAACAACAGGATTTATTAAGTAATTAGGTATCTATAAATGTTTAGGTCCGGCCCTTATGAGAAAGTGAGGATAAATAATGCGGGAATATTTTCTAGGAGTAAGTAAAATATGTTCAATTTATTGCTAACTAGATTTATCCTACTTATACTACTTATACTTATAATTCAAATTAACGGAAAAAAACAAAAAAAAATATTTAAAAGCAGTCGATCATGAATTACGTTTATCATATTCAAATGGGTCAATGACCCTAGATTACGAAATGATTAAACTTATAGATAGACACAATATGACCTTTGATAGCTTTGTATAGAAAATGCCGAACCGAAAGTGCCGACCCGTTTATATGTATTCTAATCTAAAATAAAATCAGGATTTTAACAACAATATATCGGATATTTTGTTTAGATTCCACATTTTAGGTACCTATACAAATTATCTACGCTGTGTACGCGTATTGTATTGCATAATAATCTCTGATAACGTAGGTATTGATTAGAAGCATGTATTGCTTCATCATTATCATATCAGACATTTGCGCGTAGAATATAAGCACTAACCATTTGTTACAGACACCTGAAATGGCTTAATGATAATATTAGTTCAATAAACTTCATAGTAAGTTTACTGTCCATTGTTCATATTTTTTAAAGATATCCTAGATTGATAATCTATGTACGTGGACGTGAGTAATTTACGCGTGTGTATATTAATTTACCTAAAAATAAATACTGGTTAGTGGTATTTAAATCTAGCCTAAACTTGCGAACCTGGGTCTGGTCCTTAGGTACTAAGACCTCAAAAGAAAAACATCTAGCGGGTAACACTGTAAAAAGCATATAATATGTACGTTGTGTACTCAGCTTAAATACAGGAACTTATAACACTTAGCTAGCATTTTTATAAACTTTAGAAGCATAGTCGTGTGACTATACTACTATAGTCAAGCAAATAACAATAAATTACAGAAAGTTCCGCGGGTATGCTTTTAAAATTGCACTGCACTCTACTTTGCGCTTTACGAAGCGCCGAAGCGCGAAGTAGTACTACGGTACTACTTGGCAGTTTTCCAGGCCACTACTAATCAAGGTATCTCTTCCCTCAATGGTTTAGAAAAATATGTATCCTTTTATTCTTAGACTGGGTTTAGACTAACGACTACCATTTCGAAAATAAATATTTAAAAAATTAAAAAATACTAACCATAATTTCCCCGGAAATTATTTTCATTTCATGCACCGTGGCCATAGCACGTGCTTATCACCACTTTTAAATTTAGAACACGCGTCTCTCCCTTTCGGAGTCCGGACACTGAGTGATAACTTTCGGCGCTTGATCATGTATTTACGAGGAATTATGAAAAACGGCCGAATCATTGTCCTGTAATCTATTGTGTCGTAAGTACTTTATATGGTTGATAATTTTCCTATAGAGATACATTTTCAGAGCCACGCCTTATGTTTCGAAATGTCATAATTCGAAAGGTGTGCCAGAAAAGCCTACTTATCACATTAATTGTTTATATATTTATCAACTAATTAATAGTACGATTGGCTTGATAAAAACTCGTGCTCGTTCTTCTCCTTAGAGCCTACTACGTTTTGGAACGAGCAACTAGCTTCAACTTTCTGACTAACTGACCGACTCTTTGACAATTTGTAGGTGCCTGTTTTGTTATTAGTTTAATTGAAATAAATGCTTTGACTTTTTAATCTGATTTAAAATGTGATAACGGGTTTGCTGGTCAGCCAGATTGGGTCTCGAATATTAGGAACCGGTGGCGTGATAGGTCAGCGAGGAGATGGCGAGGCGAGTTGGACTCTCACTCCTAAGATTAGGTTTAGGTGGGTCAAATCAAAGAAAAAAAGGAAGGCCTTTTGATAAAACTAGCTTATTTTGTTATACCATACAATTATTTTTTGTGGTTTGTGTACCACATAGGCTGAAAGTGCTGACCAATTTTTTTTTCTACCCGAATTCTTCCTACTACTTAAGAAATATTTTTTACAAGATGATAATTCAAATTGTGGTCACCCATCGCCACCCAAAGACAATAAAAAGGAAATGAATGTAATTACCGTCGAACGGTGAGTACTTACCTACTCAATTAGTACCTAAGTAGGTACCGCCGTTTGACGAAATTAAACGTTTGTGACCAATTGCGTTTTATGTTGAATATTTCTCGAGGAGAGACCAATTACGTGCTAACTAATTATAGAATATATCTCCTGAATACACATACCATCGCGCCTGTATTCTCCGAAGCGTTAGGCAGAGGTGTAGCAATGTACATACACCCCCAGTTCGCCAGTATGCTTAGGTCCCATGTAATAGGGCGCGAGCCTATTGCCATTAACCGGGCACAAATCCTAACTCCGAGGTGCTACTGAGAATTTAATAGAAAATCCCAATGACACTGTGCTCGACTGCCTCGTTGGCCTAGTGGTCCTAAGCGCGACTGCGACGCTAGAGGTCTTGGGTTCGATGCCCAGGTCGAGCAAAAAGTGTTATTGGGTTTTTCTATGAATTTTTCAGTAGCAGCTCGGAGTTAGGATTTGTGCCCGGTTAATGGTAATAGGCTCGCCCCTACCGACCTAAAACGGGCCTAAAATCATACCGGCGAACTGTGGGTGTTCATTGGTACACCTCTGCCTAACCCTCTGGGGAATACAGGCGTGATGGTATGTTATGTTACTTTGCTCGACCTGGTACTCGAACCCAAGACCTCTAGCGTAGCAGTGACGCTTGGGAACACAATGCTAACGAGGCAGTTATCTATACATATAATAAAATCGTAGCGAAGTCAAAACTGTACATTTAATATTTTTGAAAAAAAGTAATTGCTACGAGGTCGGGTAATGATTCTAATGCCGAAAATATGGTTTTTAGAATTTTTGTCTGTTTGTCTGTTTGTCTGTTTGTCTGTTTGTCTGTGCGTTTGAACACGCTAATCTCAGCCGTGGCTTAACCGATTTGAATGCGGTTTTCACTAATGTATTGCGGAAAGCTCCACTTAACACTTAGGCTATAACTTATCACGCTATTTGCTTTGGGGGATGAGCAATGTTGCATTATGTCCGAGTTCTTCTACAGATTCTCACGGGATTGAAAATAACGACATATAATGTAAGAATATTGTAGATAGCTGCGAAATTGAACTTTTAAAATAATTATCATCACGCTATACCTTCAAAGAGTTAAGCAGTCAATAATGGCAAACTAGAACGGCTATTTTAGAGTTATTTCCGAAGTAGTAAATAGTCTAATGGTTTGATGACCGCCTTGCAAATCGCTGATCGTGAGTTCGGTCCTCAATAACAGTTTTACTTTTTGTGTTTTTTCAAACATTTTTTTTCGTACAGGTAGATTCCCAACAATAATAAAATAAAAGTATGCATAACTTCTGCCATAACATTGATTTGCTTACTTATTTTTTTAAATCTTTTAATATTAAAGCAGAAAATAATGTCTGTACGTAGTCTATTTATACTTATAATAAAATCGTAGCGAAGTCAAAACTGTACATTTAATATATTAAAAAAAAAGTGATTGCTACGGGGTCGGGAAGCGATTCTAAATTTTTGTCTGTTTGTCTGTTTGTTTGTTAGAGCATCACGCAAATACTGCCGGACAGATCCGTTCAATTTTTGTATTGTATATATTCACCATAGGCCAAAGTTGGTCGTGAGCTATAAATTATCGCGCTATCTACTTTGGGGGATGAACAATGATGATACAGATTACGACGGGTTTCAAAAAAGATGAAACAAAATATAACAATACTTTAGATGGCTGAGGATTGAACTGCTGAAATAATTATCATCACGCTATACCTTTAAGAAGCTAAACAGTCAATTATGGCAAAACAGAACGGCAATCTATACATATAATAAAATCGTAGCGAAGTCAAAACTGTACATTTAATATTTTTGAAAAAAAGTAATTGCTACGAGGTCGGGTAATGATTCTAATGCCGAAAATATGGTTTTTAGAATTTTTGTCTGTTTGTCTGTTTGTCTGTGCGTTTGAACACGCTAATCTCAGCCGTGGCTTAACCGATTTGAATGCGGTTTTCACTATTGTATTGCGGTAAGCTCCACTTAAAACTTAGGCTATAAATTTTCACGCTATTTGCTTTGGGGGATGAGCAATGTTGCATTATGTTCGAGTTCTTCTACAGATTCTCACGGGATTGAAAACAACGACATAATATAATGTAAGAATATTGTAGATAACTGCGGAATTGAACTTCTAAAATAATTATCATCACGCTATATCTTCAAAGAGTTAAGCAGTCAATAATGGCAAACTAGAACGGCTATTTTAGAGTTATTTCCGAAGTAGTAAATAGTCTAATGGTTTGATGACCGCCTTACAAATCGCTGATCGTGAGTTCGGTCCTCTATAACAGTTTTACTTTTTGTGATTTTTCAAACATTTTTTTTCGTACAGGTAGATTCCCAACAATAATAAAATAAAAGTATGCATAACTTCTGCCATAACATTGATTTGGTTACTTATTTTTTTAAATCTTTTAATATTAAAGCAGAAAATAATGTCTGTACATAGTCTATTTATACTTATAATAAAATCGTAGCGAAGTCAAAACTGTACATTTAATATATTAAAAAAAAAGTGATTGCTACGGGGTCGGGAAGCGATTCTAAATTTTTGTTTGTTTGTCTGTTTGTTTGTTAGAGCATCACGCAAATACTTCCGGACAGATTCCGTTCAATTTTTGTATATATATTCATCATAGGCCAAAGTTGGTCGTAGGCTATAAATTATCGCGCACTTTGGGTGATGAACAATGATGATACAGATTACGACGGGTTTAAAAAAAGATGAAACAAAATATAATAATACTTTAGATGGCTGAGGATTGAACTGCTGAAATAATTATCATCACGCTATACCTTTAAGAAGCTAAACAGTCAATCATGGCAAAACAGAACGGCAATTTCAAATCTTTTTCTATTGAATTAAATAGTCTAATGGTTCGATGACCGCCTTTCGAATCGCTGGGCTTGAGTTCGGTCCCGGTATAATGTTTTACTTTTTGTGATTTTTTAAATATTTCTTTTGAATACTAGAAGATTTCCAAACAATAATAAAATAGAAGTAGTCATTCTTATACAGTAACGCTTAGCTTGCTTATTTTTTCTTTGTTATTTTTGCAGAAAAGAATGTGTAATACATAGTTACTAAAAAACAGCAAATTGAAGTCAATAGTTTTCATCGAAAAAATAGAAACTGATAGGTGTGCAAACGATAGTAGAGCGGAAAATATACGTATTGTTAAAAAAATTATGTCTATTTGAGTCTTTAATTTTGACAAAATAGTCTTTAAATGTCGGGCCAACACATGACTGTATTATAGCGCGATTTAAATTCTTCTTTTCACATCAATGATACCCCTTTTTGTAAAGATGGGAAATCTTTAAATGACTTCTTTCGCTCTGGGCGGAACGGAAGGGAGTGTCAGACTCTTACTGACTAAAACACAAAGTGTTCCTCCTGATGCCCTTTGCGTACCAGCGCCGCGGTGACTCTTTTGAATTCCGCAACCCTGTTACACACTGGCCCTGGCGGGCCCCATCTTACAGTACTGACATTTCTTTGAGGCGCACGTGGAACACTACGCACCACCGACCCGGGATTGATGATGCCCCTAACAATAATTTACACTGGTTAAGAAAAGTAGGTGGCGGCTTTTACTGATGCGTCAATTGCACTGAGTTTCAGACGGGTATATGATGCCTCCTTTTACCAAATTATGTTTGCAGCGGCCTACTTAAATGCGCAATCTATTCAATACCTTCCAGATACATCACTGAAGTTCACTACCGGGAGGTAGGTAGTCTCACTAATTCAAGTAGTCATGAGGTGCTGGATATCTTCCTTCACACAATCTGCTTTGCTCTTTGGGTGGTGGGCTTTGTAATTAATATTTAGGCTATTTGTAATAAATAATGAGGTTAGGTAAGCATTTTTGTTCTTGGACATGTTTTGGATTGCTATAAAATATACGCAATACTGCAGATTAGTTACATATTACACCGTACATACCATCACGCCTGTATTTCCCGATGGGTTAGGCAGAGGTGTAACAATGTACACCCACAGTTCGCCGGTATGTTTAGATCTCATGTAACGGGGGGCGAACCTATTGTCATTAACCGGGCACAAATCCTAACTCCGAGCTGCTACTGAGAATTTCATAGAAAAACCCAATAACACTTTGCTTGACCTGGGAATCGAACCCAAGACCTCTAGCGTAGCAGCCGCGCTTAGGACCACTAGGCTAACGAGGCAGTTCCTATGAAAGACAGTGGGAGATATTTTATCCTATGAAATAAAAAACATGACGTCATTAGCCACAAGGAGTTAAGCAGTCAAATATAACATGGTATGGGAATGGCTATATTTTTTTATTATTATTACGCTATTTACTTTGTTTAGAGAATAGCTTCGGTGTGTAATGAAAGCCATGTAAGATATTTTGTTTGAGTTCGATCCCAATTGATTGTTACTTTTTGTCATTATTTTAATTGGTACCTAATTCAATTGTTTTTATTTTCGATGGTATGATTTCAATATTATAATAAAATAGGTTTGAGCATAACCTTAACATAACTTTGAAAATTTGCATACGTCGACTGAAGAAGAATGAATAGAACAGAATTCGACAGATTGGCCCACAAATTCTTCCAACCCCTAATAATATTTTTCATGAATAAAAAACAGCACCTCAGAAACTTAAAGAGTTACCAATTTATATCGATAGTAGGATAGTTTTAGCCAATAACAGTCTGACACTCCTTTCCACCAGAAAGGAAAAAATCATTTGACGACATCTCATGCTTAAAAAAGGGACCTCCCAACTTCGACACTTCAAACAAGTGTTGAACGATTTATGTGCAATCGTTTTTTGTCCAAAATTTTAACTTCTGTCCTGAGCCACGCCACCAAAAAGTGTACTTATATTCAAATGGCAGAACAGAAATAGATTAGCAACAACAGAAACTGTACCAAAATCAATTTCACCCATAGAAAAATTCCGTGACAGTCGTTCTTCTGACGTTGAATGTCTCACAGTCTTCACGCTTTCGGGATGCAAGTTGAATCAAGCATCAATCATGAATTATGCATCGCATTCGGAATTTCTTCTTATGGGTAGGTACTATAAACAGAAGATGTTCTACATGCTTAAAAAATTTCTTTAAATGGAAATTTATTGTGTAGTTTACGGTTCCAAAGATAAGGGATAATTTGTGAGGTAAAACTTTGCTTAGTCTTTTAAGAAGTCTTATGCTTACTGTTTTTTGTCCATACTTTCTCCCAAAAAGTTTACATTAATTTGGTTCTAACACGAAGCTCAAATTTTGTTGGCTGTTGCTCGGATTATAAGATTCATTTCTTCGGTTTTGATACTAGACAGATCGCAGCTACAATGTGCGGTATAATGTTAAAGCAGTGCCTATTAAAGATGCTGTTTAATGGTTAATGGTTATGGTTTAAGTAAATTTTGAAACCACATCATAGTATTATCTAAAGGGATAGTAAAGCCACATATACTCTCCTTACGCCAATTATGTTTTAGCCCCAGGTATGGCGTAAGCCTATTACCAGGCGTGCACAAATCCAGACTTCAAGCGACTACAGATAAATTCTTTAAACCTACAGTCGTAACTATTAGCAGTCACCTTAGCAACCATTTGACCTGCTTGGAAGATTTTGATAACATAGTATTCAATACTTATTTAGTTAAGTAACACTTAGGTCGACGTGAGCGAAGCCGCGGGCAACAGCTAGTCTCCTGAATATGTTTAAGAATTCTTATAACTTAAAACAATTAATTTCAACTATGTTGGTGTAATTTCCTTGTTGCACATGACAAATTTCAATGTCTAGACAGCATTTTTGCATACTGTATTTTAAGTAACACACCAAAATAAAACTGTAGCTTTTGTAAACCGATATTTATAGCATTTTAATAATAATTAGAACTGTTTTGAATTAATTATAATGACATTAAGGCCCGGTTTGCACCAGAGAAGAGAAGAGGAGATATCTCGTAAACAAACAATAGCCTAGTGGTCTTAAGGGCGACTGCTACGCTAGAGGTCTTGGGTTCGATTCCCAGGTCGAGCAAAAAGTGTTATTGGGTTTTTCTATGAAATTCTCAGTAGCAGCTCGGAGTTAGGATTTGTGCCCGGTTAATGGCAATAGGCTCGCCCCCTATTACATGGGACTTAGACATACCGGCGAACTGTGGGTGTACATTGTTACACCTCTGCCTAACCCTTCGGGGAATACAGGCGTGATGGTATGTGATGGTAAACAATACATACAATTTTGCCAACTCAATTGATATTAGTTATTTACTATTTAGTGATTTCAAAGCAACTAAAAGTCAAGTTTTACAGCAAAAGTTAAATTCAACAGTTATTTTTTTAATAATTGAAAATTAATGGGGATTTTTAGGGAAAACAAAGCGTTTCTTTTTTTTTAAATTTGTGTCTTGGCAATATTTTTAATGGTGCCAAATAGGCCTATTCGATATCTGCCGACTCGCTCTTTGCGACTTTAGATATTTTCCATACTTAAACTTACTTTCGCAACTTATTGATATAAAAGCATAGTTCTGCTGCCCAATTTCAAACGATAATGGGCACTTTATTTTTCCTGTCCCTTTGACCTTTAACCTTCGTCTTATTAAGAGAAAGACTTCCTTGTCGTCACAACTTGGGTCTAAACTTAAAGAGGCTATTTCAGTCTTTACCTTCGCCATTGAAAATTGTACCTTATGTAATCAATGTCACGGGCTTTGCAGTCATTAAAATCGATCATAGAACACGGTCATGTGTCGGTATTGTACAAACGTTTACAGAAATTAAAAATCCATCATTGCAATATCAACATGACATTTTATTAATTGGTAATATTGGTACGCTGCGTTCATTAATACTTATCCTATATAATGGTCATTAATAATATGAACAACCGTGAACCGGTTGGTTTTTATTATTAATCAAATTAACATGCTTTTAATGCCGTTTTTAATAATGTAGGTACAAATTTTTTAAACCGTTTGGGTGGTGCTGTCATATCTATGGTTTGTTTAGGCTGATGTATGGTTTTATGGCCGAAAGGAGGTAAAAAATAAGATGAATTGTCCAGGGGAAAATCCGAAATCTGCACAGACTATGTTACTGGCCACATGTCGGTAGATGATAATTATTAATACTAATCTTAATTCTGAATAATAAAGAGTGACAAGGTAAATTAATTATAACACGAGTTTACTTGCAAAACCTCTACATATACAAATGATGGTGTACCTGGCTTAATATATTTATAACTAGCTGTTGCCCGCGGCTTCGCTCACGTCGACCTAAGTGTTACTTAACTAAATAAGTATTGAATACTACGTTATCAAAATCTTCCAAGCAGGTCGAATGGTTGCTAAGGTGACTGCTAATAGTTACGACTGTAGGTTTAAAGAATTTATCTGTAGCCGCTTGAAGTCTGGTTTGTGCACGGCTGGTAAAAGGCTTACGCCATACCTGGGGCTAAAACATAATTGGCGTAAGGAGAGTATATGTGGCTTTACTATCCCTTTAGATAATACTATGATGTGGTTTCAAAATTTACTTACTTTTCTTTCTCAAACCATTAAACAGCATCTTTAATAGGCACTGCTTTAACATTATACCTCACATTGTAGCTGCGATCTGCCTAGTACCGAAGAAATGAATCTTATAATCACAGCAACAGGCAACAAAATTTGAGCTTCGTGTTAGAACCAAATTTATGTAAAGTTTTTGGGAGAAAGTAGGGACAAAAAACAGTAAGCATAAGACTTCTTAAAAGACCAAGCAAAGTTTTACCTCACAAATTATCCCTTATCTTTGGAACCGTAAACTACACAATAAATGTCCATTTAAAGAATTTTTTTAAGCATGTAGAACATCTTCTGTTTATAGGACCTACCCATAAGAAGAAATTCCGAATGCGATGCATGATTCATGATTGATGCTTGATTCAACTTGCATCCTGAAAGCGTGAAGTCTGTGAGACATTCAACGTCAGAAGAACGACTGTCACGGAATTTTTCTATGGGTGAAATTGATTTTGGTACAGTGTCTGTTGTTGCTAATCTATTTCTGTTTTGCCATTTGAATATAAGTACACTTTTTGGTGGCGCGGCTCAGGACAGAAGTTAAAATTTTGGACAAAAAACGTTTGAACATAAATCGTTCAACACTTGTATGAAGTGTCGAAGTTGGGAGGTCCCTTCTTTAAGCATGAGATGTCGTCAAATGATTTTTTCCTTTCTGGTGGAAAGGAGTGTCAGACTGTTATTGGCTAAAACCCATCCGAGTTCCTTCCAATGTCCTTTGTGTTCCAGGGCCGCGGTGAGTCTTTCGAACAAATTCCGCAACTGTGCTAACATCTCTTTGAGGCGCGCGTGAAACACAGTACGTCGTTGACTTGGGTCTGGTTCTAGTTGGACGGCGAGCCACACAACGGTAGCCGACCGCAAGCCCACTCCGACTGTGGTCTGGAATCGCTCTACGACTCTCGACACCCGGGGCATCCCCTTCTGTTCTGGCGGCCGGGGTGAAAGGTTGACCTCTCCCTCATGCGTTTCGCCTCCTCCTTCGTGGGCATTACTACTTCGCAGAAGGAAGCGATTGCTTCCCATTCTCCCTCGCTCCGGACTATGGATGAACCAAGGCCGGATGCGAGAGGTCGCCGCCGCCAATCGTGTGACTGTGACCAGAGAGTACCTGCGTCAGAGAATCCTTGTGGTGCGGCGATCCTACTATCGATATAAATTGGTAACTCTTTAAGTTTCTGAGGTGCTGTTTTTTATTCATGAAAGATATTCTTAGGGGTAGCTAGAATTTGTGGGCCAATCTGTCGAATTCTGTTCTATTCATTCTTTTTCAGTCGACGTATCCAAATTTTCAAAGCTATGTTAAGGTTATGCTTAAACCTATTTTATTATAATATTGAAATCATACTATCGAAAATAAAAACAATTGAATTAGGTACCAATTAAAATAATGACAAAAAGTAACAATCAATTGGGATCGAACTCACACAAAATATCTTACATGGCTATCATTAAACACCGAAGCTATTCTCTAAACAAAGTAAATAGCGTAATAATAATAAAAAAATATAGCAATTCCCATACCATGTTATAATTGACTGCTTAACTCCTTGTGGCTAATGACGTCATGTTTTTTATTTCATAGGATAAAATATCTCCCACTGTCTTTCATAGGAACTACCTCGTTAGCCTAGTGGTCCTAAGCGCGACTGCTACGCTAGAGGTCTTGGGTTCGATTCCCAGGTCAAGCAAAGTGTTATTGGGTTTTTCTATGAAATTCTCAGTAGCAGCTCGGAGTTAGGATTTGTGCCCGGTTAATGACAATAGGTTCGCCCCCTGTTAAATGAGATCTAAACATACCGCCGAACTGTGGGTGTATATTGTTACACCTCTGCCTAACCCATCGGGAAATACAGGCGTGATGGTATGTGTAATATGTAACTAATCTGCAGTATTGTGTATATTTTATAGCAATCCAAAACATGTCCAAGAACAATAATGCTTACCTAACCTCATTATTTATTACAAATTGCGAAATAGCCTAACTATTAATTACAAAGCCCACCACCCAAAGAGAGAAGCAGATTGTGTGAAGGAAGGTATCCAGCAGCTCATGACTACTTGAATTAGTGAGACTACCTAGCTCCCGGTAGTGAACTTCAGTGATGTATCTGGAAGGCATTGAATAGATTGCGCATTTAAGTAGGCCGCTGCAAACATAATTTGGTAAAAGAGGGCATCATATACCCGTCTGAAACTCAGTGCAATTGACGCATCAGTAAAAGCGGCCACCTACTTTTCTTAACCGGTGTAAATTATTGCTAGGGGTATCATAGGTCCCGGCTCGGTGGTGCGTAGTGTTCCACGTGCGCCTCAAAGAAATGTCAGTACTGTAAGATGGGGCCTGCCAGGGCCAGTGTCTAACAGGGTTGCGGAATTCAAAAGAGTCACCGCGGCGCTGGTACGCAAAGGGCATTAGGAGGAATACTTTGTGTTTTAGTCAGTAAGAGTCTGACACTCCCTTCCGTTCCGCCCAGAGCGAAAGAAGTAATTTAAAGATTTCCCATCCTTAAAAAATGGGGTAAAATTGATGTGAAAAGAAGAATTTAAATCGCGCAATAATACAGTCATGTGTTGGCCCGACATTCAAAAGACTATTTTGTCAAAATTAAAGAGTCAAATAGACATAAATTCTTTAACAATACGTATATTTTCCGCTCTGCTATCGTTTTCACACCTATCAGTTTCTATTTTTTCGATGAAAACTTTTGACTTCAATTTGCTGTTTTTTAGTAACTATGTATTATAGACATTCTTTTCTGCAAAAATAATAAAGAAAAAATAAGCAAGCTAAGCGTTACTGTATAAGAATGACTACTTCTATTTTATTCTTGTTTGGAAATCTTCTAGTATTCAAAAGAAATATTTAAAAAATCACAAAAAGTAAATATCATTATACCGGGACCGAACTCAAGCCCTGCGATTCGAAAGGCGGTCATCGAACCATTAGACTATTTAATTCAATAGAAAAAGATTTGAAATTGCCGTTCTGTTTTGCCATGATTGACTGTTTAGCTTCTTAAAGGTATAGCGTGATGATAATTATTTCAGCAGTTCAATCCTCAGCCATCTAAAGTATTGTTATATTTTGTTTCATCTTTTTTGAAACCCGTCGTAATCTGTATCATCATTGTTCATCCCCCAAAGTAGATAGCGCGATAATTTAAAACCTACGGCCAACTTTGGCCTATGTTAAATATATATCCAAAAATGGAACGGAATCTGTCCGGCAGTATTTGCGTGATGTTCTAACAAACAAACAGGCAAACAGACAAAAATTTAGAATCGCTTCCCGACCCCGTAGCAATCACTTTTTTTTAAATATATTAAATGTACAGTTTTGACTTCGCTACGATTTTATTATAAGTATAAATAGACTATGTACAGACATTATTTTCTACTTTAATATTAAAAGATTTAAAAAAATAAGTAAGCAAATCAATGTTATGGCAGAAGTTATGCATACTTTTATTCTATTATTGTTGGGAATCTTCCAGTACGCAAAAAAAAATTGGAAAAATCACAAAAAGTAAAACAGTTATTGAGGACCGAACTTAGGATGAGCGATTTGCAAGGCGGTCATCGAACCATTAGACTATTTACTTCGACGGAAATAACTCTAAAATAGCCGTTCTAGTTTGCCATGGTTGACTGCTTAGCTCCTTGAAGGTATAGCGCGATGATAATCATTTTAGAAGTTTTATTCCGCAGCTATCTACAACATTCTTACATTAAATTTCGTTGTTTTCAATGCCGTGAGAATATGTAGAAGAACTCAGACATAATGCAACATTGCTTATCCCCCAAAGCAAATAGCGTGATAATTTATAGCCTAAGTGTTAAGTGGAGCTTACTACAATACATTAGTGAAAACCGCATTCAAATCGGTTAAGCCACGGCTGAGATTAGCGTGTTCAAACGCACAGACAAACAGACAAACAGACAAACAGACAAACAGACAAAAATTCTAAAAACCATATTTTCGGCATTAGAATCATTACCCGACCTCGTAGCAATTACTTTTTTTCAAAAATATTAAATGTACAGTTTTGACTTCGCTACGATTTTATTATATGTATAGATTAAGTTACAATCAAAATAAAGTATACAAGTATTTTCTCAATCCAGAGGTCATTGATCACTAATTAACTGGAAAACAAAATATTTCAAATTTTATGGTCGTCAGAAAACGAACGCCATGCAAATAATGAGGTAACACGTATTTATCCGCATGGCCATAGCTAAAATATTCGGTCACAACTTACAATATTAACGTAAACAAAATGGATGCATGAATGAATGAATGATTCTGTTTACAAATAGTAAAAGTTGTGCATCTTTAAATCTATACAATATAATAAAGCTGTAGACTTTTTGCTTGTTTGTATGTTTGTTTAAAGGCGCTTATCCCTGGAACTACCAGGCCGATTGCAAAATTTCTTATTTTGAACAGTAACCAAAGACGAACTCAACGTGGATAAAAAAAACAAAGTGGCGGGCCCCTACTTACTCAGTTACAACTACCTAAATATTGCAAAGGCCAAATGTCACATTATCCCAAAAACTAAATTTTAAACAGAACCTTGGTTATCGGAACTGTTTGTGAATTCAGCTGGCAACTACCCTACTTAAGACTGCTTAACAAATTATGCTAAAAGCGTAGTTATCTGGTGACCTTTGACCTTCGTTATCACGGTCGTAAATCTCTTTCCGGAGCGAGAGACACTGCCTAATGAAACTTGTAAATAAGGTTTATCTGACGAATAATTGCAGTATTAGGTATAAGAGGCTAACTGAAGAAATAGGCTTTACTGAGTCAAAATAAAGAAGAACAGCGTAAGAGGACACTGCAAGAAGACGAAAGGCCGTGGATGATAATTCTTCCGTTCCGCATTTCAAGTGAATACTTTCCTAGGTTTTCTGGGCAAGCCAGCGCCATCGTCGCTTTACCATCAGATAAAGTAGCGTTAAAGGCTACCCTATCTCCAGTTAATTCAATTTATGTATTTCATCATTTCATTTTATATTTCATGGGGTCCTGGGTTCGATTTCCAAGTCGAGCAATATGTTATTGGGTTTTTTTATTACGAATTTCTCAGTAGCAGCTCAGAGTTGGATCTGTGCCCGGCTAATGGTAATAGGCTCGCCCCCTGTTCCATAGGACCTAAACATACCGGCGAACTGTGGGTGTACATTGGTACAACTCTGTCTAACCCTTCAGGGAATAAAGGCGTGATGGTCTGTAATGTAATTTTATATATTTCATCATTTTATTTCATACTTATTTCATCATTTCATACGATTTCTCGAGCATCTTAAAAATCATGTTTGTTGTGTCTGTTACTAAACGGATTGTAGAGTAGATTATGTTCTAGATCGGCAACGCGTATCGTTTTATCATTTGATTAGTTGTCAAGTCGTATTGTAGGTAAATGTCAAGGTGGGTACGCTTTATCGTAAGTACACATTTGATTGATAGGCCTACTTTCCTTTAAATTAAAATCTTTTTTCGGATGCGTTGCTACGTTAAACTTAAATTTATGTCTGCGTCGAGGTCTCCACATTCTATTCTTGTGTCAGTTCAACATTTGTATATGGAAACGACTCATGATGAGGTGAGGCAGTCAGCAAGCTAATGATGGGAGGGCTAGCTGCTTAGAATCGTGGAGTAAATAATATTCTACAGGCCGATGTCGGTGACGACGGCGACGGCCAATCTTAATGGAGCCTAGCCAAGTACGCAGGAGATATTATAGTGCACAAGTGTGTGAACAAACACAGCAGCTCTCTTCCTTTACTCTTAGAATCCGATGGGATAGCAATTCCACACAACTGGAGACAGATTAAGGCACAGGACTAACGGCTTTAGGTACTCGCTGTCTAAGATACGGGTGAGTGACACCATCCATTTCCAAACTCCCGACTGCTACTGAGAAATTCTTAACGAATATAATAACACTTTTTGCCTGACCTAGAATGGAACCCAGGACCCACACTCAACAGTAACGTTTGCGACCACGAGACCAATGACAGTTAGTTAGTAAATCACACATACCACCACGCCTGTATTCCCCGAACGGTAAGGCAAAGGTGTAACAAAGTAAACCCACAGTTCGCCGGTATGTTTAGGTCCCATGTAATAGGGGGCGAGCCTATTGCTATTAACCGAGCACAAATCCTAACTCCGAGCTACTACTGAGAATTTCATAGAAAAACCCAATAACACTTTTTGCTCGACCTGGGAATCGAACCCAAGACCTCTAGTTGTGCTCAGTTGCGCTTAGGACTACGAGGCTACCGAGGCAGTTAGGAAATTGTGATGTATTAAGAAGACAAGGACCGCTTAAAACATTACTCCTACATCTGGGTGCCTCATGAAATCTTTAGAGCAAGCAAAGGCAACATTACTTTTTGTGTACCCTAGTTTACTATTGTAGATTTGTAACTCTTGGTTCGCACGGGTCAAATGTCAACTACAAAAAACCAGTTACACCAAAAATAACTAAAAAAATGCGTAAACTTTTGCTAATATGACTAGTAGCGCTTCGGATATTGTTATGTGTTTACATTACCGAATTTACATAATTATGTATATACCTCTCGACTCTATTGAATTATAACTCGTGTAGTATGTCATGAATGACACTCCACAGATTAAAAGAGATAAACTGGCGAGCTAATTAAGAGCGCCCGCCCCGGGCCCCTATCCTGGGGGGGGCCTGAATCACGAAAAGTTCTCTTAATCAAGGCTAAGAGGTTGTTAAGAGTTGGTTGGACGCCCCATAGATATAAAATTAATTAAATATTAAATATAAAAAAACTGCCTCGTTAGCCTAGTGGTCAATAACTGCCTCGTTAGCTTAGTGGTCCTAAGCGCGATTGCTACGCTAGAGGCCTTCGGTTCGATTCCCATAAAAAACGGGATTCAATGAGCATACTAGTCCACAACTCCACACACAACGAAATTATAATGAACTAGCTTTCGCCCGCGAGTTTGTCTGCGTCAGAGTTAATATATTCGAAAAACTTATTCTTACTTCGATTATCATAAGAACGTTATTGTCGTTTTCCTCGCGAACAGTACTTTTTATCGAGATGAAAGGTACCCCTGTACACCAGACAACGTTAATGCAAAAATACAGGAAAATCGGTTAAGTGGTTTAGGCGTGAGAAGGTAACAAACAATCAAACTTACTTTCGCATTTATATTAGTTAGGATGCTCCCTAAAACAGCGCGGCTTGACATGAGCTGACAACTAGCTGTGTTTTATAAACACGGGGCTTGAACGACGCAACCTCCGATAAAGAAATAGTTTGAGTGGAAACGTTTTGACTTAACATCACGTTCGTCGAATTACTAAGTTAGGCGCCATCTTCGCGGGCGAGAGAATCGTAGCCATTTTCACGCTGTGCCATCCAATTAAATAATACTCTTTGAATCTATATCCCCGTGGCGATATTATCAAAGTCAAAGCATTTATTTCAATTAGATCGTTTACAGGCACTTATGAATTGTCAGGGAGTCGGTCAGTATTGCGATGCCATTGATCGATTGGTGTTGTAGTAACTGTCGATCGACGTCGACTAATCCATTTTACCATCGAGCGATGGCATCTACAGACAGTCGATCAATTGGTGTGGTAACTCCATAAGATTTAAATAGTTACTCCCGGCGACCAATCAGTCGCACTTATATATAAATAAATCGTCTTCATAAAATAATAAGTTATATTACATTAGACATTAATAATTCTTTACGACAGTATACCTAAATAATACATGGCCGTAAATACATAGAATAATTAAGTTCCTTCACAAGATGGCTTTTGCCCGCGTCCGCGTAACGAAGTCGCGAAATAAAAAGGAGCGTATGGCCCTCCCTGGGTCCAAAATTACTCCATACCAAATTTCATCAAAATCGGTTCAGTGGTTTACAGTGGTAACGCGTAACAGAGAGACAGATAAACTTTCGTATTTACAAATGCGCGTGGATTGGCGATTTGAGATTAATTAATTATAAGTCTAGGTTTCCTCCTGATACTTTCCTGCACCGATGTTGGAAATGTTCAAGATAAAATTGAGACGTAAGTACATAAATTGCATTACATCGCCCTAAGGTAGACTGGTAGAAAATTCCTATTGCATTACTCCGCCTTCGTACGGTGTATTTTTTACATTATGTGCATGAACTAAAAAAAAAAAACATTGAAAAAAATACATTGGTATCAAACCCCAACCGAGACGGGCGCCTTAACCACTGGGCCATCACGACTCGACAATAAACATAATAGATAATAATAAAAGAAACTACAATGTTCAATTGTTCCATGATGGTAGCTTGTCCATGCAGTATCTTTAATGAACACTTAAACACACAGTGGACTGTCCATTACAAATGTTTATCATTTCCTTGGCCCAGTTCAAGTCAAGTAATTCCACAAGGCACAATGACATGTAACTATAGACAGATTAAAGGCTGTAATCAAGTATACAACAGCCCGCAAATATTGGCCAAGATGAAGGTTGATACCATACTTGGTAGTTATTGAACCCATTAGGTCAGTTCGACGTTAAAAATAAAATTTTAAAGAACTGAATGTGACAGAAATTTAATTTATCGGAAATTCAGATATTGTAAACCTTCGGTATAGGTTTTCAATGTCAATAAGGTATTTCTTGACATTTTACGAATGTCATGAAAAGTTAGGGTCACCCGGTCAGCACACACCGCTTATGGACAATTGCAATAATACTCTTCCGACCGAATTTCGAATCAAATAATTACTGTTTATTGATTGTGCGTAGTGTAATAATATACACAAGTGTGTACAGAAACAAAAGTAGGTACACTCACGAGCATTAACATGTACACACTTGACATAATGTAAAAGCGTTTTTCTCGTGAATGACCCATTGCAACGTTGAGATACGACCGATTTCATGAAAGAATGAGGTCCAGAATATGATATTCGTAACACCATTACATTTTAAACAATCCTTTGCGAACAAATTGCTTTAAAATGTTGCTAAGCGTATACATGTTTATTCTCGTGACTGTACACTTCCTCTTCCTTCACACTCATAGGCCGATGAGATGGCAAATAGCCATCTCGTCGACACGACCGGGGAGAGACCAGGAGCAGATAGCAGGACCAACGGCTTTACGTGCTTTCTTTGACACGGGGGTGACACACCACCAACGTCCAAATTCCAGGCTGTTACTGAGAAATTCCCGATTGAAAAATTCATAACACTTTGCCCAACATAAGAATCGTCTTCAGGACCACACAAAACAAGTTTACGACAAAAATCAACAAAAACAATTGACTGCCAAACGTAATGTATTCCAATTATAAAAATTACGTTTTACATTGTTAATTAACAGCCGATCTCTTCATATTAAAAACATTACACAAGAACTTGAAAATACACAACCTGAAACTAAGTGTTTCCTTACACAATTATTTAAAATTACAGTTTCAAGTGTTCAATAGGCTGCTATTATTACCGTTATCACGACACCCTTTGCCATTGTTGGTCAGTTGACCTTAGCTAGCCCCCTGCACGCACAGGTCGGACCATTATATGCCAATGTACTATGGAATCTATGCTAATGTATATAGACTACATAATGTTTCACGTTCGGTCAGTCGTTCTCGGTTTGAGAGTTTATTTGTGGCACATATAGTATTGTATGGAGTCATTATCTGCTTAGCCTTTTTCCAACTATGTTGGGATAGGCTTTCAGTTTAACCGGATGAAAAGGCTAAGTAGATGGTGATGTATTAGGGGCGAGCCTATTGCCATTTACCGGGCACAAATCCTAGCTCCTATTGAGAATTTCAGAAAAGAACCCAATAACACTTTGCTCGACCTGGGAATCAAACCAAAGACCTCTATAGTAGCAGTCGCGCTTAGGACTACTAGGCTAACGAGGCAGTTGGCTATAATCTATCTATACTTATAATAAGTCTGTAGAGAGGTCAATTCTGTTCATGAAATAAATTTCCAAAATAACTGTCAGGGGGTGATTAGGGATCGATACTGATGCCAAAAATGCAATCAGTAAAATTTTTGTCTGTCTGTCTGTATAACCGTTATAGAAACAAAAACTACTCGACGGATTTTAACGAAACTTGGTACAATTATTTTTCATATTCCCGAGTTAGTTATAGTATACTTTTCATCACGCTACAATCAATAGGAGCAGAGCAGTGAAGGGAAGTGTTGGGAAAACGGGAGAAGTTACTCCATTTTTTAAGCTTCCGTCCCGTGTGCAACCTTTATGGTTAAAGCTACACAGAAATCATGTATGACGGAAATGTTCTCCTTAAAATTATATAAAAATATATCCCACGATAGCATATGTCTATCTTTTATGGTTGACTCACAATATCACGTGTAAGTCCCGATAGCTTAGCAGTTCGAAGCTTTCTGATTATATTTGTCTACTCTTACGTTTATAACACTCTCAGTCATCCCTAATTAAAAAAGTTAACATTATTAACTATTCCATGAAAAATAATCATAGAAATAGATTGACGTATTATATTTTCCTACTAAAATATGAAAGTTAATCTGTCTGTTACATCAAAACCACTGAACCGTGAGGAAGGACATAGGCTACTTTTTTTTACGAAAAACGACGGAAACGCGGACGAAGTCGTGGGCAACAGCTAGTAATAAATAAATCGATTAAAATAAATGATTGATGGTCTAATTAAAAAACCTAAGAGGTATAATTATATAAATAAAGTATTTTATAAAAGGTATTCTTAATATGCAGTAAATTGATATAATCGCCTATCTTGCGCGTGATTAGGTGGCATAATCAGGATTTATTTATGGGAAGACGTGATTTTTTTCTCTAATGGATGAATTATATCCACGTGACGTGATTTTGCGTGCTTTGTAGCGCCAAGATGTGAATATCAATCAGCTAACAGTAGACATCCAAGGGTGTTTTATGAGGTAAAATGTCGGTTAAGCCATTGGTACTAGCTTCTAAACTGTACAAACTGGTATAGAATCTCTTATGAAGGTTTGTGTGGCGAATACCATAAACAACACAAATCAATTTGCACATGAAACCCCGTTTAGGTTTAACCTTTTCCAAGCTTGGCAACATTAACATTACTTGGTTTTCCTCCTTTTATATCTAACCTCGTTTGTTTCTATAGACAAGTAGCCCTTAACCAGTGGAACAATCTGGACTACTGATGATCCCTGGAAGCACCAGCAGTGGTCTACGACGTCATTTTGTAATTTATTAAATAACGTCGCGTCTTAGGATCCATGACACAATACTCTTGGTGTCGATACGTGTTTAATATACAGAGAAACCTTATGAATAATTAATAATACTCCCAAACAGTTGGTGGTCCATGGAAAGACAATTAGTCTCTCAATACTAAAAGGTTCAGAACCAATGCTATAGAGATAGACAATCTCGAATGATTTAGGACCTTCGCCCCCGTCCGACTATTTGTAGGACTGATTTATTATCGGACCGTTCAATTGATCCATAGTGTCGTGGAACCGACTTTTTATGGGACGTGTGCATTGGTATATTAGAATTCATGAGTAGCATTCTCTCCGACAAAAATCGGTCACCGATTGTCTGACGTAAACGGACAGCCTTAGGAAGACTCAATAAAAAAAAGGAAAAGATAGAAGATTTGGCAATTGAGGACCGCTACGAACGGACTTTCATCTTTGGAAATATTATCCAAAATAATGGATAACCTAACCATACATGACAAACATTAAGCAATGTGTGTAGGTGCAAACACATTCTGATCCATAAATTTGTAAGTCTGACTGTTTGCTCTCGTCAAGTGGCGATCAAGGCGAACATTCCCATATAACTTGACATTTGACAGCGGCGCCACTTACAAAGGCAAGGGACAATAATTAGGTACGTTCAAACCGAGTTCACAAATTTCCGGCGTATCAAAATATACTGGTTGATATATCATGAGAAGATTCTTTCAAAATCGGTGCTAAGCTGTTGTGTAAACTCCATTCCTAATAAGTAATGAGTGATGCGTTTATGGATTGAGTCAATATTGTGAAACTAAATGGCGCTTATAGCAATGTTGGAAGATTTTGTTGTTAAATAATAGAACCAGGCACTACTTTGCTGGAATCACGACATCCCTATTAATAATATTGTAATTACAAAAGTAACTACACAGTTACTTTTGTAATTCACGAATAAACCTCTAAACCGATTTTGATACGCTTGAGGTCTTGGGTTTGATTCCCAGGTCGAGCAAAGTATTGTTGGGTTTTTCTATGAAATTTTCAGTACCGGCTCGCCCCCTATTACATGGGACCTACACATACCGGCGAACTGTAGGTGTACATTGGTACACCTCTGCCAAACCCTTCGGGAAATACAGGCGTGATACGATTTTGATGAAGGTTGGAACGGGATAAGTTTGAACTACAAAAAAGGACATATGCTACTTTGTATTCCGCGAATTCGTCACATAACCGACGTTTACGCGGACGAAGTGGCGGGCTGAAGTTAGTATTATACTACATAAAATCTATACTAATGTTACGAAGCTGAAGTTTTGTTTGTACTCTATCTTAGAACCTACCGGTCCGATGTCATAAAATCCTGCGTTATAATTGAGGTTCAAAAATGCTTTATGTAACATCACGCTACAACTCGCGATGGGGGCGGAATAGTGACCAAAGAAAGAACTAAATTATCGCGGGTGAAATGGTTATAAATTTTATCATAAATCATGGTATTTATAATAAAATTTATAACCATTTTTTATGTTGTCATTGTGCATTGAAATTATATTGACCAATGTGTATAAGTACTAAGTAACACTAAGTACAAATGAGAGTTATTTGTTTTTGCTTCTTCAATGTGTAATCTATACATATAATAAAATCGTAGCGAAGTCAAAACTGTACATTTAATATTTTTGAAAAAAAGTAATTGCTACGAGGTCGGGTAATGATTCTAATGCCGAAAATATGTTTTTTAGAATTTTTGTCTGTTTGTCTGTTTGTCTGTTTGTCTGTTTGTCTGTTTGTCTGTGCGTTTGAACACGCTAATCTCAGCCGTGGCTTAACCGATTTGAATGCGGTTTTCACTAATGTATTGCGGAAAGCTCCACTTAAAACTTAGGCTATAAATTATCACGCTATTTGCTTTGGGGGATGAGCAATGTTGCATTATGTCCGAGTTCTTCTACAGATTCTCATGGGATTGAAAACAACGACATATAATGTAAGAATATTGTAGATAGCTGCGGAATTGAACTTCTAAAATAATTATCATCACGCTATACCTTCAAAGAGTTAAGCAGTCAATAATGGCAAACTAGAACGGCTATTTTAGAGATATTTCCGAAGTAGTAAATAGTCTAATGGTTTGATGACCGCCTTGCAAATAGCTGATCGTGAGTTCGGTCCTCAATAACAGTTTTACTTTTTGTGTTTTTTCAAACATTTTTTTTCGTACAGGTAGATTCCCAACAATAATAAAATAAAAGTATGCATAACTTCTGCCATAACATTGATTTGCTTACTTATTTTTTTAAATCTTTTAATATTAAATCAGAAAATAATGTCTGTACATAGTCTATTTATACTTATAATAAAATCGTAGCGAAGTCAAAACTGTACATTTAATATATTTAAAAAAAAGTGATTGCTACGGGGTCGGGAATCGATTCTAAATTTTTGTCTGTTTGTCTGTTTGTTTGTTAGAGCATCACGCAAATACTGCCGGACAGATTCCGTTCAATTTTTGTATTGTATATATTCATCATAGGCCAAAGTTGGTCGTAAGCTATAAATTATCGCGCTATCTACTTTGGGGGATGAACATTGATGATACAGATTACGACGGGTTTCAAAAAAGATGAAACAAAATATAACAATACTTTAGATGGCTGAGGATTGAACTGCTGAAATAATTATCATCACGCTATACCTTTAAGAAGCTAAACAGTCAATCATGGCAAAACAGAACGGTAATTTCAAATCTTTTTCTATTGAATTAATTAGTCTAATGGTTCGATGACCGCCTTTCGAATCGCAGGGCTTGAGTTCGGTCTCGGTATAATGATTTACTTTTTGTGATTTTTGAAATATTTCTTTTGAATACTAGAAGATTTCCAAACAATAATAAAATAGAAGTAGTCATTCTTATACAGTAACGCTTAGCTTGCTTATTTTTTCTTTATTATTTTTGCAGAAAAGACTGTCTATAATACATAGTTACTAAAAAACAGCAAATTGAATTCAAAAATTTTCATCGAAAAAATAGAAACTGATAGGTGTGCAAACGATAGCAGAGCGGAAAATATACGTATTGTTAAAGAATTTATGTCTATTTGACTCTTTAATTTTGACAAAATAGTCTTTATATGTCGGGCCAACACATGACTGTATTATTGCGCGATTTAAATTCTTCTTTTCACATCAATGATACCCCTTTTTTTAAGGATGGGAAATCTTTAAATGACTTCTTTCGCTCTGGGCGGAACGGAAGGGAGTGTCAGACTCTTACTGACTAAAACACAAAGTGTTCCTCCTAATGCCCTTTGCGTACCAGCGCCGCGGTGACTCTTTTGAATTCCGCAACCCTGTTAGAAACTGGCCCTGGCGGGCCCCATCTTATAGTACTGACATTTCTTTGAGGCGCACGTGGAACACAACGCACCACCGACCCGGGATCGATGATACCCCTAACAATAATTTACACCGGTTAAGAAAAGTAGGTGGCCGCTTTTACTGATGCGTCAATTGCACTGAGTTTCAGACGGGTATATGATGCCCTCTTTTACCAAATTATGTTTGCAGCGGCCTACTTAAATGCGCAATCTATTCAATGCCTTCCAGATACATCACTGAAGTTCACTACCGGGAGGTAGGTAGTCTCACTAATTCAAGTAGTCATGAGGTGCTGGATATCTTCCTTCACACAATCTGCTTTGCTCTTTGGGTGGTGGGCTTTGTAATTAATAGCTATTTCGCTATTTGTAATAAATAATGAGGTTAGGTAAGCATTATTGTTCTTGGACATGTTTTGGATTGCTATAAAATATACACAATACTGCAGATTACGTACATATTACACATACCATCACGCCTGTATTTCCCGATGGGTTAGGCAGAGGTGTAACAATGTACACCCACAGTTCGCCGGTATGTTTAGATCTCATGTAACAGGGGGCGAACCTATTGTCATTAACCGGGCACAAATCCTAACTCCGAGCTGCTACTGAGAATTTCATAGAAAAACCCAATAACACTCTGCTTGACCTGGGAATCGAACCCAAGACCTCTAGCGTAGCAGTCGCGCTTAGGACCACTAGGCTAACGAGGCAGTTCCTATGAAAGACAGTGGGAGATATTTTATCCTATGAAATAAAAAATGTGACGTCTTTAGCCACAAGGAGTTAAGCAGTCAATTATAACATGGTATGGGAATTGCTATATTTTTTTATTATTATTACGCTATTTACTTTGTTTAGAGAATAGCTTCGGTGTTTAATTAAAGCCATGTAAGATATTTTGTGTGAGTTCGATCCCAATTGATTGTTACTTTTTGTCATTATTTTAATTGGTACCTAATTCAATTGTTTTTATTTTCGATGGGGATAGGATCGCTGCACCACAAGGTTTCTCTGACGCAGGTACTATCTGGTCACAGTTGTTTCGGGATCTAACTGTTTCGGTTTCGGCGCTAGGACACGCCTTGGGGTTATCACTGTAGGATCACAAAGGAGCGTACGGTGGAGGTATGCCCCTGCTTGGGCAGAACATCAGCGTGTCCTCATAAAGGCGATTGGCGGCGGCGACATCTCGCGTCCGGCCTTGGTTCATCCATAGTCCGGAGCGAGGGAGAATGGGAAGCAATCGCTTCCTTCTGCGAAGTAGTAATGCCAACGAAGAAGGAGGCGAAACGCATGAGGGAGAGGTCAACCTTTCACCCCGGCCGCCAGAACAGAAGGGGATGCCCCGGGTGTCGAGAGTCGTAGAGCGATTCCAGACCACCGTCCGAGTGGACTTGCGGTCGGCTACCGTTGTGCGGCCCGCCGTCCAACCAGAATCAGACCCAAGTCGACGACGTACTGTGTTTCACGCGCGCCTCAAAGAGATGTCAGCACAGTTGCGGAATTTGTTCGAAAGACTCACCGCGGCCCTGGAACACAAAGGACATTGGAAGGAACTCGGATGGGTTTTAGCCAATAACAGTCTGACACTCCTTTCCACCAGAAAGGAAAAAATCATTTGACGACATCTCATGCTTAAAAAAGGGACCTCCCAACTTCGACACTTCATACAAGTGTTGAACGATTTATGTGCAAACGTTTTTTGTCCAAAATTTTAACGTCTGTCCTGAGCCACGCCACCAAAAAGTGTACTTATATTCAAATGGCAAAACAGAAATAGATTAGCAACAACAGAAACTGTACCAAAATCAATTTCACCCATAGAAAAATTCCGTGACAGTCGTTCTTCTGACGTTGAATGTCTCACAGACTTCACGCTTTCAGGATGTAAGTTGAATCAAGCATCAATCATGAATTATGCATCGCATTCGAAATTTCTTCTTATGGGTAGGTACTATAAACAGAAGATGTTCTATATGCTTAAAAAATTTCTTTAAATGGAAATTTATTGTGTAGTTTACGCTTCCAAAGATAAGGGATAATTTGTGAGGTAAAACTTTGCTTAGTCTTTTAAGAAATCTTATGCTTACTGTTTTTTGTCCATACTTTCTCCCAAAAACTTTACATTAATTTGGTTCTAACACGAAGCTCAAATTTTGTTGCCTGTTGCTCTGATTATAAGATTCATTTCTTCGGTCTTGATACTAGACAGATCGCAGCTACAATGTGAGGTATAATGTTAAAGCAGTGCCTATTAAAGATGCTGTTTAATGGTTTGAGAAAGAAAAGTAAGTAAATTTTGAAACCACATCATAGTATTATCTAAAGGTATAGTAAAGCTACATATACTCTCCTTACGCCAGTTATGTTTTAGCCCCAGGTATGGCGTAAGCCTATTACCAGCCGAGCACAAATCCAGACTTCAAGCGACTACAGATAAATTCTTTAAACCTACAGTCGTAACTATTAGCAGTCACCTTAGCAACCATTTGACCTGATTGGAAGATTTTGATAACATAGTATTCAATACTTATTTAGTTAAGTAACACTTAGGTCGACGTGAGCGAAGCCGCGGGCAACAGCTAGTTAGTAATAAATATTTATAATAAGTAGGTAGTTACTGAGGTGTAAACAAGACTCTTAAATGCTTTCAAATGGTAATATTTTAAGTACTTACCTACGAATTATTACAAAGCCAATTACTTGACAAAGCGCGTCTTATAAAGGTACGTATGGAACTGCAGAAATCTTGAATAATGACAGTATGAAAAGCCTAGTGTCTGTTTATCTTTTATTGCACATAATGTTGGTGCCTTTTATAGTATTTGACAGAAGGACGATGGCTTCATGAAACAGTTGAAAAAAAATATGAACAAGTCAGATATTCCTACTGAGAAAATATGTCTGATTGACGTGGTACAATAGTGTGTCCAGATTTTCCCTAGGGTTGTACCCAAACTATCGATTCAAAGGATTCTATAACAGTTTTCTCCCACAATTTTTGATACAAGAGCTAGCAATTTTTCCCATTTTATCGATTCTATTTCTATGACTTAACTCACGAACTAGCACAAGTCAATGCAACAGTTGAGATAAAATTAATTAAGAGCATTGAAAATGTTGCGTCCTTCTGACAGATTCACCTATGCTTATATAATAAAGCTGAAAAGTGTGTAAGTTTAAGCGAGCTCATCTCTGGAACTACCAGTAGGCGTTGGAAAATTCTTTTTGTAAATGATAGTCAGATTCAGGAGGAATAGTAAAGGCTATATAACACCACGCCACGACACACGGGAGCGGGGCAGTAACCAAAGACAAAACTTAACGAGGTTTTCACCCTAGTTAACACACGACATTCAGAAGCTACTTAGTAACAACAAAACGTACTTGGAGATAATATTACGTAATAACAAACATTTTACATACTTAAATCACACAAACTTAAACATTCCACCCGTCAACATGTCATCATACACATCAAACCTATGTGACGTAAGAGCCTTGTCCTATGACCGGGTCGTTGAACTATGAACAACCCAGGGTATGCAACGGAGGTTGCCAAGATAAACTACACTAATTACAGGAGTATGTTCTTGTAGTATGAATAAGTAATGTAATATATCCTTTATTAAGGATTTTTTTTTTGGGCGGTGGGAAATCATCAAATAACTTCTTCCGCCCTGGGCGGGGCGGGAAGGAGTGTCAGACTTTTACTGACTAAAACCCACCCATGTTCCTTCTTGTGCCCTTTGCGTTCCGGGGGCGCGGTATCTCTTACGAACAACCCGCAGCCCCGGCAGGCATCGGCCCTCAGTGGCCCCTTCCTTTGCTGACATCTCTTTGAGGCGCGTGTGGAACACGAACGCGACGTCGACACGGCATCCTTTATTAAGGATGGGAAATCATCCAATGACGTCTTCCGCACTGCGTGGAACGGAAAGGAGTGTCAGACATTTACTGACTAAAACGGTAAAACCCATCCGTGTTCCTCCTAAGGCCTTTTGCGTTCCAGGGCCGCGATGACTCTTTCGAAAAAACGCAACGATCTAATGTAGTTATGTACCTTAAATTTTTGAGCGTTCTGTAGTAAAAAGACAAGGTACCTAAAAAAGTAATGTTGTCGTGAATGTCGCATTCGTCTGCTTGAAAAATAATTTATATTTAACGTTGCAATTTATATAATGTTTTGTATTTTTTTATTTTTGTAATGTTGGTATTTTTGGGAATTCTTTTTTTGAAGGGTAAGTATTTTTTAAAGGTTATGTATTTGTTTTTGTCTATGGAATAAAGAAGATTCAAGTCTTTGTTTGCGAATCTGTGCTGTGGAATTAATACGTAAATATTAATTATTGATATTAAATAATTATAATATTATAGATATTGTGTAAAACTTACCAAATACAAGTTATTAATATTTGTAAAGGCTGGTATGCTAGGTCATAGGCTAAGGCCGTTGAGACATCGTTAAGTGTTTAAAAATAATTTAATAACAAAAACGATAAAGTTATGAGTACGTCATTAGGAGTTATTTCCTCAAACGGTTCTGACGGTCCTCTAATGAACTGCGAAAAAGAATTGTTTGACGATGGTACTCGATAGGTACCTTCTGTGATATAGGACTTGAACTTTGACGATAGAATTAAAGAAAAAACGTTCCAAAAATTTTACGGGTAAGATACCCAAAGTAATAAAGCAATATTTTAAAGGAAAATCTTAAGAACACATATCATCACGCCTGTATTCCCGATGGGGTAGGCAGATGTGTACCAATGTACACCCACAGTTCACCGGTATGTTTTGGCCCCATATTATAGGGGGCGAGCCTGTTGCCATTAACCGGGCACAAATCCTAACTCCGACCTGCTACTGAGAATTTCATAGCAAAACCCAATAGCACTTTTCGCTCGACATGGGAATCGAACCCGGGACCCGACGCTTACCTTCGCCTCCGCCTCGATAAATTGGCTATTCAACACAAAAAAAATGTTTCAATTCCAACCAGCAGTTCCTGAGATTAGCGCGTTCAACCAAACAAACAAACTCTTCAGCTTTATAATATTAATATAGATTATCAACATAATATTTGTATGACATGTTAGCACATTTAATTAACTTTTTATAATTGTGACGCCTTCTTCTTTTTGAGTCAATGAATTTAGATAATCTTTTATTTTTCTGACCTCAATTAATATTGAAGGGTTTACCGACAATAAGTTCATTGGAACGACTAACACGTTCACTGGATTTTTTTTGTTGTTTTCTAGTTTTATTTAATTCATTTAGTTTTATGCTACTAGCAGCTACCTTCTACCAGCGACTTCGGTCGAGTAGTTTTTTCACCCGCATTAGGTCACGTCCTTGGGTACTGCTTCGCACCTATTGGTCGTTGCGTGATGTTATAAAGCATTTTTTAACCTTAAGCCTTCCTTGATAAGTGGACTATCCAACCAAAAAACATTTCAATTCAAACCTGGAGTTCCTGAGATTAGCGCGTTCAACCAAACAAACAAACTCTTCAGCTTTATAATATTAGTATAAATATCTGTTACTTCCCCTTTTAACAAATGCATACCATCACGCCTGTATTCCTCAAAGGGTAAGGCAGAAAAGTACCAGTGTACACCCACAGTTCGCTGGTATGTATAGGTCCCATGTAATTGGGGGCCAGCCTATTGCCACTAACCGGGCACAAATCCTAACTCTGTACTGCTACAGAGAATTTCATAGAAAAACCCAATAACACTTTTTGCTCGACCTGGGAATCGAACCCAAGACCTCTAGCGTAGCAGTCGCGCTTAGGACCACTAGCCTAACGAGGCAGTTCCCGTTCCCCTTTTAATAAAATAGATAAAGCAACTTTCCTAGCTAACAAGAACCTACATGTCATCTACCAATGGCGAGGCATCGATCGATTCCTATACCTATTGAATAACTGAATAGGTAGGTACGTAGGTACTGAATAGGTATTTAAATTCAATACTAGGTATTTTCTATTCATACTTTTAAACTAGGTGACCGAGTTTGCGGTAATGACCTATCAATTCTCGGATTTCATCGATTCATTATTCCAGCAACACATTCTTTAGGATCAGCAGTAACCTACTTTAATGAGGTGGAAATTGCTGAATAGGCCTCCGGCTAGAGTGTACTGTCAACTGTTTGTTATGTACGTATTTTAAATCCCTGGCCTGGAAGTAAAATACGTTTACTTCCCGGCCAGACTCTATTGACGAAGAAACTTGAAGGGGGGTGTTGCCATCAAAATCGGGCTATATTGATATGCGAAGATACGGAAACGTTGCTTACAACAGCAGGAAAAATAGAGAGCCACAGGAGTGGAGCTGTAATCAAAGACGTAACTTAACGCGGGTACAACCGCGAGGTATCGCTAGTTGTTAAATATTTTCCCAACAGCACGTCGATACCTAAGCTTTTATTTTAGTTCAAACTTTTTACTTGAATACAACTCTAATAACCCCCGACGCAAAAATGACGGTGTGTGTGTGTGTTTCTGTGGCATCGTAGCTCCCGAACGCATGAATCGATTTAGTTTTTTTTGTTTGAAAGGTAAATTAGTCGGGAGTGTTATTATCATAGCTATGTTTGATGGAAATCTGTTCAGCGGTTTCAAAGTTATCAGCTCTTTTGTTAGCTGCGTTAGAGATTTTTATTCTTTTGTCGGGGGTTACTTATTTTAGTTTACCAGAAACTTGGAGACGTTGTACCTATTCATCATTAAAAATGAGACCAACTCTGAAATCGCGCTAAAAAAATCTGCTAGAAATTGTATTGACCAGCTGATTTCTTTTTCTCAATTGAAGTTGTTCGTTATTATGAGAATAATGACCCTTTTCTGCTAAACAAAAAATAAAGGTATGTAGGTATATCATCCCCAGGGGCGTAGTTACCGCCGCTTCTAAGATACGGGCCCCCCGTTCACCCTAACCCGTGTAAGTAAAAATTCGTGTAATTTTATCAACAATCGCACTTCAACATTATTGTTTCTTTTATGAAAAATCTTTACCCTACATTTGAGCTTTTCTTTTTGAGCAGTTTCGAACTCGCAACCTCATTCATGAGAGGCAAGTGCCTTAACCACTGGGCCATCACGATCTGAATGTATGTACTTGCGGAGTAAGAACACGTCAGATTGCCATTAAGGTAGGTGTATTGTATATTGAAGGTAGCTTGCTTTAATGTCTCACTTGTTATCGAGATTGCACTTCCTTTGGTCTTTACAACGTTTTTAAACACTTATCATTCATTTATTAACTGATTGAATGGCATTCAGTACTTGTTTAATTATTCTGAATAGATACAAAATACCATTGAGTCGACTTGTGTTAAGTAAAATTGTAGGGATGTTTGTTGAATATTAAAATTATACATAATTTAGGATTTTTTTCCCCGCCATTTGTTTCAAGGATGTCTGTGGACCAATCAGATAAAGCTGTTTCTTAATTACTTTTAGAGCATTCTGAGCAAAAAATACCGGGTTTTTGTTCTAAATTTATATTCTTGGAAAAAATATAGATGCATTTAAATGTACATCTTCATAATGTCAGACAGGTACCGACAGTACCGTTGCAGTCGTAATTTTTTTATTGAGTGCTTACAAAAATAGAGAAAAGCCTATGCAACATCTACCTATCTGCTTAGTTCATTCCTCAATTTTGATGGTCGGCGACTTTAGCAAAGTCAAAGCATTTACAGGCACTTTTGAACTGTCAAGGAGACGGTCAGTTACGTCAGAGAGTTGAAGCTTGCTGCGCTATGGAGGTTGGAGACATTATTTCCAGAGACGTGCCCTAACAGGTGTAGCACAGAGAGGGTTTTGGTGCAATCTTTTATTTGGAAACAGAACCCTCTACATATGCTGATGGTGTCCACCAGGGTGGTTTTAGTGGGGTAACAATCCCACACTCTCCGGTCGTATTCCTCCAAGAATGGGCGCATCGAAAAAAAGCATTTACGAAGACGAACGAGTAAGAAACTCTACGGACACTCCTTTCAATAAAGTATTGACCAAATCCTGGTTACATTACACTTTTTGCTTCTATAAGTGAAAACAATGTATGTACTCAGGTAAAGACAAATAAAAAAAAATACAAAAATAATTATACGCCATGGCATTCATGAGATGACCAATCTCAACTGACAGCGTCCGTTCACGAACATGACGCTTGTATCGGCACCATTTAGCTTACACTTCTATGCCCCATAACAAACCATTCATTTTTGGCCTTTGTAGAGGTTCGAACTTGAGAAGGCATTAAGTTTATGTCAAATCACCAAACAGTTTACATCGCTCGCGCCGGCACGCCGCCGCCAAGGTAGGGCTGGCACTATTTACTTTCTAAGGTAAAACATAAATCACAACATCTGAAAATAAAGTCTTATTTATGGAGCATGGTTTATGTATGCCATCAGTTCCGTCGTACACAAAAATTCTTTTGTTACTTTTGGTGAAGAATTAAAGAAAACCTCCCGAATGTGGTAAAATAAAGAGTTTGACATAAGTACTTTATTGCCCTCATAAAGTCTTTTACTGGAAATAACGTGCAAAACATTATTGCAAATTACGGGCGGCACCCCTACGCACAGGCTCTACTACTCTTTGAGGCGCGCGTGGAACACGAACGCGCCGTCGACACGGCCTGTCGTTATGCAACGTAAGGACGGTGAGCTACCCATTGCTCACCGTCCACAGGCCAGTATCTACGGTGGCCGGGAGTCGTCTCGCGGCTCCCGACGTCCGGAGCGTCTACCGCGGTGGCTGGGACGGGAGAACCGCTGTCTCAACCGTCCCGCCGCCTCCTTCTCAAGCATTACTACAGACATTACATTACCAGACAGGCCTAGGATCAAAATTGACGACATAGCAGCAAATTATCCGTAAATGCTGAAAAATTTGTATATTTTTTGATAGAACGTTCTAATCTCCGGACTTACTAGTCCGATTCTAAAAATTATTTCCCTAACGGGAAAGTACGTTATTCCGGAGTCTTATCCTATTACATGGGACCTAAAACATACCGACGGACTATGAGTGTACATTAGTACACCTCTGCCTAACCCTTCGGGGAATACAGGCGTGGTGGTATGTGTATATTTAGTGGGGTGGTGTTAGTAATAGGAAGATCAATCAAGATGTCAGTAATTCAGAGTTCCGCGCGTGCAGTGCAGTTTAGCTCAAACACACTGACAACAAGAGTTCAAGGCTTGCCTTAAGTGCTTGCACGCAAGTCTTGTCCTTTTAAGGTTACGGCAAGAAAATTGAGGCGGCGGACACTCGTAATTGATTAATAAACAATAAGAGCCAAACTCCATTAAACATAAACTGTTTCTAGTTATCTACAGTTGCGTTTGTTGGGCAAACTCAAATTCAGTCTTGAAGCTGTTCTAAGCTATCAAAGGGAATTTATAATGAGTCCGTTTGTAGTGTAGTGGCGCTCTTATTTAGGTAAATTTGTAGGTGGTTCAGTAAGGGGCATAAAACGTTGAGAGGTTACATAAAAAAACATACCATCACGCCTGTATTCCCCGAAGGGTTAGGCTGAGGTGTACCAGTGTACACCCACAGTTCGCCGGTATGTTAAGGTCCCATGTAATAGGGGGCGGGCCTATTGCCATTAACCGGGCACAAATCCTAACTCCGAGGTGCTACTGAGAATTTCATAGAAAAACCCAATAACACTTTTTGCTCGACCTGGGAATCGAACCCAAGACCTCTAACGTAACAGTCGCGCTTAGGATCACTAGGCTAACGTGGCAGTTCGTTGAGAGGTTGTTCATACAATCGGGTAGATGACACCAATAAACAATAATTCCAAGACACAACTTCTCTAAAAAAACACTTTATTTTACCTCTGAAAACGGTGGCTTTATGATGTAGGTGATAGGGCCGTATGACACCTGTGCCACCGCTGAGCGAGAAGCGACTACAGCTAGAAACTAGAACCGAGTCAGCAAGCAGCATGTGTGTAGTTTCGATAGTTTGGTTATGTAATCTATGTTTATTTGTTTACGTGGAACTGCCAGTCGGATTGAAAATATAATGTTGTATATGATAGCCAGAGTCATGAGGAATAGTATAGGCTATATAACACCACGCTGCATCTAACGGGAGCGGAGAAGTAACCAAAGACGTATCCTAATGCGGGTGAGAAAAACAACGCGGACAAAGTCGCAGGCAGAAGCTGGTGTTTCGACAGTTTGAGCCAGTGGTGCGGTAACTCGCACCGAATTCGCAAGTCTAGAATTTCATAGTTAGTAAATACTAAACTTCCCATCCAGGCGTATTGTCGCAGTCAGTCTGTTTATCAAAATATCCTGAAGAAGCAACAATTCGATAGTATTTTGAACAAAATTTACTACCACCAAGACCAGTTGATTATGCATTACACGTGAAGTGTGTGTGGGTTTAATTTTTTCGCAAACTGGTAAAATTGTGTATTTTCCAAAAAGTTTGACGGAGGCAGCCAGGCTGCGACAACCAGACGGGAGCGCGGGCACGAATTCCTCAATATTCCTTAATTTTTTTATTTATTGCCTCCCGCAACCTGGCTGCCTAGTACGCTGGGGACATGATTTCAAGTTTACGTGTACATCTGAAACTTGACTACAGAATTGTCTCGCTCATTTTTTTGTCAACGCTTTAGTCTAGATAGATCGAAGCTACAACGTGAATTCAGTCAGTTATTCAATTTCATATCGACGGTTTAAAAAAAATAAAATAGTAAAATAAAAGGTACAGAACAAAAAGTGAATTTTAGCATCACATCTTATTCTTTGTCAAAAATTTAGGTATAATAGAGATATTTTTGATAGTTTGAGACTGATATTAACGTTTCTAAAAGTTACGAACATTGCCCTCTTTCTTTTTTTCCCCTCTGGTACACAATGTGTTATAGCAGTAACAGGTAAATAGGTTCTAAGTCTTGGTAAAAAAGTAATGCAGGAAGGCTGCAGCACCTATTAGTAAACCACCTGTGGTGACGTGATGAAACAGAGGATTGTTTCTCATGCCCATTCCACCTCAAAATACCAAATAGGTACGAATACCACCAACTACACTATACTTCACTCTCTAGGACCAGAGAAGACAATTTTAGTGACCTTTGATAATACAGTAACTTAGCGTTGAACAAAGGAATAACACTCCCAGTCGAAAATATTCCATAGTGTTTCGAGAAACAACTGTGGGGTCAACGACGAAACAAAATGCTTTAATTAATCATTTGTCCCTTTGTTGATTAAGTGTAATTGAACTGGGAAAAACTTCTGGAAGCCGATCTCATTCTCGGGATAATCTCACTACTATTATTATGTAATTGCAAAAGGCTGGATGGATGTATGTTTGTTACTCAATCACGCTAGAACGGCTAAACGGAACTGAATGAAATTTCGCTCAGAGACGGTATTATAGTCTGGAATGCGTGTAGAAGTCTTTTTATCTCGGAAAATGTAGTTCCCATTAGTTAGTCTTTTATACTTATGTCATAGGTAAAGCTTAAAGAGTTTTTTAGTTTTAATGCGCTAATCTCCGAAACTACTAGTCCGATTCTGAAAACTGTTTTGCTGATAGTATAGGAAGCTACTTACTACGCTATCTCTTAGTGCTATTGGCTATATTTTATTATGAAATGTATTTATTTTATTGCCTCGGTAGCCTAGTGGTCTTAAAAGCGACTGCTACGCTAGAGGTCTTGGGTTCGATTCTCAGGTCGAGCAAAAAGTGTTACTGGGTTTTTCTATGGAAATCTCACTAGCAGCTCGGAGTTAGGATTTGTGCCCGGTTAATGGCAATAGGCTCGCCCCCTATTACATGGGACCTAAAACATACCGGCGAACAGTGGGTGTACATTGGTACACCTCTGCCTAACCCTTCGGGGAATACAGGCGTGATGGTATGTATGTATGTATGTATTTATTTTATTCTCAGTAGCAGCTCGGAGTTAGGATTGTGCTCGCCCCCTATTACGTGGGACCTAAACATACCGGCGAACTGTGCGTGTACATTGGTACACCTCTGTCTAACCCTTCAGGGAATACAGGCGTGACTGATGTTATGTATATTATCAAAACAATTGGGATCCGTGAGAACATTTACGAGAATAAAGATAAAATGAATAAATATGGTTCACCGTTATAGTAACCGGCACAAGTCGTGAGCGCAACTTCAAGTTCAGTTTTAGGTCTCTTTGGCGGAATGAAGGAGCCGAGGGGCGCCGACGCTGCACGCGTTTGCTGACAGTCGGACATATCGCGATTCAAATTGACTAAGTTTGTGCTCACGACTTGTGCCGGTTACTATAATAGTATCACTAAAACACAAAATTAAAGTATTTTAAGTAACCCCCGACAGAAAAATAAAAATCCCAACCGCAGCTAACAAAATATGAACTTTGAAACCGCTGAACCGACTTCCATCCAACTTAGCTAAGAATTCTCCCGACTAATCCTTTCAAACAAAAAAAAACCTAAATCAAAATCGGTTCATGTGTTCGGGAGCTACGATGCCACAGACAGACACACACACAGACACGTCAAACTTATAACACCCCGTCGTTTTTGCGTCGGGGGATAAAAACAAGGAAGACTAGAATAAGAATACTTAAATTGGCCAGAGCTCAAATCTCAATATTGAAGGTACCTACCTATATGGGGTCTGAAATATGCATGTAGCTACATACATGTCTACGTACGAACATTGTATGTAACCATGTCAATGACGCGATTTAAATATTAATATGTCTATGATGATAAATGTGTAGGAAGTACCAACGAATGTATGATGTTTTGACGACATTATTATTCTTTACCATTGTACCTATTTAATCTGTGATTTTTATTTAACTGCCCCGTTGGTCTCGTGGTCGCAAGTGCGACTGATGAGCATGGGGTCCTGGGTTCGATTCCCAGGTCGAGCAAAGTGTTATTAGGTGTTTACAATAGGGATTTCTCAGTTGCGGCTCGGAGTTAGCATTTGTGCCTGGTTAATGGCAATAGGCTCTCCCCCTATTACATGGGACCTAAAACATACCGGCGAACTGCCAAACCCTTCGGACCCTTTTTATGAACACAACTGGATTTGCCAAAAAACTTATCTCAAACTAACCATGATGAACTAGCAACAATATCCGAATCTGTAGAGCCGTTCACAAGTGATGATCTAACATACATTTTTTTTTTTTTTTGGTGGGTGGGAAATCATCAAATAACTTCTCCCGCCCTGGGCGGGGCGGGAGGGAGCCACCCATGTTCCTTCTTGTGCCCTTTGCGTTCCGGGGGCGCGGTATCTCTTGCGAACAACCCGCAGCCCCGGCAGATCTAACATACATGGGGCGATGGAGTTTAATTTAGAAAAACAGATAAAATAAATAAGCTGCTCGTTAATAAGCAAAATTGATCGTAAAATAAAATAGTTTTTACTGCGGGATTACTTCTCATTACTTTTATGTAACATAACATATCATCACGTCTGTATTCCCCGAAGGGTTAGGCAGAGGTGTAACAATGTTTACCCACAGTTCGCCGGTATGTTTAGGTCCCATGTAATAGGGGGCGAGCATATTACTATTAACCGAGCACAGATCCCAACTCCGCGCTGCTACTGAGAATTTCATAGAAAAACCCAATAACACTTTTTGCTCGACCTAGGAATCGAACCCAAGACCTCTAGCGTAGCAGTCGCGCTTAGGACCACTAGGCTACCGAGGCAGTGATTATTTTTTACTTAAAATTTTGTGTAATAGCTCTATGAGTTAGTAGTGTACCTTTTATATTCGTTTCGATTTTTTATGCATACCATCATAATCATCTGCTTAGCCTTTTCTCAACTATGTTGGGGTCGGCTTCCAGTCTAACCGGATGCAGCTGAAAACCAATGTTTTACATGGAGCGACTGCCTATCTGACCTCCACAACCCAGTTACTGGGCAACACGATACCTTTTGGTTAGACTGATTGTCAGACTTCCTGGCTTCTGACTATCCATAACGACTGTCAAATATCTACGAATGACAGCCGGGACCAACGGCTCTTAACAAGTTCGCTGCCACCCCCCGCACCGGTGCGGGGAGGGGTGTCCATGCGAGAGGCCGACCACGCACCGGTGCGGTCTCGCGCCTTAGTAGATTCATACACTCAGTTTGGCGCCGGCACTGGGCCAAGAACGTTGTGTTTGAAGCGGCACTGCGCTTGAAATTTTAAATTTTCGTAACGTGTTTTTGGTTTTTTCGTATGTTTGACGGTTGAGTGTTTATGCAGAAATAAATATCAAGTAAAATGGATTGCGAAGAAGGCCCTTCTAGGCCTAAAAGGCAGCGAAAACAATTGTTTTCTATTATGCACGACAGTGATATAGAAGAGGTATTGTTTTCTGATAATTCTGAAGACGATTATCAGCCTGGTGACGAGGAGTCAGCATCAGAGAGTGAAGGTGAGGAGCACCCCTTAGATATCGAATTACGCTCTCCAGCACGTCAATTAGTGTCACCTACAGCTCAGGATCAAGACCTGCAGCCAAACTCACCATCTGTATCAGACACTCAAGGTCAAGCCCAGCTGAACCAACCCTCTGCAGTAGGCTCAACCGCTGAATGGACTACAACTGGCGAGATGAGAGAAATTTATTTTACAAAATCAAACGAATTTTATGGTGAAATTGCAGGAGCAAATCCTATTGATTATTTTAATTTTTTTTTTACTGAAGATTTTTTGACGATGATTTGTACTGAGACAAATGCACAGGCACAGAGGTTGATAAGTAGACATAATCAGGAAGTTTCAAGCAGACGAAGTAGAGATTTTGCCAGGATTTCTGGATGGAAACAGGTCACTGTCTGCGAGCTGAAAATTTTCCTTGGTTTGCTGTTCCACATGGGAACTATCCCTCTCAGTCGTTTACAGGATTACTGGAAAAAAGATAGGCTGTTTTCAATTCCAATTTTTGGGAAACAAATGAGCAGAAACAGATTTCTCCTCATACTGAGATGTTTGCATTTTACCTCAGAGGAAGAAAGTGAGGATCCAATGTTCAAGGTTAGAAGTGTCATTGATTACTTCACCAACAAAATGACTGAATGTTATTATCCTGCAGCACAATTATCTCTGGATGAAAGTATGGTGCTATGGAGAGGGCGACTGAGTTTTCGGCAGTTCATCAAAAATAAACGCCACAAATACGGCATAAAGTTATATATGCTAACTGAACCAGATGGATTGGTATTGAAGTTCCGTGTTTATGCAGGTGGAAAAGATACAGACGTATCTGGGAAGGGTCACGCTGAGAAAGTTGTCATGGAGCTGCTTCAGGGAAAACTAAATAATGGCCACGAATTGTACATGGACAACTTTTATAATAGTTTTGGTTTGGCGAAGAAGCTGCTTGATCACAACACCTATTGTACGGGCACTCTACGTAAAGACTTGAAAGAAAATCCTCAGGAAATCAGGAAAAAAAATATTAAGAAAGGAGAAAATATCTCAATGTTTCGTGAAGGAGTGCATGTTGGCGTGTGGAAAGATAAACGCATTGTGACGTATATTACTACCCAGTATAAAGACAGAATGGTTCCAGTCCAAAATAAACGTGGCCAAGTTACTCAAAAGCCAGAAGCTATCTCGAAATATAACGATTACATGTCAGGAGTAGACATGCAAGATCAGCTTCTAGCGTACTATACTTGCGAAAGAAAAACTTTACGCTGGTATCTGAAATTAGCCATCCACACATTCCAATTACTTTTCTTGAATTCAATGAAGATGTACAATAAATATTCAGGGCAACGTAAAATGACTCTCTATGATTATCGCATGAATGTCATAAATGCTCTGCTGCCCGAAAATGTACCAGGAAATAGGCCTTCAAATACCCAAACTCATAAAATAAAGAAAGCCACTGAAACTACTTCAAATGGGCGTCTCAAACGAAAGACATGCCGTCAGTGCACCAAGAATAAAAAGCGTACTGACTCTCCTTGGTATTGTGACACCTGTCCTGACAAACCTGGACTTTGTGTGGAATGTTTTGAAAATTACCACTCAGAACTTCCTCTGTAAATGTTATAATTCATGGTTTTATAACTTTTTTAAATATGACATTGTTGATTGATAATTTCTGCGTTTTTCTCTGATTGTTTTTGTTTTATAAGATATTTTATTCACATTGATGCCAAAGTGTAATGCCATTTCTAAGTAAAGTTCAATTAGAAAATATTTATTTGTTTTACTTTTCTCTAAATTAATGTTGATTTTGCAGTTTATTTCATTACAAAAATGCAAGAAGTATCTAATATAAACCACATTTAAATAAATAAAAGCGTATTATTCCTAATTAACCATAAAAACGTAATAAATTCATAACCCGCACCCGTGCGTTCTTTGGCACTGAGAATGAAAATTTCATTCCCAGTGCCTAGCACGCACCGGTGCGGTGTAGTTGCCCTCCTCATTTAAAATACTGTAAAATATTATATAGATAATTAAGTATAATTACAATCTTAAATAATCACTTTAAAGTCGATCAAACAAAAAAATATATTTGGCCTCCCGGTGACCTTCAATTTTTGCAAGTGGCAGTCAACCTGTTAATGTCATAGTTAAACGACTTTCTAGGACTAGGACGGTTTGGACTATATTAATGTCGATGTGTCTATATTCATGTAAGATTTGTTGTAAAATTTCTGTCCTTGTTGTTGTACACTTTTACAATAATTTGCACCTACAACGTCACCTCTTCACCACCTTTGGTTGGCTGGATTTGTTCCTTCGTGGCGTTCTAAAGAACAAACGCGTGGCACAAATAAATGAAGGACATTTTGCTTTTGGATATTATGTCATAATGACAAAGTGTTCCTTACGACATTTCAAATTTCCACAGTCGATATTATACAAATAATACTAAAAAAATATGTTTTTCTTTGATAAGTTGTGACGAGTTTAATTGACTTGTTAACTATTCTAGTTAACACCGACATGATGTGTTTATTTTCGTTTGCGATCTTGACCCCGTTTTGCATTGTAGGATAATATACGAAAATAACGATCATTAAAGAAAATATGGTTTTAATTTCAACAGATAAGCTGATTAAGATAAGTTTACGACATTTACTAACTTCCTGGTGTTTATAAAAATAAGATTGCTGTGACCATTTTAATATCTTTACACACTCATTATAATCTCTACATACGTAAAACAAAGTCGCTTCCCGCCGTCTGTACGCTAAGATCTTTTAAACTAGGTATAGATTTGAATGCACTTTTCATAATTAGAAAGAGTGATTCAAGAGAAAGGTTTATGCGTATAGAACATCACGCTACGACTAACGAGAACGGAGCAGTAATCAGAGACGTAACTGGACGCGGGTGGCTCGAGTATATTATTACTTGGTTATAATCTCCTAAAGATGAAAGGCGTAAAAACTGAATATTTCCAATAAATTACCTGGATTCGCTTCGCTTTGTTCATAACGAGGTTTTGAAGCGTCTTTTACATGAAAAGATTGGACAAAACTTTGCATTACAATAAATCAATGTGTCCTCAGCCTTCAGGGTAACGACCTCCAAAGCTAGGTAATCCTTAAATCGGTAAACAACATCTTGCTTAAATTACGTTTTTTTTCCTGACGTCTACAAAAAATATTTGAAACTCGTGTTTTCAATACTATAATAATATCTTTATAAGTTTTCCAGAAATATATGGTTAGGTGATAGGTACCTACCTATCACCTAACATTTATTATAAAGATCATTATGGACTCTTTCAGGTACAGCAAAAGGCTAGGTTTAGAATAGGAGAGAGGAATTTAAGCTTATAAGTATTTTGCAAAATCTTTCGAAATGAACCAAATTTGAATGAAAGTTTGTTAGCAGTTGTAAATAAGCATACCATCAAACATACCATCACGCCTGTATTCCCCGAAGGGTTAGGCAGAGGTGTAACAATGTACACCCACAGTCCGCCGGTATGTTTAACCTAACCTAACGTAACTCCGAGCTGCTACTGAAAATATCATAGAACAACCCAATAACACTTTTTGCTTGACCTGGGAATCGAACCCAAGACCTCTAGCGTAGCAGTCGCGCTTAGGATCACTAGGCTACCGAGGCAGTTGTAAATAAAATCTATCAATAAACATAAAATAAATAAAAAAGAACCTTGGCTTAAAATATTTTAGGGTTTATTTACAAAAAGTAATCCGAGCGACTTACACAAACGCACACAATTACAAGCGCATGACAAATAACATCCGAAAAGCGTTATTTACCTACGAAAAGATTAGAAGCCAAATTTTTTAAGGAAATTGAGGGCGGATTGCGGACGTCAATGCTATTTATTCAAAGGAAACTTATGGGTTCAAAGGTTCCCCATGCAAATGACCTTGTACAACCTACGCAGGCTACCCGAGCGATCTGATAGTAGACCTGATTAGTGCCAGCAGCACGCACCTTCTAGGTATAAGTAAAGGTACACACAACACACAAGGGGCTCTTTATAACACCACGGCTCCGACACAGCAAATATTTACTATTCAAGTTAGAATTTTAAATCGTGTGTGTTAAAATAACTTTTACAATAACAAAATTAAAAACTGCCTCGTTAGCCTAGTGGTCCTAAGCGCGACTGCTACGCAACACGTCTTGGGTTCGATTCCCAGGTCGAGCAAAAAGTGTTACTGGGTTTTTCTATGAAATTCTCAGTAGCAGCTTGGAGTTAGGATTTGTGCCCGGTTAATGGCAATAGGCTCGCCCCCTATTACATGTGATCTAAACATACCAGCGAACTGAGGGTGTACCTTGTTACACCTCTGCCTAACCCTTCGGGGAATTCAGCCGCGATGGTATGTATGTAAAATTAAAAAGGTGACAGTTAGCGGGCGGCGTGCTGGCAGCTAGATTTTTCGAGGAGATTTCGGTCAGAATGTTGCCGTGCTGTCATAATGAGCAATAGCCCTTAAGCGTTAGCCATTACCTATTAAAAATTAGACGATTACTGAGTATTATTTTATTTGTTTACGATGATTTGCTTATTTGTTTGTTTGTTTTGTTAAATAATGATTATTTTTGACTACATTTTGATGTGAAATTGGTATATATAGCCGCACGTAAAACTGATTGCTGGCGTGGTAACGCATACAGTGGCGACACGTAGCCACACTATATGATGGTATTTAAAAGAATTGAGTTACACAGTTTAAAAAAATATGAATTTTGACATACCATCACGCCTGTATTCCCCAAAGGGTTAGGCAGAGGTGTACCAATGTGCACCCACAGTTCGCTTGTATGTTTTTAGGTCCCATGTAATAGGGGGCGAGCCTATTGCCATCAACCGGACACAAATCCTAACTCCGAGCTGCTACTGAGAATTTCATAATAAAACCCAGTAACACCTTTCGCTCGACCTGGGAATCGAACCCAAAACCTCTAGCGCAGCAGTCACGCTTCGGACAACTAACCCAACGAGGCCTAGAATGGAAATGCCTGGAATGGAATTTAGAATTTTTGTATACTTAGATCCTGTCGTAACGTGTTTTCTTTTAATAAAGTTTCAGTATAAAAATATGTGTACGCCTCACGTATAGCCCGTTTATCTAAGGTTACATATAGCATACGCATAAATTAGATAATATTATTGGCTATAAGACCTTACGCTACGACCAACGAAAGCAGTAATAGGTGCGTAACTTAATGCGAGTGAAACCGCGGGGTATTGCTAGTGTCATTATAAGAGCTTTAAAACTCTAGTGTGCCGCTGAATAGGGGCGCGTCGAGAGCAATTATTTTCATAATTACTAAGCTTGGCAAACGGATCAATGTTTGCCGTACTAACACTACTAAATATGATATTCACAAAATCACACGGTAACCTAACTCCACGAATGGGTCGGCTTTCCGTTATTGAAATTAACCGTCAACAAAATCACCATTTTAAGTATCGTAATTAATCAATTTACGATTTTATCGCATGCTGCTAAGCTCATGTCTATAAACATCGTTCGAAATTCGAAAATTATTGAGCGAAGTCGGAATAAATACCTTCGCAATTAAATAATAAAAAAATGACTACCTATAGATTTACGAAGAGCCCGCTTGCACCAGCCAGGATCATCTTTTTAACTCAAAGTTGGTTGCTAACACCGGCTAATAATTATGAAATAATAATTCAACTTCGTGTCAACAACTAACTCTGACTTAAGTTTTTGGTGCAGTGGGCCTTAGGTTATTCATAATTAAAAGTTTTCCTATAGAGAGAGTGAGAGAGTAGATACCTATTGCCGTTACTGCAATAACTAGTCGTATGTTACCTACTTTAGACTCCATTATGTATTGCAGGTAACTCCAGAAAGCGAGGCCGCCCCTTTCCTGAAGGATGCGCTCAAGGCAACTGAAAGGTTAGGTCATTCACCTTGCTTCCTTACAGGAGGTCTGTATTTGTTATTTGATATATGTATTCCGGTGGAGCCGAAAGATTATTTGTAGCCAATAAAGAAATATTGTTATAATCAATCACAACACATTATTTACAGTAACTATACTTAGCAGTTATTGCATTTCAACATGATCGAAAGAAATGCGATAACAGCATTTAACTTGAATTTATATAAAGTAGACACTAACAACCAATTAACTTAACACGAATTATATATTTTTTTACTGCATTTTATTTTCGTATTGACACAAATAAACTCGTTGATCTTTTGAAATACAAATTGTACCCATACTTTAGGTTTTTCTTTTGTAAAACTTGACTGACAAGTGAGACTTTATTTCACTACAAACCTATGTATATGTCAAAATTGTTTCTTTTTCTTGTCAGGCGTTAACGTGTGTGGCCAGCAAGTGTTTTGAATAAATAATTTTTGCTGACGTAGGTAAGCCTAAAAAAACGCGGCAAATAAAATAATAGCTTATGGTAACAGAGTATAGTAGGAATACACTGTTTTGATACTTGTCAAAAATAAAAATTATTGTTAAATTACTAATTCATTCTTACTTAGTATTTGATTTGGATTAAGCAAAGGAATTTGTTGTGTGATTAGTATGCACCATCATTGTAAACGAGCTTGACAAACAATATGCATTGTTTATGTTTGACGTGCCAACGACACGATGATTCAGCCTGAAACCGGTGTAAATAGTGCGTAAGTACACACTTACCATATTTATAACGTAAGTTAGTGTTGTAATATCTAATCGACTAGTAATTTCCATAGATATTTATAGATCGACACACAATGGGTCTAGGTAAAAATAACACGTTTGCCGTAAAATTCAAATATTTACATCTATCAGATAAATATTATATGTGAGCACGTAATAGACAATCTAACTAATCTTTATCCATGTCTAAGGTCACTTTAAAATCAGATTCTAATTTGTGGATGTTTAAAAAAATGTAGGTATTCATGCTAGGGTCAAGACTTTTGCATATAAACGAATTATAATAATTTATTACGATGAAGTATTTGATTTTAATATTTTATCTATCGAAAAACACACGTGTTGCACTTACGAAGTAGGTTCCTAATTACGTACATTATTAGCACAGACAGACGAATAACTAATTAATAATTATTATACATCTATGTGAGTATAAAGTCACGCAAAATTTTCGATGTGTTGCTTATATATTCTAATCTTAAAATTAATTTAATTTTAGGTAGGTACAGTTACCTGCATAAGTATAACTACTACTTTAAAATAAAACCAATAAGTAAAAAAAAAATAATTAAAATTCCCGACTGAAAAGAAAATCCCGAGTCACCGTTTTTATTGCTAGAGCTAAAGAAAACACAAACAAAACGGGAACATGTGCCAACTTACCATTTTGATGTTATCACTGTTATAAATATAGAATCACTGTAATATGAATTAAAACAGAATTTGGTAAATTAAAGAAAAAAAAACAAATTTCCTTTGTCACATAAACTGTCACTTGCGTGAAAAAAAACAAACGCGTTCGTAATATATTTTTTAAACCGTTTGGCGCGACCGCTCCATGGTATCACAAATGTGTACTGCCAGATGTGAGATGGCACAACACATGAATGACTGCAGTACTATTTACATCGCGAGCTAAAGAAAAGTCTACTCTACCTAATAATTTTAGAGCTTAAATTCGTATACTTTATAAACGAGCCGGGCTACCTTCCACACACAGCTGTGCGGGTAAACAGGTCTTTTTTTGTTTCAGAAGAAAGTTCTGTTTCACGTTCAGCGCAATGCCGCATTGTCGGCACACGCTAGCCAATACGGTCAAAGCTGGCAAGGTTTATCGACGAATCAAGAGTCAAGGGCGCGTGAAAATTTTACTACAGTTCACCTTCCTTGTACATTTTCGCATTTCCGTGCAGGTTTTTGTAAAAGGTGCTTATATTTTACTGTAGTGGTGGAAGTACTTAAGACGCCGGGCGTAAGCATTCATTATACAATCAATGATACAGTAGGCTCAAAGTCCGTGTTCCTTCGCTTACTTTCACTACATGAGTTAAAATTAAGCTTCAATCTGTTTAGTGTAGCAAGTTTACTAAACATTCACTAGAAGCGCGGCTTTGTCTTGTAAATAAATAACATTTGATTAAACGTACTTAGTGCTACAACGTTAGGTCATAAATTAAATAACACACAAAAAATAAAAGGTCCTCCGAACAGACTTCTGGCAAGCTCACTTCATCGTTGACTTTGTCTTTGTTACCTCTAACCTAGACTAGAGTGAAGAGCAAACTCAGGACAAAAAAAAGAAATATGACACACAAATATGGCTTACGAAAACAATTGACTATCATAAATTCATAACATATATCTTCTAACATAATAAAGCTGAAGGGCTTTTTTGTTTGTTAAACAGTCGGATTGAAAAAAATAATTTTGTATTTAGATAGCCAGATTCATGAGGAATAGTACCTATAGGCTATACTATAACACCACGCTAGGACGCACGGAACTTAAAAAAACAACACGCGGATGGAGTCGCCGGCTACAACTAGTTACTACTACAGACTGGATGGTGTACCCAGTACTATAGGTTTTTGACAACCGCTCTTACTGCGAGACTACGCTACGGGTCATAAGATTGCGCTACGCAGCTACGTACATATATGTGTCGTAGTCGTTTATTTGGAACATAAACAGATACAGTATTAAACAGATATATAAACGATGGCAGCTGCAAAAGTTAAGAACTGTGGTGCAGCCGCCAGTGCCCGTCTCCTAGCAAGAGGATAGGCTTCCAGATTAAGTAAAAGGTACACTAAAACTTAAAAAAATATTACTTAATACTAAGAATAGAAATAAAACAAAATACAAATATTAAATCGTAGGGTGTGCCGTATCTGCGGGTTGTTTGCAAGAGATACCGCGCCCCCGGAACGCAAAGGGCACAAGAAGGAACATGGGTGGGTTTTAGTCAGTAAAGGTCTGACACTCCCTCCCGCCCCGCCCAGGGCGGGAGAAGTTATTTGATGATTTCCAACCCCCAAAAAAAAAAAAATAGGGTGTGCCGTATGTCTGAGTGTGTGTGTGTGTGTAACTGTGTATGTGTACATGGTGTGTCGTAGCGCTAAACAACACTACGTCTGCAAACGTTACGCCATGCGAGCTTAATAATATTCTCCAGACCGATTTCGGTCACGGCGGTTGCTAATCTCAATGGAGACTACTTAAGTACGCAGGAGTATATTATTATCAGGACCCGACGCTCCATAGTCATGCTTGCGATCAACGGTGCAATCAGCTTAGACAACGTCAACGCTTCGCCAATGTAACTATGATAAGAAGCGTAACAAGTAACCAAATAAATCCGGTAGCCAATAAAAAAACTCAATGTATTTGAGAATACGGTAAAAGTATTTCTTGTATCAGTTACTTACATAAAACCTGTTGAACGAGTTTGAACAAACCAGCAAATCGATTTTTTTCCAAGTACTCGAGGTGCATCTGAGACTTTCAATTTGTATGTGAGCTTCAGATGCAATACAGTGATGCTTCGAAATGAAAATATTACGTACCTACCACTAGAGTGAGTGCAAGTCCTAAGTGAATGTGACCAGAGTATGTTACAGAAAAACGTAACTCCGGTCTCCAATGTAAGGCCGCGTCCAACCGGTCTTTTGGGAATCGATGGGGGAGGCCTATGTCCAGCAGTGGACATCATGTGATGATGATGACTGCAATTTTAGGGGTTCATTTCAAAACCGAAATCTCGAAAACTATTTATTTGATCATTATCTTTGAAGCTAAACGGGAGATAGGTAGATTATAGGCAGCATATGTCAGGTAGATGCGGGAGAATGCTTCTATTATGCTTCTTCTTATTCCTCCGCTGTTCATTTCTGATCAATTTCATTGCGGAATCCAAGACAGTTGAATCGTTTCTCCGGGACTCGTCGAGCTTCAATTGCTTTGACTTTTCGAGTCTCGCATAGTTTAATGTATCTCCCTGTCATTAATTACTGAAGCATTTATTCTCATTTCACGCTTACTATTTTTAAAGTTGCTATTTTGAGTACCTTCCTAGTAGTTGCTTTTTTTGTTTCATTCTCACGCAAATCCGTTTTGTTTACAATGACCACGCCGCGGAAAACCAACATAATTTTCAACGCTTTGTTTTTCTTAGTAAGAGATCACTTAATTAGAGTCTAATTAGTTATTAAGTCACGGTTGTCATGACTTAATTAGACAAGCAGGTGTACGATTAATTAGTTATCTATTTACACTGATTCGTTTTTTATAAATAACTTTTTTACAGTAGGCGATTTTTATCCCCCGACGCAAAAAGGTCGGGGTGTTATAAGTTTGACGTGTCTGTGGCATCATCGCTTCCGAACGCATGAACCGATTTTGATTTAGATCTTTTTGTTTGAAAGGTGAATTAGTCGCGAGTCTTCTTAGCTTTGATGGAAATCGGCGCAGCGGTTTCAAAGCTATTAGCTCTTTTGTTAGCTGATTATTTTGAGTTTTTAATCTAAGCGTTTGACCACGACTTCGTCCACGTAAATGTCGGTCATCGCGGAGGGCAGACGCAGTCGCAGAATTAATAGTAGCCTATGCCTTTTCTGGGGTCAATTCCTGATTTCTGAAAAACTACGCTAGGTAAAATAAATAGTCGTCATTTTGATAAGTTTATTATATTTAGACACATAAACTACATTAATTTCAGATTTATCGCTTGGCAACTTCGAAGATAAGGGGTAATGGTATTTTTACACTTTTTCTTAAAATTGAGCAACATAACTGAAATTAGAAATAGGTATATTTTGTAATGTGCAAATAAAGCCATTACATATTCAACCCTCTATTTCGACTACAGTTGCAATAAAAATAAAAAAAATTCAGTAACCCCCGACAGAAAAATAAAAATTCCTATCGCAGCTAACAAAAGAGCTGATAACTTTGAAACCGCTGAACCGATTTCCATCAAACATAATTATCTAAGAACACTCCCGACTAATATAACTTAAAAAAAACTAAATCAAAATCTATTCATACGTTCGGGAGCTACGATGCCACAGACAGACACACACACACACAGACACGTCGAACTTATACCAAACCGTCGTTTTTGCGTCTGGGGTTAAACAGCAATATTTTGTTCAATTCTTTCACTTTACTAAACCCTGAATTTTGCGAGGTGCTGTGTTTAACGCAAATAAATGAGTTATATTTACAATTTACCCAATGTTTATTCAAAAAAAGTATTCCAGCCATAAATCTAATGGATTTGGTGTTGCCGAAATAAATATGATAGACAGACGAAGTCGCAACGTAAGATTTATTTTTTACTTATTGTTATGGAACCCTAAAAATGAAAATGATACGACTAATTCGAGCGACGCGACGTAAACGCAAATCCAGCGCAAACCAAATGGTTCCACAAGGACCGATTCTCCTGTTTCATCAGCCTGCATAAAATCTTGCTTCAACGTTCAAAAATAAATAGATGCTATTCAGAAATAATCAGGCGCTCCAACTACTAGTTAGCTAGTAGAACTCAAACTCCACTGATAGAGTCTGGCCAACGAAAGCTGTCCACAAGGAAAGGTGGCAATTTAAAAAATAACGAAATTAACGTTTCCAAGACTGTTTCATTCCCTGTTCTTTTTTGGCAATTTTTTTTATCCAATTGCGGAGGAAATCATAAGAAAGGATTTTTTTTGAGTCATCTATGGTTTTATTTGTCAATTTTGACATAAAGTTTGCATGACCTCACCGTGCGTTCCGAATATTTTTGTCGCAGCCTTTAACAATGTTTGCAAAAGCAAATGCATTTTTATTTATATATTTAAATTTATTTAGATAACTTTCATTTACGTTAAATTATATAACTAAGATTTTGGAACTAGTTGAATCTAAGTGAATACCGTTTATGCAACAATGAGAATGACAAACAATGAAGCGATCAAACAAAGAACTTGAACACGAACCATGAAAAGATTTAAGAACGCACTTCAGTTTGACGTTTCAATTTTCCTGCAATAGGAGGAATGAATTTTTATTAGTCGTAATTATAATTTTTTCGTTTTAGTTTCGCCTAAATTCTCATGATAAAGTGCATGGTGGACAAACGTAGTGAATTCTGACTAAATCAGGGGAGATAATATCGTTTAATAGATCGTAAGTAGTGTTGTGTTGAACAAACAATTAAACTCTTCATGGGTAGGTATGTTCCGTGATATTGGCAGTTCTATTTTGTGTGTGGACATCCCAGGAAGTTATTGTTGTGAATAAACACGTGATCCAAGGCCGACACTTGTCGCAACTAATAATTGAATTATCATATTTGTCTCTTACACGACTTACACTCCATTACTTTTTGCTATTTTTACGTAAAATTATTGTTCTGTACAATGTTTTGATTACGAAACCGAATCGTTATCATTCATAAAACATTTCCTTTGTGCATCATTATGTTGTTAACGGTTGCTGGTTGGCTAGGAACTTGTCAAACCAGTCCCTGTTATATATCATAAATATTTTTATATTTTGTAGAGTATGATATTGACTGACACAGTGACCAAATTATATTGCAGATAAAGCTCAGATAGCGTGTACTAACTCCAAACTAAACTTTTTGTTTTTTTACTACATACCTTTGTTTGTACATGTGTTTCTTAAAATTTTTGAACAGTTATTAGTAATTTTTCACCTTGTGTGACATTGTGATCACAAAGAAACCATAATAATAATTGTGGGGAACATAACGTAAGGATAATATAATATAATAATCTAATAGTAAGTAGGTACTTGCCACAGATCTATTATTACTTTTACTAAATTATGAAAAAGAACTTCCTCGGTAGCCTAGTGGTCCTTAGCGCGACTGCTACGCTAGAGGTCTTCGGTTCGATTCCCAGGTCGAGCAAAAAGTGTTATTGGGTTTTTCTATGAATTTCTCAGTAGCAGCTCGGAGTTAGGATTTGTGCTCGGTTAATGGCGATAGGCTCGCCCCTATTACATGGGACCTAAAAACATACCGGAGAACTGTGGGTGTACATTGGTACACCTCTGCCTAACCCTCTGGGGAATACAGGCGTGATGGTATGTTGTGTTAATGAAAAAGAACGAATACTAATATTCACTTACTTATTATCTTATAAAACATGTGACTGTATTGATGATACACATATTTCAGAATTCCATCATTATTATTACGCTATCCACTCAATCCAAAATCCTATCCTAGAATAGACTCATTATCTACATGAATTAATGTCCAGTAGATACATTAGTCATTTTCATTAACAAATGAAGTGGCTCATATAATATTGTACCCTTCAGTTGACATAGAGTACTTCATTGCATTTACTACAATAGCTCTAGAAAATATGTCTCAATTAACACACTGACTTTGTTGAAGGTACAAAACCATGCAACTACCTCATCTGCCTACACCAAGCTGCGTAGGAACGCATGAGACTTGAGCACATTCAGCGTACAGCACGTATAACGTGCATCCAAAATGTTGGGTGTAGTTCTCACGCTGCATCTGGCGCTGCTGACGGAGAGCTTCGGCAATGTCATAATTTATACACAGGATACACCACATGTGGTGAGTAAAACATTTCATTTTATTTGTACAGTCAAACAAAAGATTTTGGTATACAGGCTTAAATACACACACCAACATTTGATACAAATGATCTTGTATAATTACCTCTATGAATACTGGCCTCAATATACACATTTTGTGTATGTGAATAACCATTATTTGCGCTGAGCTAAGCACGTCATGACACGACACTACTGCTAAGCCTACTGCTGCGTTTCTAGGGACAATTTTACATTTTTTTTATGTGTGTTACGCGATAACTCCGCCAATTATGAATCGATTTAGATGATTCTGCTTTTGTTTGATAGGTCATACTTCAAAGGTGGTCCCATATAAATTTTTAGTAAAATAAAAAAAAAGTAAAATATTTATATATACCATATTTTTTTATGTGGTATATATAAATAGTTCATTTTAATGTATAACTACATAGTTGAGTGCACTTAAGATCATGAATGTCACTGGTGTAATTACACATATTACCGTCCTCTGCGCATTGTCTCAGTTCGTTTATAATAAAAGTACAGGCAAACAAAAACATAGTTTACGGGGACTTCATTTGTAACTGCTTTAAAGTAAGTTTTTGTTTTGGGCAAATAAAATAGCAAAGTATCTTAAGCTTAAACAAAAAAGACAACCTCCTTCAAAAACTTTGGAAGGCTGCGGCTTTGGTTCTGATTGTTGTTTTCGATTGCCACTGACTTCCAAAGCTTTTTTTTGTTCGAGATGGTAAATCATCAAATGACTTCTCCGCTGGGCTCGTTGACTTTGAAGCTATAGTGAGTAGTCCACTTGCAAAGTCCGCTATGTAGAAAGAATAATAATTTTGGAAAATCGATTAAAACCTCTAGTGTTACAATGGAGTTTACTATAAGAAATTAATTCTCTGTGACAGTAATTTTCAGTAATGTGTTGTAATATTAATTTTCATAACCCCATTTTAACACTAGAGGTTTTAATCGATTTTCCAAAATTATTATTCTTTCTACATTGCGGACTTTGCAAGTGGACTGCTCAAGTTATTTTTCACTTTTTAGTTTTTGAAGGAGGTTGTCTTTTTTGTTTAAGCTCTAGATACTTTGCAATTTTATTTGCCTAAAACAAAAGTTTACTTTAAAGTAGTTACAAATGAAGTGCCTGTAAACTATGTCTTTGTTTGCCTGTACTTTTATTTTTAACGAACTAAGACAATGCGCAGAGGACGGTAACATGTGTAATTACACCAGTGACATTAATGCACAAGTGCACTCAACTATGTAGTTATACATTAAAATGAACTATTCATATCTAATGATTAAATTATTGGGGAAAAAGTAGTTTTCTAGTTTACATTAAACTGTCCATGGTTTGCTCATATTACTAATATTAGAAGTCTGTGTACTATTAAATATGTCGGGACTAATTGTGTCTACCTACCATAGTGACACAAATGATTTAATTTACGATGATTTACTATTGGCTAAGTACATGTCATAATGGCCACAGTATTCTCTTTTTGAAAATAACTGCGCGTACGCGATTACGCGTCTTTCGTTTTTTTTGTTAAACTTTACTTCTTTAAAAGCAATTAATATGGCTCGAATACATTCACGTTTTGCAGTATGTACAAGCGATATTGTTAATGGCTAATTAGTTAATGACTTGCATTTCAATTGTGATCCTACTGGAAATGTTATTTTATTTGTAAATGGAACTAACATGAGTGTTAAAAAGTTTTAAAACAAGGGGTCAGTAAGCTGATGGAGTGTTACCCCTGGCTTAGGATATTTAGACTTCTTTCAAATGACTCATTGGTCAATTGTGGCCTGATATCTTTTTTTTTTTTGGGGGGGGGTGGGAAATCATCAAATAAATTTTCCCGCCCTGGGCGGGGCGGGAGGGAGTGCCAGACTTTTGCTGACTAAAACCCACCCATGTTCCTTCTTGTGCCCTTTGCGTTCCGGGGGCGCGGTATCTCTTAGGAACAACCCGCAGGTGGCCTGATATCTGCATCATCATTATCATATCAGCAGAACGACGTCCACTGGTGGACATAGGCATCCACTAAAGATTGCCACAATGCCCAGTCCTGCGCTGCCCGCATCCTGATATCTTATTTGTGCAATCCTTTTTTTTTTTTGTTTATATTGTGTTCAAAGGGCAAAGACCTCTTATTTTTGCTCCCATGATATACTGTTTACTGCCTCACTGCTTCGTGCAAAAATGTCTGTCCTCATTTACACCATGCATTAACACACACAAGTTAATCTAAGGAGTAATCAAAAAAACAATCAAATAATTTTATTATCAAGACCATTTAGTAAGGCCCAATTATCAAAAGTCAGATAACTCTTAATAGAGCAATAAGTATGTCAGTTGTATATTTGTTTTTTAAACGAGCTTATTAGCTTGGTCCGCGTGAATACTGGTTTTATTTTGATCATTGCGCGGAACCATAATTCTTTGTCTGAGATAGCCTACGTTACTCCTTATAACATCAGCCATGTCAGAGAAAGTCCCATCGAAATCGGTCTAGTTATTTCGGAGATTAGCTAGTACAAACACACAGACATACAAATATTCAAAAAGTAAATAATAAAGTTGTTTCGTGATTACAATTAAATGTTATTTATATTAATCATTGGAAGTGGAAGTGAATCACTGTAGCAAATGGCACACATTTTGGTCGAACAGAAATTTATCTATTATTCTCAGTTGAATGGCCTGCAACAATATGTGCTATTCCAGACTATTAATCTATTTCTGTTCCAAATTTTATCCAGATCCGTTCAGTCGACATTAAGTAACAAGATCCATCTAAACTAGCATTTATAATAGACGTACAATAAACACATAGATTTATCATCTTGAAGTCTTTGTTTATAGCTTTTTAACCCCCCGACGCAAAAACGACGGGGTGTTATAAGTTTGACGTGTCTGTGTGTGTGGCATCGTAGCTCCCTAACGCATGAACCGATTTTAATTTTGTTTTCTGTGTTTGAAAGGGTAATTAGTCGGGAGTCTTCTTAGCTATGTTTGATTGAAATCGGTTCAGCGGTTTTAAAGTTATCAGCTCTTTTGTTAGCTGCGGTAGTGATTTTTATCTATTGTCGGAGGTTACGTAAAATTTTTATTTTTTCTTTTTTGATAGAGTTTTTTGTCTTTTGAGCTTTTGCCCGCGTGTTCGTCCGCGTAAACGTCGGTTATCGCGGACGCAAACGAAGTCGCGGAATAAAAAGTAGCCTTTCCTTTTTTGGAATTCAAATTTACCCCGTATCAAAATCGGATCAATGGTTTAGTCGTAAAAGCGTAACAGACAGACCGATAGTCAGTTACTTTCGGTTTTATAATCTTAGTATGGATTTTTACGATATTCCAGCTATTCAGACATTACATTATTACAGGGGAAGAATCCCCTGTTGCTACAAATCAACATAATATTGGTTTTTCCGGGTTATTAAATAAATGAATGAATCAGCAGCAGCTGACGCATCTTGCACACAGATGTCAACTGGGGGCAATGAGTTATTTAAATAGTTGTTAGGAACATTTGTGCACCTAAATCTATCAACCTGTTATGAACTGTGATGTCACAGCACCCAGGAAGTGCTTGATTTAGCATCAATAGTTCAAGAACAAGGCCAATTTGTAGATGTTCATTCAAGATCGATGATTCGTATTGTTTTAATAAGCGTGGGAATCCTCTTCGGTACTAAGACCTTTATGGCCTGCGGATACTGGCGGACGGAACTGCGCTGCGATGCTCCGAGGCCGATCACCGACCATTGAAATATATACCTTACCACTATCAAATTAAATTGAAAAAAAAAAAATCTTCTGTCGTCCCGTCTGCTAGTCTTCAGAAGCCCCTCATATGACAAGTCTTATGTTTGGCAAAATTGTTTTCCATGCAGATATTAAAAATTTCAACAGTTTTATTAACCCCCGACGCATAGCTCCCGAAGGCATGAACAGATTAGCTATGATAGTGACTTATTTCTTCTGTCGGGGGTTACTTAAAATTTTTTTTTTTTTTTTGTTTAAATCTTCAAACCTACTGGTTCGATTCGGAAAATTCTTTCGCTAATAGGAAGCTGCGTTATTCCAAGTGTTAAAAGCTATATTTTATTTTAAAAAAAAACGAGAGATACATAAGATCGGCTCAGGCAAAGTCGCGGGCAAAGGCTAGTAATATATTTCTATTAAAATTATGACCAGAGGGCAACATGAGGGCGCCGAGTAAAAGCACATAACGCAAATACATTCGATCGATTTTTTTTATACTGGATATACCCATTTTGCACATAATATCGTGACAGGCTTAGTGATGGCTTCAAACACAACCATATTATTATTGTACTAATACTGCGAGCAAATTGTATAGTATTTCATTTAAACTTATAAGAAAAGCGTTACCCCTGAGAAATTCCCCTGTACAGGCAGCGTCATCAAATGGTTACACCTCTTCCTCTTGCATTAAAATTTGTTCGAAAAGAGGGTAACCAGTTGATGACGCTATCTGTATCTATAGTATAGTAAACGCCACGAGACGTGAGCACAAATGTCAAGTTCATTTTTAGGTTCCCTTCTGGGTTTTTTCGGGCGCCGACGCTGCACGCGATCGATCCAACTGACGCTGCACGCGATCGGTCTAACTTACACGATCAGTGCCAGCTATTACTCCTTTCACGTAGCGTTACTCTTCTCTCTCTCTCTCTCTCTCTTTCTCTCTCTCTTCACGTATCATACTGTGTACAAAAATATTCGTAATCAATTTAAAGTCAGCGCCATTATCAGCGAAGTCCCCCACAGAAAAGGCCAGTATTTTCATCATGCACACGGTTATCGTCGCAGCGAATCTCAAGTGTCGAAGGTCACTACAGGTATTATCTGCTTATCTTTGGACGTACAAGTACGTTTGCATAATCGATACTGTGTTCACAAACACTAACGTGCCCCGAAAAACCCAGAAAGGGATCCAAAAACTAACTCGACCTTTGTGCTCACGACTCGTGGCAGCTACTATACAATACAACTCGATTGCAGTAGCGTCATATATCAGAAGAGCATTGACCACTTTTAATTAAGTAACTGATAATAGACTAAAATACTTCACAAATAGAGTTCAAAATTGTGTTCAAGATATAATTCCTCGCGGCATCAATTATCTTACAGGGAGTTACGCAGTTCTCAACTCAATTGCTTTTGAAATTGAGTTTATTATCAAATTAATCAATGAAAACTACTCGATGATATTGAGGGTCTTTCTAGACTATGATTGGAATGTTTCAAGTTGACGTGGATTTTCTACAAACACTTCAAGATGTAGTGACTTTAACAACAATTGTTAGTTCGATATCGAAGGTAGGCTCTTCAATCAAGTTCTGATCATGGCTGGTGCGGTATCAGGTCTATGAGAGAATGACGTCAAAGCTGCAAAATGGATGGAAGGTCTGTAGGACATCGAAACGAAATATTTTACTATGGAATCAGAACATGATTCTAAACCTTTATATATTAACAAAAAATTTACTCTTTACAAGAATATATGGACAAAAAAAACGTGCACATGACATATCATATATGTTTGTATAGTAAGTATTCCTAGCAAAACATGTAGCACCAAATTCTTGTAAATCTATACTGATATTATAATACTGAAGAGTTTTTTGTTTATTTGAACGCGCTAATCTCAGGAAGTGCTGGTTCGAAATGGAAAATTATTTTTGTGTTGGATAGTCCATTTATTGAGGAAGGCTATAGGCTATATATCACGCTACGAGTAATAGGTGCGGAGCAGTAACCGAAGACGTAACCTAAGCGGGTGCAGCAGAAGCTAGTAAATAAATAAATTGGCATAAGGAGATTTTTCGTCGGCCATTAAAAAGGAAATCAGCTGTTCTTTAAGTGGAACACCTACACCGTCAAAATTTATGAAAGAGCTGTTTTTTTTTTAATTCATAACCAGCGAAGTTCTTTTTGGAGATTCGTTAGAGTGTGAAGGGTCTTTCCACCCGTTATGCATACATGTATTGTAAGCCTAATGTAGCCTGATCGTTGAAGATAAATAGTTCGGTTTAGAAGCTGGAATGTCCAACTAAATAGAAAATCCCAGAGCTGGGACCCTTTTTTTTAAGGATGGGTAATCATCAAATGACTTCTTCCGCTCTGGGCGGAGCGGAAGGAAGTGTCAGACTCTTACTGGCTAAAACCCATCCGTGCTCCTCCTAATGCCCATTGCGTTCCAGTGCCGCGGTAACTCTTTCGAACAAATTCCGCAACAGAGCTGAGACCCTTGTATCGGCACGCAGAGTCGTAACGTAAATTGGATCAATTTTAAAATTGGAAATACCTGTTCCGCGCATAATATTTATTAATTTAGTCTCAAGGCTGTATTCATATCAATGGTCATGTTGATAGTTTGATACGAATCGTATATCTTTAAACCAAAATGCTTTAAAAACAACTTGATTATAATACTTCTATGTTAGCGCGCTCGTTAGCTTATCCACCTTTGAGTGTTTGCATCATGAAAACAAAAACCTACCAATTAAAAATAATACTACAACAGTGTACAGAGCGCGACTGTACCTATTCATGACACAGATGTAATTGCATAGAAACGACAGTATAAGTGGAAATGGAAACGTAGAAACCATGACATATCTACGGCGTTTACAAAGTCTTTAGATTCAAGGTAGGTACGTGGCTAAAGAACGTGGGCGTGTACAAGCTTAATTTTGCTAAAACGTGCTAATCCACAATCTCTCAATAGTTCCAAACTAATTTATTATGCAAAATGTATTACATTACTATGCAGCACTAACATTACAATATACATCCAAAACGTATTCTTTATTTTTTTTGTTCAGGATGGTAAATCATCAAATGACTTCCCCCGCCCTGGGCGGGGCGGGAGGGTAGTGTCAGAATTTTACTGACTAAAACCCACCCATGTTCCTTCTTGTGCCCTTTGCGTTCCGGGGCGCGGTATCTCTTACGAATAACCCGCAGCCCCTGCTCAGGGGAGAAATCATTTAACGATTTCCCATCCGGAACAAAAAAGCTTTGGAAGTCGGCGGCTTCCGTTCTGTTTGTAGTTTTGTATTGCCACGGTCTGAAATAAATAAATAAAATTATTAATTATAGTACCTGTGCCCTTTGCTCAAATGAGAGCTAGAACACATTAGACTATAGTATACGTGTTTGTCGTTTTATGACAGCGTCCTAAGGCTAGGTCGTGGCGTGCCTGAAACACTAAACACATGAATCACGCCACAAATTATTTAATAAAATTCATTTAGTTATGCAAATGAATGTATGCGTGTGTTTGTTGTGCCTAGAACTTATGTTCCCACTACTAAGACCCAGGTTTCCTCTCTCTTTTTGTGTCTGTCCTGGGAGTGGTCCACACGTGGAGCCAGTGTGTGTCATGTCATTTGTTTTTTTTTTGTTTCCTCTTGGCCAACTTTTTTTTAACTGTTTTTAGAGCATGGGTGTACACACTGTACACGCAGTGTTGTTGTAGTGTACATTTATCAGTGATGCAAGTTTTTTTTCGGGCAAACCGAGATTTACAAATCCTTCAAATAAAAAATCGGGATATATTCTATGGAAGCGGTACATAATAAAAACACTTAAGTAAAAATTTTATTATATCATAGTATATTCTGTATTTAATTATCCTTGTAAGAACATTTAAGTGCTTTTAAAGATTCCTTTTTATCTTTTGTAAAGTTCAATGCACGACACGTCGGAAAAGCACAAAACGAGTGACATTTGTAGTTAAAAATCCGGGAGGTCTCGCCAAAATCGGAACGTCTGGCAACGCTGATAATGTATATTTAGGTTGATCAACTTGATATGTTATTTAGTCGCGCAGAAACATATCGCCCCTGAATGAGTTCATTCACTTCAGCCAAATTGGTTTGCCGAACAACAGACGTCACTCATTTGTTTATCTTTACCAATGTTTCGGTATTGCATCGTTCAGCGAACGATTCTCATACAAGAATGCCATAAACGTTGTTGTTATGCGTCAATGTTTATTGAACGATGAAAGTCCAACATCAATAGACTAAATATTAGCCACATGTTCTAAATTCAAAAATGACTACTCCTTCGGTCTATTTTTCAAATGAAAAGTTCGTTAAATCTTGTAAACACCTATTGACATACTTTTTATAAGCTGTCAAAACGCGATTCCCCAATCAATTAACTCTTTATTGGCTTTAAAGCAATTTAACATCACATTTTACTGTTTATTAAAAATTAATCGAATTTCAAGGCTAAAATAAAATGTTTTAAGAAAATTTTTTATTGGAATTACTGAATAACTTGCTTGAAGCCCGTGACTTCGTCGGCGTCAAATTTTATATATTATCTCACGGGAACCGTAATTTTTTTCGGGATAAAAGGTATACTATGTGTCATTCCATACTATAATATATCTTAGTACCAAATTTCATCCAGATCCCTTCAGAAAGAGTAACAACCATCCATCCATCCTTCTCATTTCATCACAAACTTTCACATTTATAATATTAGTAGGATGGTCCCTTGGTGTCTACTACCATTTGTTTCTATAGCACGCATTTTTTTTTTGTAACTCTAATGATATTGAAAATGATGTCCTATGGCAATGAAGTTAAAAATCCTTTTATTTAGTGGTTTTCCTCAAAAATAAATATCTCTGTATGAACCGAGACCACATGCCGCAATAACGTGGAACGTTGAAGATTAATATGCGTCGACAATAACAGGTTGTGAACCCATTGGACAGTGACTGTACTACTGTTGACTCATACACTTATACCGCTTGCATGTGACGGCTACCGAATGCATGGGTAAGTACGTACTGCTAAACACTTTGGTCTTAATGTACGCGATTTTTATTCGAAATTTAAATAATTTCGAAGGACCAAATTTTTTAATCTTCGATGGTTTCGAATAATTCTATTCTCTGTGGTTTCTTTCAATGTTTTGAATTTCTGCCTTCCATTTCTTTGTCTTATTTAGTTAGAAATATAAATAAATTTAAATTCTGACGGCAATATTTATTTAAATTGCTTTGGCTTTGGTACCTTATGTAGTTATCTGTTATTCTGTTAATGACCACTATTATCCTGATTCCTAAATAGGTCCTAATATGGTCAACACAATGTATCAACTATATTGATAATCGAAATGTAAGTCAAGAACGTCGGTAACTAAATGACTCAGTTTCGATTTTAGTTTTCGAAACCGCTAATAATGCTTTTTTTGTCGGCCTGTTCTGTCCCACTCTTGGGCAATGGCTTCCCTATACTCCTTCCATTCTTCACAATTCTGTGTCTCATCCTTACATTTTTGGAGGAATCCAATCTTTCGTGGCCAGCCGGGGCTCCGACTCACAGTGTTGACTACTAAAAATATTTCTGCCTCGTTAGCTTAGTGGTCCTAAGCGCAACTGCTATGCTATAGGTCTTGGGTTCGATTCCCAGGTCGAGCAAAAAGTGTTATTGGGTTTTCCTATGAAATTCTCAGTAGCAGCGCGGAGTTTGGATTTGTGCCTGGTTAATAGCAAGAGGCTCTCCCCCTATTACATGGGACCTAAGACTTTTGACATAAGAAATTGTGGGTTGGCTTGTTTTGGCATAACTGAGAGCAATTAGCACATAACACGCTTTGAATGGTCCAAATATCAGCCAGTTATCTGCGATAGTGGCCCAGTGTCCTTTAAACACAACCTTAGCGTTGATAATATAAAAGATAAATTGCAAGGCCATCGCGTAACCATTTGTAAAACATTTTGCAGATAATATTATATTGTATTTTCAAACAACATTCAAAATGGACGAGGATTAAGAAAATACCTACATATGGTACTAATCTAGCGTCGAAATAGAATTTTGTAATGCCTTATGTAACATACCATCACGCTTATGTTCCCCGAAGGGTTGGCTGAGGTGTACTGTGGCATCTACAGTTCGCCTATATGTTTAGGTGCCAGATAATAGGGGGAGCCTATGGCCATTAACTGGGCACAAATCTTAACTCCGAGCTGCTAATCGCTAATGAGGCAGTCATTAATGCCTTATGCAAGCTGAAGGGTGTATTTGAACACGCTTATCTCCGGAACTGGTCCAATTTTGAAAATTCTTTCGCTAATAGAAAGCTACGTTATCCCTGAGTGCTACAGTCTATATTTTACTATCAAAAATATTAGGAATCCGTAAAAAATATCATGCAGGCGAAATTGCGAGTGAATGTTTATTTAATGATAAAAGTAATTCCATTCTACATGGTAGCCATTGTTATTAACACTGCTTATCTTATCTGAAATCTAAATAATGTAGACTGTTTTGTTTTCAAACAAACATTACATTAAACTCTTCTGTTTGTATAGCAGAGGATAATAAACGATATATGGAGCTAAGTGTGTAGTTCTCTTCTCGCTTGTACCAGTATTGTTTGAATACTAGCTTCTTGCAGGCAATTACGCAATTTTCAACTCTATTACTATTTTTGTTAGGTCATTATTCAATGAATCAATGAACACTGCAATTACCTATGAAGCTGAAATTTGGTAGATAGGAGAGGTAAGCTAAAAAGCAGATCGAATTTTGCGACAGAGCCGTATTTAGGGAGTCTGATTTTCAAGCGACCGAAATCTAGAGCAATAGCAAGTTTGTTATAATTCAGATAATATAATTTTCGCAAAGTCAAAGTGTATCATTTTATTATCATTTCCAGCAAAATGAATCATTTCGCCAGCGGAAACTACTTGTGATTGTGACATTACAGGCGCATGTTCCCAGTGTGGGAACACCTGATCTAGCAGTACTAACAGTTTATTTACATAATATTTTAGATAAATTTTGTTGTAAAGTGGAAATTATGTTTTTCTTACTCCTCCGCTAATCTTTTCTTATTAATTTCGTTGCGGGATCCAAGACAGTTATATCGTTTCTCCGGGACTCGTCGAGCTTCATTGCCTCGGCGCTCTTCAGGCGGTCTCCACTGTTGATTCTGGCTTACAGAAGTTGCAGTGGTTGGCAAAACTGTGGCGGGCTTGTCCCAAAAAAAATATTTATGGACTGCCCCAAAAAATACCTTGGGGTACGAACTCAAAGCATTTATATCAATTAAACCATTGCCAGGGACTTTTGAATTGTCAAGGAGTGGGATAGTTAGCCAGAAAGTTGAAGCTAGTTGCTCGTCCTAAAACTTGTATAGTAGTCGCCACGAGTCGTGAAGACAGATAGGGCGCCGTTGCTGCACGCAATCGTTCCGACTGACGGACCAATCGCGTGCAGCGTCGGCGGCCCAAAATACCCAGAAAGAAACCCGAAATCCCGAAAATTAACTTGACATCTGTGCTCACGACTCGTGGCGAATAATATACTACACACTAAAGCTTCTCATGGTTTAGTAGGCTATCGTTGGAGTACTTGCTAATAGAAATCAATGTCATGGAGGCAGCTGCCAGCTGCTATCTACACTGCTTCTTAGTTTTGTATATGAAACTTACACTTATATACAAATAATGATGCATATATCGTCTCGTTATAAATAAATTTACACCTGGAACAGTCACTTCTTGCCAAATTGCACGCGATCTCTACACAAGAATATACCTCTCTGCATAGGATAAAACGTCGCTTTCCGCTGTCTGTCCTTCTGTTCGCTTAAATCTTTTAAACTACGCAACGGATTTTAATGCAGTTTCATCGATAAATAGAGTGATTCCAAGAGGAAGGTTTATAGAACATCACGCTACCACCAACGGGAGCGGAGTAGTAAGCAAAGACGTAACTAAAAGCGGGTGACTCCGCGGAGTATGTAACTAGTCTATACATCTATACAAATAAATAAAATTGAAGGGTCTGTTTGTAATTTCAAACTACAAGGTTGTCACTAAATGCATATGAAAGTATATACGGTACTAACATAAAAGAAAACATTTTTTTAAATTTTGTCTGTCTGTTTGTTCTGGCTTATATCCGAAACGGCTGGACCAATTTTGACAGGACTTTCACTCGCAGATAGCTGATGTTATAAGAAGTAACTTAGACTATTTTTATTTTAAATTTTTTATTTACTTTAATTTATTTAAAAGAGGGGTATGCGAAAACAAAATTGATATCATTAAAATAGTGAACGCGAACGAAGTCGCGGGCAACAGCTAGTATAATATAAAAATCTCAATAAATTAACACGATAGAAACCACAAGAAGTTACTAGTAAATTAAACATAATAAACAACTATTAATCTTATCTCACATAGAGAATATTTCCATTCGATACGATAAGTTAACCAACTACTAGAAATCATTTAGTGAGCCCACTGTTTTATGGCTCACTCACACTAGGTCTACAAGACGAATTCGGCGCGCAGCCCGCCTACCCAAGGGACAGCGTACGGCCGACGCATCTTGTCGATCCTGAAGTTAGCTGTTTGGCTGCGCAATGAATCTTTTAGGAACAAAATTGTCTACTGCGCAGCTAATCGGCGAACTTCAGGACCGCCAAGATACGTCGGCAGTACTGTAGGGCTGCCTGAAACAGAAATATTAACCAATAAGATTGCATAAAATATCCTCTCTTTCCGTACCTCTGTTTCAGTACTTCGGCTGATGACACTGGTCCCTGTGAAAATGTCCATAAGGCCCGGATTCCACCAAAGCGGATTGAAGACATGTCTCGGAAACAACCAATGGGATGTAAAATAAAGCAAGCCGATTGGTTGTACAAGACATCTTCTCGACTCCGTTTTGGTGGGGCTCGGGCCTTAGCCTTTCCTACGTATGAAACGATTATATGACGGTTTACTGACATATGGTTTTCATTTCCAATATGGCTGTTGCTTACATCTGAAGTCGGGCCCCGTATCATTTTAGTCAGCAGAAATCTCTTTCCAAATGAATAACAATATTAAACTCGGTACTTATAATGACAAAGATTGGGGAGGCCGAGGCGATATTTATCGAGGGATGTTTTTCACGAAACACAAGTTAATTTGGCCACAATTACATACTTTACTAGTCTTTTTCACAATTAACTGTCAGCATTAGGTAGGTACCCAGTATAACACCGCGAGATATGCGAAATGAAAATACACAATTCAGTCTACGACAAGCGCGGGCGCAGCACCGACGTACGAAATTCGACAACCGGAAAACACTTGTTTGTCGCCAAACACAAACTATTTTACACAACTGTAAAGTTACCGATCGTACAGGACTGCATAGTAGTCGCCACAAGTCATGAGCACAAACATCAAGGCCGTCGGCGCTGCACGCGATTGGTCCATCAGTCGGACCGATCGCGAGCAGCGTCGGCGCCAAAAAAAAACCTAGAAAGGAATCCAAAAACCCAAAAAATTACTTGACGTTTATGCTCACGACTCGTGGCGGCTACTATGCAAACTGTAATGACCAGTGGTGCGTAGCTTTGCCGACAAGCCGAATTCGGCATCGAGTGACACGGAAGCCGAAAGCCGAAGGCCCAGTGTAAATGAGCCATTAGAACAAGGCTCTATTCTATTAGAAACACCCTTCCATAACGAATAGACGTCTTTTCTTTTTAATATCGGTCAAGTGTGTGTCGTAGACTGTTTGTTAGACTGCCAGTATCTCGCCAGTGCACAGTGCTGTGCCAGTGTTGTTTCATATCAGTGTCCGGTGCGGTAGTGGAAATTATATCAGAGATAAAAAAACAATTGATAATATTCTCATTAAGTGCTTTAAAATAAGAATTCCTTTGGACTATTCTCGAACCGTTAATTATTTTCAAGGTTTCAACAGATTTATTATAAATACCCTGTTATATCCTCGCAGTATCACTAATTAAACTAACGGAACAAATAATCGAGTTAATACCAGTTATTATCAGTGACTGAACAACCATCGTACATGGACAACGTATGTGCTTCGCGTAGAACTAAAAGTGGTATTGGCTGAAAAGCGAAGTTTCTTTGCCGGAGAATGTAAAAAAAGAAAGTTCAAAAGTGTTTCGCGCCGAAATCAAGTACAATACTGGCTGGAAAATTTTCTTTCGCCATAAAATGTAAATTAAAAAAAAAGTGTTAATTTGGCTGTGTATTCAAAATGGAGATCGCCCCACCTCCTTATGCGAATATAAATGCAGTGCAAGTATTATATCTTGTTGGAATGCAACATTTCGTTAGTATTTTTAATTATCTTTGTATTCTCTGGGTCAAATAACTGTACTGATAAGACATGCGTTCGATGGTATCATTTAGAAATAATCTGTCATATGTTATCAATATCGATTGCTACGTTGTTGTATGCTCTCCAGACGGTGGAGTTAGATACCTCAGTACTATGGACTACTTTGTCTTCCATATTTATTTAATCTGTTAGAGTGGGTGCTTATGTGGCGGTAAGTGCGCTGCGCATCGTCGGTCAGTCAGAATCCTGTGTTATCTTAATGCAGACTAGCCGAGTACGCAGGAGATATTATAGTGCACAAATGTGTTCACAAACACAACAAGAGGGAGTGCACCTCTTCCCTAACTCATAGTCCGATCGGATGGGAAGGCAATCCGACACGACCGGGGAGAGATCAAGCGCAGGACCAACAGCTTTATATGCTTTAAAAAAACAATACCACTTTTTGCCCGACCCTGGAATCGAACCCAGGAGCCCACGCTCAACAGTCGTGCATGCCACCACGAGATCAACGGGGCAGTTTATGCAAATATAAAGCTGAAGAGTTTATTTGAACACGCTAATCTCCGGAAATTACGTGCTTTCCGAGGGTCACCACTACTAAAACAAACGTGAAATTTTGTGAGGATGTTTGTTTTCATTTTTTTTTTCGTGGCTCGGCAAGCACTTATAGCCGTTGGTCCCGGCTGTCATTCGTAGATCTTTGACAGTCGTTACGGATAGTCAGAAGCCAGGATCTGACATCTGACAACCAGTCTAACCAAGAGGTATCGTGTTGCCCAGTAACTGGGTTATGGAGGTCAAATAGGCAGTCGCTCGATGTAAAACACTGATATTCAGCAATCCGGTTAGACTGGAAGCCAACCCCAACATAGTTGGGAAAAGGCTAAGTAGATGATGATGATGTTTTCGCGCTTCAACTGCTGAACAAAATTAGCTAAAAGTTAGCACACATATAGATATTGATGTTATGATACCTATATAGTTCAACACATAGGATATTACGAAGTTTCATAATATTAGTTAGTATACAGGGTTATTTGTAAAACAATGACAACCTTGCAGGACTGTATTACTATCATCATAAACAACAACTTTTGTTCTATAATTTTTTACAGAATCAAGCAACGCATACGCATTGAAGTGAATGACCGACTGAACGATTTCCGTAAAATTGTAAATAGGTCAAGTACAAACACCCCCGCCGCCGTAACCCCACTCCCCTCGCTATATTACTATCGCTTTCGTTTGCTTCGCATAGACTTCGTAACATTTAGAGCGTTCAATTTAAATGTTTTTATTTTTGTATGAAAATCTGATGAACTAAAATATGAAAAAAATTTAATTGTCATAGAACAAAAGTTCTTGATTATGATGTTAGTAACATAGTCGAGAGGTTGTCATTGTTTTACAAATAACCCTGTATATATTTGTTTGAAGAAATACTTAAGATCCATTTAACCCATTTGCGTTAATTCTTATCCAGTCTACTACAATATACAATAATAAAATAAAAATTTTAGTACAAGTCCACAAAGCCTGATGTTTTCAATTCATATAAATATTATATCTAAATTAATTCTACTTCGTTCGCCTGGTTCTTATCCACCCGTATGAAATTACGTCTTTGGTTACTGCTCCGCTCCCGTGGGTCATAACGTGATGTTATATATCCTGTTATTCCTCATGAATCTGGCTGTAATATATACAAAAATATTTTTTTGCAATCCGACTGTTAGTTCCAGAAATTACCGCGTTCAAACAAACACACAAATGAACTCTTTAGCTTTATCATATTAGTATATACATGAACATGGACGACTGCAACTGCTTTCCGTGTGATAAATAAATATTTTTTCTATCTTCTCTCTAGATAATGGATGAGTTCCGTGACATGCCGGCAAGTTTCGGCAGTGACCTGCCGCCCGAGGGTCTCCGCGGCTTCCTGGTGGCAGGCGAGCCGCCCGACGGGTGCTCCGCCCTCCCTAAAGCACCCACAATTGAGAACTTCACTGGGAAATGGATCGTGCTTCTTGCCAGGTAAAATAATTAAATCATTTATTTGTGTAATTTGTTTTATTTTTAAAAACGCCAATCCACGTTGAGCAAGCGTGATCAATTCTTGTGCCTTCTCTGTATGAGAAGAGGTATTTGCAAAGGCCTCTTCCCCAACTCCATTAGTTCGGTGGGATACCAATTCGACACGACGACGGTAGAGAGATCAGTTGCAGTACCAACGGCTTTACGTGCTTTCCGATTCACGGGGGTGTCACACCACCAAATTCGAAACTCCGGGCTGTCACTGGGAAATTCCTAATGGAAAATTCCAATAACACTTTTTGTCCGACCGGGAAATCGAGCTCGGGATCCCACGCTCAAAAGTCGCACTTGACACGAGACCAACGGGGCGTCGGGGCAGTATAATAATATTAAATTAGTGATAATATTATTATGTTAGGCAGAGTTGAACCAATGTAATAGGGGGCGAGCCTATTGCCATTAACAGGGCACAAATCCTAACTGCTACTGAGAATTTCATATAAAAATAACACTTTTTGATCGAACCCAATACCTGTAGCGTGGCAGTCGCCTAACCATTCGGGGAATACAGGTGTGATGGTATGTTGTATATTATGTTTGCCTTCATTCAGATACAACTGCAGCTTCGAGCAGAAGGTGCGCAATGCTCAGACAGCCGGCTACGACTGTGCCATCGTACACAATGTTAATTCCACTGATCTAGGTGAGTAGCCTTTTCTTACTTTTGCATCTTTTTCTAATCAGTTACTCGTGAAAGAGAGGTCTGATGTTGTAACATGGAGAGACCGTCAAATATAAAATAAATAGAATTTCCAGTAACTGCATTTTGTAAAAACCATTCTCGGTGAATTTAGGTGAAGTAAGTTTGAGGTGAACTGTCAATCCCTAGTGTCCGGCGGAATGACAGGTCGCCTCCAAGTCACTCACACACAGAAAACATTCGAAAACCGAAATTACTACCACCACAGATAAAATATTCCCGCCATTTTAATAGAGCGCGTAAATGGATCCTCCTTTCCCTACAAACTGAATTATCTCGAGTACAACAGCATTACTTCGATAAACTTGTTTTCGAGCGGCCGCAGTAGGCGGTCACTGTTCATTTTATTTTTATTATTAATTATTATTTACAATAGAAATAATCTCGAAGATGTTTTTGTTCCTAGTAAGTGATTAACCTATGATAATTATGTGTTTTTTTTTTTGTGGGAAATATTGTTGTGTTGTGGAAATATACACGTGTTGTTGTCAGTAGTGATGGAAAAATACGAGGAAGTATAATTTATGAAGTTTGTGTAAAGCTTTTTTTCGTCCTGGGTGGAAAATCCCCATGGATGTGTCCCGCCTTGTGGCGGCTAAACGTTCTGTCAGACTCTTACTGACTAAAAATACCACCCAGGTGTACCCTTCCCACTTTTACACCGGGGATCCCGGGGCATACGCGCCTTTCGCGATCCCCAAAAAGTTTGTGTAACCCGTTACCTAAATGGGTCGAAAATCTCCTTGGATGTTGCATGTGAATATTAATGGCATTTACTTATTTGAATTTTAAATTAAACTTAATAATATATCATAAGTTTTCTACAGACCAAGCTTGATCAACTAAATGTTCCTTGCTTGTTGTCAAATTCAGAATAATCAATTCTGGTTTCCTTATGAGGTGTATATTAACTACTGAATATAGCAAGTCAAACTAAGTATGTTGTACAACTTCCCTTATATCGTAGATTCGTGTACAAATATTTACTTACATACACAAAAATCTAGATCCGGAACCTGTAGGACATACAAATATTTGTTCCGTGCGGAAATCGAATTCGCGACACGCAGCTTAGCAGCAATCGCTTCGCCAACCCAACCGTCTCGTTTAAATTGTCTCTGGGTCAAATAAAATCAAGTCGCAGAGGAAGACAATCGAACAAGAGTTCAAATACTCGTGCAAATGTTTGCATACAGTACGCTTGTACTCAGTTAAGATAAAAATAATTTCCTCAGTCAATGTACTTATAAATAGAACAGAAAGAACAGTACTTTATCGACCACTTTGTTGTATTAATAAGTATATCAAGATACGGGCATAAACCCTTTTTTTTTATAAATAAGATTTTCTTGGAAGCATCCTAAATCCAGCGTTTTAATCGGGTCTTCTGTCCACCTTGTGGGTCACCGGTCCTTTTGGAAATCTATGGGGAGGGAGGCCTTTGTCGAGCAATGGACGTCCTGCGGCCGACATGATGATAAAGATTTTCTTAACAAACAAACATTTAGATATACATAAACCTCACGCCCTTTTCCCATGGACCCGTAGACAGAAACCACAGAACGCCACCTGCTACGATCCTTACATACTTCTTTCACGTCGTCGTCGTTCATACATCTCTTCATACAAGCATGCCGGTTACGAGTGCTGTGCACCCGACCTTTCTGAAGAACCTCACCAATAAGATCAGGGTAGGTCGTTCTAGGGCGTCCCCTCCCGACGTTGCCACTCGCATCTGCCATATAAACCCCTTTTGTTAGTCGCCCTTCACTCATCCTCCCAACATGACCGAACCATCTAAGCATACTCTTTTCTACCTTTGTCACTACAAACATTTAGATTGATTCTCAATATATGAATGCCTTTTCAATAAATGTTGTCTCATCTGCCAAGATATTTGATTGACTGCTGGTCAACCAATTATAACAGCTAACATAAAATTTAATACCATATTGACAGAACTCCATAGAGCCTACGTTTTTCAAGTTTCCGACTTACTGACCGACTTCTTGAAAAATCAAAAGTTCCTGTTAATGGTTTCATTGAATTTAACGCTTACGTTACCTATGAATAGTGCCGAAATTCAATCCTAAATAAATCTATTAAATTTAAACGTAAAAGCCGATATTATAATGGTTGTAATGTTTGGTCGAAATGCGCCTAATTTCTTTAATATTTCACAAAAAAACCATTCGTTCTAATCTTCCGCTTCATGAAATTGAACAAACGTCTCTATGTCAACTTATCTTAATAATGTGAAATGTAAACAGGAAATATAGTTTCAACAATGTTCGCTAGCTATGTGTATAGCTGCACCTTTATCTTGCAAGAAGCGAACAAAATGAACTTCCCAGTCCGCTATCGCTGTCGCTTATGGACATAAGGGTTAGCACATACCAGTTGACGACACGGCAGACGATTTTTGAAATTATCAATGTAAATTTAAACTAATCTAATCGAGACAAAGAATATATTTCAAGGGTTATCCCCACGGTGCTAACTGGTGCTGTTATCTACGTATCGTAATAAACACTTTATATCTATAGCAAGTGAGGTCAGTATTCAATATACAATTGTAAAAAACTATTCACCGTGCCATCCGCCGTAATGATTCCGAGAATTGTTACAAAAAAGGCCCGAACACTATGACATACGCGAAAACGCAAGTAACGATGCCGGGTACCAATTTAATCTTAACAATCCATGGTGGCGCTGCTTGCTAAGGTCATTGGATGCCGTACTGTTAAATTCAATACATTAAAATTAGTACCGTATTTCGCCACCTGCACGTTGTTTGTGATGTTTGGATTTTGTTTTTTGCAGAGACTATGTCCGCAAAGAATCCGGAGGGGATAGAAATACCGTCAGTGTTCGTGAGCGACCTCGCGGGGCTTATGCTAGCTAACGATTACTTGTACACAAGCGGGTGAGTCATTTATGATAATTGTGACTTTATTCTCGTTATGAAATAATGATATTAAATGTCTGTGATAAGGATTTTGTGAAATTCGTGTCTGTTATGCCTCGGCGCGTGCTGTTGATACATTGTTTATGCAAATTAGTTTGTGTCGGTAAGGGTTGTAATCTTGTGCAATTACTTATCAATAGTATTAAAACTCAATTTATTTTGATCATTAATTTTAATTAATAGTTATTTAATCCTATCCGGTAACGTAATCTTTTTCAAACAATTCCAATTTCTAAAACTAAAGTTGTGAAATATTATGTAAAGCTTTTTAATTTTTTTTTCCGTTTTTACATTATTTTCTTCTATATTTCAGTTTCTATATAATGGTGAACGGCGACCTTCCGTTCAACATCAACACACACCTACTCCTGCCATTCGCAATTGTCGTGGTGCTGTGCCTGCTCGTTATACTAGTATTTATGGTGCGTATATCCTAAGCAATATGGTTCACTTTTCAATAGACGGTATAATCGGATCATTTGTGAAATTTAGGGGCAACTCTTTGATCTTTTGCGATTAAGCCGTTAATTTGTACATCATTAGATACAAAATGTTCAATGAGTCACAATATTGTTTTGTAAAACTGAGTTTAATGACTCATTATCACGGTAGATATTGCATTAGCATCAAATCATTTTATCATTGCAATAAGAGATTAACATTTAATGTTCATATGAAGTGAAAAATATCTTTTGGTGCTTGCCCTCATGCGTGAGAAGCGAGCGTCTTTACCACTGTGCCATCACTGACATCGGTAAAGAATAAACGTCATGAGGAAACCTTTAAGACTGAAATCCACCTTGAGCAAGTCTGGTGATCAATGCTCGTGCCTTCTCTGTATGAAAAGAGGCCTTTACCTTTCAGTGGGACAGTAATAATTTTAGTTAGACCATTAAAACACACTTTTGGCAACTAGCTTTTAGAAAAGCATTTTCCAAAAGTTAGTTTCATATGAAAAATAATTAGGCAAGAAACTCCACATTTTTGATGTGAAACATCGAACCCGCAAATAAAACCGACTGCTGGCGTGGCGACGCATGCCAAGGCAACGCGTCGCCACGCTATGTGATGGTATATAAATAGTCTATATGAAATTCCTGTCGTAATCTGTTCTTGTATGCATATTACAAAATAGTTTCCATGTTTGACATCTGCCAAACATCCCGTGATGGCTCTCAATTTTTTTATGTGAAACATCTATAGCCGCACGTAAAACGAGATTGTTTTTAAATAAATGATTTACAATATTGTAGATACAGGATCATACATAAATGCGATGTCGCTTACATAAAAACGACTACTTATCTATAATAACAACAAAGGATTACAAATAAAACTGATATTATTAATTACAGATAGTGAAATGCATAAAAGACCGTCGCCGCGCGCGTCGTCACCGGCTCCCTAGCCGCGCCCTCAAGAAGATACCCACCTGCAAGTTCAGCAAGGGCGACCCTTACGACACGTGCGCCATCTGCCTGGACGACTACCAGGAGGGAGAGAGGCTGCGGGTGCTGCCCTGTGCTCATGGTGAGTGGTGATCATCCAAACTAGATAGTAGTAGATAGAGCAGCCCGCATCCATCGGCTGCCCGCCATCTTCTATAAGTCCTCGGTCCACCATGCTGCACACTACGTCCCACGTGGTCTCCAGTCTAAAGCTGCCTGTCCACAGAAGCGAAGCGGAGAAACGAAGAAATATTAACCAATAAGATTGCATAACATCGTTGCTCCGCCCCAGTTATGCAATCCTATTGGTTAATATTTCTCCGTTTGTCCGCTCCGCAGCCTCGCTCCGCTTCTGCGGACAGGCAGCCTAACACATGCGCTCTTTGGGGGATATGGATATGTTAATGACGAGGTATATAGGGAAAATATATAAATTGAATTTAATAGTTATCTAATCGCGATAAGGTATATATTTCGACTGCGCAGGCTATAAGGGTCTATACACGGTGCTAACATTAACTATTTAATACCTTATTGTCTTCCAGCGTACCACGCCGTGTGCATCGACCCGTGGCTGACGCAGAACAAGCGCGTGTGCCCCGTGTGCAAGCGGCGCGTGTTCGCGGCGGGCGAGCGGCGCCGCGTGCACACCGACTCCGACTCCACCGACACTGAGCCGCTACTCAACGACAATAATGCCACGCAGGTAACGCAACGTTATCCTACTAATATTATAAAGAGGTAAAATTTGTGAGATTGTAAGGGGTAATCTCTGGATCTGCTGAACCGATTTTGATCATTCTTTTACCCATAGAAAACCTAGGAACTATGGTCAGTTCTAGCCTCCAACCGCCATCGATGATTTTCGAACAATCCCGAGAATAGAACGAAGAATGGCATTGTTTATTTATCGCTTATGACTGTATTTACGAGAGTTTAAAGAGTGTGCGTGTTGAACAAATTATTATCACCTTACTTACAATACGACGGCCGTGTGTTTACCTACTGTCAATGTTATCAGTGGACGCCAGAGTGACAACAAAGAGAGTCGTTAATAATAATAATATGAAGACTGAGTTGTACCGTTTCTTTGTAATGTACCATTCGAGCCGATCTTGTTACAATACGGCGAGGCAGATTGACTTGTAGCGTAGGTTTGTAATGTATCAATCGAGCTTTTGGCTCAATGGTCCAGTATTACACAAAATTAACTCCACTGGCTCAAAAGGAATTCGCGAAAAAACCGACAGTCGAGTGGAGCACGTGGCGCTCCCCGCGATTAATTTACAAACTTAACGTTACAGTACGGCGGACGTGTCTTAGCGAGTCTGAATTTAGCCGTTTGGCTGCGCAGTGGATCTTTTATGAACAAAAATGTCTACTGCGCAGGTAATGCGGCTAACTTCAGACTCGGCAAGATTCGTCAGTTCTGTTCTTTCTCCTACTTGTTTGGAGGGAAGTGGAAATTATGTTTTTTCTTTTTCCTCCGCTAATCTTTTCTGATTCGTTGTGGGATCCAAGACAGTTGAAACGTTTCTCCGGGGCTCGTCGAGCTTCATTGCCTCGGCGGTCTCCACAGTTGATTCTGGCTTTCAAGAGTTGCAATGGTTGGGAATAGTGTGACGGGTTTTGACGCCAAGATCTGTCGGGTGTACTGTACAAGTCAGTCTCCTGTTTAAGAAACATGCAGCTAAAATAAAATTGTAATTCGTTTGTATTGCTTCAGGGCGGCACGTTCGAGGAGCAGCGAGAGAACCCGTTCGTGCGCGCGGCGCGGTTCATGTCGCGACTCCGCGCCAACAGGGACGGAGACAACACTGAGGTTAGGAAGTACATTGTCGATATGTACTTTTAATTTCTTTATATCTCTATTTAAAAAGAGATAAAAAGAAATTGCACGAAACTTTTCGTGTGTCATTCATAGTGTAGCTCTGGAGAACAAGCAGTCATATTGTTTAGTCCTTCAAAACTACATAGAATTTTGTAAAATAATGTTGGCTGGTTTATAAATTATGAATGAGATTTTGATATAAAACAATTTTTTTTTTTTTTACGTATCCAGTAAGAAGTTAGAATACATAGAAGCTTGTAATATCCAAACAATAGGATCGTAGACAGCTTTGTTTGGGAACTATTTGAGAAACCAAACTGCGCATACGCTTCAAATACGTTATTGTATTGTTACAGGTAGCGTCACCTTCAGAAGACAATGATGACACTAGCAATGTTAATGACGACACGTGAGTATTATTCATTAATTATTTACTTACATACCATCACGCCTGTATTCCCCGAAGGGTTAGGCAGAGGTGTAAATTATCTGGCAATTTTTTTAGATATCTAAAGGTATATTTCTTCTTCTCCTTTTTGATGTCGATGGTTCAAGTTGTTCTTTTTTTTTTTTTTGGGTATTTAGGCCCAGTAGGTGGCCACGTTAATCTCGGCATTAGTGACGTTTTAATGTTCTCTGCCAAATTTGTCGACTTTTGTTAGGTTTTACATTAAATTCATTAGAAGTAGAGTTAAAAAATTATCGAAAAATTAAATACAAAAATATTTTAATTTTAGAATTCAGACGTAAAATCCGGCTTTTTTGTTACCCATTTTTTAAATAAAAGTCCGGCTTTACAGGCTGGTGATCCGGCTTTATGGATTTAGGGTCTGGCAACCCTAACTGTAGGTATACCTGGAAAAAGTAAAATACGTTACGTTTTAACTAAATCATATTTTGTATTGCAGCGTTGAGACGGGTGACAGAGAAGCTCTTCTGCCCAGCGTGCCGGCCGTGTCCACAGTGGGCGTGGCGTCGGAGCGTCGTACGCGTCGCCCGCGCCGCCCGCGCGCGCGGTCCGCCAGCGCAGGGGGCACGGGGGGCGCGGGGGCGCGGGAGGACCACGCCGCGCCACTACTAATATCCGACTCGCATTCCATCAACACAGAGACACGAGGCGAGATTGGTATGGCTAATGTTTTTTTTGTACCATTCAATTAGTGCCAGTACCAGTGAACTGCCTCGTTGGCCTAGTGATCCTTAGTGTGAATGCTACGTCAGAGGTCCTGGGTTCGATTTCCAGGTCGAGTAGTGTTAATGGGTTTTTCTATGAAATTTTCCGTAGCAGCTCGGAGTTAGGATTTGTGACCGGTTAATGGCAATAGGCTCGCTCCCTATTACATGGGACCTAAACATACCGACGAACTGTGGGTGTACATTGGTACACCTCTGCGTGTGCGCATTTTTTTTTTATGGATGATAACTTCTTTCACTCTGGATGGGGCATAAGAGGGAGTGTCAGACTCTTACTGACTAAAAACACATCTGTGTTCCTCTTAATGCCCTTTGCAGGGCTGCGGTAACTCAAACAAATTCTGCTACACTGGCAAATTACTGTGATATCGTCATAGATAAAAACAAATTTACGCTATTACTCGATAATTTTGGAACGTATTTTTAAACCAATCAGAATTGTGAACGTTTTATTGGATGTTTGATACCACCAATCAATGCCACATACTTCTTATGAGCTGTCAAAACGCGATTCCCAAATGGCAAAGGTAAACTGTAACGTCATATTTTTGCCGACTCGACTAACTATTTATTGATTTCAATGCAATTATAAATCAAATTTTACTGTTAATTGAAAATTAATCGTTTTTTTTTGTACTAAGAAATTCCGACTTGATATATTATTGCTTAATAGTGTCGAATACTTAATTACGCTTCGGACGATGTAATTCTATCATTATAATGACTTCCTTTACGTTTTTAATTTAAAATTAAAAAATACTCACTTACTAACTCAATAACTCACTATTTTCATTCTTCACAGGCGTAGCGGCGTTACCAGCGGAACAATCGTCGTCAACGCCACACCATATGGACTTATGAACGTCTCGACTGACTGTTCTGAAGGTCTAACTATCTGACTGCATCGAGTGAGCACGCTCCCTTACCACAGAGGCTCTGTCGCCCACCCAGTGTGTATGTACCTTTATGTTGATTGTTGTGATAAATTCAGCTCTAGTGCCTGTGAGTACGATTCAATTTTAATTGATCAGATTGTTGTACCTTCGAACTATTTTATAAATTGAGTTGATGTAGCTCTAATTTGTTAAAACTTTGACGACTTAAATATCGATACTTTTGCTGAGAGATCGTACCAATCAAAGTATAGATAAAATTATAATCGATTAGAGTGAAATGGGGTAGCTGAGCGTTCGATCAAAGGAACTAGATGTTTGAATTTAGAATAATATTTATCTAAAGTACTGTAAAATAAGCATGACTTTGGCTCCTGTGTGTAAAAAAGCGCTATCATTGAAATGTGACTATGTTAGAAAATTGTTATTGAAATGAGTAAATAAATATAATATAATATTTCAGGTTATGTCGTCAATTTACAGTAATATAATCTATTAAGGTAAATATACAATCTTAAAGAAGTCTTTGAAGTACGATTAGGTAAATTACAAACTAATTTCCAATTTCTGAAAGCCCATAAAACAGGGCTGTCTATTCTGTAAAAATATCCTTCTATGAAATTAGGTAAGGTAAGCTGTCATACCATAACACCCGAACTCACCACAAGCTCACTTGACCTATTCTTACAGAATACCACTGCTGTTGTCAAATATAACGTAAAAAGATTTTGATGATTGTTGTGATTCAGACAATGACTACTACTACTTGATCATGCTTTCAGAAACAACTGGTTAATGTACAGTCAAGCAAACAATATGATATATAGGCCGATAACTAATAATAACAATGAGTTTATTTCTTGTTATTTAGTCAACATTGCAACAGGGTTGCCCCTGAACTAGGATGTCTGTATTTAGTCGGGGGACCCTAGAGTAAGACGAGGAGAAAGGGAACGGGGAAGAGTGGGAAGGTCAGCTGGAGGGGAGGACATAATGATTTTTACTTACGTGACAATTTCTGACAATTAACTGCTGGCACAAGAAGCGTTAAGGAATTTCATTCCAAAAATAGTTATTTCACGTCACTCTCAGAAGAAATCGATAACCTTAAAAAGTTACACACAAAAAATTAGTAGTTTGAAGTGTAATAAAAAGGTAATTTTTCTTGCCGTATACCAAATTGTTTGTTCAACTGTACACTGGGCTAGTAAACACGACGGCTAACCATCCTTCTACATTTTGTTGATAATACGGAAATGAATATAATATCTAAACTAACTTTATAAAGACTGGAACAAATCCTGAACTTTTTAAAATCATTATTTACTACGGACTGACAAAAAGAGTTCATAATATAACAAACTGTGTACTTTAAAATGTGCTAGGTGTTGAATAGAATATGACTAAAAGATATTTTGAAAAAAATGTAAATCGGTTGGGGAGTACATAATATTTTTTCAGTCACAATACATGAAAAATCTTACGACTTAGGGCCTGTTTCATCACTTCTCAATAGATACCATTTGACCAGATAATATTCAAAAATGGAACAGGATTTGTATAAGATGATCTGCTTAATAATTGAATCGAAACTGAATGGAAGAAAAATATCTTCAATCGGTGAGGAAACCTGGACTTATAAATATCTAACATATGCCTGGAATCGCCCCGCCTTGAACAAGCGTGGTGATCAATGCTCGTGCCTTCTCTGTATGAGAAGAGGCCTTTGCCTTGCAGAGGGGCAATAAAAGGCTGGTATTATGTATGGGCTGGTGCTGGAACAGGCACTTTAAGTAAACTTACTTTTAAGGTTTCGTTACACAGTAATAGATCAAAAGCTTCACCGTCCCCACCGTGGGTATAACTCGCGCTATAAGAAAGAAACGAATTCAAAATGGCAGCCAAACAAAATACCATATGATGCTCTTTCACTCGCACAGGCGAGTGAGAGAGGACGTTCGTGTCTTCAATAGCATGGGTTATAAGGAATAGCTATTTACTCGATTTGCTTACTGTGTGACAAAAGTATAAAAGATTATATTGAACAATTTGTGAATGTTAATTTTACTAATACGAGGTGTAAAAAGATACAATACATAGCCGATCAAACCAAGTAACTTTGAGCGAAAATTTGATGGGAAACGATTTTTGTTTTTCGGATGAAAAATTACTATTTATGGAAGCGTGAAATGAAACACACGTGAAATATTGTGCTTACAAGTGCATGCATTAGTACAGAGGCCGAAGGGGTAATGCAAGTCCTGTTATAAAAGTAAAAACATGGTTTTAGTAAAAAAAAGTGGAACTTTGGCCTTCAATATCTAGTTATGAAGAACATGTAACTTTCGGTTTCATTAACGGTCTCCGTCCACGACCGATTTTTGATTTCGATTTTTTCTGGCCGACTAAGAAATCTGTCAAACAACGGTCGAAAAGTCGGTCGTGGGCGAGGTGCTTTGTGTGTCATCTTTTTACACCAGTTATATAAGTGCCTGATGCATTGCAAAAGTTGCAAAAAATACTATATTTTATAGAAACACTTCGAATAAGGGGATTGGTGTTAAATTGTAAACGTGCAATAACGACTTGAGTATTTATTTCCAAAAATCCACGTTAATAAATCATTTTTTATTCAAATAACACTTTTTGGTGATTTATTAATGTGGATTTATTTTTAATTCTAAAGATTATGTTACTATTTATCTATGCTAATAATTAAACTACACGAAAATCATTGTAGATAGATTTGAAGACGGTTATTAACAAATTTAGTTTAGATCGTAATTTAAATAAGAAAATGGTAGCTATGATTTGAATTCAGTGATGTCTCGAAATTATTGTATGTTCCATCTGCCTTGTAATACTGTGAAATAGGCGTGAACTATATTTATTGTTATCCAGTAAGATAAATACTTTCTCACAATTTTCTAAGAATCGATTTAAAAAAGAACACTATTTGACAATTTAAAAATATTTTTTTATAATGCTAACATTTCACAGTTCCCCACTAATAATTTAAATTAATATTCCAAGATGGGTTGTGAGTGAGGCTTGCACGTCATCTAAATCCCACATAATTATCAAATTATTGTGTATTATAAGATAATTACGGTAGTTTTTTTTATATTTAGAATGTTTTTATTAATTATTACTTGTTAATAAATAACACAAGCTTCTCGGTTTTGAACTAAAATGCATCCATAAATTACCCTTACCTACGCTTGCTACATTAAGGTTACAACTTAATAAAACAGTAAAAAGTTAGCAATCCGATAGTTTTATAGGCTCTTAATTATCTATGGTCATAGTATTCTACAGAGGCCAGTACATCAAGCTACTCAAATTATGTCAAAGTTCTTTAATAGATTTTCAACTTTATTACAAAACATTAAGGTTCATGTTCAATTGGAAAACATTGACAGTTAAGGATAACTAAATTCTCCTTTATGTAATTTCTATGATATATATCCGCCGCCCACTTCACTTGAACTTTTCTGTCACTATTTGCATCCACTTTTAATTGATAGGTTGGCAAACGTATAGACATGTATAATAAAGATAAGAAAATAAGCGTCTAAAAAGGTTAACGAGTCCGTTGTATTTTAGTTCAGTGTCGAAGAGTAACTCACTAATATCTGTATAAAAGATAAATAAATCACCCTGTATATAGGATCAGTTGGACTGTAGGTGACGCCATAATACTGTGACTAAACACCGACTAATACTTTTACTTTATTATGTGATAATACTTAAATATGCTATGTTGACGGATATATCTTTGAGGTCATGGCGGCCAAACGAATGTAAACCCAGTTGATTATACTCAAAGTGAGTTACTCAGTGACTCATTTTGAGCGTCGAAAAACGCGCAAGAAGCTTCTTTAGGCTTTGGGGCTGTTTGACTAGTGACCACAAAGTTTAAAAGTTCAATAGACAAAAAAAAATGTCTTCATGTAAATTAATTTGAACATCGCCCCGAGCGTCAACATAGCGTTATGAATTTATAACTTTAAGAACAAGCTATCCCCATAAGCAAATTGAGGTATTTCGCAGAATTGTATAAAACCGAATTTGTAGAAATGTATAGATTTGTTCAAGCTTTTAGTTACTTAAATACTTTTGTAGATTGTATCATGTTTAGGCTTAATAATGCTTTGACTTAAAAATGTATATAAATATTTGCTTAGTGTTGCTTAAATTCATCAGTAAAGAGACGTTATTTTTTAAATATTTGTTTTTCTAAAGGATAGCTTGTTGGTTTTTATTTACAACTGTTTTAAAAATGCTTTATTTACTTGTGATATATAATTGTATAATTACGAACGGTCGGTCGCGATGTGGACTTTGTTTTAAGATGTGTATGTCATGTACGCTGGATTTGTGGTCAGTGACCGCGAAACTGATTCGCCGGTTTAGAAATAAAGCCAAAGGAAATATTTAAATGATTTTTTATTTACTTTTAACTGTCCCATAATGAATACAAATCAAACTCTTAGGTTCTTTACTATGAAAAGTTGCGCAACACTGTTGCATTTCGGTCACTTCGGCAATCTCAATAAAGATTAGCCAAACTCGCAGGAGATATTATAATGCACAAGAGTGTGCGCAAAAACAGGCCCACTCACTCTCATAGTCCGATGGAACACCAATCCGACACAACCGGAGATAGATCAGCGCAAGACCAAAGGCTCAAGGCTTTGCTAGGCTCAGGGGTGTCACAACAAAAAACTTCCAAACTCCTAACTGCTGCAGAAAAAATCCTAATGGAAAACCCAATAGCAACTTTGCCCGACTTGGAAATCGAACCCAGCACGCTTAACTCAGCACTGGCGATTGCGACCAAGAGACCAACATACACGTAGTATTTGGAAAACATATAGTCTTGCATATGTGTTGGTGCAACGATGTATGCAGTTTTAGTCTGAGAGGATTTTCACCTTCCATTTCTCTATTCCAGAATCCATAACGTAACCCCCATTATCCTGAAGATACCGTATTTATGTTAAAGTTGACAACTTTCTAAAAATAGACTATACTAAGCTGACCCCTCGATCCTACAATCGGAAATTTTATTACATATGACCTAAAAAAAAACACAAACATTAACAGAAATACCTACCGACATACATTGTTTCAATTAATTTAATGACAGATGAGAAACAAATTATCTTTATAAATGTACTTGTATCGTCTGGAGATACTCTTTGTATTTCGCAATGAGTCGTGTGTAACTTGCGGAGAAAAAACATGTTCAGTTTTAAATCATCAGTCATTTGTTTAGGCTTTAGGTACAAACACGCTGCCGCTGGCCTATTTCCTGTTATTCGATATTTTTTTTAAGTAACAATGAAAAAGTGGGTGTTTATTTTGCTTATTATCAAGTGCGTTCATAGTGAGGGGGACGGCCCTGTAGTGACTACGGCGAAGGGGACCATTAAAGGGATGAAGGGGGATGGAGATTATGCAGTGTTCTTGGGAGTGCCGTATGCTGTGGTGGATGAAAGTCATCCATTTGGGGTTAGTTTGGAGTTCTTTTGTTTCATTATCCTGTAAAGCGACGTAAAGGGAGCTGCAGTGAGGAAAATTTTAAAAATAACAACAACAACAACATACCATCACGCCTGTATTCCCCGAAGGGTTAGTTAGGCAGAGGTGTACCAATTTACACCCACAGTTCGCCGGTATGTTTAGGTCCCATGTAATAGGGGGCGAGCCTATTGCCATTAACCGGGCACAAATCCTAACTCCGAGCTGCTACTGAGAAATTCCAAATGGAAAAACCCAATAATACTTTTTGCTCGACCTGGGAATCGAACCCAGGACCCCATGCTCATCAGTCGCGCTTGCGACCACGAGACCAACGGGGCAGTTTAAAAATAAATAATGGTCATTTATTTAATTACCGTTAAATGGGGTGAAAAGAAGAACTTTTTTAAAGGGATTTTATCGTCAAATAATGTGTTTTCAAAAAGGAGTAATATTTTTACTGAATTATAACTTACGATTAACGGTAACGAACTGTACTGTTTCAAAGTTAAAATCCCTTTTAAAATTTCGCCCCGATTTACCCTTGCAATCCCTATTCGTTATATGATATCTACTGGCATACAATTTTAAATGTTATCACTTGTCAAATAAGTGTCGAAACTGGTGATGCAAAAAAATGGTAGTTTTCGTGAAAAAATAACATTTGATAATATTGAGCTTCAATTATCGAAATGAATCACTTAGTTGAATTATTCAATGTGTATTAAAGTGAGTTTGTAAAGTCGTCAAATACAATTATCACCTTGTACAATGGAGATGTAAACTGTACATTTACCAACAGTCAAACATGTAACAATTTTGTGTTTAGAACTTTAACGTCATAGCATTAAGGACGGTTTCCTTACTCCGCCACCGTCAGCTGACCGTACCAGGAAAAATGTATAATGCGTTTTTTACCCAAGTACTTCTACACTGATTTTTACGTGTAATGATTCGTGGAATTCAAATATTGATTGTTGTTTGTTATATTGTAAACATTGTTATGTCTCTCCGTGTTTTGCAACCTACTTAGTTGCCACACACGTATCTTTATTACTTTTCCGGGTATCAGACGGAAGCTAGTCATTCTACCACACTATTTGTACTACTAAAATTTAGTTTGAACCAATGAAAAGTTTTAGCTAAACATCTTAGTATTTTCAGTAGCAGTTCGGACTTTGGATTTGTGCCCGGTTAATGGCGATAGTAAAAATATAAACATACTGGCGAACTGTGGGTTTACATTGTTACACCTCTGCCTAACCCTTCGGGGAATACAGGCGTGATGGTGTAGTAGTAATCTTCGTATTCTTCGTTTTACAAAAAATAATTTATATAAATAATGCGGCAGAAAGAGGTGACGTTAGTTAAGGATCCAAAGTGAGAAACCTCCTCACAATGTGTGTACAATGTCCAAGATGACCAACAAAAAACAATCTTATTCCTATGTACTTAAACATCACAACGTACACCAAGCAGGTGGGCTAGTCGATATAAGATGAACTAACCTGAGACCTCGACATGTTTCAGGCAGCTACACCTCACCCCGGCTTCAACGGCACTTTCGAAGCCTACGACGACAGTGTCGCGTGTCCACAGTACAGCCGAAGCGGCGCGCCCGTGGGCACGATACAATGCCTTCAGCTCAACATATATGTACCAAATACTTCCAACAATAAGTTACCCGTAATGGTCTACATCCACGGAGGATCCTTCGTACTAGGATGTAAGGGAATGGCTGATTTATCACCAAAATTCTTAATCAGACATGATGTTATAATCGTCTCAATAAACTACAGATTAGGACCATACGGCTTCCTATGCGTAAGCGAACCAGGTTTCAGTAACCAAGGCTTAAAAGACCAGGTTCTTGCGCTGAAATGGGTTAAAGATAACATCGAAGCATTTGGGGGAGATAGTAAAAAAATAACGGCGTTTGGACAATCGGCGGGAGCCATGACTCTAGACATCCAACTGCTGACCAACGAAGATTTAGTCCAACGGGCGATCCTGCAAAGTGGATCTGCGCTGACAACATGGGTCATAGCTACGCAGAATGATAGTATACCACTCAACATAGCTTATAACCTTGGATACAGTGGGGGAAATGTAAAAGGAGCACTAGAATACCTCAGCAACAAAGACCCCTTGCGAGTCATGCAAGCGACACACAACGCACGTATCGTGAGTAGACGCGGTCATCCACTAACGAGGCCGTGCGTAGAGACCGTCGGGGACGATGCACATTTAACCGATTTCCCACTCAATCTACAACCCCAAGTCAAAGGCATGGATCTCATGATAGGTCATACGAACAAAGAAGTCATGTTTCTATACCCAAAACAGTCTGACAAAACGTATTATGAAAATTATAGTTTTGGAGACGAATTAGTGAAGGATTTTGACGGGATTTATGACGAGGATACTGTCAGACATTTTTACGTCGGCGATCGGGTTTTAAACGCAGATTTACAAAGCGATATTTTCGATTTCGGAACTGACTTTGTATTTTGCTACCCTGCCGAAAGAACGGTAGACAAATATTTGAACGCAAATGCAAATAGAGTTTACAGATACGTATTTTCTTATGAAGGTGGTAGAAATAGGGTTAAGATTGCGGGGAATATCACGTCTCCCGGGGCGTGTCACGGGGATGATCTGGGCTATTTGTTCGAAACGACAATGTTTAAGAATAAAGTACCAAATGAGGACGACCAGAAGATGATTGATACTATGACGAGAATGTGGACTAATTTCGCTAAATACGGGTAAGACTTACTATTTAATATTTAGGTACCTTACCTTCTTGAATCTGGTCTTCTGAAACTTCCAGTTTCCCTCCGTGTTGTTATTGTCACGATTTTGTTTAACCACGAACCAAAAACGCTAACAAAAGCACTAAATTGAAAGAACAATCACTACCTACTCGCCTTTCCTGGAATTATAATTACCTAAAACTGAAATAATGTAGGTACTTATACTTCTAACCAGTTAAAAAACACTATTTGGGTAAGTATTAACTATACAAATTAAAAATGGAATTACTTTTCTTTAAGGGTCCTGTTTGCTACGTATTCAATTAAAAATTCTTTAGACCAACAAAAATATTTTAATTTCGTACTCAGCCACTCGGCTACTTACTTGTTCGCTAAAAAATCTATAAGAATTAATTAACTTACCAAAAATATGAATATTTCCATAAATGTTACACAGAAACATTATTATCTTCTACCTATTTCGATATTTTCAATAATCCCTCGTTAACTTTTCAGCGACCCGACTCCATCTTTGACAGATCTGATCACCGTGCAATGGCAACCAATAGAAAGGACGGAAGCGAGGCGGCGGCCATATTTGAATTTGAACAAGCCAATCACACTCGAGTACCGGCCGTTTTATAGACGAATGGCTTTCTGGGAACTGTATTACAAAGTGTACAAAAATAATGAAAAAGGATTCAAAGAAAATTAAAAATGGAATATAGGTTTCTGATTTCTAGATTACAATTTGAATGAACAATCTTCAGGTATTTATTTAGTTATAAATTGATGTCTGTAGACGAACTTGTTAGACTGCATGGCCATAGATAAATTATGTTGGACCTAGGGAATGCAAATCCGTCCTGTTTTAAAATCCGGATTTTTAACAACAGATCTTTTGTCTAATCCGGATTATCCGGATTTTACGGCTTTTTCATGAAAATACACAAATCTACCCATTACGCAGTTTTCCAAACGCTGCCCAGCTGAGGTGAATTCGGCGGTTGACATCTTTCTTAAAGTTGAACCTACCTAGGTAAACTGTTTGTCCTAGGTAGACATACATCTTAACTACTTCAAGAATCGAGTTCCAAACTGATACTGGGGTGTGGGTACAACATGGGCATTGGGCATTATACATCACCTCAGCCTTGTCCATGTTCATTTTAGGACCCGCCTGTTGGGAAACTCGAATGAGGCCTTTGAGCGTCGTGCCGAGATCTTCCATCATCGTCGGCATCTCGGCAAAACCCGTTGAAGGTGAATGATGTACTCGCCATTAACGTTGATGCCAAATCCTTGCCATTACAGGAGCTTTAAGGCGTTCCCCAAAGTGGCAGTAAACAGTTTCGGAGATTTAACGTCTCCCTGTCTTACGCTTCTTTTTTTGAAAAGAAGCCGTCGTTCGTTAAAAGGTTCGCCTTCGAACTCTGCTCCTGTACTCGAACCGACATAGGTACGTTGTTGTACAAGCACTTCAACACTTTGATGTACCGACAGTCAATGCGGCATCGATTCAAGCATAGCCCACGTTTCCACCAAATCAACAAACCAAGTCTACAAACGCTAAGCATAGGTGCAAATTATACTCTTCGGTCTTCTGTATAACTTGTCGCAGCGCGTGGATGCGGTCTATGGTGCTGTAGCTTTTCGGAAACCGGCTAGTTCGGGAGGATGGAAGACATCAAACCTGCGATCGAGACGGTTCGTGATGACACTTGAAAACCGCTTATAAACATGGCTCAGAAGCCAGATGGGTCTGTAGTTCTTTTAAAGGGGTGTTGTCACCTTTCTTAAAAAACAGCATCAGGATGTGGAAGTCGAGTAAAATGTGCGGATATCTGAATTTTTCGTATTGCGGATAATTCGGATTGCAGTCCCTAGTTGGATCCTGCCTAGAACATAATAATCGTTAAATAAACCGTGTCAAAATATTATTATTTTAGTTTTATTTGTTTTTACTGTCAAAATGAACTCGCTCACGTCAAAATTACTCTTATTTTCGAATTAATTGCAATAATCTTAGATATTTACTTTTGAATTTTTATTTTTTTTGGGGTTTGGTAATCATCAAATAACTTCTCACGCCCTGGGCGGGGCGGGAGGGAGTGTCAGACTTTTACTGACTAAAACCCACCCATGTTCCTCCTTGTGCCCTTTGCGTTCCGGGGGCGCGGTATCTCTTACGAACAACCCGCAGCCCCGCCAGGCATCGGCCCTCAGTGGCCCTTTCCCTTTGCTGACATCTCTTTGAGGCGCGCGTGGAACACGAACGCGCCGTCGATACGGCCTGTCGTTATGAAACGTAAGGACGGTGAGCTACCCATTGCTCACCGTCCACAGGCTACTTTTGAAGCTTAAGTTTTAAAATACATCAAACTGTTATAGCTAGATAGTGATGTAAAATTAATTTAATTATTGAGACATTGTGGGTTGGCTCACTTTGGCAAAACAAAGCTTCTCTTTCAAACTGATTATCTATACTAATATTATAAAGAGTTTGTTGAATCTCAGGAACTCCTGGTTTGAATTAGAAAATTCTTTGTGTGTTGGATAGTTCATTTATCGAGGGAGGCTTTAGGCTATATAACATCACGCTACGACCAATCGGTGCGGAGCAGTAACCCAAGACGTCACCTAATGCGGGTGAAAAAACTACGCGGACGAAGTCGCGAGCAGAAGCCATAAAATAAAAGTCATAAATAGACCCATAACACATGTATTTAACATTCTTGTTCAGAGCCTCACACAATTAGATCATGTTACTTATATACAAAGTATACATAAATAACTACGCTATATCATTCACAATGATCTGAGACAGCCATCACAATTCCAAAACGACGTGTATTTATTTCTAAATTAGCATAATTAATTGAGACTTTACGAGGTAATAAAATTAGTCTAGGTGGTTTAACTAATTTTTCTGTTAAATAACTATTTTCGGAACTAATATTTTGTAAGCAACGTTATTTCAGGACGGGCTTTGGCTAACCGTTATTCCTGTCGCAGTCGCACAACTGTCAAACTACAAATGCAAGACAGAAACGAGAACATATCCAAGCCAAAGTACGTGCAAAATAACGTTTATTTTAGGGTCTGTATCACCAGATATTTTTTTAAAAATGGAACAGAATTTTTATGAAAATATTTTTCGAACAATTTTACCGGAACTCACACAACACAATACTTCTGTGAGTTCAAATAAAATTGCTCAGAAATTCTGTAGAAAAAAAACAGACCCATAACCGAATATTCTATTTTCAAAATGCCAGGCGAGGAGATTTAAGTAGTAAGTAAATTTCGCTCTAAAAGCCTCAATTACCTTTTGTCACATTAACAAATCGCTTAAACTTATAACACTGAAATGTAAACAACATCTTGACGTGCAATCGATATTCAACCTTATGAGCAAAGCAAGACAACTCGGGGCCTATCATTATCTCTTAAAACTGTATTATTTTAATATTACTTTGCCTTGCACACTTTTGGATTTTTAACTCTGGGCTCAGCGCCGAAAGTTGAAAATCTAACGTTTTAAGAGATGGTGGTATGCCTACCTATGTTACCCAACCCTATGTTGTGGGGTGCCCCCTGGATGAAATACGAACGCCTGTTTACCAGCTCCGTGGGCTTAATACGAACTTAAATTCGTTCAATACAGATCGAATTCGATCGTTGGTAATATCGTATGTATGCACTCATATTCATTACCGGTGGTACTAATTTTGCTTCTCGTATAAATTCAACCAAATTGCAATAGGTCAGTCATTAGTCAAATTTCCAATTCAAAAATTGACTCGAAGCGAATATTTTTATTTCAGCGTACTGGTGCTACGTTACAGGCAAGCCACGTCTGAAAATTGTCTTATTAACTTTATCAACTAGTATGCCTCCACATTGGCCCAGTATGTAAACGCAACGACACCATTCGTATACACCAGTGGGCCATTTGGAGCCATAAAAAATTAAGTGCATTGTGTTGATCCAACATATACAATGAAACAAAACCTTACTTACAGAACAGATTGAAAATATACCTATAATACTTAATAGCTAATGGTGGCACTTCACATGACGTATTTGTCCAAATATTCAAGTTACTTGGGTAATACAAAATATACCCAATAGCTATTGAAATAAAGATGGTTTTCACTTAGCAATATAACATTTGCACAAATACGCCACAGGAAGTGCCAGCGTAGGTCAATCTAACATAACGGGCACTCACTCACCAGCAGAAACGTTCCTAGTACAATAAAATTCTTGATCTTTTCTCTCGATAAATTTACTTACAACGACCTATCAGAGATTAACAACGATAATTTATATTTTTTACTTTTATCATTATATTTTTTATGTTTAATCTAAGTGAGGAATTTCGAAAGATGGGAGATGTGGAACAAGGCCTTTGTCTAGCAGCGATAACCATAAGCGTCGGTGCAGACTGCAGACAATTTTCAACTCTATTTTTGTTATGTTTAGTTTATTATTAATTAATCGTTTACTACTGTATTGTGATCGTTTGTTAACTACAAAATTGTATCTCTATCTACTATGTGCGTGTAATTTTTATGTAAGTCTATGTGGAGTTTTTAATCAGAGTACAGTTAAGCTTAATTCTGCCAACACGAGCCAATCCATAATCTCTTAATAATAATTATGTCAAACTAATTCATCATAAAAACTTTCAAATTAATCAGTGATAAATAATTTTTGTATATAGTTCATTTTGGCAGAACTACATCCATTTATAGTTCATATTTCTATTTTCATATACACTATTGCCAATCTACTCTCAATGCATAAATCTTTCTTAGAACAAAATTGAACTTTTCTAGAATAATTAACAATATGTAAACTGGAATTGCAATCAAAAATTAAATTTAATCATACGTATTAAATTGAATGAAATCAAAATTGACTTGAATAAAACCTTCGCAATATTTGAGAGTGAGAATGTCTTGTCTATGTCAGGTCGATCAGTACGCCGCAGTGTGGCTGGTAGAGTGGAGATCGCGGCGGCGGCTCGGGGGAGGCTGTGTGTCATTCAGCCGCGCGCGCCTCTGCGATTACCGCTCTCGCTTGCTCCAGTGCTTTCCTGTGAATTTGTTTTTTATATAACAAAGAGAATTACGACGAATAAACTTTGAAACTGGTCTTTGAAGCCGTTGGTTACGGATAGTCAGAAGTTGGGAAGTGGTATTATCGTGTTGCCCAGTAAAACATTGGTAATCAGCTGCATCCGGTTTAACTGGAAGCAGACCCCAACATAGTTGAGAAAAGGTTAAGTAGAAGTAGAAACTAGTATAAAAGTAAGTTAAATGTAATTTCTTAAATAGTATTATATATGGCCGAAAGTACAATGTTTAGCGTGCGTTAAGAGTGATATTTCACTTCAAATATAACTAGTATAGAAGCCGCCACGAGTCGTGAGCACAAATTTTAAGTTCATTTTTGGGTTTTTTGGGGTCACCGATGCTGCATGCGATTGGTTATCTATTGGACAAATCGCGTACAGCATCGGTGCCCCAAAAAACCCAGAAATTAACCTAAATACCCTAAAATGAACTTGACGACTCGTGGCGGTTACTATAGTTTTTTAACAAAAAATTTTGCTAATTAGTTTGATGATCTGCATGCGTAGTTATCGGCTATGTGATTTGTCTTAGCGGCCTGTAGGTGGCGGCGTACTCACAGATGCAGCGGGTTGTCGCCGTCGAGGCGGGACAGCGCGAGCGTGGCTAGCGCGGCGAGGCGCGCGAGGGCGCGCGCGCGCAGGCGCCCGGCGCGCGGCAGGCTGGCCGACAGCGCGCACGCCGCGCGCGACACGTGCGGCCCGCTCGCCGCGCCCGCGCCGCAGCACAGGGTGTCTGCACACAGACATTAACGTTAATGGCGCTATATCAGGAACAATTTATCACGACCGGTGTCCACACTGAGATGAATGCCTTGCAGTGCAATTCTGTAGAAATTTTCTTGAGGCGGGCTGTAATCCTATCTGATCCCAGTGATTGACAGTCCACTACTCAACAGTACACACACAGTATAGTTCAGTATTTCATCTTAATTCACTGAGGGACTGTGCCTTTTCAAAGTGGTTATTTGTCTAAATGGCTAGCCATATTTTCCATTAATACACCACTATTTTTTAATAAGTACAAAAAAATGGGACTCTATCTGTACCCATTACTGATCATATTTGTGTAGTCAAAAGTAAAAAAACAAAATCCCAAAACTGTCCATGAAATTTTGTTTTAATTGATAAATTAATAATTGAATCAATCATTCATAACCATTGCTACTACAAAATACTACGCGCAATGCTAATTTATAAGCGGAAGTGTGCGCACGCTTTTTAAATAAATATTTCCATAAATTGAGTGACATTTTGGGATATAAACAAACGCTAATAACTTTCTGTTTATGAATATTATTTATTGAGACTTTACATATATGATAACAAGACCTTCTATAATAAGCCCTTTAAGTATTTGTACTAATTAAAAATAGTGGTGTATAAATTTAGTATGTATTTTTATATAAAAGTGAAAAACCACTTATTTATTAATTTGCGGAACGACTAAATATGAAGTTTCAAATATTGCCTTAATTGCATTGATAGATAGATAGTTTATGGGCAGGAGACGTCAGGTAAAAGTAAAAGTCGGATTTGAGTTTGCAGCACGTACCAATGAGCGCGAGCACGAGCGGGTCGGCTTGCAGCAGCGCGGGCGGCGCGCACAGCGCCAGCGCCGCCCGCAGCAGCCGCACGCCCGCGCCCAGGCAGCGCCGCCACAGCGCCGCGCCCGCGCCCTCCAGCACCCTGCGGGGACGCCCTTACTTGTATTCGCCGGAATTATCAGGAGCGGCATTTGTTTACGTATTTAAATAGAAAATAAAAATTAATTGGGCAGTAATAAAAACAGTATTTGAATAAAAATACGAAAAACAAACAATATTGTGCCCTAACAGTAACAGAGCCAAACAGAAATAGGCCCAGTTCAGCAAAAATATATATTCATTATTTGATTGAAATACGTTACAATTTTAAAAGATTTTAAGCTGATGACAAGTGCGAAGATAGCAAATAAAAATATACGCGTCGAATTGATAGCCTCAGTCGGTTAAAAAAAACAGATTTAAAGAAACGAAAAAGAATGTAGGATTATCCGAATAGTGACGGACAAATATAAAATAGTATTAATATAATCTTATGATATCCTCAGGTGCCAGCGAGTTCCATAATATTATATGGAACCCTGTGAGACATTGTGCACGGTACGCACTGCGGCGGCAGCGTGGGCAGGAACACGTCGGCGGCGAGCGCGCCGGCCAGGCGAGCGCGCGCGGCGCCCGCCAGCCGCCGCAGCGCGGGCGCGCACGCCGGCGTGGCCGCCAGCCGCAGCACCAGCGAGCGCAGCCGGATGCACGAGCGCACGCTCATGGGGTCCCACGCCGCCGACACTAGCTCTACAATGACAAAGCCGAATCATTTACGTAAAGTACACGTGCCTTCTCTTTACTCTGCAGTGAGACAATAATAGACTAGTATTATTGTTATTTCACCCGCGTTCAGTTACGCCTTTGATTACTGCTCCGCTCCCGTAGGTCGTAACGTGATGTTATATAGCCTATGTTACTCCGAAATAACGTAGCTATGTATTGGTAAAAAAATGGTTAAAATCGGTCCAAGAGTTTTGGAGCTTATTCGGTACCCACAAACTATCAAAAAATCCTCTTTATAATATGAGTATAAATTAAAAGGCATCTTTAAATGATTGAGTTGATCCATACAATATCTATGAGGAAGTACGCGTTTTGATGACTTATAAAAAAAAAAATTGGTTGGTGGTGTTTACTACTCAATTCCAAAAGATGACGTAAGCATACCTGTCAGACAGGGCAGCACCACCCTGCTGATAATGGTGGGCACCAGCAGCAGGTCAGGGTCCTCGCGCACAGTGGTCTCCGTCACGGGCAACGGCTCCACCTCACCGTCCGAGGCCGACTCTGAGGAGTCGTCAGCGGGGCGTTCCGTGCGGACGCCGTACATCATCAGACATCTGAAAGAAAATTGAAAATTTATGAACCAATCTATTAAAATAAAAATACAAACACGGTGGACGCACAAACTTGTACATGATTCCAATCAAGTTGAAATAATATGTTGCTTATTCAAAACAATATGAATGTATTTTTCGGAACAAAGTTCTTTAAATCGTCGCGTTAGGAAAAAGCGTTATTTTCCCCCTCCAGGCGACCTTCTTTCTTTTTCTGTCTCTTTCTTTTATATGTGGGTCTCATGAACTTCGTTCTTTTATTTGCTTTTAGGATAGATAAAATATGAAATAACAGTTTTATGCTCACTTGTACCAATCCATTTTCTCGTAGTCTTCGTTGTCTTCGTCTGCCAACGGGTTCCATAGTATTAGCTGTGGATGGAACAAAAATAATATTAACCCATATCATCCCAGTGTTCCATTTTTGAAAAACACTAATTTAAAAATGCGTTCAAAAATTATAATAAAAAAATAAAAAAGTAACCGTTTCAAAAATGGAACACTGGGACGATATGGGTTAAGGGACGCCGACCTATAACACTCATTGTAAGATAGTAAGCAAAAAGAAATACATTTAATCAGTCTACGGTGTATTAGAAACAGTCGCTGTTTTGTGGAGGGTCAATCTCTTTCGTCTTATGTAAAACAATATACAATTTATGATACTAAATTATGAAATAACACTATATTACACTATATGTTTAACAAAAAATTAAATAGTAAAAAAAGCAGATTTTTGTATGAGTTTTGAGTAAATTCAAATTGGGTAGAGGACACCATTAAACAATCATTCCAAGACATAACTTCTCTAAACAAACACTTTAGTTATTTTATTTGCTTTGAAATCAATAAATAGTGAAGTGAGATGACAAAAAAGTGACGTCATAGTTTAGTAGTACTTTATTTTCATACAAAATCTATGGGGGAATCACGTTTTGACAGCTTATAAAAAGTACGTCAATTGATTAGTGGTGTCATCTACCCAATTGTGGGTTATTCAGATTGGTTTGTATAATGATGCAGAAACAAATGATCTATTGGTTGTGGCTCCCTGGCTCGGCGGATGTAGTAAGGTGCACCTCGTGCCGGACGTAGGGCGCGAGCAGCTTGGGCAGGCAGTCGGCCACGTAGGCGTCCGTGTACAGGCGAGCAGCCCGCGCGCGCCAGCGGGCCAGGCGCGCGCACACGCCCCACGCGCTGCGCCACGCCGGGAGCGCGTCGCCGAACAGCGACGCCGCCTGCACGCGGATGGCGTCTGGGGGACGGGAACTCAGATTATTGTTTTTTTTTCTTACGAATCGAATTAAAAACGTCAAATTATTTATTTCAATTGGATTATTGAATGACACTCTTTCATGTCATTAACAAGAGAACAGTATGTACATATAGTCAATATGTACATATAGTATCCAAAAGATAGTTTTGCATAGAGAAGACTGGAAAGAAAGTCCATACAATCATATTCTTTCAAAATAAATATTCCACAAAATTTAAAATTTAGGACCTTATAGAGTTAACCTGCATATGATTTAGCTTACAAAAAAACACACACACATACCATCACGCCTGTATTCCCCGAAGGGTTAGGCAGAGGTACCCACAGTTCGCCGGTATGTTTAGGTCCCGTTGTAATAGGGGGCCAGCCTATTGCCATTAACCGGGCACAAATCCTAACTCCGAGCTGCTACTGAGAAATTCCATAGAAAAACCCAATAACACTTTTTGCTCGACCTGGGAATCGAACCCAAGACCTCTAGCGTAGCAGTCGCGCTTAAGACCACTAGGCTACCGAGGCAGTTAAAAAAAACTAAAAAATAATAATGTGTATAAAGTATTTAATAATTAACAATACGTGCGAAAAAGTTCGCTTTGAGATGCCGGTGCAAATTTCACAAGCGAATTTACATCGTATTGGCAAGCGAAACAGTGTAAAATTGGCATGCGTGTCTATGAACAGCCGAGTGCCTGACCTCTCTCCTGCGTGTAGTGGTGCAGCTCGCGCGGCGGCAGGTCGTCGTCGGAGGAGTCGCCGTCGCGGTGCGCGTGCGCGGCCCCCCCGGCGGCGGCGGCCGCGGCCTCGCGGCGCAGGCGGCGCGCGCGCCGGCGACCCTCGCGCTCGGCCGCGCGACGCGTCTTCTCCTCGCTATCAGCTGACTTTGTGGCCGCCCGACCTACATAAAAGTCACCGTTAACTAAAATACACTCAGCGTCATGAAAAATGAAACATCTTCTGTTTATGTTTTAAACCATTATTAAGGTAATTATTAAGTATCAATCGAAACATTATGAAATAAAGCATTGTAAACCATTATTTTTATTTTATTTAGGTACCCGTATAAAAAAAAATACAGGTTGACTGAGAAAGGAAAAATTATACATTATTAACCCTTATTGTCAAGAAAGTCAATAAAATGTTTTAAAATACCTTAAAATGTACATTTAACAATACTTTTATATCTCTTTTAAATAGCGCAAAGAGTAAGCCTTTTAATTTATTCTTATACAAATATAATCATTAATGCCAAAATCTGAGTGAAGGCACTTACCAGGCGGTGCGAGTACATCTTGCGCCTGGTCCCGCAGGTCGGCTCTTCGCCTTTCTATGAGGAAATCACAGCGTCGCTTATGTAACGCCAACGCGCGGGATTCTAACGCCTCCAGTTGTGGCATCTAAATAACAGAACATATTATAAATTTATACAACAAATAATTGTACAGTACATGACATCACGACAATTTCACCATGGAATCAGTACAAGGGTTAATATTATATATAGGGTTATTTATAGGGTTAATATTCATTCTAGACTTTAAAAAACAACTGTTCCCTCCATTAATGCCCTACAACACAACCAAAATGTATTTTCATATATCAACGTTGGTGCCATAGCAAGGTACCCAATTAATTAAGTCAGTCTGTATTTACGGTCTGGTGTTGTGTTTCTGCCTATACCTATGGGAACAAAGCGTGAATTTATGTTAGCTTGTTTATGTTTTATTAAAGAGGTTTCAGAGAAATAAAGAGAATAAATGTGAGTCCACACCTGCGCACGCGCACGAACCGAGCACACTACGCGCCTCGAACGTCTGTGTATAACTTGTACTCGGACCACACGAACCTCAAACCAACCTTATTATGTTTTTAAGATGCGTGTGAACCGCACGTGCGTGTGTTCGTGCGTGTGCGCGTGTGTGTACCTACATTTATATGACAGGCAAGGCGGTTAGAATCAGAACAACTTAAAGCATCATAAAATTTGTTGAGAGTATGCGCATGCGCTAACTAAAAGAGGCTCTCTCTCGTCTCTGACATTGAATACTGACAGTTGTTTTTTTACATTCATTTACTTATTTTAAATATACAAGTCAACTAAATCCCTTTGTTTTGAATTATCACAATGTAAGAAGAATCAACTTACTTTCTCATCAAGGCACTCTATTAGGTCGGTGAGGTACCCGCGTATGGCCTGCGCCCTCCTGTACGCGGCGTCTAGTTCCGAGCAGCGCGACGCCCGGCTCTCTCGTATTCTGGCCGAGGAAAGCAACCGCTCGCGAAGGTCCTTCTGTGTTTCCGATGTTGCATCGCGTTCCACTTGGAGTTCTTGTAACCTGCAGGTAAAATTAATCATCATCATCTACTTAGCCTTTTCCCAACTATGTTGGGATCGGCTTCCAGTCTAACCGGGTGCAGCTGAGTACCAATGTTTTACATGGAGCGACTGCCTATCTGACCTCCACAACCCAGTTACTAGGCAACACGATACCTCTTGGTTAGACTGGTTGTTAGACTTCCTGGCTTCTGACTATCCATAACGACTGTCAAAGATCTACGAATGACAGCCGGGACCAACGGCTTTACGTGCTTTCCGAGGCACGGGGGTGTCACACCACCAACTTCCAAACTACGGGCTGCTACTGAGCAAATCCTAATGGAAAAAACCCAATAACACTTTTTGCCCGACCTGGAAATCGAACCCGGGACTCCACGCTCATCAGTCGCGTTTGCAACCACGAGACCAACGGGGCAGGTAAAATTAAAAATAAAAATTATTAAACCAAAATAAGTGTTCCCTTTAAAAAAAAAGGTCACACATACCATCATGCCTGTATTCTTCGAAGGGTTAAGCAAAGGTGTACACCCACAGTTCGCCGGTATACTGAGAATTTCATTGAAAAACCCAATAACAAGTTTAACTTGACCTGGGAATTGAACCGAAAGACCTCTAGCGTAGCAGTCGCGCTTAGGGCCACCAGGCTAACGAGGCAGTTAGGAAATATTGGTTTTTTTTATATGGCATTGGCGCAAAGATCAACATTATAACTAAGTAGTTGATATCACCAAACAATTGCTCTACAGTTTAATATCAAAAAGCGATTCCCTCACAGATTTTGTTTTGCAATAGCAAATTGTAACGTCACTTTGTTAACTCCATAGATTTCAAAGTACGAATAAATCGAATTACACAATCAATCGTGTTTTCAGGGCTAAAACAAAAACAATTTTTAGAGAACTTGTGTTTTGGAATTTTTTGTTAACGGTTGCAAAATGTAAAAACATTCACTTCCAAGAAATAATCATCATTTAAAACATTCCTTAACTTCAAACATATTAGTTAAAACACAGTTCTAAGAATATACAATAAAATCGGTTAAACTGTTACTTAGTTACACCTTTCTTATCTTAAACGTAATCCGACACTATTGTTTTAACAAAACAATACCAGCTTGTCATAATTAGAACAATGTCATTCACTAATTACATACTAATAAACATTAACAACCCTTCCTGAGCTAATTTATATACAATAAGGATTAGCCAACTGTCTGAAGAGTCACAAGCTATCCCCACCACTTTCAACTGTATGGTTCCCTTTAGGACTTTAAGCTCAGTTTAAGTTTGACCTTCGAGTGAGCAAGACGTCTCCACCTCGCAATTTTCTAGTTCAATTATAGAGTCAGTGAGTTTATTGCAAAAAACAAAAACACAGTGTCTTCAAGTTAGCCAGTGCATAATTCAAGCGTTAATACAATAAATCCTACCTGGTGTAAAAACATGGCCGACGTAGCCTACAATTTCATAATCCTCGCGCGTCAGCTAGCAAGGCACAACAGCTTCAAAAAAGCCTTCGACATGTACATGTGCGCTTTCGACAAACAACCGCGCATCACGAAGAGATTCGAGATAGAATTCCGAGCAGTACTATCTCGCATGAACGAAGAATTAGCCGCAGAAGACAACAAGGCTGACATCTTTGCAAACTTCGAGAAAGCCATCAAAATGTTCCCGGGAAACGTGGAGTTACTTAACGATATCGGAAGGTATTTATACAGATACGGCTACTTTTCTGAGGCGCTCTGCCATTTTGAGAAGGCGTTGAATATTGATAACAGCTGTGTCAGCATCGAGAAAAATTTGAACAACGCTAAAAGCTTTCTGTTCCCAAGATGTCAGTTCAGATATTTAAATGATAGGGTCCGCAATGACGCGTATAGAAGAGCTATAAGGAGTTGTGTGACCCCTGCCGTGGACAGCGTGTTGGATATTGATACAGGAACAGGACTTTTAGCCTTGTATGCGAGTGAGTGCAACCCTGTAGCGGTTACAGCATGCGAAGCTTCCACCACAATGGCTAGACTTGCTGAATACGTGATGCAAGATAACAACGCTCAAGAAGTAGTCATAATCAACAAACCGTCTGTCGTTCTCAACCATAACGACATTTACGGAACCCGTTCAGTACTGCTTACTGACACAATCGACTCTGCCTTATTCGGTGAATATATCCTACAGTCTATATGCCACGCTTGGGAGAATTTACTTCAAGCAAACGCCAAAATAATACCTGGAAGAGCTGAATTCTTCGTGACTGGTGTCAGATGTGTAGAACTCGACAAGAAATACAAATTATGTCACAATACAAAGGACATTTTGAATGTGGCACATATGAACGTACATACAACTACATACTTCGGCGAAACTTATTACAGTGAAGATGTGAATTCGTACGATAATTTAAAGTACGTGTCTGAACCGCAATCGTTGTTGAAAATTGACTTTAACAACTATCATGATGTCTGCGAGAAACTGTACAGGCAGGAGCCTTACATTGCGAAGTTAACTGCGACGGAAAATTGTGAAATGAACATGGTGATAGGCTGGTTCAATTTATACTTGACAGACGATATAATGGTGACCACAGATCCTAGAAGCGAAGCGAAAGCAAACGCGTGGCAACAAGCCATATTCTTCGACATCTTACCAAAGACCCTTCGAAAACATGACACGGTAAACATACCTTTTCTGACCTACGGTGGCAGATTGACAACATTACCAGACACGAATACTACTATTACAAGAATTTCACCAGAAACGCTAGCCTTTTTGAACGATTTCGAATACATGGATATGATAAGGAAAAGTACTGGAACCGTATGCGTCCATTTAGGACAAACCGTTGACATATCTCATGTAAACATGGTCGATTTGAGTCCTTTTCCAATGTTCGGAGTTTTAATGATGAAGCGAGGAGCCAACTCACTCATTTGTCACGTAAAAACTAACGACGACAAATCGTTCCTACTAACTGTATTACAGATAAACGGAATACCGGAAGACAAAGTAACAATTCTAATATCAGATAATTGGTCGCACGAAGTGTTCAAAGACAAGAAATACCACGTAATATTCAGTAATATCATAGAATTTAATGGCGACATAAATGTGAGAAGGAAGCGAATAGTTGAACATTTGAAGCAAGTGCATCTAATTTCTGGGGGCCTAAGTCTCCCAGTATCTGTGACTATAATCGGACAGCTGATTAACAGTAAATGGTTGGAGATTAATAACCGGGTCTTGGACGAGAATGTTGACTGTGTAATGGGGAAACATGTGAATCGGTATCAAGTCTCTCAAGCTGTATACTTAGATATCGCTCGCATGGAATATCATCCGTTATCGAAAGATTTTGAAATCAGCTGTTGTAGTGATTTAAAATCTGAGGTGATAAATGTGACTGTAGCCGAAGATGGGGAATGCAACGCGATCCTATGCTGGTATAAGGTACAACTGCTGGACGAATGGCATGAGATCTACACCAATCGGAGCAACAGTTTCGTGGAGAATATGGCGTTTATGATGAGTCCTAATGTAAAAATGTTTTGCGGTGATCAAGCCAACGTGCTGAAGTGTGTAGATCCGGATGGGTCGTTTAAGTTGGTGCTCGATATGGAACCTTATTGATTTAGATATTAGGTATAAATTTATAATACTAGCCTATTATTGTCCCACTACAATGGAAATGCCTCTTCTCATACAGAGAAGGCACGAGGATTGATCAAAAATTTCAAGTCCAGGTTTTCTCACGATTTTTTCCTTCACCGATATCAGTGATGCCCACAATAAACTAGAAAATGCATATAGATCGAAAAGTCACATTGGTACTTATATCGAATCGGAAACCACCGACTACTGCTGTTGCAATAATAAACTTATTTAATTAAAATACTTACAACTATTTATTTAATTACCCTATTTAATTTTAAATCTTATTGTATGACACAAAACTAGGACTAAAAACTAGTTTGTTCTAAATAAGATGGCGCTAAAGGTCATTGCCCTCGCACTGGTCTTGAAAAAGAATCTGTTTGTAATTTCAAAATAACAGCTGATCGCTAATTGCACAATGAATGTGTAGTGTACTTATAACAAAACACCTTTTTTTTAATTTCTGTCTGTCTGTTTGTCGCTAATCGCCGTAACATCTGAACCGATTATGACGAGAATTTCACTGGCGGATAGCTTATGTTAGGAAGAGTAACTTAGGCTGTTATTTATAACCGACGAAAAAAACGGAGCAAGTTATCAATTCGACGCGTATATTTTTTTATTAATGTATTATCACGCATAACTTTTTACCGAGTAATCCGATTTATATAATTCTTTTTTTATTCGAAAGGGTTTACCCCGAAGGTGATCCCATATAAATTTGGGAAAAAAACCTTACCCTAAGGGTGGGAAAATAGGGATGATTTATTGTTTACTCACAGATTTCAATACTGAGTTGTGTATTCCAATAAAAGTAATCCAAAATTAAGTATGTAGGCTCGCCCCCTATTACATGGGACCTAAAACGTACCGGCGAAATATGGGTACACCTCTGCCTAACCCTCCGGGGAATACAGGCGTGATGATGGTATGTTTAGCCACAAAAAATTATAAAATAATAACTTTTGAACCGTCGAACAAACTAAAAAGTGAAAAAGAACTTTAGTTTTGGAAGTCGGCGGCCGTGGGTCTGTTTGTAGTTTTGTATAGCCACCGGCATCCAAAGCTAGTTTATTCGACGGTTTAATGTTTTTGTTAAAATGTTTTTATAGAAAAAGAATTATGGTTCCAAGAATTAGGGCACAAAAAATATAAAACCCGCTCACGCAAAAGAACTCGCAAGCATAAGCTAGTCTAATTACATTAATTCAGTGTCTAACCGTTTCCTAAGTGCATCCGCGAGTTCGTTAGCTGTCGTGGGAGGCTGCGTGCCAGTAGTCAGAGGCCGCAAGTGCTCCGGGGCAGCCACCTGCGGCTGAGGCAGGACCACGGAGAACGGGTTCACATCTACCGCCGCTTCACCTGGGAACATATATTGATGGTTATGTGTAATTAGAGTAGAGTATGTTAGGTCCCTTAATTAAAAGTACCAGCAGTTCGTTACACGAACAAGAACTTCGAATTGATTAGTCAAAATCAGGTCTAAAGTAGAATCTTAAATGGAAGTCCAAAAACATATTTTACTACTCGGGCGTCTGCCAGACGAATGGCGCGTAGTCATTAGCTACAAAGTACCAGAGCAGGATTAACCTTGCCAGGGCCCCTAGGCGACACACGTATCGGGGCCCCTTTACCCTTTTTCTAATTACCAAAATTATTATTTTTCTACCAAAACGCAATGTTATTCATAATTATGATGTTTTTTTACTACATGACAAAGGTATAGAATAAAAGGAATGTAATACTAGTGTGTATTTTTAAAATTGTTTTTTTTTTTATTGATCGTTTGTATCTGCAAATTTAATTGTCGTTTTAAGAAATATTTAAAACTTTGTTTTTTTCGGTCTCGGGGCCGCTAACCGATGCAGGGGCCCTAGGTAATTGCCTACACTACCTAATGAATAATCCGGCCCTGCAAAGTGCCCAGATTTATCCAGCCAATCAGCACACGCCATTCATCCGTCGGACTCCAATTTAAGAAGGTAATTTAGTATGAGACAGTACATTTGTCGGATCGGGTCTTGAATAGTATACAATGTCATCAGACCAGTCAGATCCGCGAGGACGGGCCGTGCCTTCTGCAGCTGTTGTTCCACCCACTCGTCTGCCTCGCTATCCAGCTCCTCTTCAGAAACTGCAGCTGTGCCACCTGGGAACGAGAGAACTTCGAGATGAATACCATGTTTAGACTAGCATCATCATCATCATTATCATCATTTCAGCCGTAGGACGTCCACTGCTGGACAAAGATTTCCAAAAGGACCAGTTGATACCGGCCTGCATCCAGCGTTTTCCTGCGGTCTTAGTCAGGTCGTCTGTGCACCTTCTGGGTGGACGTCCTACGCTGCGCTTGCCGGTGCGTGGTCTCCATTCAATTAGCATCATAGGGTAAGATGATCCAATATTTTCTACTCACGTTTAGGCTTATCACTGGGCAAGTCCAAGCCGATGACATGGATCCTGCCTTCCTCCTCATCGTCGCCGGAGCCGTCATCCCGCACTAACCGGGAACCCGGTGCGGACTCTGATTTCACGGGAATGTAATCTCCGCCCAACTCGCGAGCCTACAATAAGTGAAACTGCTGGATTATGGGGTTCGAACTACAGCGCCGGGGACAAGACAGCAGAGAGGGTTTAAGAAAGGGGAAAGCTACCCTTTCGAGAATCATAAGGATGGAGAAATGTTACATGAAACAAGAGATTTGAAACTATTTCTTTTTTGTAATAACTTATCATTTGAAAAGCCACGTCTCGTCTCACAGCACTGTAAATTGACAGAAAATCAAAATGTTCTGCAAGAATAAAATTAACCCGTTTGATATTATGTTTGGTCCACCAACTTAATAAACAAAAGACGCATACAGAATAAGAAAGTACAATACTGAAACATAATGAACTTATATGAAAAACTTTTTTTCTATTGTCTCCTTAGACTTTATGTATTTTGCGTCATATATTTAATTAAAATAGGTGCATAAACCACCCCTGAGGTAACATGCCATTCCATTCCAAGCTAACAATATAAATGCGGAAGTAACTATATCTGTTTATCTGTTATGCTTTCACGGCTACACTATTGAACTGATTTTGATAAAATTTGACACACACTAAGCTTGAACTTTAAGCAAGAACATTGTAGGTTACTTTTTCGCGAAAATTCGCGACATCGTCTACATTCACGATAACCGACACTAATGCGAATGAAAACGTGTGCAAAGCTACAAAAGAAGTCGATTAATATTTTTTTTTCTTTTTCATGCTTCTTCTTCTTTTCATTTTGCTTTACGAAAAATGGGTGCGCCATAGCCTATTAAGCAAGTACCAAAAAATATACTTGGTTCTTTTTATTCTGAAGCACCAGGCAAGCTAGCCACCTCACTTATTATATACTCATACGACACAGACCATTGACATGACGAAACAGTGAATCAATACCAACTACTGGATGTCACATGACAGCTTCTCTTTGCCACAGCGCCGTAGACCAATAATTTACGCAGACCCAAAAACTATCAAGATCAACCCATCCTCAGCGACGTGGAACAGCAGTCTGCAGCCAGCGCTAGTCCCTCACCTCTCATACCTGCTGTCTGGTCTTGCGAGCGGCGTGTATGAGCGCAGCGTCGGGAATCCGCCCCGGCGCGCCCAACAGTGCGGCTCTCACGGACTCGGCGCGGTACCGATGGAACCCCCTGTCGTCCTCGTCGGCGTCGCCCTCCTCGGGGGCACTCTCGTCGGACACGTCGCCCGCCCCGTCAGCGGCCAGCGCCTCTCGACCGGACAGAATCAGCCCCTCTAACGTCACCTTCTTCTTTGGTTTGGGTTTGTCGTTGGTCATCTCAGTGTGGTTGTTCTTTTCCTAGATTTAGAGTTGTTTTATAGTATTTTTGGTGTGTTAATGGTTTAGATCTATTATCCACTGAGTCACGGGCGGGTGGACACGCGGGTTTTCTGGTTATATAAATAAGCCATAAACTATACAACTTACGTGTCTGCAGCTCGCTACAGGACTAGCTTCGAGGTGCTGCAGCCGCCCGCGTTTAGCTGAGTGGAAAATAGATCTAAGAGCTATCTAAGCCCTGTGTCATAGACGATGTCAGCCACACGTGTTGTTAATCGGTATTTTCTAAAAGCAATTTAATATTTAACTAGGTATGTAAGCCTTATTATTACCAATTATTAGCTATTAAAGGCCCATTTGCACCAGTTACAGTTAACTTTTAACTCTCGAGTCTGTTGCTAACACGGGCCCATTCTATAATTTTTGTCATTTGTTTCGTTTAAAATATAGGTATAGATAAATTATTCTAGAAATTAACGTCTCTCTACAGCGGTTACGCTCACATGCATTAAAGGTGTATAGAAGCAACACACATAATTGATCTTTCTCATTGGTTATGAAAGCATGAATTTTGAAAATTATAAAACATAGCTTAAGAAACAACTGCTACCTAATCTCCCAAAAAAACATGTAATTGTTATGGATAATGCCTCTTAAGTGCCTGTGCACACCACGATTTTTAAACGCGCCGTTGAGGCGCGTTTGTAGCGATACAGACGCCATACGCAGTCGTGTCAAACAAAAACAAACTGCAATGTGGAAAGAAAAACGCGCTGTCGACGGCGCGTTTAAAAAACGAGGTGTGCACAGGCCCCAAGTCTTACGACATGTTGTAACAGAAAAATGTGCTAATCCAAATTCAAATAAAAACATTATGCAAGCATGGCTGACTCAAAAAAATATTACATATGAAGAATCTGCAATTAAAATAGCTAATATAACTGTATGATGTAATAACTAAAAATAAAGACAGGTTCAAAGTTTTGCAATCAATGAGCTAGTCAAATCGAAAGGTTTCCAAAACCTACACCTATGTCCTGGACCTGAATCCCACAGAAAATATATGGGGAATATTAAAAAACTATGCGGCTAAATAGAAAGTTGGGCAATACTTGATGTGTGTATTGGCTCTAATATAGGAACAAATTGATTCTAGTGGGACTGGGAAAATACATGTCGACATGTTAATGATATCAAAAAACAATATAATTATGAAGAATTTCGACATGGATTTTGAACTAATTATTAATTATATATATATATAGAATATATATAGAATATATATAGAATATATATAGAATTAATTATTAATTAGTCTGATTAGGTATAGGGATGAGTGAAAAATTGGTTTAGTTTTGTATGTATTACATAATGTTTGTTTGTATTGCAAAATGTTTAATTACGTATTGCATAATATTAAGTAATATTAATATTATTTATGCTAACTGCCTAGTTAGCCTAGTGTTCCTAAGCGCGACTGCTACTCTAAAGGTCTTGGGTTCGATTCTCAGGTTTAACAAAAAGTGTTATTGGGTTTTTCTATGAAATTCTCAGTAGCAGCTCGGAGTTATGATTTGTGTCCGGTTAATGGTAATAGGCTCGCCCCCTATTACATGGGACCTAAACATACCGGCGAACTGTGGAAAACAGGGAATACAGGACAACAATTCACATAATACAAATGCGGTAGGTATACAGTAAACGAAATGTCCCCCATTTTAAATAAATACTGTATAACCCTACAGACAAACATAAAAAAATATGTACCACAATAACAATGATTTTCAACAGGCGACCTGTTTACAGCTAGCTCATTACAATAGCCGAGATAATACCTGTGGCAGACGGACAGACAAAGTGACTGACAGTGGTACGCATAGTAGTAAGGTTCCATTCACGTTTTGTGGAGGGGCGTTCCTTTTTAGAATAGTTTATCTATACAAGATACATACAATATGGGCTAAGTTGTAGTTTTATGGAAATATTGTATGTGTTTTCAAAATACTGTTGACTTTTACTATGGTAATCCCACACTCCATGATTTTGTCTGTATTCGTAATAAACTACATTCACACAGACGTCATGGGCAAAAGCTGATATTATATGAGAGAGACCCTAAAGTCGCCTAAAAACACAAAGGTGTATTATATACTAAAAAAACCATCTCCGAAATAATTTTAGTGAGACATTTCCACTAAAGTCCACCTTACCTCAATTATAATAGTGTCATATTTGTTATTATCATCATCGGTTCTCACATCACGCTTCTGCTTCTCTTTTTCACGCTTCTTGGCCAATCTCTTACTTTGAGAAGACTTCTTGACTTTAAACACTTCTGTTTCTTCTTCTGAAATTTGAAGTGCAGGCATTTGAATTGTAAGAAGTCAGGGTATTTTTTATAATTAAACCATTTATGGAAACTGTGGATCAAGAGACAAGGATTAAGAGAGATAATAAGTAAGTTCATTGGCATAAAAAAGCCAGTATGAATGGCACAGTGTACAATGAGGCCAGTGTAAGACTAGTGTGACTGAACTGTCAGCTAAACTGACTTATAAACTAACTTTCTATATCAACCCCAAATTATCATGATATTGAATCGTAAACTTATTCATGCCAAATTAGGTCAACAGGTCACCCCTTGATCTAATTTCCGGCAAAATAGGCCACTTTATTGCTGTAAGCTTTCCTTGTTGAATCATTTTCCTATAAGCATAAGACACTTCAAGACTAGTCAAGTAAGATAAGCTATAAAATAAAAGATAGAAGTAAATAAAACCCTGAACGTCTTGGCGTACGATCTGCAGAATTAAGGCAATCACGGCCAGCCTTGAAAATTTGTACGCCTTGTTACCTTCGTCAGCGAAACTCAACAGAGGAGTTTTCTTAGAAGATTTGGTCTCCTTCTTCTCTCTTTCTTGACTGCTGATTATTGGCGGCGGCGGGGCCTCGGGCTCACCATCCTCGTCATCATCGGCACAAAACATACGACGCTGGATCTTCTTCGGCTTTCGAAACAACGACATCTTATTTGCACAACACTTACACTAATGGTGATAAACTGAATAACCCAAAAATAATCGTAATTTCAATCAATTTTTAGAGCCCAATAACATTTATTTGTAGCAAAACGTCATTGTGATTTGTGAGAATTTTAGTAGTGTAGTCTAACATGAAAACTGTCAGTTTCATGTTATGTCGTGAATTTTAGACGATTTTTGTCACGGACCGGACATTATAACGTATTATAATCAGGTAAACGTTTTATGATTAAGTTTTACCCAAATAATATAATTATATTATTGACTTCTATTGCCGTGTTTGTGCGTATACGCCATTGTTTTCTTTGTAAGTCAAAATATTTTAAAGCCCACACACTGGTTTTTTCTTTGTTACATTTATTTTTCAAAACACTTTTTATACGTAATTTATTAGCCAAAACAGTAATCATAATATTGTTTTTAAATTAACCAAATTTCGTTGATAATTAGTCGATTTTAGCTAAGAATCTGAATCATTCACTAATGTCACAATACTAACTTCCAGAACGTCCCATCTCTATCTCTATCAAATTTTGTCCCGCACTGAGTAAAGTGCGTTTTGGTTTTGGTGAGTTTTAAATAAAATAATCTTAATTTATTAAATCAATCATGTGTTCAATCTCCACTAAGTGGTGTACTTTAACGAGTGATATTATAATTAATTCAGTGCTATGGCTATTTTACGGGAAATTGCGATATAACTGATGCATCCTAACACTTGTGTAATTTTGTTTTCAGTCCTTAAATTTCTACGAAGTCCCTACACCACACGCCACGATGGGTAGGGAGGACAAGGCTACTTGGAAGACCAATTACTTCACCAAGATCATCGTAAGTAAACAATAATAAATCGCAACGCTGTAACGTGTACCTATAACCTCAAATTCTCATGTAGTTTATTGTTCTTAAAATTTAAGCTTTCCCAAATCCATTGAATCTCATTCAATTGACCTTGTCTATAATAAAAAACTTGTTTAATAATTGTTCAGAAAATTACGATAAAGACTGCAAATTGTTATTTCCATGACTTTTTTCGACCCTAAGACTACCCACTGACCCAAATACATTTTCAGTTACGATCATTACTTTTTCAATAGTTCTGAATTGATATCAAATGTAGTATTCTCTTTTTAAAAGCAATTCTCTTTTCACAGCAACTCTTAGACGAGTACCCAAAATGTTTCATTGTGGGTGCAGACAATGTGGGCTCGACCCAAATGCAGCAGATCCGTATCGCGCTGCGTGGTCACAGCATCATTCTCATGGGCAAGAACACCATGATGCGCAAGGCCATCAAGGACCATATGGACACCAACCCAGCTCTTGAGAAACTGTTGCCGCACATTAAGGGAAACGTTGGCTTCGTATTCACCAGAGGAGACCTCGTTGATGTCCGTGACAAGCTGCTGGAGAACAAAGTGCGTGCACCGGCCCGTCCTGGTGCTATTGCGCCTCTGTCCGTCGTCATTCCCGCCCACAACACCGGTCTGGGTCCTGAGAAGACCTCTTTCTTCCAGGCTCTCTCCATCCCTACCAAGATTTCTAAGGGTAAGCTATCTTGCATCTTATTCACTTTTATTGCCTTTATACCATCTAAGTCCTGGAACTACTAATTGTGCTTAGTTCTGCTAAAATAAACCAACTCGCAAAAAGTCTCTCTTAAAAATTAAAATATCAAACTAATAAAACTTGCCAAATTAATATACTATCAATTATAAACAGCTCAATATACATTTAAAACCAAACGGTTAACACATTAGTGAATGTGTTAACCAGCGCAGTACAGTGGCAGTGGCCGGGCCGAAAATGTTGAGTTATCCAAAATCATAATTATTTCGAAAGATGACAAAAATTTTGATGTATAGTTAGTTGGTTTTGGCAGAATTACACTCAAGTATTTGCATAATGTCTGTCCTAATACCTGAGAACGTAATATTAGTTCTCTGGCTTCGCTTTCAGACAACATAAAAGTCTTCAAATTTATCCTAGTGTAATGGTTCAAAAAGAGAATATTGCACTGGCATTTTGAAGAGACAATTTTTTTAATAAGTTTCTCCTACAATTGTTTATTATCTTTGACTGTATCAAGGCAGCTGCTAAATTCAACATTGTACTCTTTCAGGTACTATTGAAATCATCAACGATGTGCACATCCTGAAGCCTGGCGACAAGGTCGGTGCTTCTGAGGCGACCCTCCTCAACATGTTGAACATCTCTCCCTTCTCGTACGGTCTTGTTGTCAAGCAGGTTAGTAACTATCCTACATGGTACATTAAAAAAAAAACCTTTATACAAGACTTGTGGTTCACAGATCTTTTCCATTCAAGTTCAAATTGTTTTTCCCTTTCTGTAATGTTTCCAAAGTGTTGAGTACAGTTTGCATATTGATGTGCATTCTGATAATTTACCTTTGGTAAAGGATTTGCTGTGTTGATCTAAAGACTGTTTGATTTCTTCTATCAGTCTAAAGTTATCGGCAGACACTGAAACACCAAAAGTAACTTATATTCTCACAATGATCACAGTATTAGTTATTAGAAAAAATAATATGTATCAACCACTTTTTTCAAATAGGTATATGATTCCGGGACCATCTTCGCGCCAGCTATCCTTGATATCAAGCCCGAAGACCTTCGCGAAAAGTTCCTGGCTGGTGTTGCAAATGTTGCTTCGCTTTCGTTGGCCATCGGCTACCCAACTGTGGCTTCCGCGCCCCACTCCATCGCCAATGGGTTCAGGAACTTGCTCGCCATTGCTGCCGTCACCGAGCTTGAGTTCAAGGAAGCTCAGACCATCAAGGAGTTCATCAAGGTAAATAGAAGTTTGTTGTTAATTGCCAACAGATAATTTGTGTAGCTGAGATGAAGAATATCAGTCCCTTTTCCAAGCACTGGATTCAGTTCCATGCATTCCTGAAAAAATCTTAGTGGCTTCAAGTACTCTATTGCCGTCTGTCCTAATACCTGGGAATGTAATATTAGTTCTCTGGCTTCGCTTTCAGACAAAATTAAAGTCTTTAAATTTATCCTAGTGTGATGGTTCAAAAAGAGAATATTGCACTGGCATTTTGAAGAAACAACCCCTGTTTAAGATGCTTTTAGATACGAACAAAAAATTGTCTAGATGCTGACAAAATCTTAAACATTACTTTGCATTGCAGGACCCCAGCAAGTTCGCTGCTGTTGCCGCTCCCACGGCCGTTGCTGCCGCCCCGGCTGCTGCTGCCGCTGAGGAAAAGAAGGAAGAGAAAGAAGATTCGGAGAGCGACGACGACATGGGCTTTGGTCTCTTCGACTAAGCCTGTACGTGAGGCCGAGACCAACCGCACACGACCGATAGGCGTGTAGGAACTGTTCGGGAAGTCGAAGCCTCACCGTCGAGCCCGTGGCTGCATCCACGTATGGGGGACGGTCAACGCCGCCGGGTCTGGACACCTATATGGCGGCCGACATGTCTTACATTTTGTGCTTGTAATAAATGCCACCTGAAATATTTTCAAGTTTCATTTAGTGTCTCTCATGTTTGGGGGACTCTGGGAGATAAAAAAATCTATGTGCACATTAAATCATTTATTTGAATGCCTACTATTACATACAGTCGTACGATAATAAATAACCATTCATATATCTAAACGAATAAAAATACATAGTTCAAAGTATATTCATACACTTTACTTGTAACATCTACAAACATTGACTACTACTTATTATATAATATACTGAACCGTTGTCGACAGCCTTGCCTTGAGCAACAGGTAACATGTACGATTCTTCACCTCACAGCACATTTTCAAATTCGATCCCTTTTTAATATTATTAACCACAATTTTATTCATTTTGAGCTTTTGGACCTTGACATTTTCTATCGGAAATTATAACAACGCCTGTATTTTCAAGATTCCTTTCCAACATTTTCGCCATATTATAGAGGGCGAGCCTGTTGGAAGGTAGGAAGAGAAAGAGCTAATAATTGCTCGGCGTAATGTCAATTTTTCTGGCTGTTGCTCATAATTTGAAAACTATAGACCCGCGTAAAAGCAATAAGGCAACTTTCCCAGTGTATGATTTCGCTAGGCTAACACCACGACACATAACCTAACTTTAGTAACAACATAGACCTATGTTAAAATTAAGTCTAAGCGACACCATCGTCGGCCAATGCCAGATGCGAACGCATCCAAACTATCAATTTGAGATGGGTCGGCCCCAATCAAGCAGTGTATTTCAACGTTGACTTCTTGCCGCCATTTGTCTAAATATTCGTGTTACTTTGGTAGTAAGTACAAAATTTAGCCTACATAATTGTTATAAAGTTGATTTTGTTTTAGCGAAATAACACAAATATTTGCACAAATACGCTAAGTGCAAGGACTAGAAGTGAGCATATTACATTGCGCTAAAACAAATGTGGCACAAATCGTTACATATAGGTAGGTACGTACTTTATTAATAATAATCTCGGCTTACAGTCTAATAAAAAATAGGAATACATAACATTGACGTTTATTAATATTACAATAATTATGATTATGACATGGTATACAGCATTATTTTAAGATTAACACCGATTGATACGTTACAGATTCCCATAATATATTAGTATTTTAAAACTATATATTTATTTTTGATACAGATTATAGATTACTCTCGGTATCATAAACAAATCCTTACTAATATAATAAATGCGAAAGTAACTCTGTCTGTCTGTTACGCTTTCCCGTCTAATCGATTTTGTAGAAACAGAGATAGATTAGACCTTTGAGGAATAACTAAATATAAAAAAGGCTGCTCAAAGTAGCTATACCACGAGGACGAAGACGCGGGCAAGAGCAAAATTTTCTTGATAAAAACTGTATTTGTTACAAATTAAGTATTACGTTATTACGAAGGGTTCCAATTCCAATTCGGAGGCCCCCAGTAAAGATTAGGCCGCCCATATCTCCGTAGGTGTCGAAAATCTACAGATTATGGAGGATGGAGAACAGACTCGTGGCTAAGTACGATACATGCGCCAGCGCGACATAAAACTTACAGCTGTCTCTAGGAAATTGTGTTTTAGGTAATATCAAATTCTTACTTAGTAGCCATCAAAAAGATAAGCTCCAAACACTTTTATCTACTTATCACTCGTTTCTCAACTAAAATGCAATATTTTAAATTACTCGTAAAATAGACAGCGTTCGTCAATATAAAACGAACTGAAATTCTTCTATCTAACAAAAATAAACTTTTATAAAAGTATTAAATTATTGAGATCATGGAATATGTTGTCTTACATTTCTCCCCTCCTTTAAGTTGCTTCTACATGCATCGTGAACTTAAATGCTCCGTCAGGATCGACACAACGCAGTAATTGAGCTGTATGACCGCTAACTAGATTGATTTTCGGGTTAGCCAAAAATACTATGCCATCCATGAAACAGTTCTTCCTGTTTGTTGATATTTCTGTGACATCTTGCATCAATTCTATTGTGTACCAACACAGTATAGCTGAGGAGTTTCCATCTTTTATTATTGGCACTTCCACTACTTCACATCCTATAGGATTTTCACTTGTACCTAATTCTAAGGGTTCTGACAATGGGGTGTACTCCAAGTGGCTGAAATCAATACAGAAGTTCTGGGTCACCTGGTATGGATTCAAGTGCTTTGATATTTTATAATTACTGACATTCTCATCATACAAGTTGTTATTAATATCCAGCCAGCTGCTTTTCACAATCTGCCCCATTATCTTGATATTGGCAGGCAAAAACAGTCCTCCATGAATAAGATGGTGTTGTTTAAGGTGTTGAGATATCTCTTTTAACCGCAAGTCAATTTCGCCGCAAAGTTCAAAAATGTTACAGAAAATAGCGTGATACTTTTCATCTGCGAAGCCCTCCTGAGACCACTCATCTCCAACCATAACAGTAACTCTTGATAAAGCAATATCATTTGCTTTCAAAACTTTTTTGAAGAAACGCTTATCACTGTCAGTTTTAGCACAGCATGTAAGTGATTTTGCACCTCTTTTCAGAAGGTGTAAGCCAAACATGGGGAATGGGCACAAATCAATTATACTTATTTGAGACATTTCAGCTATCTGTCCCAAATACACACAAGCCATGCCAATGCATCCATATATTGCATTAATATACTCAGTATCATTTAGGAACCTGAGAGTTTCTGGAGAAATTCTGGTGATGGCATCATCTCTGTACATTGTCAATTTGCCACCATTTAGTGAGAAATACATGGGAATGATATCATTTTCTTCCACCTGCATAGGTATTTTATCAAAAAAGATGGCCTGTTGCCAGGCATTGGCTCTCTGTTCAGATCTTGGGTCGGTAGTTATTATAATATTGTCTGTTAAATACAGATTAAAAAAGCCAATCACAGTGTTAATCTCACCACTTTCAAGAGCTACAGCTTCAACTTCATAATGATCCTTGTCAATTAGGTTCTTTAAGTCAATACAACTGTTGAAATCAACTTGCATAAGGGACTGCGGCTCAGTCATGTACTTTATGTCATCACCATAAAGATGAACATCTTCACAATCATATGTCTCATCAAAGGTCAAAACATGGACGTTAAGAGTTGGAATCTTTAAAAGTGATTTAATAGATGAACACAGCTGATACCTTGCATTCAGGAAATCACATTTGGCACCAATGATAAAGAACTCCGCCTTGCTGGGAATCACTCTTCCTCCAATAGCCATCAAGTTCTCCCAAGCATGAAGCAGAGATTGGAGTACATGCTCCCCAAACAGTCCTGCATCAAACATCTCAGTGAGCAGCAGAGTACGTTTTCCACCAACTTCCTGAACCTGCATTTCGGTTGATAACTTATTAATGATAACACAGTGTGCACAGGCATTTTCCCGTGTAATCACAGTGGCGATTTCACTCATAACTTTGGAACCATCACAGGCAGTTATAATCCTAGGTTCACATTCATTAGCATACACTGACAACAGTCCGGTTCCCGTTCCAAGGTCCAAAATAGTGTCTATGTGGGGAACTAGAGTTTCACGTATCGCCTTGCGGTATGCCTCATTGCGGATCTTATCATTTAACATCCTGAAGTGCCAGCGTTCAACAAGCAAATTTTTGAGGGAATTTAAATTTTTCTCAGCATTGACATAAGTGCAATCTAATTTAATTGCATCCTCAAAATGGTCCCATGCTTTCTCATAAAATCCACATCTGAATAGAAACTTTCCCATGTCATTTAAAATATAGATATTATGGGGGAACGACAGGAGAGCTCGTGTGTAGTTAACAAATATGTCATCCATTTTATTAGCTGAAGTTAGAACTTCATTCAGTCGAGACATCACTACACGAAATTCGGGTTCGTGGATGGTTTTCATATCAGCACTTTTTTCGAAGGCCATCATATAAAAATCAAAGGCTTTACTGTAGCACCCATTTGTCGACAGCTGTCTAGCAACAGTAATATATTCTCGGGCTAGTTCGTCCATTCTTGTAAATTTTATTAGTCAGATTTATGAAATTGCAACGGGAAAATAATTAATTAGCTTACGGTCCGTAGTACGTAATGTGTTGTATACAGTAAACTTTATTTTATCGTCATTAACTTTCTTCAATGTTTTGCTCTTAGATTTTCTTATTTTCACTGGTTTTACATTAACAAACAAACATAGAAACACAACAAGAAGCGTTTTGCGATAATATTGTTTGACACTTTGACAGAACAGAGACAGAGACAACACTTTGTTGTGATCAATACATAGGTGGGGCTCTTACACATCCTTATCATTTGCCCTTTGTTAGAAAAGGATAGCAGATGATAATATGTGACAGACAGATCGAAGCACATGCGCGGTTAAGGAAAAAGTAACAGAAAGACGTATTGTCTATATTGCAATTTGTAGGAAATCTTTTTAGGAAATCATATAAATTAATAAAAATGGTAAATGATTTCAATTAGCCTTCATCATCATCACGTTTTCTTCTTCCATGCTGTCCTGTCAACCGTCAATTAGCGTTATAAACTTAATTTTTAATCAATGTACGGGCACGTGGTTTTAAACAAATTTAAAAACGGTTTCAAACCACGGATTTTAGTTTAAAACGGTTTTTTAACAACTAGGTATATTCCTATCATTATGGCTAGAGCAAGTCCAATCTTCTGTTGTTTTGATAAATACGGCGTCATTTGGAAATTCGAAACGGGCATGTGTGCAACCTAGTTTGATCCTTCTTCACGAATGCATCGTCTTTAAGCACCATTACTATAATTATTTATAGAAGAATATATACCTAAATATTAATGGCAATAGGCTCGTCCCCGATACATGGGACCTAAAAATACCGGCGAACTGTGGGTGTACATTGGTACACCTCTGCCTATCCCTTCGGGGAATACAGGCGTGATGTTATGTATGTATGTTTTTGTAGAAGATTATTGTTATTTATATTTTGCATTTTGATTTTTCCAATTAAACTTAATTTTTAAAGTAATATGTAGTCAATGTATGGCCCATGTGGTCATGGTTTTAAACAAATTTAAAACAGGTTTTTGTTTTAAGTAAACGGTTTTTTATTGATAATGAAAGTAACTTGTGCAAACAAAAGTCTAATATTATTCTGTTCAAATATTTATTTAATACCCAAAATTATTGAGTAAATACTAAGTTTCTGCTGACTGTCTAGCTAGAGTATATCACAGTATTCCATGGTCCACACATCAGAGAACAGTCCTTATCACAATAGAAAACCTTCTTAAAATGATTCAGTGTAGGATACTTTTCTTCTGAAAGCCCCAACTGCCCATATTTGTTGCAACCAGTAGTCCAAACTGTATTGTCATCTAGTAGTATAGCTGAATGCCTGGAACCACAAGCAATGTCTTTGATATTTTTTTCCACAACTGTTTCCTGCTCATCAAAGAGATCAATTAGAGTTGGGATGGAGTAACTTTCTTTGCCTTCTTTATTTGAATATTTGATTCCTAGCTGGCCAGTGTCGTTGAAGCCCCAAGCATACACATCACCAAATGTGCTGAGTGCTAAGGAGTGCCAACCACCAGCACAAATTTTTATTATTTTTATACCAGCAAGTGCATCTATTTCTGTGGGTTGGTCTAGACTGCTTATATCACCGTGGCCTAGCTGTAACCTCCTGAAAATAAAAATAAAACATGGTTAAAGCAGTATAATAGTCGCGACAAGTCACGAGCACGCCGATGCTGCACGCGATCGGACCGACAGAGGGACCAATCGCGTGCAGCGTCGGCGCCCCAAAAAACCCCGAAAGAAACCCAAAAATTAACTTGACATTTGTGATCATGAACTGTGGCAACTACTATATTAATTATGCGTAGTTCTCTTTGGGTACTTTGCACTATAGTCAAATGTATATTTGCGTTTTTTGAACCCACCTTCCATTACCCCAAGTGTAAACTCTGCCTTCTTCAGTCAATATTACAAAATGCTCATAGCCACACTGGATATCAACTACTTTACCCTTACAATGCCTAGTGTCTACATAGCTTGGCAAAATTCCACTGTATACATCCCCAGTTGATGTCAAATATAAACATGAATCATTGGTTATCACAGCTTTTATTATACTATTATCAATCTTCTGTTTCTTCACAATATCTTCAAGAGGCTTTTCAACATGAAAATGTATTTTTTTTATTTCATTTGTTTTTAAATCTAAGACCCAGAGTGTATTCACGTTCTTACCAACCAGTAATAGTTTATAATCATTACCAATAACGTTTAGTTCAATATGGGAATCATTGCACTCTGCTGGAAGTTTTATTTTAATAAGTTGATCTTCTTTTCCATTCCAAGCTCCTGTTACATAGAATATGCTATCAGTCTTAAATATGTTATACGACCAGTTAATCTGCAAAAGGTTTGCCTGTCTTAAACCTATTCCTAAATCATGTTTGGAAGCTGTAAATTTATGAAATTCACTTAGAACTGTATCGTCACAAAGCCACTGTCCAAATACATTTGATCCTGTTATATAATATACCATTATATTTTATAAAAGCGGTGTACTATACTGTAACGTCCTTTTTCTATTAAGCTAAGGTTAATGTTTCATAAAAATAAATTGATTTACACTCGCACAGCATTTGGAAGATTGACGGGTATCTTTTTGTTATTGTCCTCAGTCCTGCCAAAAGTCATGAAGATATTGTCAGCTTATAGGGTTGTCAACAGTGCGCAGACGAAAAATAAAAATCCAGTGCTGTCAAATTACGCTAATGAATAATTTACTTTATCATGACTATAACTACGAAATGCTAACAGACAGAGCTAACCATCGCTGTACTGGCATATTACTGGTACATACAGCGAATGGTTACCGTTACATTAAATCAATCGTAATTCAGAATAAAGCATTTCATTTCCGTGGACATTTGACTTGGAACATGGAGGAAGTAAGTCGATACACTCGATTTACTTTAGTATCGAGAGAATGCTGCACAGTGGTCCCCTCACTGCGGCCTCCTCTATGACAGTTAAATTCTAGAAGTTGGTAAGTCTAGTAGAGAAGTATGAAATGAAGTAAAAAAAAAGAGTACTGTCTTGTCTTTGTAACTATGTGTGTATGTGTATGAATTTATTGTGGAAAATATGCCGGTTAGAAAAGGTACAATAATACTATTAATCGAGTTAATTGGTATCTTCTAGAGTAGTCGGCTATGTTGAATGTTCTTACAGTATTGTATCGTACGTGCCTAAAGAAAATAAATCGTTTGTTCCAGAGCTCATTCCACAGATGTGATGTTCTAGTGACATGAAGTTTCGTGAGAGCAAATCAATATGGCCCTCAAGCTTGGAAAATGCAGGCTCTGCCTCAAGCTCGGCGACTTTTATTCCATCTTCACGATCGACAATGTTTTGCAGCTCGCGGAGATGGCAATGGAATGCGCCCGGGTGAAAGTAAGGCCAAGAACTTGATTTACTCATTTGGCTCGATTAGATAGAAAATTTGGAACTCGAATTCACATATCGGATTTCAAAATAATAATTTGCAGAGCAAGTTTTAATACTACGAAGGTTTATAAGAGGACCTACTGACCCAGCTTTCATACACTTACAAATAGTTACGTGAAAACATATTTACGATTTTATTTTATAATAGGTAGGCCTGTATACTTTTTACTTGTCTGATTACAAAGTTTACTTTATTTCTGCAGAAATAGATGTTCTCTCTTAGCAATGGTTCACAGAAAATTACAAGGTGTACATAATTCTTAAATATAAACTTTAATACACCTAGATAATTAATAGATAACAGAAAATAATATTAGAACTATAAATAAACTAACTAACCATAGAATAAAATCTAATGATAATTGTTTCCTACTTGCATGTTGGAATCCTAAAGAGTTCTATAAAACAACATGGTTCTTCCTGTTATCATTTTTACTCAGAAACCACCATTTGTTTCATTATTGTTTACCAATATGGTAGTTAATTATGAAATATACACTCAATATACACTCACGCCTGTATTCCCCGAAGGGTTAGGCAGAGGTGTAACAATGTACACCCACAGTTCGCCGGTATATTTAGGTCCCATGTAATAAGGGGCGAGCCTATTGCCATTAACCGGGCACAAATCCTAACTCCGAGCTGCTACTGAGAATTTCATAGAAAAACCCAATAACACTTTTTGCTCGACCTGGGAATCGAACCCAAGACCTCTAGCGTAGCAGTCGCGCTTAGGACCACTAGGCTACCGAGGCAGTTAATAATGAAATATGCTGCTGAAAATTTTAAGTTTACTGTACTTTCATAACTCATTCTTCAAACTATTAGGAGCAGTTGCAATCTAATCTCAGGCCCTGTTTTAAAAAATGCCTCAATTTTTTAAGTCTCAATCTTAAGAAATGCCTCTTATTTTGTTACATATACTAAAACTATGTTGCTGTCCCCTCACGGGGTCCATAACTGTACTTAAGCTTCTTGTAACATCTTTTATACACATTAAGGTATGTAAATAAATGAATATGAATATATTTTTGACATTGATTGTTGCTGAGATGAGATTGTAATGTGTGAATGTTTTAAATTGGCCTACTCATGATTGAATTATTATTATTATTTTTTCCATCCCATCTTTTACAATAATACCTTGTATGGATGTTGTGATGGCCTAATAGTATAGGTGACCACCTCATGCACAAGTTTGTGAGTTTGGTATGTTTAATTCATACATACTTATCTTGGACATCATTGAAATTGGTGAAGAAAAATCTTTGTAAGGAAACTAGGCTTACAATTTATCTTAATTCTCAGTCAGCCTTAAGCGAGTGTGAGTGGTGATCAATGATTGTGTACTATATGAGAAGAGGCCGTTGCCCTGCTGCGGGACAGTAATGAGCCAGTATTATTGTTATTTTTAGTACATCTTACTACAGACATTTCTTACAACTATAGCCATGTTAATTTATAAAATTCTCTTTCATGCTACAAAATTGGTTGTTATTGATGCTGATATGCCATATACTATACCAACTAAACATAATTTGAGCAATTGCTACCTTTTCTTTCTAATAACATAAGAAAGAGATAGAGATTATAATTATAAGAACTGTCTTTTCTAAACTTTAAATTGTGATAAAGTGACTGTCCTTTTCTTGCACTGTCTGTTAGGATAACATAGCAAATTTCAGTTGTATTTGTTGTAGATATACGAAGGCGACGGGCTGCCTGACAAGGTGTGCTCCGAGTGCATTCAGAAGCTCAGCAGCGCGCATATCTTTAAACAACAGTGTGAGCGAGCTGACCAGGAGCTACGCCGCAACTATGTGCCTCCGCCAGGTAAGACTCGCGCTTATTTTGTAGTTCATGTTTACTCGTTATGTAAAATACTAACAACTCCAAAATTTTCAGGATTTAGCATCAGTCCACCTCCACCCAACAGACAGAGCAGCGATTCCGCCTTTTCAAATCATACAGATACCTCCATCTTGACCAAACCCCCGTCTTCCATTGAAGAGAAAGTTACTCCCGCCACCAGGACTCGGAAACGTAGCGTGGAGAGCGTCGGCAACGCATCCACTGGTGGCGCGTCCAGCGACTACAGGCCCAGTAGCTCCAAACGCATCGAGGAACTGCGACGCAGCCACAAGAGACCCAGAAGACTATCAGGGAACACCTCCTTGTTCGATTCAGATTACGAAGACAACGGCGCCTCGTTCTTAGCCGAAACAGATTCCGACGAGCCCTTACTTAAGGATAACTTTAATTGCGAACAATGTCCCAAACATTTCACATCTCAAAGAAGTCTCGCTGTCCACAAGAGGGTACACGACAAAAAGGAAAGTCTTGGCGAAAACGCCGTCGTTAATATACCGCAGAAGACAGACGATGCGACTGACGACGACGAAAAACTGAACTGTCACAAATGTGGGAAGACATTCAAGTTAAAGATCATGTTGAAACGTCACCATGAAATATGCGGGAAGTCTGCAAAACCTGCAAATCTCGAGAAACAGTTGCTCATCTCCTTAGAACCGATCGACGGCATGCAGAACCGGAACATTGTGTGCGAAATGTGCTCGTCCAAGTTCAAGACAGTTGACAATTTGACGAAGCACATGAAGGTTGTTCATGCTGCAGTTTTAAAAAAAGAAAATCTTGAAAAACCAGATAACGAAAAGGTGTCCGTCCCTTGCATGTTCTGCCACGAGTCTTTCGACGATTACTATGTTCACAGTGCACATTTCAACACGTGTCCGAATAGGGATAACTCTGTGCCCTATAAGTGTCCACTTTGTAAGAAGATTTTGTCGAGGAAGAGCACGTATTTCTTACATCTTAAGAATATGCATTTTGAGCCTCGGATGTCGCTGAAGAGTTCAGAGGAGCCCGAGGCGCACGAGTACCACGAGTGTAGAATGTGCTTCAAGAAGCTCCCCTCGCAGGCGTCGCTAATAACGCATCTAGCGGCGCACGTGTCCAACATCGATGACAATGATGGTAGACCCGACAACGAATCTAGGTAGGTACATATTGCCCTACTTTTTATCACTACTTTTATAGCTTAATTAAAATTCAAAGATTTCCTAAGTCAATGATTACTTTTTGTTAGAATAAAGAATGTATCTTTACACATCGTTTTTTTCTTCTTCAGAGCAAGCACCTTTGACGACGATGTGTCCATCCGATCAGTCCATAGCCAGTCTAACACTCCCACCAATATATTTAAATGTCCAACATGTGGCAAAGAGTTCAAATACAATAAGGCTCTCCACACTCACCAGGCGCGGTGCCATTCGGAAGTACCTGTGGAAGTGAAGTTCAAACCGCCTGATAAAGCATCGACGAGTCTTTTGAGCGAGACGGCCTATAAGCAGACTGAGTCAGAATCTAGTCAAGAAGAAGACGATAATACGTGCGATATCTGCGAGAAGCAATTCTCGTATCGCCGGCTCCTCCTTCACCACAAGAGGACCAAACACAATATGAGCTCAGGACATAAACGCGCCAAAATCTACCTTAAAGACTGCTCCGTCCGCTGCCTCATCTGCGACATTGACATGAAGGTCGGAGTGATCAACGAACACAACCAGACGCATATATCAAGGAACATGAAACCTAAGAACGAATACACATGCGCGGAATGCGCGGAGAAATTCAAGAGCTGTTCTGCTCTCGCAAACCATATAAAGCTTATTCACAGACTAAAACAGAAGCAGATTAAAAATATCGTGAACCCGTCGGATTTTTGTGAGGTCGTTGTGGCAAAAGCGGAACCCCTGGACTGGATCCAGAGTCACAACGACTTTGGTGAGGTTCCGATTGAGAGCGAGGCGTTGGTGGACCTTAGCGGGTTCACCTGTCCCATCTGTGCCAAGAAGATGCCGACCCTCATATCTTTGAAGAGGCACGTGAACTGGCACTCTAATGTCGGCAATAATATTCAGAAGAAGTACGAGTGTAGCGTTTGTAAGGAGGTAAGCATTGAATTTGCTTGGTTTATGTATAACTAGCTATTGCCAGCGATTTCGTCCGCGTAAATGTCGTGGAATAAAAAATAGTGTCTAGCCTCGGGGTTCAAACTTACCCCGTCCAAAATTTCATCAAAGTCGGTTCAGTGGTTTAGTCGTAAGAGCGAAACAGACAGACATAGAGTTTCTTTCACATTTATAATATTCGTATGGATATAATATTTCCTTTGATTGTGTCCAAATTCATACCAAATAGGTGTTGAACGGTTATTTCATCATCACCTATTACAAACGTTCTCTTTATTTCAGTCCTTCAAGTTCCAATGTCACTACAAGATTCACATGCGGGAGCACTACCGCGACCCCAACCTGGACCCGAAGCACCTCACGTGCACCATCTGCGGCCGCCGCAGCAAGCACCTGCGCGCGGCACAGGCGCACATGACCTACCACAAGCAGACGCGCTTCCAGAACAAGGACTACCAGTGCTCTATCTGCGAGCGAGTGTTCCAGCACCGCAAGGTATACCTCTCACATATGGCCATACACTACAAGAAAGGCGACAGCGTCCACAACACCATTGTTGGCGACGCGCTCCCCAGCAACGCCGACAAAAGTGTCTTCGACGGCACACACACCTGCTACCTCTGCGCCAAAGTCTGCGATTCAGAAAACTCCCTAAAACATCATTTGATCTGGCACAAGTCTAAAACATCCCTGTTCGGTGCGCGCCACGAGTGCACCATCTGCAAGGTGAAGTTCACAAACAAAAGAAGACTACAACTACACACCCGAGCTCACTACGAAGACGAGAACGGCCCCTACAAGTGCACCATCTGCGGCAAGGGTTTCACCCACGAGGGCTACTTCCAGAAACATGTAAAAGGACACAACTTCGACCATCAGTCTCACAAAAAGAGAATCGACAAAATCAGAAAGGATAAAGTTAAATGTCCAATATGTACGCGGTACTACCCTGACTTGGTGAAACTGATCCGCCACTTGCGCCGGACGCACCCCGAGAGCAAGATGATCAAGTCTGACCCCGACGCCCCCCCACCGCTGTACTACTCCTGTAAACTATGCGCTAAAGTGTTCCTAGACGAGCGGAGACTGCAGTCCCACGAGGAAGCTCATTTGCGAAAGCCAGAGTTCTTCAAATGCAAATTTTGTGGAAAGAAATACATATCGCTTAAAAGCCACACCCTCCACATAAAGGGTCACTTGGCTCAAAAACATTACGACAACCCGCTGAAGTGTCCGCACTGTGACGAGAAGTTCGTGAAGGGCTACTCACTGCACCACCACCTGCGCGACGCACACAACATCAACGAGAACTGGATCGCGGACCGCACGGAGCAGCCCCTCAGCGGGCCGCTGAAGGAGCTCCAGTGCTCCATATGCATGAAGGTACTTGCTAGCAAAGGGAACTATGAGCGACACATCGACTACCACAACTCCTTGAGGTGTAACTACTGCTTCGATTACTTCAGCTCTCTCCGATTCCTAGAAGGACATCTAGCGTTCGCGTGTGAAAAGAAAAAACTTTTAGGCGATACTGAGGTTTACCCTAAGAAAGTGAAATGCAACATCTGTTACAAGGCATTCCATGTTCAAGTGAAGCTGGACTGCCACTTGCGCACGCAGCACGGCATCATAGTAGACAGGGAACAGTCTGCAGGCAAGCAGGAAATTGTCTGTGATTATTGCTTTAGAGTTTTCGAAAACGAGTACGCGCTGACGACTCACAAGATATACCATCGCACGATTGGCTACTACGGGTGTATTTACTGCCCAAAGAAGTTCAACACGTTAACTGTGTATCGGAAGCACAAGACTTACCATCTGTCGCAGATCAATGTGGAGAACCCGACCAAGTGCGAACATTGTGACGAGACGTTCGCCGCTTTTAGGGAAATGATATACCACATGAGGAATGTACACGGAGATGACAAGGAGTGGTTCACAGAACCCAAGGAGTCCATTGAGGAGACCTGCCCCATATGCAACAAGCGGTTCTACAACCTCCACAAACATTTGACCTACCACGAAGAGAACAAGTGCAAGAAATGCAACGAATATTTCTACTCCAGGGCGGACTACGATAGTCATCTTTGCGCTATTGAAAGCGATGACGAAGGCACCGGTTACTTGGACACCGAGAACACGTTCCAGTACGAAGAGTGCAAATTCTGCTTCAAACCTATCACCAAGAAGAGCACCAAGCGGCTTCACGACCAGATACACAAGGGCTCGGGTTCTATATCCTGTCGGTTCTGCCCACTCAAGTTCAAAACTATAGACGCTTTTAATATTCACGCTTTCTCTCATCGAAGTAGAAAATACAATAAAAAACCGATAAAATGTCGGAAATGCGGCGAGAAGTTCATTAAATACGGGCCATTTATAAAGCACATGAAGTTAGTTCATAAGTGTACGAAGAAGCTTCATTACAGAGCGGTTGTGAAGCCTGAGAAGTGTGTCATTTGTGGAGACGAGTTCCCGAACCTACATAACCATTACCGCGCTCATCTACTGAACCAGTGTCAGAGTTGTCTCAAATATTTCACTTCATACAAACTGATATCTGCACACCAGTGCGACAAAGAGGATGCGGACCCGTCTAAAGTGTTCACAAGTGATGCTAATTTGAAAGAGCTGATAAATACCTATGTTCCTAAGGACGAGAAGGATGATGAGAAGTACTACGGGTACACTGACGGCGAGGAAGACGATGTAGAGCCACAGGCGCTTGGTGAAGAAGAGGAAAGTCAGGAGGGATACACACCCATGCTCCAGTCGCCGATAATATCAGATGTTCTGTCTTTGTTCAAGACAGAGATGAATGGGGTCGGCGTAGAGGACGGCGTGGTTGATGACACCGATGATGTGGTTAATTTAACTGACGATGACTCCGTAGGTTTCGACAATTCCATTTTACCAGTTGTGGTTGTTGTAGATGATGATTAGTTATGTGACCAAGTGTCATTATTACCTTAGCCGCCCAAAGCTTATGCGAAACTGTACCTATTGCCAACTGAGAGTCGGTTACTAAAGATCAGCGTCACATAAGCGCAAGGCAAGATCAATATAAGGAAAGAGAGATATATTGATAATGATGAAATCTTAAACTCATCCTTGGTTTCCAGTCCAAGTCCATCGAGATTATAACAACAAGGAGACACAGACAAAAGGATGCTTGTAAAGAGCATATCCTCTGAAAAAAACATTTACTGTACTGTAGTAAAATTGCATTTCAATTCGACATCATAATAGATGATTATAGAATAATATTACGATATACTTGATAGTGAAGTATTAGGGTGGATATGAAAGATACTTACTTTTTGTAGTTAGGTTATAATTATTTCGTTACTGTTATAACTTAAGGCCGTGAAACAGCAAACATATTATGTAAGCCAATGTCATAAGCACGCACAGTATATTCAAATCATTACTACCATTATGGTATTATGATCAGCTAGGCATTTGTCTATACTTAAATGTTGGAACACTGTCTTCATTTATCTTTAGACAGGCGAGTATAAGGTGAATAGCTTAATTTAAACAGATTTAGAATACCTATAAAACTACACTATGAGACAATATTTTGCTAAAAGCCGTGTATTCAAGGCAAATAATAGACTTACAATTGATGCCACCAATATTTAGAGTGTTGCTCAACATTGTTTTGACTGCAACAAAACATAAAGCAGGAATTGGTACGATGCGTATACGCATTGCAGACAGCTAAGTATTAACTTTAAAAGTAAGCAACAAAATTGTTTTTCAACCGTTAGGCGGTGGCTGACGATTACCGATTGAGCGTATTGCAGGAAATGAGAGCCGATGGTGGTTACACAACGTCACCTTGTGATCATTGTTTGATTAAAAAAAGGGCGGAGTTATTATAATTTTGTGAAGTCATTTTATTTTTTATTTCTTCGGAATGGTAATTGTTTTGGTTTGTACATTTTTTTATTATTATTAATTGAGTACTATTTAATACAATGGAAATGAAAATTGAAGGATTCTTATCACACTGAATGATGTACAACCAGCCAGTGAAGCCATTTATTAGTAGCATTTTTTTTCCTTTGTTAGTATTGGTTACGATAATGTACCTATGTAATGAGAGGAAGATCCAAGCATTCCTCTTTTTCAAAAAACGCATTTTAAAAGCATTTCACTGCCAAAAGTTTTCCAAAGTCTGTGTAGCGCGGTTTAAATTAACCAAAATGAAACTATCGGCGATTCGTCACAAAGTCTTGAGTTCTTTTCGATATTTGTGAAAATTTTATTTCTTAGGGCAAATTTCTCTAAACTTTCTTACTCGATACAAGTCCCTAACTGTAAATAAATTTTAAATTTTTGACCGTTTTTCCATACCAAAAGTTTGGGCAAATTCACCCTTATTAAATGTCACGTATTTTAAAATCTCTTTAGGTAAGTCCCATTTGTTGTATAAATAGTGTGAAATACATGATGACATTTGGCGGGAATGTATCATGCTGATTACACTACCTATTCAATCCGTATAGTCACCATTCTAAATTAGTATATCTATGCTTTTTCTTGAATAGAATCAAGTAACTTTGTTTCATAGATAAAAAATCTACACGAAAATTATGACATGCAATACAAATTGGCACGTAAATTGTAATGATATGATTACGACTATAATTTAAAATTGTGCCATCAACGATTGTGTTTTGTTCAAAATTGCATCTCAAAAATGTTCTTTGTGATATTTTCCGCATTGTAAATAGGTGGGAAGCTCGATTGTATACAATAGATTTTAATGAGTCTCACTATTTAATATTCGCATCTATTGTTCTAGATGTATTTTAGTTGTTGTGGCTTCTGTACAAAATATTTTATGTAAAGGGTCTTTTAATTTTTGCGTTTGGTGCATCGCTGGAGCAATGTGGGTTGCTTTATATAGTTGGCACTTCTAGACCGCCGTGCGGCTCCCGTACTACGCAGGACAGGACGATAAACGTTATGTATCAACTGTACGAAAATAGGTAACTGTAGGTATGCAATTTGTCACCAAATGCATGAATTGAAAGCCCTTAGTATGTATTTTACAATAATATGTAGTGTACTTGTAAAGTTTTCTTTCAAACAAATCATAATTGGGATTGGGGCCCTGGGATGAAGCCCATATCCGAACAGTTTCGAGGGTACAGAACCCAACTAAATACATTAAGCACTTGAGTACTTAAGTTATCTTTTCAACCAATCAAAGGGCTTCTAATCTAAGATAAAATACGGATCTGTAGTTGTGTGTCGTTCTATAATGAGCCTGTATGTAAGATAGATTGCTAGCTGGATTCCGAAACGAACCTTGATTTTTTAACATGCCTAGGTATAATAAACTGCTACGAGTTAGCTCTCTTCATAAACGATGCAGTTATATGAAAAAAAAAAAAAGTAATAAATATACAAGCAATACTGGGTAGTTACATGTTTTCCATTAAAATACTACCGTAGATCGAAATAGTGTAATTTACATTTTACAAGTATTTCTTAGCCAAAGGTGGATGTATTGTTTATTTCACAAGCGCGCGCGGATCATTGTAATTGAAACCTTATGTCAATGAGTTTAAGGCACATGACGCGCGCTCGTGTTACGAACTACTATACTAGTTAGGAAGTTTTAGATTAAGGATAATGTTAACTTCAGTCAGTCTTTGATCGTCTAATTATAAGATAAAGTGTTTATTCCAATTATGTTATAAAGAAGTTTCTTTTTATTTGTGGTTAATTTTTTTCAATCCTTTTTTTTTAATGTCTCACCTCCGGTTTTTCGAACGAATTATGTGGGAAATTGTCAAGCGTTGTTTGCGAGTGGTTGACTTTATTATCAATAAACAATCACGGCAGCCTGTTGACAATAGGGAATATGCATGATTATTTTTTAATCGCATTTATTAACGAAATATGAAAATACCGTAGTAAATTTCACTTTGTCATCACAAAGTGAAATTTAAATTTTAATCGGCCATAAAATACCGCCTATATAAGCATTTAGAACTATTAATTACGCACCGATTAGACAGAGATCCGACATGGACTGTGACGTCACATAACACTAAGCCATATAAATTCCGTGTAAAATTTTGTTTTGCTAGAAAGAGATAGAAACAAATCTTCGATAGCTTATGAAATTCATAGTTATTCAAAAAATAGTTTTAAACTGTTTATTACATGAATGAGGATTTTCTTTTAAATTTAAAAATAAATCATGCATGTTTCCTATTTGGTTGTTACTTGATTTGTTAAGTTGATCTTCGTTCCAGAAACCGGGTGTAATGCTCAGTTATTTTTCTTTGTCTAATGTAGATTGTTGATGGACGAAATAAAATGATCATTTAAATTTTATTAATGTTTATTTAGTCAACATACTCATTTATGCCTGATTAACAGAGCTAACTGATCCCGTGTTAGTATAACAAGATTCTGTGGTACATTTCAACTGTATAGATGATTTGAGTTACTTGGCATCATACAGTATTACTTTGACAAACAAAATATTACAAAGGACATACAGACTACTCTATAAAACGTGTATTTTTTTAATCTAGTGACTAAATTGACAGTTTCATACGTCAAACAAAAATAATGTGCTTTCGGTACATAAACATAAAGCACACTATTTTCAAATTGGACACATGACGCTGTCAAATCAGTCTCTGTGATTATTAAATACCCTTTAGTCTGGTAAAAAACAAATGACAGTATTACACTAAGGGCAATGGCCAGAGGACCACATTATTTCGTACTAATCCTATGCGTCATTTCAAATCACCTCAGTTAATCAGCCACTTACAAGTTTTCCAGTGTTACAGGTACATTACATACATCGTAAACGTTGATAGTTATAAAAATATCTATCGTTATTTATTAAGATACATAATATAGTCATAACACCCTTACACTATTTTAAACTTCATTTTATACAATGCTAGTACGTTTTAACTTTGGATCTGATCGAGGGATCGAATAATATTCCCATCAATATTGGAGTCAAATGTACTGTAATATGGGTAGTCAGTATTTGTATTATGAACCTGATTATGCTGAATACAGTCTGATTTTTCAATAGATAACATTTACCTGAACAATAAATATGGCAGGTGGATATATTTTCTATGAAAAAGCAAATGTCAAAACGCCAAATTGATTCTACTGTTGAAGAGTTACCTGATGATTGAAAAATCGACCTTAAGTTTACAACATCAAATGTTAAAATGGAGCCTGTCCTCTAGCAGACTGAGTTTTCCAGGCAGTTGCAATGCTCCGGGCATAATTATGTCAACTTGACTGAGCAACTGGCCATGTATAGTATTCCTGCTGAAAACTCAACTATGCAAATTCCTTCATAACTTAATCTGTTTGATTTTCTATCTAACTTAATTATTATAACTTTAGTCAGCAAAAATATTAAAAGAAACGATTATGTAAGACTTTCATGAAAAAAAAGTAGTGTTGATTTCGTTTATTAAACTTATTGCTTGTTCAAATCGATTTAAAAAGTAAAAAAAAACATCTCTAATATCGATAGATTGACGTGAGCAGTAATTAAAGCATTGATCAATATCGATACTAACTTCGTACCTCGTGCCGAACTATAGTATTTCTATTAACTAGCTACATTGAAGTATGTGCTTCGAAACGTGTTGTAAATTATCACATCTTTCTGAATAAAGAAATATTTACGACCTACAATGCTATTTTGTAAAAATCTCCCTCTGTGAATTTAGGTGGCGTGAGCTGTCAACGGTAGAATGACAGCCCACCTCAAAATGACAGACCCAGAATTCCCCAAAGGAGTTTTTTACATAATAGACCGGCTGGAGAGCATTTTTCTCGTCTCTTGACAGATTATGTTCTATGAAGATGCGTTTACCGTACGACTGCCTAACTTTCAAGATTACGATAGCTTGAACGTTTCTCAGCACACCCTATACAAATTGTAATTTTAGAATCACGTCGATTTGCTTTTCAGTCATATACAGCCCTTTAGTCTATTAGAATTTACCTACTACAATTATATACACATTTTACATCAATTATATAAAATATATAAGTGATCTCGTCGAAAGAGTACGTCAGCCTTTAATTATAAATTGTTAATGTTTAATAAGGCGATATATGCTTTAATTTGTTGATAGATAGAGTACATAATTAATTAGCGTTTGTTGTAATAATTTTTAAAGCAATATACATAAAACGTATTCTTTCTACGGCTTCACAAACGTAACATTCAAAACATTACTGTCTCAATAAAAATATTAATAAACTTGTAGCATTTATTATCAAAAAGTAATTAATTATAGTTGAATTACAAAATATATTCACATGACAATAATAAAAATAGATATTTTAAAAGACTTGCTCAATACGAGGCAGCGGTTGCGACCAGGCTTACTTTGAGCTTAGTCACTCCACGAGGCGTTTCGCGAGTTTTTAATCCAATCTATCCTCATCTTGATCTTTTACTGCCTCGAATTAAGAAATGAGTTTAAAACCTTTAATGCACTATTACGAACACCTATAATTAAATGCTTGACTCAATATAAGAGAAAATATTGCTGAGCACAGTTATTCCAATATCACATTTGAACTGAAGTAAATTCATACACTAGGACAAAGTAACCTCCGGTGTTCCGAACGAGTAATTAATGTGACAAATAGTCAAGCGCGCGTAAGGTACTGCGATTGGTTGTTGATAATTCAGACGACCAATCAGAGCAGCTTATGCGCGCTTGACAATTTGTCATTATAATTTTTCGGTCGATAAACCGTTAATAGAATTGACAAAGTATATTCAGATAAATATACTTTATCACTTACTTTGTTACTAGTTATCTGGCACACATTTTTTTAAGAAAAAGATATTTAAAGAGCCTAATTAATATTAAATTATTTTTAATTAATTAAGAAGTTAACAAGAACAAAGAACTAAATTTGATCTATACACATTATGACGCGTGTAACACACTTTGAACATGTAATGCAACACATTATGTAGGTAAATAATTGCTCCATTTTTACAACTAGAACTCTGTCAAACATTTTAAAAATAATACTTTTTTTTATAGAATAAATATTTTTATGACTGATTTAAGTATTCAAAATAATAACTTCATATAAACAACCCTAGCTTTATTGAATCCATAGAGTTAGAATGTAACTGTTATATAAGAAGAATTAAACGTTAATAGTTTTAAAACAAACCTTATATACTGACATTTGTTTATTGTTAGCTAAATACTAAAACTAATAAACACAGAATAAAGTTATACCAGGAATATACGTAGTCATAGGTTTAAACTCGGACTAACATTATTCTGTGTTTATTAGTAAGAGGGTAAAGTTTTTATTGAATTAGAATTTTAAAATTCTAAAACCGTAACGTGAATGCCGTCGAAAGTTCAACGGTTCATAATGTCCAAGTTTAGGTACATACGTGTGTCAACATATTATTTAAACTACGAATAACCTGTCCATTTAACCATGTCATAGTAACTGACGCTTCGCCATACGAAAGGTTTCATTTATTAATTGATAATTTCGTGTAAAAAACACAACAAATAAAGTTGAAAACTGGGTGCGAGATTTATTTCGTGCGATTTTGCGGGCAGTTATGCAATTTTCAACTTTATTTCTGTAGCATGTTAATTCATTATCAATTGACAGACTACTCGAGCATATTGCTGCTTAATCTGCGCTATAGGAATACAAAAACTGAATTTGGAATCAAACCTAAAGTTGACAACTTGGTATTAAGAACTTTACTTCATTCGGAATACAGTTCAAAATACAGAAACTGGCTTGATTTTTGAACTCAATTTCCATTGTGTGTGACATGAAAACTCACACGAAAGCTGAACACGTGGTTTACTAGACGCATATTTACTTGGAGGGATTTTTAGTATAAGATCTACAAGACCACTAATAGTAAAGAATGACGGAAGGAATATTTAAAAAGGAAGAGAGACTTCCACTACTTTCACGTCACGGAGCGGTGTAAGCTGACTTTAACCTATTGACCGCCGCGGTCATGTATAGATGACAAACCAAAATGTGCCTAGCACGCCACGGTCACGATCACATGACAGATTTTTAAATGTAAATAAAACTCGTAAAACAACATCGATATAATTCCGAACTCACTACTATTTTGTAGGTGTTAAAGGATGAATTCGTAGCTTGGCGCTGAGGGCACGTTTTTGCTCTTTTGACGCGGCGGTCAAAAGGTTAAGGATAGGCCTCTTCTGTTGTGTGAGTAATATGGACCTTTTTCTGTGGGTAGACATAGAAGTTGGCATCTATAGACATATTATAGGTAATCAGGTAAATATATCAGGTATTAGTGTCAACGAGTTATGAAAAGATGCGTGCAAGTTTATTCACGACACGGTACGGACACAGTGGCTGAGAGAATGGCTGCTACGCTGGGAACCTCGGTTTCGATTCCCGCATAGAACAAATTATATTTGTATGGCCTACAGGTACTTGTTCCGGGTTTGGTGATTCGAATGTTCGTTAACGCAGCCATGATACAGGAGAATTTCGTAGTGTGGAGCAAAATTATGAATAAAAGTTTTTTTTATCTATGTATGGCTAGTACAAGTAGTCTTAAATCTGTTTTCAACGGTTAAATAGTGTCCTTTTTTAAAAATGGCAGTTTCTGGTGTGTATTTTTGACACTGAAGATAAATCATCATTTTTCAAACTAGATTTTAGTTTTCATGCCGTCCGGGATATAAATATCTCGATTCACTTGCTTTTTCCTGATGGCAACATTGTGATTTAATCATAACCTTTTTATGAAAACCGCACGCCTGTACTACGGAAACCAACCTTACTGTTACGATATAAAGGCGTCGTTAAAGTCAAATTCAAACCATTGACGTGCGACCTTACCCAAATACTTCTTTTACAAGCTGTCGGGGCTTACCTCACTTGACTTTTACCCATAATATCTAAGGTCAAAAGCCGCAGTACTATTTTCATTACTACTATTTGCTACACAATAAGAAAAAATCTTCTTATTAATCTATCTATGTCTCATAATAAAGCTGGTTTACATCCGCAACACGTCACACACAGAGGTCCAGTTTAAAACCAGCGTCAGGCACAAGTGGTCTGGCATATGGTGAACAGGGCCGGTTTAACGCAGCTGTGGGGCGCACGATAATGATTTGTTTATATTGTTTTACCTTTTAATTACTATTTTAGTATGCGCGTGGTCTGTGTCAAATAAACATGTTTCGTTAGAGTGGTGGTGGCGGGGCGCTCAGTCGTCCCACTCGCCGTCGCTGGTGGTGGCGTCGGAGACGTCGGAGTCGGAGGAGTGTATGGCGCGCGAGCGCTCCTCCAGCGCGCGTTGCAGCGCCTCGGCCAGCCCGCACGCCGCGCCCGCGCGACGCTCGCTGCCGCTGTTGCTGCCCGAGCGCGACACCTGCAAGGGGAGGGAACGTACAGCACTCAAACTCAAAGCATTCAATTCAATTTTTTCTGTATCGTTGGTGTTACAAACATTTAAACTCACATACAGAAGCAGCCAGACCCGGAACAACTATCAGTAGGTCATACAAATATTTTTTCCATTCGGGAATCGAACCCGCGACACGTAGAGCAGCAGCCAATCGATCAGTCTCTGCGTCAATTGTGTCGTCAAAATTAAATTAAATTATTTACAGGCATTTTTTTTAATGGGTTTTCTGAAGTTACCGCGATCAAAGTCGCGGGCAAAAGCTAGTTTTAAATAGGAAAGTAGGACTTACGGCTTTCAGCTCGACGCCTTGTCTGATCTCGCTCAGCAAATTACTTCTGCTGTCCTCGACCACCACCGGCTTAGCCGTGGGCTCGACGCGCTGTAACACACAACTTTATATTTATTATCCCGATAAAAAAAATCTTCGTACTAGATGTATTTAGGAGGATCCTCTATAATTTATGTAAGCACCGATTCATTTACTGGGCCTATGTTTAATAAATATTATTATATTGATGGATTATCAAATCTCGGGTATGAGCGGAGCGTTGACAATCCAATAAAGAGTAAATCACAAAACTAATTGTAATACGTTACCTTGAGGCTCTTGGATCCGCTTCGGATACTTTCCATAAGCGCAGCTCTCGGGTCTGCCGCAGCTGAAGGCGCTTCCGATGCCATGCCGGGCGACGCAGGGGCCATGGGCGGAGCTGGGGGCGGGGCTGGCGGTGCGGGCGGCGGGGGAGGGGGCGGGGCCATCGGCGGCGCCGCTGACATGGGCGGCGGGGGCGGGGGCGCCGTGCCGGGGGGCGGGGGAGGGGGCACCGAAGGCGGACCTGACGATACTGCTGTAAATTGTAATACAAAATTGTCAGTTAGACTTGGACAAACTCTAATAGCTTAAAATGTGGAATGTAAAGGGTAAATATTGTTACTTACGTTGTGCTGGACGCGGCGGAGCCGTGCGGTGCGCGGGCGGCGGGGGCACGGCGCGCGCGGGCGGCGGGGGAGGGGCGCGGGAGGCTACAAACATTTTCAATCTGTTATAATAAAATGGACACACGATATCTGCACGCGGCTACATGCTGTAGTGTACTCACGCGGTGCTGGCGGGTGCGGGGGCGCGGGGCTGCGCGTGGGCACAGGCGGCGCGGGGGCGGGGGGCGCGGGGGCGGCCATGTTGGGCGCGGGGGGCACGCCGGGCCGACTCAACGCTGGAGAACAAGAAATAAATATTTGACCAACGTGCTTTTTTGGGTTTTCCTACCCATTCGAACGCCAGACACCAGGTGACGTCATTAGAACGAGACAGAGCTATACAGCTAAAAACGTAAAGAAAAATACACCCATATAATTTTAGTTATGCTCCGACTAACGACAAAGTTGTTTCACATACACATACAATCACGCCTGTATTTCCAAAAGGCTATATAACCCAACCACCTGCTGTCCTCTTTAACTGCCTCGTTAGCCTAGTGGTCCTAGGTGGAGTTAGGATTTGTGACCGGTTAATGGCAATAAGCTCGCCCCCTATTTCATGGGACGTTAAGATACCGGCGAACTGTGCATGTACATTGGTACACCTCTACCTAGCCGTTTGGGGAATACAAGCGTGATGGTATGTGTGTGTAAGTTCCTACAAAGTTTGCAATTACAAAACTCACCCTTATCCAGGTCCTGCTTGACAGCGGGCAGTCCGCCGTGCATCTCTATGAAGTCGTATATGAACTCTCTGGTCTCTTGGTCTTGTAGCTGTGTCTCTGACACTCCGGCCTTCGTGAAGAATGACCGAAGCTCGTCAGCTTCCGGCGCATTGTCGAGATCGAAACCTGAAGATGGTAATGTCAATTATAATAATCAGCTTGAACTTTGTTAAAAAACTGAAATTATTTTTACTAAACGGAATTAAGTAAAGCTACTCAACACAAAGGACAAATTTTCAACACGTTTTTGTGTTCCCGCGGGATAATTTTGTCTCAATTCTGAAGCATAATCAGACAAAGCCGCAGGCAGAAGCTAGTCTATACAAATAAATAAAGTTAAAAAGCTTTTTACTAAATGAATATGAATGTTTACAAGGTCACTATACAAAAAATAATCATTTTTTTTTATTTTTTCTGTCTGTTCCGGCTAATCTCTAAAACGGCTACAACGATTTTGATGCGACTTTCATTGGCACATAGCTGATGTTATAAGCTAGTAGTAAATGATACCTTTGTTAGCATCCCAGCCGACGTGTGATATGTGTTTGAAGTCCTGCGGCATTCCGATGTCCGCTTTCGTTATTTTCCGCCCCTTTTGTTTCTTATTACTCTTCAGTGTGTAACCTGGAAACGGAAAACAATATTTTTTATTTCTGTACTCTCAAAGCGGTGTATTCTAAAATACTGTCAAACCTGTTTAACAAAATCGAACCCTTTGGCTTTGAAGATAATGTTTTTATTTGAATGTTGAAAATATCTACTGTATGACAATACTACAAAGTAGATATTACTGACTGCGCCATTTTCGAAAGATGGTAGAGCTGTCCGAACTTCCAAAGGTAAGCTGGTAGGAATCTGGTTGTATGGACTCCTCTCCACTGTTGCACATTTGACAAACAGCTGTTACTAACTTCCTAAGCTATGATTAGTCTTGGCGGGTAGCGGCTGCAGCTGCTGCGCCGGCTGTACAGGCTGCAGTGGCTGCAACGGCTGCAGGGTGGCCATGGGCGCAGGCGACACGGGCGGCGCGGGCGCTGGCTCGGGCTGCGGCGGCGGTGGCGGGAGCGTGCCATTCTGCCGGGAGGGGATGGAAGTGGAGCCGCTACTGCGGTTTGATACCATCGAGCGAGCGCGGCGCTCTGGAAAGAAAAAGACGATCATTAGACGTTATACGCCACCTTCATGCTCTTAAGGTTGTGTTCAAACTGTTACAATTCTTATTAAAATTGATGTCTCTTGTTGCACCCCATACAATAGTTCAAAGGCCTTCAATACGCGGCCCGGCGACCCAGCCCGCCTTCATCGTCAATTTTTATTTTTGTGTTCATAATATTCTTCTAGGACATTATATAATGCATTAAATAAAGAATAGTTTAACATTATTTTTATTTCTTTAATACATAATAAAACAAAACGGTCGAAAATTTATGTTTTTTGTTGAGTATAAATTTGAAGTGGAATAACAATTTTACGTATGTTGTATGTTGTTGCGGGCCAAGGTACAAAATATTTTTTTTTTTGGCCCTTGACATGATCAAGATTGAAGACCCCTGCACTAATGACTTGCCGCAACTTCACCCGCATGAAAGTCAAGTATACTAAAAAACATGGCCTATGGTACAAGGCAATAGTGTAACTTTTTATCAGTAAAAGAATTTTCATAATCGAATTAGTACTTTCAGAGAATTACCTTCTACAGACAGACAAACAAACTTTACGTCTTCCTAATAAATATTAGTTTCATCACTTAGGCTAGTGTTTACAAACACTCAATCAACCGGTTACGTGTTTTTATGTAATTGTTTATTATTAGTTTTCGTAAGGGAAATTTCTATATTAATATTATGAAGTTTATCTTGGACATCTCCGACATCGGTGAAGGAAAACGTCGTGAGGAAACCTGGACATATAATGAATATAACTCTGAAATCGCCAGTCCGCCTTGAGCAAGCGTGGTGATCAATGCTCGTGCCTTCTTTGTAGGAGAAGAGGCTTTTGCCCTACAGTAGGATAATAATAAGTTGGTATTATTATTACTAGTTATTATTATAATATTGTGAAGAATTTATTAGTAAGAGGTGATGTATGCAAGTACTAATCTGATCATAAAAAAATATTTCCCTTATAGAAAGCTACAATATTATCGAGTGCTATGTTTTATGATATATGTTTAATTTTAAATATGGAACCGTTTTTTTAATGTTGGTGGACATGGCTAGTCTCTTTTGAATGTCGAATGTTTAGTTTTACTAGTTTTATCCGCGACTCTGGTTAATAATAATTTGTCGTATTTGATTTTGTTGGCACGGTTTGCGCAGCAGTTGAGCGATTGGCTGCTGCGCTGCGTGACGTGGATTCGATTCCCTCGTGAAACGAATATTTGAATGGGCTACAGATAGTTGTTTCGGGTTTGGCCACAATGACCGGTTCTGCGCTGCCTTAGTATGGGCCTCATAAGGAAGCTTAGTTAAATTCGCATAGAGCAATGTAAACGGCTATGCTCGGGGTCTTCCGGAAATGAGGAGATCCGCAAAAGAACTAAGGTAACCGACATTATCGATTACCAAATCTTCTTCTTTTCTTGTCGATTAACTCGTATTTTGTCCGACGAATATTGAGCAACCTGTACAGCTCTATCATCGGCCTCGTTTAGATCTTGGATGGTACTGGTGGTTGTGTACGAAGGGCAATTAAGGAGGTGACGCATGTCCTGTGGTGATGCTCCTCACTAACACTACGTTTGGGATAAGAAATGCCCCATGTGGCCAAATTAGTTTTACAGCGGCCAAGCTAGGTCTATAATCGGTTCAGAGATTTCTAAATTGGCCACTGCAGTTCACATCGAAGTGTGGAGAGGGTGAGTGTTTGTGCCTTAACAACGCACACATCTCATTATTACTAAATGAAAACTGCATATTGCTGTTAGCCTTACCCCCTTAAAGGGCAAGTACTACATCCCTAGTCTAGCCTATTTCTGTCCTCACGATGACATAGCACATGACATTACACGTTTTCAACAGCCAGGATCACAATGCGTGTTTGTCTAACGCGTTTCTGTAAACAGCGGTAACAATATAAACATACTGCAGATGAGGTCATTCGTTTACGTCAGTCGAGCCATTATTACTTGTTCGGTTCCTGAGGAGAATGATCTATGGTACGAACTACAATAGGGTTAAGGTATTGTGGAGAAATGTCATTGTTTTTTGGCAGTAAACAACATGTCACGCGTAATCGTGAGTTTCTAAGGGTTACTTAATATGCTTTTACGGTCGAACTAAATATTTTGTACTAGTTTGAGCCCGTGATTTCGCCTGCTCTATGTCCCATTTGCTGGAGTGTCCTTAATGATTTTTTCACCTACATCCTTGTCGATTAAGTCACATTTTTGACGCAGCAATACATGTGGCCACTTACGGGGTTTAAATATTATAAAATTAGTATAAATGTATCGTATTTGAAGAAAATACAATTTGCAACATATAATATTATAAATGCGAATGTAACTCTGTCTGTCTGTTCCGCTTCAACGCCTAAACCACTGAACCGATTGTAATGATAATTTGATAAGGAGTAAGTTTTAATGCCAAGAAAGAACGCATAAGGTCATCGCTCATTTTAACAACACGTCTCCGACACAGCAAATAATTTGCCATTCAAGTTCGAGCATTAAATCTTGTGGGTTATTTTTTTTTTGTAATGACAAGATAAAAAAGATGACGGTTTGCGGGCGACGTGCTGAAAGTCACGGCGTGTCGAAGCGGTGCTGTTATGATGGCTACTTATTAAACATGAATCCGTCTGCGATAGCAGACAATCACGTGGATGAAGACGCGGTTAAAAGCTAAGTAAGAAGTAAGAATACCAACCTTCTCGTCTTATTTTCCTGAGTTCGATTTTCTCAAGGAGTATATTTCTAAGGATGTTCGCTTCATTTTCATTAGCGAAGTTGAATGCGGCCATGTATTCCTGTAAATAAGCAAATATTCAATTTAGCATCGAATTTTTAATTCAACATCAACAGTAGAGTTATTCTGTAATTCTGGAAGCAGGAGACTGGATGCAAGCCGCTTCTAACCGGTCGTTTAGGACATCTATGGGGGAGGCCTATGTCCAGCAGTGGACGTCCTACGGCTGGGCTAATGATAACACTAGTTCTTGTTACTCGAAAACTGTAGTGCGTAACGTATTGTAGTTTTTTTGGCATCAGAAGAACTATGTAAGTACCATTTTTTTTGTGCCTGAAATCTTCGAAACAAAAGAGCATAGTAAGGTTAAAACAGTGCCAATTTGTGTTAAAAAAAAATGTTTTGTGGAAGAATAACAACGAACATTTTACTTTGTGGGGCGAACAATGTAAGTTATTAGACTTTTATGGTTTTTTTTTATAGCTACTTTCTACTTTCATAATGTAAACTGAATGATGCCAACAAGGGAATTTCAGTTACCGACCTACCTTATACAAACTACAATTACATTTTTCAGTCCAGAAATTACATCATTACTCATAACAAATAAATATTTTATAAATGTGTTTATCCGTTACGTATAATTATTATGACATCAGAGTCAACAGATTTAAAATTATGTTGAATTATCCTGTATAACTTGAGAAGCGTAGAGAGACCCATTAAAGAGCATGTACTTAATCGTCATCATCATGTCAGCCGTACGACGTCTACTGATGGTCAGAGGCCACTCCTAAAGATATCCACAATGACCGGTCCTGTGCTGCCCGCATCCAGCAGTATCCCGCGACCATTACGTTCGTTCTTAGTTGTAGACATAATTATCTCACATGGTGCCCTGCGAGCCCTAACAGCTGCACGCATGATTTAATGGCTGCGACCGAAGACACAATCAAAGTGGCTAAATTCTGGGCCGCAACAATGTTTATTATAGTTTGTTATCGAAACGCGAAGAAGAAGAAGAAACAAATAGTCTTGATGCCAACTATCCTGAGGTCGCGAAATTGGGGCACGTTGGATAGGTAAGTACACTCAAATCAGCGTACGCGGCACACGTCATGGTTTCTTGTACTTATAACCTAACAGGCAAGGGCGTAAGGTTTTGCAAAGTTGAGGGAGGAAGTGCGTAAGGCGTCCTTATAACAAAAGGTTCAAAACTCTTGGCCAATAAATAGGTAGTTTCATACAACTAGAACAAATCTGAGCAAATTCTACTTGATAAAAAAAAACAATATTGCAATTACATTTAGTGTCCTATGTACCAAAGCCCATAAATTTATTTTTGTATGTGTGTGTAAAAATTCGTGTGTGGGTTATTATTGTTTTCCAAATCCGTAGGTTCGTCGACTCACACCAATTATGACGTTGGCAAATAATGTTACCAAAGTGCGTATTGTATAGTTGCGCGAAGCTCTGACTTGGGAAACACTTCAGGTTCCCGTACACTATATGTTACTAGGAAAATATTATGTGTAATAAATGTATACAAAATATAATTGAAATGTAAGGTTGTAATGTCAAAATAGCAACATTACATACCATCACGCCTATATTCCCCGAAGGGTTAGGCAGAGGTGTAACAATGTACACCCATAGTTCGCCGGTATGTTTAGGTCCCATGTAATAGGGGGCGAGCCTATTGTCATTAACCGGGCACAAATCCTAACTCCGAACTGCTACTGAGAATTTCATAGAAAAACCCAATAACACTTTTTGCTCGACCTGAGAATCGAACCCAAACCCTCTAGCGTAGCAGTCGCGCTTAGGACCACTAGGCCAACGAGGCAATGTCAAAATAATATCTCTTTTACAAAACAAATATGAATGTTTACGAAATTTTATTTTCTGTCAGTTCCAGCTCACCTCCAGAATGGCTGGACCGATTTTGATGGGACTTTCACTGACAGACAGCTGATGTTATAAGGAGTTGCTTAGGCTAGTTTTATTTTAAGCCCTTAAATAAACCCACGTAATAACCGATATTCACGCGAACAAAGTCGCGAGCATAAGCTAGTAATTAATATAAACAGGAAGAACAGTGAATGGGTACTTTATATCTCCTGAAATATACGAACAACAAGGAAAAATAATAAAGTGTTTGTAATTGATCGACTCCATTATTTTGTAACAAATTCATCAATACGACCTAACTATGTTCAGCCTCGGTTCTCCCAGTTTAAACGAACACCAGTGTTCTGTTTCATTTAAATAACTGTTCCACTCCACATTGAATTCTATTTCTGGCAGGATAAATATCAAAATAGATTTTATCGACAACAGGTAACCATTTCAGGACATAATCTATATCAAATGTACTTATTGAGGACATGATTAGTAAATAGCATTTAGTACATAGATATTGATCGATGTTTTTGTTAAATATCTTGATACAATTACCACTTGATTGAATGAAGAGTAGCCTAATGCGATGGTTCGACTGTCAACAATGGACAATCCCTTTTGATATTAAATCATATGACGCGAGTAGCGATCTGCACGTAACTTTGTCGGCGTCGTTTTTGGTTACTGCTTCGCTCCCATGCGGCGTAGCGTGATTTCATACAGTTTATACTATTCCAAATGAATCTGGCTATCTTATACAGAAACCTTTTCCAATACGACTAAGTAGTTGCAGATATTAGTGCGTTTAAACAAACGAAAACATTTCTACCTAGTGAATTTTGTTTAGAAAAAATTATGTAAAATATTTATTTTGGAACATTTACTATAGAGATTTTGCTAAACATTTTTTTTCTTGTCTAACACGCTCAAATGTGTATTTTAAAGGTCTAATAAAAAAATACTTTAACTTTACAAGACTTAGAGAGAGAACTTTACTGATTTCCACTGTACAAGCCCTTTGAAAACTTTATTATTATTCTGAAGTTTGCAGAAGCAACTGTCCTATTAAAATTAAAGAAGACTTCGAAACAAAAGCAGTACGACCTGTCTACCAAAAATGGATACAAAGTTTTAAACTACAATTTTATTCAGAAATCAACGATATAATTACGTAAAATGAGGTTACCTGTTTCAGTAAACCGTGCCAGGCTGAATAAATAATATTATTGATTGCTCAAACCACGTCCGCACTTGAAAAACTCTTTTAACGTCAACAAATTTCAGAGTTGGCAAGATATACTCTTTGATGAGCGCATGACAAAGTAAATAAATAAATCGGGTATTAGAACCAATAAATTGACATACTTCTTAGGACCTGCCAAAACGCGATTCCCTCATAGATTTCAGATGGCAATAGTAAATTATGACGTCACTTTTTGCCAACTCACCAACAACAACCAACAACAATTAACTAACCTTCTATAGACAAGTTATAAGTTCACAAAGGAGGCTAAATATTACTCACCTCTGCCTCGAAAGTGTGCAAGAACGGTCTGGGGTTCTTGTACTCGATCTGGAGATAGACCTCTTGCTCCCATATCATAGCCTTGCGGTAGAGGCAGTATATCCGGAAGAAGTACGACCTCTTCCCGTTGTCTTTGATCAGGCATAGGACGCCTGTGTCCTTCTTCTTCCATTTTGAATGTGAAGGATCTTCTGTTGTGAATAGCTGGACCACGGCCGTTGCCAGACTCTGAGGACAAAATATTATTTTCATTAGTAAGGTAACATACATACCATCAAGCCTGTATTCCCTGAAGGGTTAGGCAGAGGTGTACCAGTGTACACCCACAGTTCGCCGATATGTTAAAGTCACATGCAATAGGGGGCGAGCCTATTGCCATTAACCGGGCACAAATCCTAAATCCGAGCTGCTATTGAGAATTTCATAGAAAAACCCAATAACACTTTTTGCTCGTCCTCGGAATCGAACCCAAGACCTCTAGCGTAGCAGTCGCGCATAGGACCACTTGGCTAACGAGGCAGTTAGTTATTAGTAAAGTAGAATAGAAATAATTGGAAACGGTTTTGGGTAGATTGAACTTATACAGGGTGAAAATCAATTTACTGTGGAAACATCACTATGATTATGGGGTGAATGGCAGCTGTAGTTAAGAACTAGTTCCTTAAAAGATTGACTAGGTATGTTACGGAGCTCCGTCTTCGACATCGAAAAGTCGGAACTTCTGATTGATTTGACACCTCCGATATCAACTTCAGCTCCAATATTGTTGAATCGAAGGTTATTAGCCACTGCTTTAATTGCAGCGGTATCAAGGAGCGGTACTGCTATAGTATTAAGATCCCTGATAGACCAGGGTTCTCAGGCTTCGTTTGTGACGGAGTCCACAGTCCAGCTCTTCGGTCTTAACAAGATACCAACTAGAGATTTTATTTCAGGTATAGGCAGTGATCAAGGACGTTCGACGATTTCTTTAAATTCGATGGTTCTCTTAAACATTAAATCACGCGTCGACCCTAATTATTTTATTACTGTTGTAACGAAGATTGAAACGTTTCGAGTGACCGCGGTTGGGACGTGTAAGTACAAGATTTTACGTTATAGCATGTTATTTACATATTACTAAGTAAATTAGGTACCATTTATATTTGACTGATTATCATTCCTAAAATTGACCGACCTATGGGTCAGCGGGGTCGTCTGTAAAATTTCGCTGTATAAATTAACTTGACCTTGCGTACAGTCGAACATGGTAACGTAGATTAGTTTAGCAAAGGCTGGTCGTTCGTTATTTAGTTGTAATTCATATCACGTATGATACGACTATCTAAGAAATGTTATCAAGTGGCCAGGTACCTCATGGCATTATTCATTGGTGACAATGATAACAGATAATTTACGCCTTAAGGTACTTACAGTTTTGTGCTAAGAAAATAAGTCAATATAAAAAAACTTGCGAAGGTATAGATTGATTGATAAATTAATTGGGTACTTTGTAACACCACCAACTGTCAACTGTTAAAATTGAATCGATTCCGCCATGATTTTGTATGGCAATAGTAAACTGTGGCATCACTTTTTTAGCATCTCAATCGACTAATTACTGTTTTTAAAGAAATTCAAAATGGAATTTTAACACACATCGAATTTTATCGAATTTTGACATTGATCAGGTGTTTTGGGCTTAAATAAAGTGTTTCTTTAAGATGTTGCCAACATAGTTATCATCGTGATATCAGCAGATAGACGTCCACTGCTGGGTATAGGCCATCCCTAAAGAATATGTCTCTTGAATTTATCGATTAATGGTGTCAACCTATCAACTACCCAATCGAATGATTAGAATATGTCATTGTTTGTAAAGGCTATCTGAAATGATTCAATAACTAACTTCCATTAATTTATTATCAGTCTCCCGCGCCCTTCATGACGCATACACGCGCGTAATTATGCGTAAGCGCAATTACAGGACGCTCGGGTGCAATCTGCTTATAGCTGACCTTTATGAGAGAATGACACAATGAAGCGTACTCGCTAGTCAGCCGTGATAAGCTAAGTGTTCGCTCTTCTAGATAATGGCATTGATTTTATGGTAAATTAATCATAGCATAATGAGGCGGGCTGTTCCCAAGGCCCAGATCGCGTGTGCTAATTTATTTTTGTACGCCACTAAACTTCTTAACGGCAGGACCAATTTAAATGTTTTTTTTTCGGGTGTAAGTGGTTAACTGCCTCGTTAGCCATGTAGTCCAAAACGCGACTGGTACGCTAGAGGTCTTAGGTTCCATTCCCAGGTCGAGTAGTGTTCTTTAGGTTTTTCTATGAAATTCTCAGCAGCAGCTCGGAGTTAGGATTTGTGCCCGGTTAATGGCAATAGGCAATATCGGCGAATTGTGGCTGTACATTGGTACACCTCTGCCTAACCCGTCGGGGAATACAGGACAAAGTTTGTCGGGTCTACAAGTTTTATTATAAAACCCAAACAGTGAAATAGCCAGAGAATAACATCATATCAGCCAAAATACCTCCACAACTGAGTATGGCCGCCAAGCATGGCCCTCAACGTGTAAACCAGCGGATTATTGAGATGATAAAAATACTCAAATCAGATAACTGATTCTAGATTTGATGTGAAAATATAGAAACAAGGATATATATTGAGTTCCATAATGTATGTAGAATTTGAAGGTCGCGAACACGACAGCCTGGGTGCCGTTTCCATGATGAGCAAAGTGTGATTGGGTTTTTCCATTAGGAATTTCTCAGGAGCAGCCCGGAGTTTAAAGGTAGCTGGTGTGGTATCCCCGTGCCCCGGAAAGCACGTATAGCCGCGGCCTTGCACCGATCTCTCCCCGGTCGTATCGGATTACCGTACGATTGGGCTATGAGACTGAGGAAGGGGAAGTGCACCTATGTATGCGCACATACTTGTGCATAATATCTCCTGCGTGCTTGGTAAGTCTCCAATGAAATTGGCCGCCGTGGTCAAATTTTGCCATTGGAATAATACTGTTATGAGGTAAGTTAAGAAAATTATATTTCATTAATTTTCAAAGTCGCATGGGAAAGTTAACGAAAGGTATTTTATAAGTTATTCACTTTCATATGGCTAACTCAAAAATACAATATATTTAGAGAATGCCACGGCATTTTCTAAAAAGAAGCCTAACCTCATTACATAAGGTATCAAATTAAAATTCACTCCTCGTCCATCATACTGATCTTAATGTTCTCATTCTCACTGCGATTTCGAAACATGTAAGTTGACGTAATCCAGCAAGAAACGTGCGAAATGAAACGTCGGCCATCTGTTATTGTCACTATACAGTTTTAAAACTTTAGGGTCACAGAACACTGAGACGCGACGCGATGAGGCGCGCACTTTTTAAAATAGCGACACATTATCGGATTTTTTTTCTACACGATAAGGTATAGCAACTTACGTTTATGTACGCCGACCTGACCCTTAGAGAGATACTTGACGAGAACAGATTTGCGGGTCATGCTTGTGGCCCCAAGTGGTACTGACGAGAAAGGGGCTGTGAATTACTGGTAACAGGTTTTTATGGTAATACAATGTTGGATATTACGAAGTTTTGAGCCAGGACACAATTGGGCCATCATCACGAAGAAGACGCTCAGTAGTAGACCTGAATCAGGATTTGATTTCTGGTAACAATGTCGCCCTCTATCCGATATCATCCATTACATAACAAATTATTATAATACTATAAATATCTGCCCGCCTCACAGGTATTTATGACGTTATGCAGTAATGATGTCATTCACAACAAGGGCCTCCTGCCTGTTACAACGCTACACTGAGAGTAGAGGGAACATTGCTGTAATTATCAGGATTTGCCATCCGAAGTACTACAGGACACTAACCTCCGGTTTCTTGAATGAAAATTTAATGTGAGAAATCGTCAAGAGCGCCTAAGCTGTTGTGATTGGTTGACTGAATTTTCAACCACCAATCATAGCACCTTACGCACGTTCGACAATTTGTTATAATAATGTTCGGGGGTTATGCCTGTTATGCTCTTCAATCATCCGCTTTTAAAACAGCACAGAGGGGAGCAGGTAACCTATATATTACAGTGTTTCAAGTTCAACTAAAATAGTCATATTTTTCTCAATGAATTTGTCTCTAGCATTTTTTACTAAGACTTGGCATTGTTTTCTTTGAGAAAATTAAACAATAGCTTCAGCCAATCATTGTGTTATATCGTGTGTGTCCTGCGAGTTGTTGAGGTCAAATGAGCAAATTGGGTTACGTGGCAATGACCTAGCCTAGACGAAGCTGGTATTATTTTAGCACATGTCTTGTCTGGGATGTCTATGAAAATCGTTAAGGGATTTTTTGTGTAAATATGCTTCAACGAAGTAGCTGTAAGATTCTATTCTGCCCGTTCCCTTGCTGTCCTCCCCTAGGGATGCTCTAAGATGTTAGTACCCCACAGAGGGTAGCCTTAGCATGTATTCGCTTAGTTTGTACGTCTTATGCCCTGGCTGGAGACCTTTTAAGGCACTACGGGAAAGTCCGGTTAAACAGCAGACCTTTAATGCTGCCTGTGAAATGCGAATTCGAGAAATAAGATGTAGCAGTAGTATGGTAGCACGTCTATGTAATGAGTAGTTATGTACTATATTCGTTGATCTGATCTGATTTTGAGTTTTATGTATTTATAATCATGGTTTCCACAGAAATTTTATTTCCGGCATATTTCAAGCACGTATGTACTAATTCCTAGGAATTGAATGGAACACAGTGATCAAGTACTGTTATGAAGATAATTGAGCGAAAACAAATAAATCAAAATCAATTTCAAATTAATGATAACAAACACGATGTTGACAAATTATTTGAGGAATCAATTTAATTAATGCCACTCGTGTGAGGCACGTACACTCAACTATCTAGTGTCTGTTTATTTAGTATGGACAGTCTAGGACGGAAGTGTTGACAGCACATATTTTTATGTCTCGACAAAACAATTGTTATGCATAAAGTCAGCTTGCATCGTCCGGTAAACATTTTAGAAAGCGACTATCCGAGACGTATTCTATCCTCGATCAATGTAGGAAGCATTCGAAATGTTCTTATTATTCTTTCTCTTCGAGAAGGCGACTGGGCCTATAAAATTTGCAATACCAAAGGCCTGATATGCATTACCAACCAGAGACAAAACTGAAGTATCTCATAATAAGGTATTGAACACTGCCAATCAATTGACGTACTTTTGATGATCTATCAAAACGCGATTCCCTCATAGACTTTGTATGGCAAAAGACAACTGTAACGTCACTTTTCAGTCGACTCAATTGAGTAATTATTAATTTTAAACCATTTCAAAATCGAATTTGACAATTTATTGAAAATTAAACGGATTTTCAGGGCTAAATAAAGTGTTTCTTTAGAGAAGTTATGTCTTGCAATTAATGGTTGATGGAATCTTATACCTAATCACACTGGCACCCATACCTTACCCTACGAATTGATACACAGCAATGCTGCTTTCCGGCAGGAATGAGTGCGGTGGTAACACTTCCCCGAAAGAGCACCTTTACAAACAGCTGCAACTTTTAAACTTTACTTGCTTAAAAGTTAAGCTTTGTCAATGGCAGCGCAGAGGTTAATTAAATTGCAGTTGGTGGAGACAAAGCACAAGATAGGCGATGAACTAGTGAGATGCAGTTCATGTCTCGGTTGCACATCCGCATCACGTAGCCGTTCGGTCGATATAGCCTCTTTTTTTTTTCTCGTGCTCAGTATAAAGACCTTTTTGAGTTTAATGAGCAGATGGACCATAGTAACTAATCTAGGAGTTTATGGCTTTCCCTAAAGCTGATGTGAGTGCCTTTAAAATATTTAAAGGAAAATTCCGGAATTCCAAGACATTAAACAGATGCGGATAAAAATCGAAATATTAATTACTAAAATATACATACTCGCTGTTACTAAGTACAAAATTACTTTTTTTTTACTAATTGACGGTTGATAGTCTTCGTACATACTCGACAAGGAGAAGCCAAAAAACAGTGTACGAGGTTTCTTCAAATTTGTGGTTTTCGAGATAACTACTATTTAAGTTAGGTAATAGGTACCCCGCGCCGCCGCGCCGCGCCGCGGTTAACTGCCCCGTTGGTCTCGTGGTCGCAAGCGCGACTGATGAGCGTGGGGTCCCGGGTTCGATTCCTAGGTCGGGCAAAAAGTGTTGTTGGGTTTTTCCATTAGGATTTGCTCTGTAGCAGTCCGGAGTTTGGAAGTTGGTGGTGTGACACCCCCGTGTCTCGGAAAGCACGTAAAGCCGTTGGCCCCGGTTGTCATTCGTAGATATCTGACAGTCGTTACGGATAGTCAGAAGCCAGGAAGTCTGACAACCAGTCTAACCAAGAGGTATCGTGTTGCCCAATAACTGGGTTGTGCAGGTCAGATAGGCAGTCGCTCCATGTAAAACACGGGTACTCAGCTGCATCCGGTTCGACTGGAAGCCGACCCCAACAGTTGGGAAAAGGTTAAGTAGATGATGATGAATAGGTACCCCGAAATCGATAAGGTAAGGAAGGAAAAGCAATTAAATAATTACGATGTCGGCTGAAACTCATGATTTATCACATGGTTAGTGCATTTTTAGGAAGGCATTTAAAAAAAAATCTCATTTTGTATCGCGATTCGGGACGATCGCTTATAATAAATAGTACGGGTTCGAGACAGCGAATAATAACACGCCATTTAAGTTAGTGCTTTAAATCGTGTACGTTTAAATATTATTTTTAACTAGCTTCTGCTCGCGACTTCATCCGCGTAGCTTTTTCACCCGCATTAGATTACGTCTTTTGTTACTGCTCCGCACCTGTTGGTCGTAGCGTGATGTTATATAGCTTAGAGCCTTCGTCGATAAAAGAACTATCCAACACAAAAATATTTTTTCTATTTAAACCAGTCGTTCCTGAGATTAGCGCGTTCAACCAAACAAACAAACTCTTCAGATCTATAATATATTTTTAGTATACATGGTTAATTCGAATATTATAAAGGCGTACCTAATCTTTGTTTATTTTTTTTTTGTTCGTATGATAAACCTTGGAGGTACTGTTCCGATTACAAAAATTCTTACACTGATGGAAAGCTACATTATTGACGAGTGTCATAAGCTATATTTTATTTTCAAATAACTAGCGATCCGTAACAAAATCAAAATCACGCGGGCGAAGTTGCAGAGCAAAAAATAGTCCTCACATAGATATAAATAAAAGAAGTACTAACTAGACATGCTTTCTATTACAGTCTTGAGATCGGCAGAACCATTTATAATGGCGCTTAGCGTCTTAACTTTCGCCCTATAAAGCGCTTTATAGAGTGAAATTATATGACTAGTTAGTTATGGTACTAGACCGGACTTTCCAGATTATCGTTACTTTCAAATTGCAACAAAGTCAACAGTTCTTTATGGTGTTTCTACACCCACTAAGACCGACATCTATACATGGTATAGTTGACAGATTAACATCGATAGTAATGTGATTAATTTTATATTTTACTACCCGCAATCATTGACATTTAGACATTGATAACACTATCCCTTTAATAATAGTAATAAATGAAGTAGGTATCGAGATTGTTTAACAACATCATTACCCGGTGAACTTCGTATCACCAAGAATTTGTATTTATTCCTAACAACCCCAGTATCTCGATTTTCAACCAACCAACACAATCGGTCTAACTATTTCCGAGTTTTTGTTAGAATAACACACAGCAATTGGATTTTTATTACATAGCTACAAGGTCCTGGATTCAGTGGACCTTACTTCGATATTAAAACAAGGGTTTTTAGACGCATAAGCCTTATGTGCCACAATATTATAATGCATAGAAAAAAATAAAAAAAATATGCCTGGTTAGGCTAGTGGTCCTAAGCGCGACTAGGTCTTGTTCGATTCCCAGCAAAAAATGTTATTGGGTTTAACAATAAAATTCTCAGTAGCCGCTCGAAGTTACGATTTGTGCCCGGTTAATGGCAACACGCTCGCCCCCTATTACATGAAACCTAAACATACCGGCGAACTGTGGGTGTACATTGGTACACCTCTGCCTAACCCTTCGGGGAATACAGGCGTGATGGTGTGCCTTTGAAAATTTGCCATATGAATTTTCCGTTTATTAAATGTGTGTGTGTTTCTTAAATGTCGGATATCGTGGACGCAGACAAAGTCGCGGAACAAAATATGGCCTACATGTCTTTTCTTGGGGTTCAAACTTACCCCATACCAAATTTCATCAAAATCGGTTCAGTGACTTTGTCGTAAAAGCGTCGTAACAAATAGATAGGCTAGACATACAGAGTTACCTTCGCATTTACAATATTAGTATAGTATAGTAGTACAGGGGGTTAACTAGTTTTGATGATGTTAATAAATTAGAGAATTTCTTGCTAATAAATCTCAGTTATTATGTTACCATGATCTGGTCTTTTTAGGGTTCTGTACCCAAAGGGTAAAACAGAACCCTATTACTAAGACTTTGCTGTCTGTCCGTCAGTCACTAGGCTGTATCTCATGAACCGTGATTATTAGACAGTTGTAATTTTCACAGATGATGTATTTCTGTTGCTGCTATAACAACAAATACTAAAAAACAGAATAAAATAAATATTTAAGGCGGCTCCCATACAAGAAACGTAATTTTTTTGCCTTTTTATAGATGATGGTACGGAACCGTTCATGTGGTTCACTTGGCTGGTTTTTTATACTGGTACTTAATTACAAATGACAAACAAGGATAAAAGCTGTTGGTTTGCAGTTAAAATGAGGTAATGTGTTGCACAAACTAAATGTAATCAGTTGTAACATAATATCATTGTCTGCATTTTGTTTAAGGGAAAGGCAGATTACAGGATAATCCATCCGTTGATGCAAGCATTTTTCTAGCAATTAATTGTCAACCAAGTTTGAATATGGGTTGCCACATAGGTACCATATGGGGAATGTTACCATTATTAACAAACTTTAGGTGTATTTGGGACACCACATAAGCTATTTTTATTTGTGTTTTTTTTAAAGGACCATCGCTCCCAATGAGGAAAGAGAACAAATGTTGTGACAACAACTAGCTGTACCTAACTAGTTTTTATTTTAGCAACTTTTGAAAATCATCAAGCTATTAATAGCATTCAGAATTATTTCATACCTACTTGAACATAACACTATTTTATAAACAATTGTCAGTTTCAACAGGTGTTTGATACTAAGTATGAGTATTTATTTTAATCCTCGTAGAAGTATTTAGATTAATTATAATATATGCAGGTAGGTCACACTATTAACGTTTAAATAAAATAATTATTTAATGATGAAGTAATTGTACTTAGATGTCTTTAAATGAAATAATAAGAATTTTATTTTAATTTCTCACAACAGGTCAACAATAATTCTTATCAGATTGATCAGTGATTCGAGAAGAACAATAATTGTTTGTTTGTTAAAACAGTTCCGTTTTGCTTGTGTGTTATGCAATATGAATACTAAATTTTATAATTAAAAAAACTTTTTGGAAGAACTGATAATTCTTTTTTTAAATTTAGTTAAAAAAACAAAACTAAGCTGTTCTTAATATAAATTCAAAGTCAAATAATGTTGGTACAATATTATGTAAGGGTTAGAACAATGAATTTTATAAGTGCTTGCCATAATCTGAAGATAACAATAATGAGAAGGTACATAGTACTTTGAATGTTGTAAAAAATACACTATTGTGTTAGGACAACCTTGCAGGCCTCAGATTTACACACTATCCCAAAGACACCAAATTAATTATTACCTAATCTGATACAAGGTATAGATAACTATTATCTTTTACAAGTAATTTGTTTTTGTTTATGGTTGTTTACATGAGAAAAATAACTAGAATTTTGTAAATGACAACTGTGTTATTATTTCTCAGGCATTGAAAAGACTATAGATCTTCTAAGGTTTCTTGATGATATCATAACTGATTAAATTTGAATATGTTAAATAAGATAACAGATTTTAAAAATAATTCCAACAGGTAGCTGAATGGATTAGTTGCATTGATACACAGTTATTGTAGATAAATAGTAGTCATTCAAGGAGAAAATTTGGAGCTTACAGAAATAAAACCGTGATATCGACTGATAATCCGCAGATATGGACAGAGATACGTAATCTAAGGGCATTCTGAATCACGCGGACCGCTAATGAGAATTCATGCTTACTCACCTGGCATTTTGGTCCAATCAAACTGAACACCTGGTCATTCTCTTCCCGAGATAACAGGATGCTCGCCCTGTTTTCTCCCCTCGGCATCCTGTACACTAATATAACAAAACACACCTAAAAATTACTTTATACATGCGAGAACCAATGTGTCAATAGCCCCGACTTTCCAACATTTTAAAGCCAAATAACAACCAGTTATTTGGCACACACAGTAATCCGTTGACGAAAATAATAGCATTTCTCACAATACAGAAATGCTCATTTCACTGTTTAAACACAATAAAACTCAAAAAAATCGTATTTCTTCCAAATTCACTTTCTCTCTCAACATACGTATGGGAATAAATCACAGAATGACAGCGGTGGGCTGAGTTTTCTGAAGTTTTTTCTAAAGTTGCCAGCCTTTTGGCTAATCCTTCAAAAAGTATTGTTCCAGTATCATCAAAATACTGCCTATGAGGCTTATTAATTTGATTCATTAAAAAATGTAGATATTTATGCTACTGTAAAGTAATAACGTAAACGAATCTTGTATTCTTCAGCAATTATCTACAGTAATAAAATGCTTCATTTGTTAAGTTTCTGATTGTTGGCAACCTTATTTTTCAGTGTCAGCTTGTAATCTGTCAACGCAGAAGCTAATTCTCTTTATTTTTTTCAACATTATCAGTACAAATGAAATTAATCATAGTACCTATTTCAAATATTGAATGGTTGTCTAACAATTTTATAATTTGTATAACAAAATAACTTCGTGTAATTTTATTTAAAAGTTTTAAGAAGTTCATTAATAAATAATAAAAATAGCAGAATATATGCCTGACTCACGCCGAAGCGATGACGTAAACATTTCACAAAGACGCGCGTAAATTCAAAGGAACTATCGAAAGGGTGACTGATGCGGACTACCTACCATTTTAGTTTACTTCTTTCGATTTCAATCAAAATAAAACTCCCTGCGTGACCTAGTACAATCCATCGCTTATGTGTTTACATGAGAGCCAAGTTGCTAGTTATTTAGTTTTTTTATGCAAGACGAAAAATAGCTACTTAGTTAGGTACCTACATTGATTCAAGTATTAAACTTGTGAAGGTATCAAAGCACTTATGCCTACTTACTAACAACAACTAGGTAGCTACGTTAGTTCTTGTCAGTCATACAAATATACCTCTCGTTTATTTGTAAATGATGACACAAAATTGCAGGCTAGGTGTCCGTGTCAAATTTTCGTTCGTAATCATAATTCTTTTATAGATTTTAAGATTTAAAAAAAAACTATTTCTATTGTTATTTCGTTTAGGTTTATGTGTACCATATGTACGACCTAACAATAAAATTTATAAAAGTCGAGGTGACCAATAATGCCGATTCATCAGTGTGTTCTTAGAAAGATTGTTAATAAACATTAATTATCCATTTGCATGGTCTTTCTCTAGGACTTGACGTGGATCGCATCAAACGCCACCCGCTCGCATATAGATATATAACGTGTGGAGCTGTGATAAATTGTCCACATTATCCTTTACCAATATAAATAGGACACAGGAGAAATAAATAAAATAGACATCAGCATTTTACATTTTTATTTTTATCTTCGTTTGCTAAACAGCAAACTAGATACAAAACGATACAAATTCATTAATTCTATTTTTCCAATAACTTACTATGTTGATCTTACGGGTTCAAATTGCACCATTAAAATATTACAGTGAATTAAACATTCAGTTATATTTTTACTATATAATATGCATGTATATGTATACAAACTATATGGTTTGGTGTATAAGAACTATGGTCATTTTTATTTGGGCCAACTACACTAACATTTTCAGCCTTTTTCATTCAAAACGTCTCAAGGGTGGGTGGGTACACTTTTTTAAATGTGTATTTAATACCTTTTTTTTTTGAGGCAACGTTCGATTCAAGATTTTTCTCAACTCAAAGTCAAAATAAGCAATTGTATCGTAATTTGCTGTCAAATAAATCAGACACTACAAAATGCCTTTTATACAAAGTAAGTTTCATTACTGTTACTATGTTGGCCCAATTAAAATAAAACCCAATGTGCATTACTGTCTTTTATATAAGTAATATAGTATATTGCAACATGTTCCAACGCACACAATATTTTGCATCTTCTTTTTGAGACTAACAACTTGTTTTTCGAACGAATAATTAATGTGTCAAAATAACGTGCTGTCATTGGTTGACAGAATAATCAACAACCAATCACAGCAGCGTATGCACGCTTGACAATTAGTCACATTAATTTTCGTTACAGAAACCAGATATGCAGATATGCTGTGCTAATTCATTAAGAATAAATTATTTATTGTTATGCCATAATCAAATTAGCACAGCACTACCTTTTTTAAATTCTTAGAGCAGCGAAAACAATATTTTTAAATAGTTTGAAGAGGTAAAGATAAAACTGTAATACACGTTCTTAAGAAAAGTATGGATACATAATAAAACTTTTTCACTACAACCGACTGGAATTGGTCATAAAATAGCACAAGTTGACAATATAAGAATTATAATGGAAATACGAGGTATAAGTATTCGATGGTATGTGAACTACGTATCATTTGAATATTAAATTAATTGTATTATAAATACATAAATCAATACTACAGTAGACATGTATATTTACAGCTCGTAATATATAAACAAAGCTAAACCTACGTTGACGATCACAATGTTACGATATCAATCAGAGATCTAAAGGAAATAAATTTAGAAATACTTTAGACCTTATCACTTTGACATAGGTCATAGATTATAAGATACAGTCATAGTCTTAGACTAGGTAGCTTAATACGACCTGTAACAATATTTTATTGAATATTGTTTTAACGGGTCTTGTAGTTAATTTCCAAAATCGATAATGGTGTTGCCACAATAAAATAATTTCGTTTTATAATAATTGATGACGATTTTCAGCAATCAATGTTTGTAATAAGAGTATAATTGGCTGGTAGGTTATAAATAGAATACATTTTAAATAGTTAAACAAATTTTCTTTCTTTATTTAAATTTGAAAAATAAAGCAGATAAAATAGGCTTTCAAAAAAATTACGTATTTGGTTATTATTGATAGTCCGTTAATTAGCGTCCTATTCGTTATGTTACGCTGGCACTTCGCATGCGTGCAAATATTTGCTTTAAATCGCTAATTAAAAAACAACTTTATTCCAAAAACATAGGGTATATTTTGTATTACTCAAGTAACCTGAATATTTGGACAAAGCCAGGTTAAGTGCCACCATTAGATATGATTACGTTGAATATGACTCGTATAGATAATAATACATACCCTACTGGAGTAATTGACATTTATAAAGACTTACAGACAATACGAGAGTAGTTATGAAAATTCATGAAATCGCTTTAATTGATTTTCGTAAAAAAAATTGTTTTTACGTAAAGCTGCCGAGTACTTGCGATTTATTTGGACAAACATTATTTTTTTTTTAAATTGAAAAACCAAAAGATTTTATTTTACTTTTGGAATCATGGTTATGAAATATGAATCCTTACTAACGGATTAAGTTAAAGTTGTGCTTTATAATTACGTACAAATAAATTAAAAATGAACGACATTTTCTAGGAGATAAGTGTAAATTCAAGTCAACACTGGTATTATTTATGTTATTTTTTGTGCTTAAATAAGTACTAACTCTTACAACTGTTACGTCCGTACTCAGAGACGCGCTTAATAATTATAAATCAATCATGATATCAGTTGAATTCACCAGTGTATAACAACACAAATCAACCACATTATAATTAATTGACGTCTCTGAATACGGCAATTACTGTCACAATATTACAGACTTGTAATTGACAAAAACTTCCAAACAATTTAAGGCATATATTTTCTAGACTTTTGTAGTTTAGATCAGACTACAGTGGTCTTCTGATTGAAATCTACGATGTGGAATCTAAACAAATACAAACAGTAGATGGGACATCGTGACAGAAAAAATGACAACCCTAATAGGTCTAGAATTGTGAACAAAATTGATGATAGGTTTTTTGACGTAAATAATCTTTAGTCACATACGGGTACCAGGGTTACATAGGGTAGCTAGAAGAAGGCTTCAGTGAGCCTTCTTTCTATTATACGATCTCCAATTCAGTTAAATCTACTGGTAAGGGAGCAGACATCATATCTTACACTTCTTTGCCCTTCCAGTCTCGTCACCAGTACATTTCTATGTGTCAGGAGTCTTTGTCTAAGTCCTTGACGGTTACTCCTAGCAAAAACAATAAGGTATAGTAGAAGCAACGAGTCGTGAGCACAAATGAAGTTAATTTTTGGGTTCCTTTCGGGGTTTTTTGGGGTGATTACGCTGCACGCGATCGATCCAACTGACGAACTAATCGCGTGCAGCGCCGGCGGCCCAAAAAACCCAGGAAAGAACCCAAATACCAATAAATTACCTTCATTTGTGCTCACGACTCGTGGCGGCTACTATAAAAGTTTGCGTTACGATGTCCTTTCCACCGTGTATTACTTATTTACAGAATAGTTTAGATCAATTAGTTGTTACACCTTACACACCTCGCACTAAGTTAACAGATAAAGGTACTTTTAGAATTTTAACACCGAAACACTGAATAGGCCCCCAAAACGTTGAAGTTCGATGTGTTTTAGACGAGGAAGATTATCATAAGGCAGTTCAAGAGAGGCGTTGTTTGCGCTTTAGTAGTATTAAACAAGGTGGTGAGACTACACCGCAAAAACTGATAGCATATTTATTTTTTATCTTTGTTCGAACTTACTAAAAAAATCTCAGGCACGCCACACACGTATTGACATACTTGCACAAATCTGGACTTGCGCAAGTAAGTTTTAACATGTGTGGATACTATGCCAATGTAAACGCGACTTTGGAATCGTCATCGTGGAGACGTCATTGTTCTCGTGTTGTGCAACGATGAACTTGCTCATATTTCGACTTGCACAAGTATATTGTACCGTGTTATCATCTTCTTAGCATTTCCCAACTATGTTGGGGTAGGCTTCCAGTCTAACCGGACGCAGCTGAATACCAGTGTTTTACATGGAGCGACTGCCTATCTGACCTCCACAACCCAGTTACTGGGCAACACAATACCTCTTGGTTAGACTGGTTGTCAGACTTCCTGGCTTCTGACTATCCGTAACGACTGTCAAAGATCTAAGAATGACAGCCGGGACCAACGGCTTTACGTGCTTTCCGAGGCACGGGGATGTCACACCGGATGTCACATCCGGGACCCCACGCTAATCAGTCGCGCTTGCGACCACGAGACCAACGGGGCAGTCCGGGGCAGTCAAGTATATATTCTGGCCGTGGCCGTTTATGTTGGCATGACGACTGCTGTCGTCGCCGTAGTGACTTGTTAACGTGTTGCGCAATATGTACTCCGTATTGTCAACATATATAAAAACAACGTCATAATATGATAGTATTATGTAAATATTGAGACTGCTTGTTATGTGTACTCATCGGCCATTGACCCATAGTCGCGACTTATACGTAGAGAAAAGAAACCTTTTATAACTTTACTCGATTTATTAAAAAACATCGCTTTCGGAAACATGACCATTTTTTTTTACATGGGACAAGCCCGCCACACTATTCCCAACCACTGCAACTTCTGTAAGCCAGAATCAACAGTGGAGACCGCCTGAAGAGCGCCGAGGCAATGAAGCTCGACGAGTCCCGGAGAAACGATATAACTGTCTTGGATCCCGCAACGTAATGAATCAGAAAAGATTAGTGGAGGAGTAGGAAAAAATATAGTTTCCACTTCCCTCCAAAAAAGCAGGAGACAGAACAGAACTAGGCCAATAGGCACAAGGGGATGTTTACAACTGGGAGAAACCCAGATTGCCAAGCACCACGGTTTGCAATTATTATTAATTTAATGGGTCCTAATGTGAGCTGTTACATTTGATTCCAGTAATAGGTATGGCAAAAACGCCTGAACGCACGGAAATTAGTTCTAGTTTCTACGAGGTCCGCGTAATAAACTACTCCGGATGTAACCAGTATACTGTTTAACATAATATTTCGTTCATTCTTACACTCACATAATATGTGATGAGCAGACTGTTCATATTCACAGTCCGATGTAGAACATTGACACAAGGGAGAAGCAACAAACATGACCATTTAATAATTATATATGTCAGAAGTAGTTTCCTATAAAAAAATCTTTTGCTATGAAGATTATATGCAATTTTTAAGAATTTTGTATCCTATTGAATGACAGATTATTGTTACAGTATTTGCGGGGACATCACACACCTTGTTTAAATAAATAAAGTATGATATAATAATTATACTACCGTCTAATCCAGGGGTACTCAACTATTGTTGCAGGCTACAAAAATACTGTTTTAAATATAGCTGCAATACCTGCAATGAGTTTTACGTTTAATAGAGATAAATGTCATACATTTATAATAAGTGAACGGCTTTTTCTAAGCATTTTGAGGGAGGTTTCAGTAATAAGTTTTGCTATTATTATTTTAATTGGAGGCTTCAAAAAAAATGTACAGTCATCTTAGAACAAAGGTTGAGTTCCCCTGATCATTCTAGCAAATGTTTTACACTTATGAGCTTCATATGTATAAAGGCATAGAGTTCACAGCGAAGTACTTAATTTAATGTTCGTAAAATCCTTATGGATATACAATGCACAATAAAATGAAGGTAAAATTAAATTCCTCTTACACTGAACATCAAAGCAAGGTTTTTAAAATAAATCTGTGAGATTCACTTTCACCTTTAAAATTATTGAACTAATTGAATATTTGAATATTCGTTGAAATTATTTGAATAAGGGCTGATTTTTCAATTGTCAAATAACTTTTATCTGAAGGATAAATATGACAGTTATATTGTCTATGCAATAAAAGCTGTCAAACCGCCATATTTATTCCTCCGTTAAGAGGTATCTGACGATTAAAAAATCGGCCCTAAATAAACTAATTCGGCAAGTATAATTCTATAATTACTTAAAAATATTACGTATTTAATACAAAATTAATTGTGCGTAAATATAAATGATACATTAAGTTGTAATAATAAATATAATGAAATTGTTTGTAAGAGCTTGTTTTATTTTAGTGCTGTAAATAATTTAAGTAACCAGTGATTCAAGCCGCCACGTGACCAATTTTGTTCCTTGCATGGCCACCAATCGCTTAGTGTGCGGCATCAATAATAGGCTAAAATGAACTATCCTTTGCCAAACCAATAAAACAAATTCTTAATAGATTGAAAATACTATTACAATAACATGAAATCGTTGAAAATAGCAAATATAACACCAACTAGTATCTAGCTATAAACAAGACTACCGATTTACATAGAATTAGAGATAGCTACCATTATGTTGTACAGCCTCGAAGTAGTCAGTAATTGACTTGATGACTTTGGCATAGCTAGTAAAGGGTACTATGAAATAGTTCGTCATGAATATAAAGCATCCTTCGCAAATCACACATTATGCAACTCTATAGTGATCATTTGTTTTGTCTATGCTTCAGTTCGAAACATTCGCAATTTGAATTAAAGTTTATTAAGAATAATGTTCCATGTTTGAATGCCATTTTAATTTTGTGCCGGTATTTTTCATAGAAAAGTGTATTGGGTTAATTGGAGTCAATTATCTTATTTATTAGTAGTGTTATGCATGTTTCGAACTAAGCAAAAAGACTTTGTTCTCTTTGTTCCAATCAATAAAAAACGTCCATCTTAGAGCATATGACTTTACTGATATTACGTCATTAAGTGTGATAATACTTTTTTGTTCGATACAAATAAAAAAATGCATTTAAAATTAACATTTTTAAAGGAATATTTTCTATACAATAACATTTACGTACGTATATTATCTGCTCAATAAATAAATACAATTGAAACAGCACCTCCTACGTATACAATACCATTAATTAGAATCAATAAACCAAAATTGTACTCTTCAAATAATTACGTGTCTTAATAAAATAAATTAGCTGAATTTAAGCGTACTTAGGAACCTACATCTACGAAACAGCTGTACGTATTATGATAAAACATTCAGAATAACACAACATATATAATCATACATACTTGTTATGAACAAAGTCAGTACATTATGCGCTGCAGACAATTTAGCTCAGGTTACAATATGCAATTAAAATAAATTGATTTGTGTAGCAGACTGTTCCTAGTATTCGTAGCCTTATATAGGCACAAATCAATTATTTCATTGGTCACATTGTAATAATGCACTCTGAAGTTAATACATTACTCACGTTTAGTGTGTCGACAGTTTTTTTTTTGACTAAAACCTGTACTAGAGGCTGGCAATACATTGCTAAGCCTTAAAAACCAAATTGTAGCAAAATACTCGAGCAGTGTTCATTGATAATGAACTAAAACACTGCCGAAATAGAATTGAAAATTGCGTAATCGTGTGCAAGATAATAAAAGTCACGCGGAATTATATCTTTACACAATTCTTAACTCTATTTGAGAGAGATTTTAGTTCAGTATAAATTAGCAAATGAAAAATGCTCGAGCATGCTGCTGTGCTTTTTAAGAAGACTGTAAGCTGAGTAGATCAAATCAATATTATGGAAATAGAGATCTATAAATCAGATAATTGAAGCATTTCACTTAGACCAGGGGTTCACAAAGTGTGCGTCGTACAGAGTAAGGAGGGGCGCCGTAGGCCTTCTCACGTGCTTTGAAAACATGTGTGTCTCACATGTTACATAGCTGCCATTTTATTTCATTTCCTATTTCTCTTAAACAATAAATGTATTTTTGTGTTTTTATAAACATAAAACTAAGCTCCCCACTATTTGGACAGCGCTGATACAAAATACTAAACCTGTAAGTGCGCCGCTAATTAAAAGCTTGGAGAACCCCTGGATTAGACAGTTGACAAAATCAATCGGTGAACGACACAGCAGTCTAAACTATTGGTGTCGAAGCACATTTCTTTGAAATCTTAAGATCGAAGTAATCGACCGATATAATTCGAGCATGTATCTAGTCTACCTGTAAGTAGTACTATGTTTAATTGCATTAAGCATTGATGATATGATTGTTTTTCCTAGATTCCCAAACCCTTTACGTTGACTGTGCCAAGTAAAGTACTGTTAAAGCTATCTGTTCAGAATGTCATGCATTCACAACTAAGTATCGTTTACCTACTACTACTGGGCCACTTCAGGGCACTGAACATTAAAACATATCATTCCACAGTACTCCTGTGTTTGTGCGTCTTTTCATATTAATGTTCGCATTGCAGGATTCCGCTTTCGAAACTAAGCGATTACTCAATGACAGTTGTTAAAGTGACGCGTCGGCAGTGCAAAAGCTGCCATTCCTAACCAAACCCACGAACTACAGCCTATCAGCATTCACGTAATTGATTTTCTATTCATATATCAGTATTGTCTAATTCCAATCTTTACATCGACATACTTAAAATATTAATCACTTTTATACAAAACGTTCGCATTAATCTATAAAAAAAAATCGGCTGTTTACTTAAAAAATTAAATACGCAATAATATTTAACAAACAAAATTAACATTCTCCAGCAGCTGCATGTGTTTAAACGTAATAATAACAATCAAATAATATTTAAATATGACGTTTAACGCCCATTCAGATACTTAATGAAAAAATTCCTCAAACAATTTTAAATTCGACAAAGCGCCCGTGTACACAAATCTTAATTACTTAGGTACTTAAAATTATGCAAATTCTATCTTGTCAAACTAGACATAAGAGCTACATTTGTACACCATGCCATCCCTATAAGGTGGGGCTACATTACTCAGTGCTTAGTAATACTATTTACCTGATTGAGATTACTTTAGCTTTGGGCAAGTCCTGTGTAGTCCTTCGGGACTGCGAGTATGGTAGGCAGTTCAACTGGGTGTGTCGTCTTTCTTAGTGTTCGTTTTGGGATCCACGTCGACCGGTTGTTCACAGTTTGACGACCCTGGCTGCGGCGCCTCTGCGTCTGTAAAGCAAATCAATAATGTTTTAAACATATCTTCATTCTGTTTGTGTTTGTTTTTAATCCAACGCAACCTGGCATTAGATGAACCTTTTAGCCTCTCCGCCCACGACCGATTTCTTGATCGATTATCGGACCGATTTTTGATACATTTCTTTTCGCCGACAAAGAAATCTGTCAAAAATCGGTCCGATAATCGGTCGTGGATGGAGACGCTTAATTATCCCAATGATCTCCATCAAATGCCCAAAAATCATAACGCGTTAAAAACCAAATTCTTAATCATTACCAACATTCGCAATAAATAAAGTAGACAGCCAGACATGACGTTATGTAAGGAACCCCAAAGCTGAATTATTTAGTTACCAAACCAATAAGTCTGGTGGCGACGTAGTATCTATTACGAAACAACACTATTATGCAAGGACTGTCCTTCAGAAACCTCTAACGAGGGATGTTATGGAGGTACGTGACCGAAACTTAAACTATAGGATATTCGAAATAATAATCTATCCGAAACTGTTACCGATTCTGATGAAATGCCTAAGGCATTAAGTCCGCCTTTGTACAGTGTATTTTTTTACATTATGTGCATAAAGTTTAATAAATAAATAAAAGTTTCGAATAATTTCGGATAGGAGTTATGATAGGTTTTCGCCCGACAACCAACTCTACACACTAGCCGCGCGCGAACCTTACATTGTTCAGATAGTCTTTATTATTGCTATGGCTTAGCCATACTAGTCAGTCGTCCATTATTTTGTACTTCCTCTTTTTAGAGTTCGTTTAAAACGTAATATACGTAACTGAAACTATCCGAAACTATCGGATAATCAGAAGTAATTTCATATCCGTAAACGTATCTGAAACCGGTATAATATTTTTACTAGGTGCAGTTTAGTATCCTCGTCAAATTCTAGGAGGTAACTACGCTAGTGATTGTCAACAATAATGAAAAGACTTCTTAAACAATCTTGCCGCTGGGTTTAGGCAGGTGGGGCGATGAACCCGCATTCCTAAATACAGTCAAACATAAACAAGTATTTCTTAATTATTTACCAGGTGTCATAAACTTTTTTGATTTCTTACGTATTTTAAGACAACCTCCTAAAATTTGACGAGATGGAAAACTATACCTCGTAAATCCGTATCCATGTCGAGATGCGAAGTTTTATATCCATAACATCCCTACCTTTAACTATGAGTTCAACGTAATGAGTGTACATAACATACCACTACACCAAACTGACCGCTTCTTTGGTTTAGTGGCACCGTACAGAGGCATGCATCTTGAGTTCTCGGGAATACATTTTGGGCAGACATGTTCCTGGTCGGAGAGCTCTGTTAGAAAAAAATTGGACACCAAAGTTTGGATAATTGGGAGTGATGGACATCGATGGTATGTGATGGCAGTGATATTTGGCCGCAATTTTACGTTTCAGCGCGTCTTTCGTGTACGGGTGCGAATGTGAAGTTCGATCCAAGAAAGGCCAGCAGCGTCTTGAAGTTACTGGCGATTGCTTGTAGGGTATCTGGACAATGTGCGTAACACTTTTTGGTGGTACCTTTTTGGTTAGACTAAATAATCATAATACTTGACTGTTTTTATTCATTTACTAAACTAAATGACTAGGTTTTGCCCGCGAATAAAAAGTAGCCGATGTCCTTTCTTTGGGTTCAAACTTACCCCGTCGATCAAAATCGGTTCAGTGGTTTATTCGTGAAAGCGTATCGGACAGACAAAGTTACTTTCGCATTTATAAAATTAATAGTATTGATTTACAACTTATTGTCTTAAGTTTTGACTTTGATGACAGGATCAGGATCAGCGAAGCCTGGTCTTGGCTTCCACAGAGGTCTTGGATCTCTCATCGTGGAAGTACGACTGTAAATAAACACACTTTTGCCAACCCTGTTACAAGATCACTTCATCCTATCCATAAGTCAATGTTACATTCTGTTGATAGCTAAATTTATATGTACGTTGCATATTTCAAACTAGTTACATCTAAAATAACCACAAATGAGTGGAGCAAATTACACAAGATTTACGCAGCGTGAATGATGGTGCCCCGAATTCCGGTTAGAAGCGAACATTTGAGGGTTACCTTGATCAGTTACAGGTTTACTCCAATGGACAAAACATTCTGAATTCAAAACGGTTGGCAATTGCCTTCACCCTACGTACAAATAAGCGCAAAAGCGAAAAAACATTAATTTTAATTCATTTATTTTCATAATTGGGAGCATAAAGCAGTCTAGGTGTTACACGACTTTTTTCGAATGAAATAAACCAATACATAGGTAACAACCAGTCGGTAGTAATCTAATTAGCAACTAAATAATTAATTGGTTTTTCCGAGAATACAGCAGGGGATTTCTAATCAAGCGCCAAGTTACAAGTTCTTAGGGTTCCGTATCAAACGGACCCTATTATTAAGACTGTCTGGCCCTCCGTCTATCACAGGGCTGTATCTTATGAACCGTAATAGGCGCACAGACACATGAAATTTTCACAAAATGTGAATTTCTATGGCTGATATAACAATAAATAATAAAAATAAAATTAAGTCGAAAAGAAAGAGGATTCCCATACAAGAATCGTGTTTTTTGTATGAAGCACGTTAAATATTGTACAGTGGTACGGAACCGAGTCGCACTTGGCCGGTTTTTTATGTAATTTAATATTTCAAGAGAGAGGGAGAGTAAAGTAGAAGTTGCTTATCACGATCCTAGGATCGTGGTAACTAGTTACGAAACTGTAAGTGATAGGGCGACATCGATCCTCTCTTACGCAATTTACCTAGGGTATATTAGGCGCCACAAGTCGTGAGCACAAATGTCAAGTTAATTTTGGAGTTTTTGGGTTCCTTTCGGGGTTTTTCGGGGCGCCTACGCTGCACGCGATCGGTCCGGCTAGCAGACCAATCGCGCGCAGCGTCCGTGGTCCAAAAAACACAGAAAGGAACCCAAAAATTAACTTGACATTTGTGCTCACGACTCGTGGCGGCTACTATACCTACCTTTCATTTAAACCAAAGTCAAACAAAAACCCCGCTACAGTCATTGAAGTATGCAATAATGTAATGCGAGAGCGTTATAACTTCGACCTTAACCCGAATAATATTATGGACGTGATTGTAATGCAAGTTTTACTACCAAGAAGTTACTAAAGTATGCCAAAGCCGATATTGTTTCTACGTAGAAAACTACTAGCTATAATACCCCGAGGTTCCAGCCGCGTTCAGTTGCGTCTTTGTCTACTACTCCGCTCCGGTGAGTCGTAGCGTGATGTTATATAGCCTATACTATTCATCATGAATTTGACTTTTATATACAAAAAGATATAATCCAATCCGACTGGTAGTTCCTGAGATTAAAACAAACAAAAAACTCTTCAGCTTTGTTATATTTGTATAGATATTGGACTGTTACGCTAGATCGGAAAATTTCAATCGAACGCCAACACGATTGGCTTATATTTCTTCTTTGACAAGGAGGATAATCGAATTCTATTTGTGTATCCCGGTAACAGATTTGCCAAGAGGTCCAAGCATACAAGCCGAGGACGTAGGGCTGTATATTTTAGAGGGGCAGCAAATTAGATTCTGAGGGGTGGCAAATTCCATTATTGGATCATCGAGGAAAATTCTGCGCAAAACCTGAGCAAAGATCGCTTAAGAATTTTCGGGATATAACTTCAATTAGGAGAATGTAGGTCAGAAAGTATTTTCAAGTGTTTTTTTTGGGATGAGCCTGCGGATAAATGTGCTGATTTGTTCGCAGGTGCCTTAATATTTCATAACTAGATATACCGCGCGGTTCCACCCGCTTTAACTGTTGTTTACTGTCGTGGGTCATAGCGTGATGTTATATAGCCTATAATCTTCCTCGAGGCCTATCCAACTAAACATTTTTTTTTTCAAATCCGACTCTTGGTTCTGTAGAATAGCGCATTTTAGATAACAAATACACAGCTTTATAATATTGGTACTTATGTATAGTCCAGCCAGCGACAAAAAAAGAATGTGATTCGGGTATCTGTTTGAAAGTTAGTCTGAAAATGACAATGAATGATGTCATAACGATGACATTAAGGATGTTGCCATTAAAATAATAATTAAAAAGTCCCAGTAACAAAGCGTACCGGACAACATTAAATTTTTATATCAATTGAAGCTTGAAAACCTCAGTAACCATTAATGAGAATAATATCTGTTTTACTTTTCCAGATAAAAGTTTGATATTCAAGAGAATTAAGATATTTAATAGGAAAGGAAAACGAGAAGTATCGATAACCAATCTTCACGAAAGTTTACGAAGGGAAGATTATACTACGATTTCTATAACGAGCAATGTTATCACCAACGTAACGTTACTATTGAGATCGACCCGTTAATTAGGGGCCTGCACCCACGTCCAACTTTTTGTAGGACCGATTATCGCACCGTTCAAGTTTCGTAGGACATCTGCGTTAATATATTGGAATTCGTATGTTCCATTCTCTCCGACAAAAAATCGGTCACGGGTTGTCTGACGTGCGCGGGCAGACTAAAATATAAATTGGCACAATTTTTTACCATCGATACAGTACATTCTAGAAATCTAGACGAACAAATTTGATTTTTTTTCGTTGATTACAAAAAAAAAACTATTGTTTCACATTTCATACATTTTAACCGCGTAGGTGTTGCATTTTTGGATAGAACAGCAGTTTTCTTTTTTAATAATCGTCGTAAATCTTGAACGCCGGAGGTCTTAAATCAAGTAGTGGATCTATGGTAAACGATTGTGTATTTTACCTTCTATCGTTTCTTCTATTTTTTAATTACTTCAACGAACTAGGTGTCGAGATTGATAAAATCAATATTTAACTTGATAGTTTACTAGCATCTCTACATAGGACAAAACAAAGTCGCTTCCCGCCATCTGTCCCTTTGTACGCCTAGATCTTTATGAGTTTATGACGAAACGGATTTTAATGCGTTTACATCAATAGAGTGATATATCACGCTACGACCAACGAGAGCGGAGCAGTAACCAATGACATAACTGAACGCGGGTGACAGACACCGCGGGGTATATAACGAAAATTTATTTATTTTTGGAAATCGCAGTTATAATTTACGAATTCATAAGTTTTGACATCATTTACACGCGCGATAAAAAAAATCTGATCTCACTATCCTATGTTAATTGGCATCAAAATATGAATACACATTTCTAAACTGCTAATACTTGAAATATGCATTAGACGTGTCTGTACCCCTTCGCATCGTTGAGAAGGAGAGACGGATACGTTTCATTCACCATGGTTCATTTTCAGACTGCAACACGACGAAGCTACATACAAATCGACAAATCTACGATTTCCAGCTAAAAGCGAGCAAAATCAATAAAACAGCTTTAGGTACAGCTAATATAGCTTTTATATATATGCACACAAGACTCACTACTTCTATTTATAGACCTTCCAATGGGCGTCCACTTTACGCAGTACAATAGAACGCGGGTAGAGTAGTGGGTATGGGATTTATATTGTTGAGGTATAATTTATCATCGTTTCAAAGGTCAATTGTAACGTCTTTTTTATCCGTGCATCTTACGGTGACTCGTTTCATGATAAAAAAATATTATTTCTTGAATAGCAGTCGAGAGAATGGCAATGTCTTGAAATAAACATACATAAACTCACGCCTTTTTCCCATGGTGGTAGGCAGAAACCACAGAACGCCACCTGCTACGATCCTTACACACTTCTTTCGCTTCTTTCGCTAAGGTTGCCGTGCCGAGAAGTGCATGGCTAGGGGAGAGCCTAGTCGCGAGCGTGCCAGTTGAAATAAAGTGTTCATAAAAAAATGTTACTTCAGAAAATGTATTCCCCAGACCGATTCCGGCCACGGCGGCTAATCTTTATTCAGACTAGCTAAGTACGCAGGCGATATTATAGTGCACAAGTGTGTGCGCAAACACAGGTGCACTCCCTCTTCTCCAACTCTCATAGTCCGATAGGACGGCAATCCGACAAAACCGGGGAGAGATCAGGCGCAGGACCAACGGTTTTACGTGCTTTCCGAGGCACGGGGGTGTCACATCACCAACTTCCAAACTCTGAGCTGTTACTGAGAAATTCGTAAAGGAAAAACCCAATATCACTTTTTGCCCGACCTGGGAATCGAACCCAGGACCCCACGCTCAACAGTCGTGCTCGCCACCACGAGACCAACGGAGCTATTCAGAAGAATATAATAATAAATATAATAGCCATAAATTAGTGTTCGAGTTTCGCTGATTGCTGAAATGCTATCCTGGAGAGATAATAATCAACGTCTAGGTCACCAGACGGTGTATTTACCACAGCGTGACGTTATTCACGTGAATTCTGTTTTCTATCCACCTAATTAGAATTAGGTACTCTAACAGCAGTCTCTAGCCTACTTCATAAAACATACACGATTATTGGGTTAGCGGTTGACCCAATCGACCAAAGTCTCTGAAACAACTCTTGTAGCCAGCAAGCAGTTCTCGTTAAACATGTAATTAATTTATGTTTTAGATAACGCTGGCATTTTTTCCCACAATCTATTATACTTCTCGTGATGAACAAATTCCCATAGAAACAATGATTGATTATAATTTAATGAGTGTCATCAATTCATCATAATTCGAGATATTATAATGCGGCTAGTACGTCAGAGTGCGATAACCCGCGCTTATCGTCGCATTACGACCGATCTACGTCACGCCAGCCCTCAATTACTGCAGTGACAGGATTGCGATAAGCGAATCGTATCATAAACAATATCTAAAATCGCGTCGCAGTAATGTTCAAAATTGACCATGTTTTCATGTTTTCAGTCAGTACCATCATGATTGTATTCCCCAAAGGGTTAGGCTGAGGTGTACCCAATGTACACATCCAGTTCACCGGTATGTTTTACGTCCCATATTACAGGGGGCGAGCCTGTTGTGATTAACCGGGCACAAATCCTAACTCCGAGCTGCTACTGAGAATTTCATAGGTAAACTAAATAACGCTTTGCTCGACCTGCAAATCGAACCCATGAAGACCTCTAACGTAGCAGTCGCGCTCAGGACTACTAAGCTAACGAGGCAGTTGTTGGATGATATGATTGGAAAGGGGATGAGGGTTAGCGGCTGGATGACATGTCACGCCAACCGAACAACAAATAAACAGAGAAGGGTCAGAGGGTGATGAATATTGATTTTAGATCAGTAGTTTTGTTTACCCTAAACTTAATTAAGATCGGGCAGGGAACTCATGAAATTGAATCCGAATGGTTTCGAGTTTCGAATTGTTTAAATAGGATCCGAGTTAGAGTTTTTCCTTCCAGGAGATTTAGAATCTTTTGACAACTTATTAGTCTTTCAATTCGCTTAGACACGAACGATTTATTATATTTTAAATTAGAACACAATATATATATAGGCGTATCGATATCCATTAGCGCAGTAGCAATGATGAAACAATTAACGAATTATTGCCATGGTAAACCTACAACTTCAATTATTTGTAATCGATTCGATTCGTTATCAAAAAGATTTGAATCAAGAGTCTTCAAATATATTACTTCTCGTCAAAACGTACAAAATTTGAAGAGAGAGAATTTCAGTTTGTACACTGATTTTGAAAGAAAATCGTAGCTATAAGCTCTTAAGAGCTATTAAAAAGTCGACGAAGAATGGTTTATACACTTAGCGGCTTTTCATAATGAGCTATTGACGTACATACGTAAACGAATTGCGTCAGTTTTATTATAATCTTGAAACTATACACAACGATTTTCACAAATGTGATAGAATTTGCTTGATCTTAGGCAGCTTTTAGTTTACAAGCATTCGTATTACGTGGTTTGTGATTTTTGGCCTGTTGCCGAAAATCGTATTAGTTTAATTCAGATATTTTGTAGTCACGTGGATGATGACGCGTTTCATACGTAACTCGAGTATTTATTTGTGTATATTACCAGCTAGTTCAAAACATTTTGAAGAAAGAAATGTCTGCGCCAAACGAAAATGCTTGACGTCGACATCGCGTCACGAGCAAGAATTGGAACAAAACGGATGTTGTACTAAAACAATGCTTTTACGTTTCCCGTTATTTTTGCAACGGACAGATCCGGTCGATTTCAAAACATGAAATTGAAACTAAAAGTTAATGCTTCTAGAAGTTTCGTCAAAAGTACTATTTGAAGATTTACAAGCGCAAAAATGAGACGATTTAATATTGTCTAGACGCATGACAGTTATAAATTTTATCGTTTGATAAATAAACGTAATTACGTATACGATGATAGTAATTTTAGGGTTATATAAGTGGCAATAAACGATGATATCCGTGATAATCTTATTACAGCAGCAAAACTAAGAACCAAATTGCTCCTACACCTGATATAATTTTTAATCCCCAACGCAAAAATAACGGGGTGTTATAAGTTTGACGTGTCTGTGTGTGTGTCTGTCTGTGGCATCGTAGCTCCCGAACGCATGAACCGATTGATTTTGTTTTTTTTTTTGTGTTTGAAAGGTTAATTAGTCGGGAGTGTTCTTAGCTTTGTTTTATGAAAATCGGTTCAGCGGTATCAAAGTTATCGGCTCTTTTGTTAGCTACATTAGTGATTTTTTTCTTTTGTTGGGGTTACTTAAAATTTTCAATTTTGTGTTTTATAATATAGTTTTCAATTACATAATAGTGAATCTGGTATGAGACTAGTAAGATATCAAAAAGATTGGTACTGGGAGGTTTGACTACCTCGTCGTTGTCGATTCAGGCCAAGCAAAGTGTTATTGGGTTTTTCTATCAGGATGTTTTTTAGTAGCAGCCCGGTGTTTGGAAGTCAGAAGATACCACATAAAGCTGTTAGTCCTGCGCCTGATCTCGCCCTGGTGGTAGTGGATTGCCATTCCAGTGAGGGAAGCGGAATTGCATCAGTGTTTGTGCACATACTTGAGCAATTTAATATCTTTTGGATTCTCGGCTAATCTCCATTGACATTGTTAGCCAGAATCGATATTCTGTCAGGAGTCCATAAGTAGGAGGTAAAAATTCGGAGCACATGGCAGAAAACCTGTATCAACTCTCAACACAAGCCTACCGAATCGCAAATAGGAAGGTATAAATGTGTATTTCCACTCCGGTTTATATCTAACCACCGCGCCAATTGGGTCATCTAATAATATTTTCCATTTCGTCTCTTAATTTATTGACCGGAGGGCAGAACGAAAGGTAGATACGTATACAAGTACATATATCATTACAACGAAACTGATATCTAGTTTCATGGCTCCACAAGCCAATTACACTCCGATTTGGTCGACGGTCCTTGGTTAAATTGTTTACCTTCATGTCGACGACTAATTGAAGGAGGGTCACATAATTAGTCTCTTTTTGATAAATTGTTGTCGATGGTTAGGTAGGTACATGTACAGTTAAACTTACCAGTGGCAGAGAGCTGCTGCAGCCTGGAGGGCAGGTCCGCGGTGCTGGCCTCCGCACTCTGAGGGTGCAGTATGTCCGGCATCGCGTTCCGGCGCCCCGTTCGCCCCGTCTCCAAAAATTCCTTCGGTACCTCACTATTCCCTTCCTGCATTATTGCCATCATTCTCAGTACTGAAAATGTTTAAATTGCTAAATTTTATCGCTGGAAATTCAATTACGAGTTTAGGGGTGCGTTGTTTAACGTTTAAATTGTTTGGATTTGCCCTGGAATGTTAAGAGGCATTTCTAACGTTAAGTTTCAAAGACTTTGCAAAGTCAAAGTACACATGACTGATAAGAAAGGTTTCACGCGACACGACGGCTATCTTCACTTCAACAAGACTTTGTATGTAGATCATATTTACATAAATGACAATACAGTCCCCTTTAACGGTGATTGGTATGTGTGAAATAGCGTTTGGATTATCGCGACTGTAGGCTTGAAATAGTTGCTACGATTCGAATCAGTGGCTCGATGGCGTAGTAAAAAATGTATAAAGGTGATACTATGCGGAGCCTCTCGATTGTGGGGGTTATTCGTGTCTGATCGATTTTTAATATCGTGGAACGTAATTAAAATTAAATTAACGTTCGGTTTCATGGCCGATTATGGCGAGGGTTAAGGTATTAGGTGCCAATAAAGGGATAAACGCGTAACAGAAAGTTACAGACTGTTGTTTAGTTAGCGAAAAGATTATACCGCTATCAATATGTGAACTAATACTATTCCTACTATCTAATTAGATAAGATAACGGACGAGGAAAATACTTTGGGACTACTACCGACTCTGTAATGACGTAAATAGGCTGTTAGCTGTTAATCTCAATATAGACGTGGGTACGAATGTTCATTCTTTACCAATTGTATATTACAAACCTACTCCCGGTTTTTCGAATGAAAAATTAATCTGACTAATTGACAAGCGCGCGTACGATGCTGATTGGCTGTTAATAATTCAGACAACCAATCAAAGCAGCGTACGCGCTATTGACAATTTGTCACATTAATTTTTCGTTCGAAAAACCCGATGTTAGTTTTCTAACATATTAATTAATTATCACTGTGGGTAATCTAAAAATGTTTGCGGGAAACTCCTTCATGATTGATACATCTAAATAAATATAAATAACGGATGTGTAATATTCGTGTTGCAGTGTAGATGCTAACAGATGTGTTTAACAAATTATTGACCGAAGGCAAACATCTAAGGGAGGAGAGATAGTGCTGTGTTATCGGCGTTGGCGGGCCATATATTTTTTTTAAATTCTCTTACTGGACAGCAGTATAAATTTATCAACGTAATAATGTATTCCCCTACTTTGTAATAGGATTACTTTTTGCATTTACACCGTAGTTTCACTGTAATTTACGCGCAAAACGAAAAAGATACATTCATAACAAGCATCAAATTATTTTCATTAGTGGCAGCTCTACAATTATGCCATGTATAGTAAATAAAATAAAAAAAGCAGCTGGATTACTTGTAGAAAATGTGGATATCAGTACAACTATCTGTAGTTATATCTTTCATAATTGTTCAGAGAAGCATCATTGTTATGCTAATCATGAGACCTGATTTCAAAGCAGTATCCACATCCTTTCATTAGCTGAATAGACTAGTGACGCAATTATGTACCTACCTACTATCATTTATATTTAGATAGCCAGTCAGGCATTCAACACTGCTATGGTGCACTCCTTGGCTCATAAAAACCCTTTTGACAAGTTTGTTTCATAACAAAGTAATCTTTAATGGCTTTAAGATTAACATTCCTAGTTCGCTAAAAAGGCGCAATTTTAATAAAAACTGGTTTTATATAAATGACTAACACAGATTATAGATTGTTACAATAATTGGACACACAGATATATGTATAACTATCTAGGTATCTGAATCATGTTGGCAGACAAATTTATCTGAATTTCACATAATAGAGCATTAAAAGATAAAAGCAGATACTTGATGTAGATAGGTACAACATTGCCTGATTGTTCAGGTTTATATTAAAATTACTATAGAATACCCCAGAATAAAAAAAGAAAACTGAAGAATTTTTTTTTTATGGTAAAATGATCAGAAATAATGCTGTAACAATCTAACTACTAAAACTACCAAAACATGCATGATATAGAAGATTCCAAAGACAAGCACTGACCAAACTTCAAAAAAAGTATGTACAGGAAACCAAAAATTCACATATTTTTTTCTTTTTTTGGAAACAAAAAATAAATACATAAATAAAATGCAATAGTTATGTACCATTTCATCCCAATAATCTTCGGTGGCTGCTAAGTAGACGTGTTCCAAGTTGATCTAAGAGATTGTCACTCTACACACATCATGCACCTCACAGTCCTGGATTGATACAAGTTGTTTGTTAGTATGCATAATCAGGTAACTACTGTTAAGGCAAACCAATTTCTATTTCATAGCAAATGTTAGTATCCTATTATATAAAAATAAGTTTATTTTAGGCTGTTTGTTTAGTTGCCTTTGTTCATTTGAAGCAACATTGTTACACAAGAGTAGTCCAAGGGTTAAGTCAAATTACTCTGACCTACATTAATGTCATTGCTTTTTTTTTTGCAAGGATACTTTTTTCAGCTATCCTTTGAGTAGCAGCTTTGTAAGGACTTTATCAACCAATTTAAATATTTTTCTTAATGCTTTTGTTATTAGTGTGTAGCAAAGTAGTATCAAACTTTCCCATTAATCTAGATTTAATATTCTCATCTGGGTCATGCTAACAAGGCAAGAGATGATGAAAACATAGTAAAAAAATATAAATTTAAGTCTATCTAATCTGTAGAACAGTTTCTATGGAAGTTAAGAACTGCTATTATTATTTTTCTCAGCTACGAAACACTATGAAGTGGCCCTGATTAAATAAAGTGATAGTATGAATAGGCGTATGAAGAACTAGCCAGTCGTAATGTCTCAAACAAGCAGAACACTACTCAAAATGAAAATCTCCAAGCGGTAATCAAAGTGGTCGTTCAAGCGCGGCCCCAGCATGCGGCCCTCTTCGTACCTGTACTATTCTTAACGCGACGGTCCCTCCTATGCTTAGACACACGACCTGATAGGACTTCCGACATTTTTAACTCAACAACAATAACCACAAAGTTTATTGAAACGTTACACAAAAATTATTGATTCAGATACTCGAAAACCGTACTCACAATCACCTCATTTATTTGTTCGACCGACACTGAATTTCTTTAGCACGTCTATTCCAATTCATACATTTAACGCCGAGTCAAGAAATAAATATTCAATGTATCCAATTTTCATATAGCTTCTAATTTTCTTTACAGTATTAGAGTGTGCACTAAAATCACAGTTATACACAAAAGAAAGACGAAAGAAAATTGTGACAACTTGAAGCCATGACAGAATTGACAACCCGAATAACTTTTTGACAGGAAAAATTGCAAAACAATGGAACTAAAATTGCCAATAGAAATAAAATATTTGTAACGCCCTCTATTGCTTACACAAGGCAAACTAAATAATTAATTGACTCACTGATTGATTTAAAAAATTTATTTGATGTTGTATCTTGCTCATCCTACAGTCCTATGTATTTTGAAGAGTAACCAATCTACAAGAAATGTTGTGTTCATTACTCACTGGCAATCAATCCGCATTCAAATAATCAATATCAATACCAATAGGCAACACCAACTTTCAGTTGTCACCAGCCCAGCTGATTGAAATTTTGTTACATGATACAATATTTTATGTAATTTTTGCTGGGAAACGTCTCTTTAGAGGTAAACTGCGCAAAGTATTTTGTTTTCAAACAGTTCTACTTTGTTTATCGAATTTGTACTAAAATTTATATTTTGATTGTTGAATAGATGCTTCGAAAAGTAGTGTTAGGGACGATCGGGCTAGCTACCCTAATGCCGGCGGTGGGTGCTGCGACGGAGATGATGGAAGAGGTTCCTATTCCTGTCAATGAGGATACTCCTGCTCCTGTCAAGGAGGATCCTCCCGACGTCCAGAAGCCGCCGCCCATGAAGGTGTCGGAACTGCCGATATACGAAGCTCCACACGCAGAATATGCTGAGTATGTGTTTAAACATTGGTCTTGTAAAAGCTATTGTGTATTGGTTATAAATGAATGGTAAAGATAAATGTTAGGATGTATTGAAGAATGCTTGCTACATAGATCTTTGGATTACTGTGTTCAAATATGTTGTAGTGTAAATTACTTTTCGACACTGAATTTTTTAGAATGTTTACACCGCATGGTAGCTCATTCAAGTCCAGAATCCAAAGAATGAAAGGATTTTAAGAGTGAACATAAGATATATGTGTAACTAAAAACAATCATTGAAGAACATTTGTGACAAAAAATTTTCAAGCTCTTTATCTGCTTGTATACCAGCATAAACGCTTTTAAATAGTTGGAGATAATCTTGATAATTGTTGGAATTTGTTCTCAAATCTCTAAGAACATCACATTAACCAGTAAATTGTATATTTTTGGTTTATTTCTTTTTCATACATTAGAATATTTAAATGATAGGTTATAAATATGACATTATGTCATATGTTTTCCAAAATTATCTTTATGTCAATGATAAGACCAGATACACTTCTCAACTGTTTAACAAACTTTTTAAACACAGAAAGGTGAATTCAAAAGTAGAGCCAGATGTTGGATATTTGAGAAAAATGCTCCTAACTCCTGTACGTACCGTACGTGAGCAAATGCAGACGGTGGTGGACCATGGAGAACGTGCGAAACACACTGTGCAAGATCATTACTATGATATTAAAGATAAAACCGAATGTAAGTTTAGATTTTGTATCATATGTCAAACTATATGCATATATCCTGTTGAGGGATGGAAGACTGTTGAATAGTTACTCGTCAAGCTTCATTGCTTCTGTGCTTTTCTGGCGGTGTCCACTGTAGATTCTGGCTTTCAGGATTAGCAGTGGTTGGGAATAGAACAAACGAGGTTTTATTTCCGTAACTTTTTTTAAATATGCTAATTTAGGAGTGTTAAAGGCAAACAAAGGATTTTGTAAACTATAATCAATCATAATAGCATTGCATCAATTTCATTAAATCCTGTTTTTTACGCAAAACAAATGAATGCAAGAAAAATGTTTATTATTAACCTTTGTTTTTAACCATGCAAATTCACTTAACTCATCCAATATCTTGATTTTACAGGGATCATTAGTTATCTTAGAGAAGAAGAGAACAAGACTTCTCGATTTGGTGCTGTAGGAATGGGTGGTCTCACCGGCTTTATCTTTGGCTTGCGAGGAGGCATTATCAGGGTATGTCATGAGTTCTTGTCATTCTAATTTTAATTACACAGTGCAGTTTCGCAATGTACAGTCTATCCAATGGTACGAGAAGTGCTAATGCTAGACTAGAAAAGCCTTGAAAAATCTAATTTTAGTTTAAAGTAATACCATATACCATAGTAACTGCCTCGTTGGCCTAGTGGTCTTAAGCGCGAATGCTACGCTAGATGTATTGGATTCGATTCCCAGGTCGAGCAAAAAGTGTTACTGGCTTTTTCTATGAAATTCTCAGTAGCAGCTCGAAGTTAGGATTTGTGCTGAGTTAATGGCAATAGGCTCGCCCCCTATTACGTGGGACCTAAACATACCGGCAAACTGTGGGTATACATTGTTACACCTCTGCCTAACCCTTCGGAGAATACAGGCGTGATGGTATGTTTAAAGTAATTTTTAAAATAGTCTTGATTTAGCAATGAGATTGTATTTTATTTTATACTTGGGGCTGTCATTTTCAGATTGCATGAATTCTCTTGTAAGTCGAATGAGACAATCAAGGTTGTTTTGGGACTAAATACACTTATTCAGCTCTATTCAGCTTTTGTTTATAGAAAATGTCAGTTTTATATCGCATCCGTTCAGACGAAGCTGAACGCACGCGTGCGCGTCTCCATACTAGAGTAGTGTTTTCTATGGAAGAGCTGAATGGAGCTGAATAAGTGTATTTAGTCCCTAAGTCTCCATTGAAGCAAAGTCAAAGCGAAGCGACTCGAAATGTCTAGTCATTAATCGGTTTCTTAAAAAAAGATTCAGATTATCCACTGCAAGGTTATAACCTCCTTGCAGATTTTTTTTTAATTTGTATTAATACTTATTAAAAACCAAGGAGTTCATTTCTTTTATTGAAATTAGTTGATTTTATAAATTTATTACCCTACTACTACTAGAATATGACAAACATTACTGTAACAATAGATGATTGAACTGACTAAGATGACTATATAATAATAGGTATTTTTTGTGTTTGTTACATTTCCAGCGAGTATTTTACTCGGGTATTGGCACCACGGCCATGGGTTACGTATGCTTCCCAGAAGAGACAAAGGAAATTATGATGACCAATGCACAACTAGCCAAGCAGTACATCAACATTGGGTACAATTTCTTCTATGGAGGTAAAGTATTATACACTTACTTTAAAACAGCTATATGAAAAAATAAATCAAGTACATTTTATCCAACATATGAAACTATTAACCCGACAGGTGCCAAGCCAGGCAGATGTGCCTGGCGCCAGTCGAATTTGACCATCGAAAATTTGGCCCAGCAGTGAATGTGTTCTGCACATCCTAAATGTCAAAATTATCTTTCTACATCATTAATTACTGGGTAGACAGAATCATTTTAGATAGCGCTTTAAGGCATAAAACAAAATAATCAAAATTCTAAAACATTTATCAGTGAAACCTGGTGACCCTCAACTGGAGGTGACATTCCCTGAGTTGTCTTTGCCCAAAGACTTTTCGGAGTTCGCGGACTTGACCATCTCTTTGGCGTCTTCGGTCAGGCAGGCGGTAATGCCTCCGCCTGCTAAAGAGGAAACAAAACCAGAAGAAAAAAAGGAATAGGTATTCAAACGGGAGACTTTGGAATGATGGCAATGCTTTTGTTTTTGGTTGTGACTAGTGTTGCCAATGCCAACAGAGTCTGGATTCCCATAGCGGATGCAGCGGGTTTACCATCTACATTTTTAGACATTATCTGATACTACTATCAGTAAAACAATGAAAAATTATCTGATAAGCTGTGGAGCTTATCAGGTAATTTTTGGGAGAGGGAGAGGTCTCGATCTCAATCCCCTCCTGATGCACTGGTGACATAAGGCCACTATCGTAGTGCATTAAGAGATTAGTAACAGGCCTTATGCAATGCAACTAAGTAAAACGCATGAAAAATTGCAAGCGATTTCTAAAGAAGATGAAGACCAAGGAGTATTTACAGAATAGAAAATACATGGCAACACTGGTTCTAACATGCTTGCTTCTTCTATCTTTTTTGTGTTTCTGCCTTGGTTTTAACTCTTAGCCTATTGTGTTAGGGTAGCTTTTATAACGAACACGCCGACCTTGTTATCCTAGCTTAATTTAAATAATCCTGCACGTTTTCTGCAAGTCTGCACTTATGGTTTGAATTACTGGTGATGTTATTGGTTTTTATAAATCATATTTTATACTCTTTGAGTATGTTACAGACATTTTTTTACCTTTTATAGAATAACTAGTTTTTGCTCACGACTTTATCCGCGTAAATGTCGGTTATCGTGGACCCAGACGTAGTCGCGGAATAAAAAGTTGTCTTCCTTTCTTAGCTTTCAAACTTACCCCATACGAAATTTTATCAAAATCGTTTCAGTGGTGTGTGGCAACTGCCTCGTTAGCCTTATGGTCATAAGGGCGACTGCTACGCTAGAGGTCTTGGGTTCGATTCCCAGGTCAAGCAAAAAGTGTTAATGGGTTTTTCTATGAAATTCTCAGTATCAGCTCGGAGTTAGGATTTGTGCCCGTTTAAAGTCAATAGGCTCGCCCCCTATTACATGGGACCTGAACATACCAGCGAACTGTGGGTGTACACTGGTACACCTCTGCCTAACCCTTCGGGGAATACAGGCGTGATGATATGTGTATGTTATGTGTTTCAGTGGTTTAGTCGTGAAAGCATAACTAGACAGACAGAGTTATATTAACCGGCACGAGTCGTCGTGAGCACTTCAAGTACATTTTTGCGTCTCTTTTGCGGAATGAAGGAGGTGGGGGGCGCCGACGCTACACACGATTAGTCCGACTAGCACAAATTTCAAGTTCATTTTGATTTCTTTGGCGGAATGAAGGGGGCGGGGGGCGCCGAATGAGCTGGAAGTTTGTGCTCACGACTCTTGCTGGTTACTGTACTATCGCATTTATAATATTTGCATGGATGAACGTAAAATTCAGCCTTTTTGTAACCTGACTGACCGACAGCAAAGACAGGGTTATGTTTTCAAAGTCAAAGTCAAATCATTTATTTCAATCAGACCATTAAAAGGCACTTTTGAACGTCAATTACATGTTAAATTAAAAATATTGAATCTAGTTGCCCATTCCAAAAGGTGGTTTCGTATGGAGAAGAACGGGCAAGAAACTCCATACATACACTTTTTCGCGCGGCGAGGGTTTCTTTCTGTCATGCTTGTTTACCTTTCTAATAACAGCTATCTATCTATCTTGGGCATGGGAAGTGGTTGTAATTTGTGTTCGCATTCTTGATGTTCGTTCGCAAAAATAGCTAAATTGATGTATTAACTAATTTTATTTACCGTTGGTTTTCAGTTAATCCACCACAAAAAAAAGTAGATGAACCGAAAGAAGCAGGTTGGTAATATTATTATTTATTTATTTATTTTTAAGGAAAGCTTACAGACTAATAACAATTATAAGTATCTTTCATAAATAAGGACAGTTATAGACATTTTTATGAAAAGTAATTTCTTATGGAGGCCCTACTAAATCTACTTATGTTTATAACTGGTCGAGGCATCCTTACCACAACACCAGTTTTGCTGAATACCTTTAGTTTATACATGGGGTTTCGACACCTGGTTGCGGGTGCAGATCACGCACTCCCGACTCATACGCAGACAGTAGCATTATCCTCAAAAAGGTTTTGATATTTATCTAAAAACAAACAGAATAGGAGTTGAAAATTGCATGCAAGGTTTTAGTTTATTATCAATTAAACAACTGTCTGTGCTGTCCACAGGATTCAATTATAACCCCCTCCATAGACAGCCATTATATTTTCGACACGGGAAAAAAGCAAATCATTATAAAAAAAAATACCCATACCTAGGGAAATTTTAATCATTTTGATATTTCACAACATTCATAGAACCAATAGTTACGTCATACATAAAAGTCCCCTCTCAATTTTTCTGTGTATTCATGGTAATTTCCCGTTCACTATTCGGAATAGTTGAGCAATAATAGGTTTGTAGGCATTTCTGTAGTATCTAGTGATGCATGATGACGTAATATTACGTAACAAACTCATTGCATCATTTCATTTATCGCAAATTATTAAGTCACATTAAACTTATTATTAGGTACACTTTACTTTTTTTTTTTTTGCAACGGGTTCTATTGTAAATAATATTTAAATTTTTAAATTAATGTAATTGTCAATAGATTTTGCAAACCGTTAAAACGGTGACTATGCAATGTTATGAAAATCTTTGCGAATATATCCGTTTCTGACAAATAATGAATATTCTATTGTATATGAATTTCTCCAAATACGCGCCAAGACGTGGCGGCATTATCTGTAGCAGTCTGGAGTTAAGTTTGCGGCACCTACTATGAGAATAAGGGAAGAGAGCGTGTACCTGTTTTGTGCTTACATAATACGTACTATATTATAAATAGATAAATAATATCTGTTTATAGGTACGCTAGTCTCGGCGAATATTTGCCGTCTAAATTCGGACCGGAATAACTATTTGAATCTCATCATCCAAGGGTGCAATTTTTTGTTGCGATCGTAAAATTGAAAATATTAAAAACTAGCGACCTTCCTGCGCCTTCGTCCGCGTAGCCTATTTCACCCGCATTAACTTACGTCTTTCGTTACTGTTCCGCTCCCGTGATCCGTAGCGTGATGTTTTATAGCCTATGTTACTCAGGAATAATGTCTATATCTATTCGTGAAAAAATGGTTGAAATCGGTTCAGTAGTTTCGGAGACTAAACGTTACAAACAAATTTTTCCTCTTTATTATAATATTAGTATAGATGAGGGATAACTTTCATACAAGTCCGCGTAGCTATGTACTATGTAAAAAGTGATTTAATTTTGTTTCATTTCAGTTCCGTGCAGTGACGACAAAAAGTGACGACAACCAAACCGTTTTAGGGAAATATTAAATTTATTTATTGTTTGCTAGTTAAAGTGTAATACAATCGACATGTAATTTAAATAAAAAATATATTTTACTACGATTTTTTATTCAATAATAACATCTTACATAGAAAAAATGTTACATTCAATTACACTTAAGCAAATATCATTTCTTCCCGCCTTTTTTTGGTGACTACTGTGCCAGGCTTGTGCTGTGCCTCTGGATGGTTCATCAGCTCTGGCGGGCAAGTAGATACGGAGCTCGTAAGTAATACTTGCTTCAGATCGTAGAACAACGCCGAATCTTCCTTAGTGACAAACGACATAGCTTTACCTGTCTTACCAGCACGACCGGTACGACCAATACGATGCGTGTAATCTTCAATAGTTTTTGCCATGTCGTAGTTGATGACCATACTGACGTCCTTGATATCGATACCACGACCAGCAACATCTGTCGCCACCAGAATGTCTTTGGAACCGTTCTTAAGACTCGCCAGCGCGAAGTCTCGCTGCTCTTGGCCTTTACCACCGTGCAATGTACACGCATTGAAGCCCAGCTTCTCCAAACCTTTAGCAAGAACGTCCGCACCTTTCTTCTGGTTGACGAAGATGATAATCGGAGGTTCGACTCCTCTCTGCAATACTTCCGTCAGCTTTCTACGTTTCTCGTTCTCGCCTATCATGTAAACGATTTGTTCTGTCCTGTCTACAGGCTTGCCGATAGATCCGATATACACTATAGCCGGTCTACGCAGATAGCTCCTTGCTAGACGCTCCACTGCAGGAGGCATAGTCGCCGTAAACATCACAGTTTGTCTGAACTTCTTTTTTGAGTTGTAGTTAGCCAGCAAAACGGAAGCGTCTTCGGCGGCGTCTGAATCCGGTTTGATGTTAGAAACTGGCATGTATTCGAGAATTTTCTGTACATCGGGTTCGAAACCCATGTCAATCATACGATCAGCTTCGTCCAGGACAACGTAAGTACAACGATTTAATACCAAATACCTGTTTTCTAAGACGTCGATAAGACGCCCGGGAGTCGCAATGACTATTTCACATCCCAACCTCAGTTTGAATCCCTGTTCCTCTCTTGAGAGACCTCCCACTACGACTACAGAGGTAATTCCTAAAGGAATTCCAAATTTATTTGTTTCCTCTTCAATCTGTTGAGCCAACTCACGAGTTGGCGCTAGAATAATGGCATATGGCCCTTGATCTGCATCTTCCAAGCGTTCGCTTTTCGGGAGAGATTGGATCCAAGTCAAAAGAGGAATAAGGAAGGCCAATGTTTTACCAGAACCAGTTTCAGCAACACCAATTATGTCCCTGTTTTGTAAACCAATAGGAATAGCCTGTCTCTGAATTGGTGTGGGGCTTTTATAGCCAACTTTAGTGATAATTTCCATAATGTCTGGATGAAAGCCAGCTTCCTTCCAATTTCTGAATGGATTTGGGATCTTACCACCTTTAATGGTAATATTATAGTCCTCTCTGAAAATACGCCAATCCCTCTCAGTCATCTCATCCTGATCCTTCTCGGACCAGTGGCGGTCATCCCACTTTTGTTTATCCTCCTTCTTCTTAACTTTCTTCAGACGCAGCTTCTCTTGTTCTTTTTCTAATTCTGTTCTACGTTTCTCTAACAGATTGCCATAGAATTTGCTGTAATCTTTCTTTTGTGACTTTATGTCTATCCCGGCGATATGTCCCCGACCAAAGAACTGAACTTGGTGCCTTTCCTTATACAGGGCATTGTAATCATTCGAAGTATCCTCCGATGCATCCCAATCAAACACAAATTTACGGTCATTCAACCTTCTTACTCTGCGTTTTTTCTTGACTATGCCCAGATAACGAGCCTTGATGGCTTCTTCCTCACGCTCCTTGTCTTTAGTTTTGGAAACTTCTTCATTTTTCTCTTTTTTGTCATCACCTCCACGGCGATCATTCATAGACTTTCTTTCTTCATATTTTCTTTCTCTTTCCCTCTCTCTCTCATCTCTTCTCTCCCTTTCCTTTTCTCTCATCAATTCCCTTTCATCTCTATATTTCTTCATTTCTTCTTCTCTTTTGGTGGGCCCTGTTAGGTCTATTGTGGTTATAGAAGGCCTGTCAACATTGGCTCTAATAGCATCTACTTGTTTTTGTCTTCTTTCCAAAGCTAGAGCAGCTCTTTGTTCTTTAGTTAAAAACACAGGCTTACTGCGGGCCTCTTCTTCTGCTTTCTTTTTAGCAAGAAGTTCCTCTAAAGACAAAGGTTCTTTCTTTAGGGGCTTTGACTCATCATCTTTACCTTCTTGAAGCTCATCCTCCTCGGTTTTGCCTTCTTCGTCTTTCTTGCTTTTCGACTTGTCCTTTTCATCTAATTTCTTTCTGTTGTCTGAGTCCTTATCTTTACCATCACGCTTTTTGGGGCTGCGGGAGCGACCACGTTCACGGTCTTTTCTTGCGGGACTCCTGGATCTATCTTTATCTTTTCGAGTGGGGCTCCGAGACCGCTCTCTTTCTTTTCTTGAAGGGCTTCGTGACCTTTCTCGTTCTTTCCTAGGGCTGCGGGAACGCTCTCGACGTTTTGTTTTGTCTCTATGAGATTCACGTTCACGATCGTCGTAACGGTCCTTGTCACGTCGTTCTCGTGAGCGCGAACGTCTTCGCTCAGGACTCCTGTCCCGTGCCATGTTATAACAAGGTAGTTTTTAATCAGTAGATTTATTGATGCACGCCAAATAAAAATATTACACAAACCACCGCAATAGCGCTGTATTTTGATGACTGATGACAGTTTTGGAATAATGCTGCCATTAGAAATAAAGTTAATTTTCTTTTTCAACTAATGAAAAAAAAAAAGTTTTTGGTGTAAATAATGTTTTTCCGTGATAGCTATAAACTTGTTCTGAAAAAACTCTAAGTATTGCAAAATAATTTAATAGCAGAAAAAACCTCTAAACTCCTCTCTCAAACTCGGAGAACTTAAATATAAATATTTCGAGTTCCACAGATGGACACTACGTTAAAAACTGTCACTTGTCAAAGTTACGACATTTCCAGTTTCTATTAATCCCATCATTCATCAAAACATCAAATCAAAGCAAAGCGAGCCATGCTATTGCTATGCTATACCAACCAAACAAAAAAAAACTTCTGCGTTGTTAAAGCTGAGGCAAACGAATCAAAGGAATTGCGGTTAATAAAAGTGAAATAGTAACGTAACATACGAACGTATATAACTAACGTAAAATACGTTAATGGTATTCAGTCAACAACACATGCATGAAGATATGAGACGTACAAACTTTTTTCAAACATTGTTCTGTGTGTGAAAGTAGGCTTATCCTAAAGACAAGTGTTTATTTTGATTAGTTCAGTGTTGTTTATGTGATTTTCAAAAACAGTTTCAATGCAAACTTCAACGAGAACTAAACTGTGTGTAGCTTCGGCTACTTTGGCTGTGGGTTGTACTGTATCGTACATTTTTTATAAATTAAGAAACAGTCGAAGAGATGCGGCAGATTTATTTGATTACCTGACTATCAACACTGTCACTAATGAAGAGTCTTGTGATCAGGTTGTCGGAGAGTTGAGAAGGTGGGTGCCTAATTTTGATCAAAACATTTTCAATACTTGGTCAGTAGGTCGTCTTAGGGATATTTTTCTATGAAAGTTTATGAATCAAGTAAAAAAAAACATGTCTTTAAACTTTTTTAGTTACTCAAGAACTTATTGAGAATTGAAAATAAATAATTAGTTTCTTAGAGGCTTTTTTTATATTGTTATTAATTGATGTACACACTAATTATTTGTTATCATTTATGACACTTGTTAGTCATTAATAGTTGTTGGAAACTAAGTAAACATAAAAATAATAAACTTCTGTTGTGCCTTGTTTATTTATTTATTTATTAAAACTTTTTGCACATAATGTAAATAATACATTGTATAAAGGCGGACTTAATGCCTTTGGCATTTTCTACCAGTCAACCTTAGGGTGATGCAGAGACAAAACATAGTAGTAATCCTGCTTAGTGTGAGTGTTTTGTGTAGATTTTTAAAACAATATTATTTTTAATAAGTAAATATTACTAAGTACACACTGAGCAATGGAGTTGTAGACGGGCACAATGAAAAAATGTCCATATTTCAGCATGGCTATAGTTTATTGACCTACACTTATTTGCAGGTTCAGGTAAAAAATCAGAAATAATGTCCAATTACATCCTAAATATTCTAGGTTTTCACAAATGAAAAATAATATATTTTTTTAACAAGATTTGTGTCAAATGATAAACCTGAAAACCTTACCTTAGAAAAATCATATCTTATGGAACTCGTAATTATTTAATCCCATACATTGCCAAGTTAAAACATTATTTTTAATTCAGACGATGTCAGAAGTACAGAGCTTTAGGCTTTGACTGTGAATGGGTGACCGAAAAAGGAAAGAGACAACCAGTGGCCCTAGTTCAGCTGTCTTCATTTGACGGGTACTGCGGCCTGTTCAGGCTGAATATGATGACAGAACTGCCTGCATCATTAAAAGTAAGTACTTACTAATTTAAGAAAACAACACACTCACACATACACATACCATCACGCCTGTATTCCCCGAAGGGTTAGGCAGAGATGTACCAATGTACACCCACAGTTCGCCGGTAAGTTTAGGTCCCATGTAATAGGGGGCGAGCCTATTGCCATTAACCGGGAACAAATCCTAACTCCGAGCTGCTACTGAGAATTTTATAGAAAACCCCAATAACACTTTTTGCTCGACCTGGGAATCGAACCCAAGACCTCTAGCTTAGCAGTCGCGCTTAGGGCCACTAGGCTAACGAGGCAGTTTAAGAAAACAACTCTTAAAAATATATTTTTTTGTGAACATTAATAATTAAATTATGTTTAATAATAACAAGTGAACGCGCTGACTTCCCCCGGGTGCAAAATTACGACGTTTCGGGTTGAGTTTTCAAAAAAAAAATCCATTAAAATCTTGTCCAAAGAATTACGAACACAACAAAAAAGCATCAGCCAAATTGGTCCAGCGGTTATCGAGTTTTGTGCTTAGCAACACATTTAGCCATTTATTTTAATTTATACATAATAGAATAGTATGTACAAAAATATACAATAAATTATTCATTTTTTAATCTTGTCTATGAATACTATGTATAGTTTTCACTGCTTGTAAACGCAAAACGTCAAAGCGCGTCCTCCGCCACGTGTACAGATGTAAATAAACCACAAATTTTGGTTTAAAACCGGTTTATTTACTACTATTAGTCACGTGATCACGTCTATTCCGGCGTAGACGCACCGCGAACACATGCTACTGAGAAACAAACACTGCCGCGTACTAGACACGTTACACGTGCGAGATATAAATATAATAAAACTGTTATCTTAGCATATTAGTCGCCACGAGTCGTGAGCACAAATGTCAAGTTAATTTTTCGGTTTTTGGGTTCCTTTTGGAGTTTTTTGGGACGTCGACGCTACACGCGATCGCTGACGGACCAATCGCGTGCAGCGTCGGCGGCCCTAAATACACAGAAAGGAACTCGAAATCCCGAAAATTAACTTCTAACCGCTTCTTCTTTTGCGAATGCCCGGATCGTGGGTGCGATTGTAATTGATATCGAAGGTACAAGCACAAAAACTACGTAATTACAGTTCCCTTCGGTTTTCTGAACGTATATAAACAGACTAGCTTTTGCCTTCGAATTCGTCCGCGTAAATTTAAATTTCAACGTAAACGCAGGCGAAGTCGCGTAATAAAAAGTAGCCTATCACCTTTTTTAAGGTTCAAACTTAGTCCATACCAAATTTCATTAACCCATTTCATCCCAGTGTTCCATTTTTGAAACGGTAACGTTTTTATTTTTTTATTATAATTTTTGAACGCATTTTTAAATTAGTGTTTTTCAAAAATGGAACACTGGGATGATATGGGTTAAAATCTGTTCAGTGGTTTAGTCGTGAAAGCGTAACAGACACACAGAGTTACTTTCGCATTTATAATATTAGTATGGGTAGTATAGAAGTATGGGTGTGTATTTAGAAAAATAAATAAAATTTACATATAAAGTTTACTTCAATTAAATCTGAAATCAACGTAATTTACACTAATTCAAAGTAGATACTTGCTTACGTGATTGATTGAAAACAAGGATTCGAATACAGAAGACTGCATAATATGATCACTAATTTAAAAAAATATATCTTATAACAAAAACAAAAAGAAATAGTTGTTGTACTCGCGAGTACTTGCACCTACTTACTTAACCACGGTGCTGACTAACGCCTCATTTAAAATACACAGTCAGCGTACGAAAGGCGTCTAACAGGATATAACTCGGTACAGCAACTGCGTGTCGTTGTTGCGTCATGAAATGTGACGACATACTAACGTACTCCACGCGAGACTCGTCATAGTTTGAAATTAATGAAGTGTCAATATACTAAATGTACTAGTACATACTAAATAGCTATTTATATCTAGGAGACTGTTTTACTGCCTCGGTAGCCTAGTGGTCCTAAACGCGACTGCTACGCTAGAGGTCTCGGGGTCGATACCCAGGTCGAGCAAAGTGTTATAGGATTTTTCTATGAAATTCTCAGTAGCAGCTCGGAGTTAGGATTTGTGCCCGGTTAATGGCAATAGGCTCGCCTCCTATTACATGGGACCTAATCATACCGGCGAACGGTGGGTGTACATGGTTACACCTCTGCCTAACCCTTTGGGGGAATACAGGCGTGATGATATGTTATGTTTGAGATCGTTTTAGTCTTAGATGCTTGAGCTGCCAAACCCATCTCATTTCAGCATGGCTGAAAAATTAAGAAACACGAACGACTGAAATGGCCCTTCAACAATGACGAGAATAACATGTTCTTCTTAACACTGCGATCGCGGATTCTTCTGAGAACCAACTATACTATTCTTTTTCAGGGTCTTTTAGAAGATGAAACGATCTACAAAGTAGGGGTGGCAGCCTTAGACGATGGGAAGTACCTGTGCCTAGATTACGGCGTGGAACTAAAATCTACCTTGGACATCAGACACTTGGCAAAGCTCAATGGCTTAGACGCCGGTGGCTTGGCGACGCTGTCTTCTGCTCTGCTAGGAGCTGTTCTGGACAAAAGTTGGAGGGTAAGATAAAAAAATATCCTTTTAGCATGGACGATATTCTAAAATGTTTGCTCATCATCAGCCTGCAACAGTCCGCTACTGGACTTAGGCCTCTCCAATTGCGCATTATTCGATTCTCGACAACACTCATCTAGTTGCTACTTTTTACCCTGCGAAGATAGTCGCTCCACTCAGCCTGAGGGCGTCCCACCTTATGCTTGCCGATTCTTGGTCTCCACTGAAGAACACGTCTACCAATACGGTCATCGGTTCTACGGCTAATATGACCGGCCCATTACCACCTCAGCTTACTTATTCTCTGAGCTATGTCAGCAACTTTGGTTCTCTGTTCGAAAATGATCACTAAAAAGTTTTTATGTTTAAATGAGTCATAATTTTAAATATGGAACATGTGTAGGATGCAAAGGTGACTGACAAGCTGTGATAAGCTCGTTTTCAACGAAAAATAAAGACTTTGTTCCCTTGATGACTCAACATTGCACGAGATTACAATAATGACCACAATTGAATCATATTCTAAAAATAACGAAAGCACGGGTGTGGACTTCTGCCAAGTCCACACTCGAGAATATTCGTTACCGCGATTTATAAAGTAGCCTATGTATGTCCTTTCTTGGGATTCAAGCTTATTCCGTACAAAATTTTATTAAAATCGGTTCAGTGGTTTAGTCGAAAGTGTAACAGACAGAGTTACTCTCGCGTTTATTTATTTATAACTAGACGACCTGCCCGCGATTTCGTCCGCGTGTCTTATTTCACCCACTTTTAGTTACTTCTGCCGTTACTACTCCGCTCTCGTCAGTCGTAGCGTGATGTTATATAGCCTATGTTACTTAGGAATAATGTAGCTATCTATTGGCGAATTAATGGTTAAAATCGGTCCAGTAGTTTCGAAGCTTATTCTTTACAAACAAACAAACAAAGCTTTCCTCTTTATAATATAATATATAGTATGGATTCCTTCGCCAGGTTCGATGCAGTGATTGGGAAGCCGAAGAATTGTCTCAGAGACAAGTGACGTACGCGGCGATCGACGCACACGTCGCCATTAGAATTTTTGCAATTTTATTGGGAAAGCTTGGGAAAAAAGAAACAGTTTTATCATGGGTCTTTGGCACAAGTAACCCTAGTGTTTGGTCACATTTAGACGACTATTGCTCCAAGTATGCTGATGTGCGATACAAAATGACACATGTCAAACTTAGGGATGGGTGAGTTTTGTTTTTCATTTATTATTTTATTAACAAAAGCAACTTAACTGTTTTTTTTTACCTATGGAAAACTATATTATCAGGTGGAACATAGGCTATATAAAAAATGTGAGTGTGAGGGAAATCACGGGAAAAGCTAGTAATAGATACGATAAACGTTAAGGACCGGCTGATTTACATTTGGGGGCTGAACGCCTCAAATTTATTCATAATATTACTTCAAGAAGCTTAATTTCCAATTTTTTTCACATAAATACATCTTTTCATGCTCATTTTCGTTGCTTGAAACTTTTAATTCTTTTCTTATGCTGGCAACGATTACTCTGCTGGTACGTAATAATAATAGTAGGCAAGTAATAAATTCCAGATGATAATATTCAGTTTCGAATCGCGGATGAACAAAGTAAAATACATTTGTGAGAGTATTTTATATTTCTACGACGGCGATTAGTCATTTTAAATATTGTTATCGGTATTATGTAATATTACCTTGACCTAGTTTTGTGTTTTCTATGGTTAATACTATTATTATTGTTTATAATAATTATCGTTTATTCAGTAAAAAGTCTCATTCACCATAAATAAGTTACTACCCAAAATTGCATATTTATATGAACTAGGTTGAAGCTTCAGTATATTGTCGTACTGTAGGCCAGAGCTTTTTACCCGACAGCGCCAGAAGGAGGGTTATGTTTTTCGAGTGTACTACTAATCCTACTAATATTATAAATGTGAAAGTTTGTGAGGACAGATGGATGTTTGTTACTCTTTCACGCTTAAACAGCTGTTCGGACCTGAATGAAATTTGGCACTGAGGCAGATTGTAGCGTGGAATAACACATAGGATACTTTTTATCCCGGAATAATGTACAGTTCCCGTGGGATATTATATCAAATGTGACGCGGACGGAGTCGCGGGCAGAAACTAGAATATACGTATATTTATTTGGCACGCTCTGTAGCCTAAACGGCTTGATGGATTGTAGCTTGAGAGGTGTCGTTAGATTCGTCTTAATTGTGAAAGTGACGACTGAGGAGTATAGTTACCAAAATTGTAAAAATTAAAATGGCCGATTTTTAGAGCCATATTATTATCGCACTTGTTCAAGGCGGTCCATTAATGTATAATTCTTTGAAAGCTACGAAGCATGTCTATAATGGAGAGGAAAAAAATTCCAAGCGACAGTTTGGTCGTGTTGTATATCCAGTATATTAGTTGTGTAATAGAAATACAAAGTTTTTGTTTGTATGGTTGTTTGTGTATGTGAGTTTATATGTTTGTAAACGCAACCACTATACAGGAGAAATTCCGAGTATAGGGCAATGTTTTCTTTCTTCAAATATAAGGTGTTCTACAATCCCAACGTCTTTTCAACAGTGCTAAAGAAAAAAATGGTAGGGTCAAGGAGCCTTTGGTGGCGACCAAGAGGTACAACATTGCTACGCGCGCCAAACCTCTGTACAACAACGGCTACCTGTATGCTCCTGACGGGGAACTGTTGTGTACATGCGACAAAAGAAAAGCTATGTGGTGAGATAATTTTTTGTTTTCCTTTTTTGTTGCTGATTTTTGTGCCTCGTTGGCCTAGTGGTCCTAAACGCGACTGCAACGCTAGAGGCGTTGGGTTCGATTCCCAGATCGAGCAAAAAGTGTTATTGGGTTTTTCTATGAAATTCTCAGTAGCAGCTCGGAGTTTGGATTTGTGCCCGGTTAATGGCAATAGGCTCGCCCCCTATTACATGGGACCTAAACGTACCGGCGAACTGTGGGTGTACATTGTTACACCTCTTCCTAACCCTTCGGGGAATATAGGCGTGATGGTATGATGGTATGGTATTTATTGTTATAGCGGCAACAGAAATACATCATCTGTGAAAACTTTAACTGTCTAACTATTACGGTTCATACCTCATGAATCGTAATAGTTAGATAGTTAAAGTTTTCACAGCCTGGTGACAGACGTACGGACGGACAGCAGTCTTAGTAATAGGGTCCCGTTTTACCATTTGGGTATGGAACCCTAAAAATTACCAAATAGTTGTTATATTTTGACAAGACCGAAAGAGAACCGTTTGCTCTGACCTGTGTGCAGTAACTCTTTGTCCTTACAGTATTTTAATTATCATAACAACTCCTCCGTAGGTTTGTGAATAAAGAGCTAGCCGACATTATTAAAGAAGAGCCCCTGACAGTCCGGCTTCGTTTCGAGCCGGCCGGTCGCGCGGTCGGTGACGTGGGGCGCTACTACCAGCTGGAGAAGGAGAACAAGTGCGTCGTGTGCGGAGACAGCGACTCCTACATCCGCAAGAACGTCGTGCCCAGAGAGTACAGGAAGAATTTCCCAGGTAAGGGTCAAGTTTGGTCCAAATTACTATTTTTTGAAAATACAATGTTTTTCAAATTGAATTTTTGACGACATCGTCATGTATCTAAGATTTTCAGTCTAACCGGTTACAGCTGAATACCATTGTTTTATATAAAGCTACTGCCTATCTCGCAACCAAATGAAAGATCGAATCTTGAAATACACTCTCGGTCTCATAAATAGAAACACCCTGTATTTCATATAAAGGTTTATGAGTTTCTAAACAGCAGTACATTCAAATTTGGGACAATAATGACACTAAAATGAGAGTCAGTATATATGAGATTCAAAACTTCAGTAAACCTCTGTCTATTCGGTTCGGCGTTTTCAATTTGACCTATGATAAAGTTGTATTGAAAATGCCGAACCGAATTCGCCGACCCGCTTATGGGTACAGACTTACAAACCTAACATAGAAATGTACGAGAGTAATTCATATCGATCAGGGTATGTGTTAATTAGATCGACTATAAAATAATAAATGATCAATTCCAGAGATCATGAAAGAGCACTCGTCGCACGACGTGGTCCTGCTATGCACAAAGTGTCACCAACAGAGCAATATGCGCGACCTGGCGGTGCGCGAGCGTCTCGCCGACATGTGCGACGCGCCGCTGTCCAATGAGCAGCGAGGCAAGAAGGTTATCCAGGACGCCGCTCGCAAGTGAGTAACTATAAAAAAAAAGTATTAATAACAAAGTTTTCACTTAGGAACCGTCGGCAGCATAGTAAAAAAACGGGTGGAAGAGATATAAACCGCCAAGGTAAACATTATAGGTGGGTTATAAAAGTAAATCAGCTGTTTCATACATTTTGATCTATAGGTGTGGCACGTTTGTATGGAACAGCTGATTTAATTTAAAAATGCACGACAAAAGATTTCGGGGTGGGAAGGGGGGGTTCCAGATCTATACTAATATATAAAAGCTGAAGAGTTTGTTTGTTTGGTTGAACGCGCTAATCTCAGGAACTACTGGTTTGAATTGGAAAATTATTTTTGTGTTGGATAGTTCATTTATCGAGGAACATCACGCTACACGCATACATAACATCACGCTACGGCCGTTAATAAAATCATTACAACAAACATTTTCTTTTTTCGATAGAAAAATCAAGTCGGCCGCGCGAGCCCTTATGTACATGTCCGAAAAACTGCCGGAAGCGAGACGGAAAGAGCTGGAAGACATCATCCTACAACATTATCCAGACCAGGATGAGATCACCGAGGAGTTATTGGCCGAAGCTTGTGAGATTCAATCCGTGTAAGTACTGACTAAGGCTGAAAAAAAATATTTCTAGTATTTTCAGATATGATATTACTAGCATATTGAGATATAGTCGACACGGCAGTGACTGAGCGCTTGGCTGCTGCCCTGCGTGACCTGCGTGTCGAGAGTTCGATTCCCGCACGGCATGATTGGTCGTTTGTGTTTGTGAGTTTATAATGTCACCAATGTTTTTTTTAAATAAAATAAGAAAATATATACTTTTTTCGTTTAGTGATGTTATTCCTAGGCTTTAGTGATTTAGTACTTTTTACCCGACTAAGCCAGGAGTGTTTTTTAACTCACCTTCTAGCTTTAGTTGAACCACAAAGTGGGATATTCACGATAATTTTTAATGTTCCAGGTTTGAGAATTCAGAATACGAGTCTCACGGTACAAAAGTAGTGGAGTATTTTGTCAAACATGGCGGTCTGCTGTGCCTTGAAGAATTGTGGCGCGATCATTTCCTGACCTCTTTGAAACCTCGATTTATGCCTGCTTTATGGTCCGTCAAACATAATGAGGAAAGGTAAGGAGTTTCATCTTTGGTTTTTTTACTAACACAGCAAAAATAACAGATTTTTTAAGGAAAAGTGAATGATATGACACCGGACAGAAAGATAAAAGAATTTTTCCCCACCCACAGATGATAAACGACTCGGCTTTTTCTTGGTTCTCAGATTCAGTTACAATAAGTTACTAATTAATTTCATCCCAATAATTAACATTAACACTTTGAAGGACACTAAACGAGACACAATAGAAGTATTATTGTTATAACGCCTATGGGCGTTAAGTGTCCTTCAAAGTGTTAAGTAGTAGAATTTTTTCTTTCAGCCCATAATGTTGAGTGTTTAAAATGACACAAGAAAATAATATTTGGAAGGATTTGGGGACGCCTTTGCCCAACTCTAGAACCTTATAGGCTAGTAGAAAGATGTACATCTTATACATTTTTCATGTAGTAAAACTGATATTTTTCGTTACAGGTTACGAGTGAAATGGAATGAAGGGCGTCTAACCATGGAAGATTTGAAATCGATTGGATTAACTAGATTATAAATACATTTTTGTGAAAACACATTAGCATAGTCGTAAATCATATTTGCCCAATAAATTGGGCGTATATATTTGTAATGTTAGCTGTGGTGTTGACTTCAGAGCATTTAATGCCGAGTATGAGATGATTAAGTAAAAAACGAGATATTTTTATTTAATTTTAGTTAAGACACTCGAATTTTGCTAAAACCTGATTTCTCGATCGAAAATTATATTGACAATTTGTCTCATTAATTTCTGTTGATTTTTGTTCGAGTTCTCTTCTCTGTTAGAGAAGAGCCTTTGACTAGCGATGGGGCAGTAATAGGCTGGTACCTATTATATTTTGTTCGAGAAATTGGGTGCTAGTAATTTAGTTGCTTGTGACTGTACATAGTGCAAGTTATCTTAGCAACACATTTTCAACCGTTGGTCTAGGGACAAACATTCTGAAAGTGATCCCACGTTCATTTTATATACCCACCGCTTGAAGGGACAATTTCATTGTCCCAAGTTTATGTGTGAATATTATTATAAAAGACAAATGTGTTCGTTTTATGCAAATAAAAATTAAGATAAAAAAATGATGACAAAAGCAATATAATATAGTAAAATACATTATTATGACAGTTTTATTTCGTTTTTATCCTTAGGTAAGGTATTATGGTTGTTTTTTTTTTATTGACGTTCACAAGTGCCTTGAAACTTTGATTTGACTTTGTTGACTAAAATATATTAGCATTAGTGGTACAATTGAGTTAATGATTGTGTTAACCATCATTTTGTAAAATAAATATCCGTTAAGATTGCGAATTATGGTTTCATTAACATACTAGAACCTAACGTTTTTTTTTTTTTTTTGGTGGGTGGGAAATCATCAAATAACTTCTCCCGCCCTGGGCGGGACGGGAGGGAGTGTCAGACTTATACTGACTAAAACCCACCCATGTTCCTTCTTGTGCCCTTTGCGTTCCGGGGGCGCGGTATCTCTTGTGAACAACCCGCAGCCCCGGCAAGAACCTAACGTTATGCTGCAAATTACACAATCTTGGATTTGGATTTCGCTGGCTACTTTAGTAAATTCGCCTACTATTTCAAAAGCATAATTATTACGATGCAGCTAAATTCTTCGTCATTTTAAACGAAAAACCATGATCAAAGATAAATCGTATCCGATCACATTTTTCTCATTCATTCATTCAATCTTGCCAACATAATAAAACAAGCTGTAAAAAAGTTTTCTATTTCGAATAATTAATTGTTGGTAATTAATATTTTAATAAGTTAACCGAACATCAATTTATAATAATATGCTAAACTAGATAAAAAATAAAATCAAACAGTTCAATTGAAAGAGAAGGTGACAGTGACACTGACAGACAGGCTGTCTGGCGATAGTGCATTATTATGAGAAGTTAAAACCAATCATTGGTAAACAAATCATATCAAAACAACGCAACGTCACAAACGTAACTATATAATAAACGGCAAATATGTTTACGACGATTAGTCATGAAGAAACCTTGTATACTGTGTATGATAATGAGTACTTAGTGAATTTTATAAAAGATATAATGGAGGCTCCAACGAGATATTATGATTTGTGCACAATCTCAGCTGCTTTGGCTGTTGGATGCTCTGTTTCATACATTATTTATAAATTGACACGAGGACGCCGAAATGCTGCAGATTTTTTTAACTACTTGACTATCAACACTGTTACCACTGAAAAATCTTGTGACCAAGTTGTTGAAGAGTTGAGAAGGTAATTTTATTATTATCAGCAGTGTACGTCCAAGAAGCTTATAAGCATCTTGAGGTTATCTACTGAATACTTAAGTTTTAAGTAATAATTAAGTATTGATGTATTTCTTATTACCCTAAACATTCGTAAACAAAATAAGGCTTTAGCCACATTATTATTACTGGCCTGTGGACGGTGAGCAATGGGTAGCTCACCGTCCTTACGTTGCATAACGACAGGCCGTGTCGACGGCGCGTTCGTGTTCCACGCGCGCCTCAAAGAGATGTCAGCAAAAGGAAGGGGCCACTGAGGGCCGATGCCTGCCGGGGCTGCGGGTTGTTCGCAAGAGATACCGCGCCCCCGGAACGCAAAGGGCACAAGAAGGAACATGGGTGGGTTTTAGTCAGTAAAAGTCTGACACTCCCTCCCGCCCCGCCCAGGGCGGGAGAAGTTATTTGATGATTTCCCACCCACCAAAAAAAAAAAAAAAAAAAAAAAAAAAAAAGCCACATTATTATGAATAATTATAGAAACATTAATTAATTTCCTAACGCGGTTCTGAATTTAGCAGAATTCACTAAAGTTTATACAATTGATGCTCATTAATTCCCAAACCGAAATTTAATTTTTATTCAGGCGATCGAAGAATCACAGAGCATTAGGATTTGATTGTGAATGGGTGACAGAAAATGGAAAGAGGCAACCAGTTGCCTTAGTTCAGCTATCTTCTTTTGATGGATTCTGTGGCCTATTCCGGCTAAGCATCATGAAGACTATCCCTGCCTCTTTAAAAGTATGTATAGTTTGATAGGTGATATTATGTTATTACTGCAGCACTGGAAATATTATTTTAAACATAGTGGTTTTTCAGGATCTGTTAGAAGACGAAACAATCTACAAAGTGGGTGTGGCGGCTGCGGATGATGGGAACTATTTACACCATGATTACTCAGTGGTGTTAAAGTCAACTTTAGATATTAGGCACTTGGCTGAGCTGAATGGCTTTGAAGCTGGCGGTTTAGCCACACTGTCTTCTACACTGCTAGATATCGTCTTAGACAAAAGTTGGAGGGTAAGATTAAAAAATAACTATTGAACAAACATGAAAATTTATTTGGAGAACATAATGGGTAGGGCACTCGGCTCGTATCGCGTGAAACGTCTATGTTAGCGAGACGCTTTTAGTGTTAAAGATTGAAACCTATTCCGTTACTTTTCGCCTTTCTGACTTGCTGCCTGTATGTGATTTTAAAGTCGTTTCACGTCAAAATTAATCGATTACTACTTAGTAACTGGAAATTAAAATGATGTGTACTTAACGTAAGTATATATGTACGTGCTGATAAATCCACTTCAATCAGTAAATAACAATAAAGATTAAATACTGTTCTGTTGATAAATCATATTGTATTTTCAATATGAGATAAGATATCTAAAGTATTTATCTGTGATAATAATAATCTAAAAATAATTCAGGAGTCAGGAATATTCTATTCGATGCTTTGGCTCCCGCAAAGTCTTAAACTAATGGAGGACAGGGGAAATCTTACACGGTTATTTAATTAAATGTTAAAGGAAATAGCTACAACCAACTTGTTCCTCTACAGAAGACAAACCTTGTTCAAGAATACATTCCTACTTAAATCATGAATCGAACGAACGTTTTGAAACCGTTTTTCACCAGGTTCGATGCAGTGATTGGGAAGCACATGAATTGTCAGAGAAACAAGTGCAATACGCAGCGATCGATGCACACGTCGCCATCAGAATCTTCTCTATTTTATTGGAACAGCTTGGGAAAAAAGAAAAAGTGCCTTCCTGGCTTTTTGGTACCAATGGTCTCAGTGTGTGGTCACATTTAGATGAGTATTGCTCAAAGTATGCTGATGTCCAATTTAAAACGAAGCATATCAAATTGAAGGATGGGTAAGTTTTTGCTTAGGTAAAACAGTAACACTATTAACAATGTGAAGGACGCTAAACGCCCATAGGCGTCATTACAATAAAACTTCTGTTGTGTCTCGTGTCCTTCAAAGTGTTAAAGCGAAAGCACAATGATATAAAGAAATATATCCAGTTATTGTAAACTGGGAGCTCCCATCCGCTTTACAAAAAATCGTTATCGTTTCTACCTTAGGTAAAGATTCGCCACTTGTGTGACTCATTTTATAATCGACCTTAGAAAGGCAAATAGATAAAGAAGCGTGAAAAAGATAACAAACTATGCAATTTTAGTTATTCCTTATTTATTAATGCTACCGATGACCGTCCTCGCCCAACATTCATTCGCAGCTTTTAGAGATGAACAAAGTAACCGAGAGTTACCGCTTAACAAAAATCTCATCAAACTTGGTTAAGAGCCAAATAATGATTAATGCGTGGATTCCTGAACACACAGTTTTAGCTCCCACATCTACAAGTAGATATTTCTTATAGTATTATCTTTTAACAGTGCAAAAGAAAAAGATGTGAGGACCAAGGAACCGCCTTTGGTACCAACTAAAGGTTATAAGCTCTCAATGCGTGCCAAGCCTCTATACAACAACGGCTACTTGGAAGCGCCTGATGGTGAACTATTGTGTAGATGCGACACGAAGAAGGCTATGTGGTGAGATACCATTTTAAAAAACCAGTACGCCATTTACTTCCTTATAAATACAGCTTTTCATACTCGGCGACGGTTTAACAATGTTCGGAGAGTGGAGGGGAAGGGGATAATAATAAGGTGCCTTAATTATATAGGTTCGTGAAGAAAGAGCTAGCAGACGTGGTTAGCGAAGATCCTTTTACGGTACGACTGCGATTTGAGCCTGCCGGTCGAGCAGTCGGTGATGTGGGGCGCTACTACCAGCTAGAAAAAGAAAATAAGTGCGTCGTGTGCGGCAGCACTAACTCGTACATCCGCAAAAATGTCGTACCCAGAGAATACAGGAAAATGTTTCCAGGTAAGATAAGTCCTAGAAATTCTCGTCAGAAACTTTAAAGGTTAGCATTTTCGTAGCATATTTCACCAAATACCTACTATGTTATGTCATTGGTATTGTGTCTGATAATATAATATTATCATGACGAATTTCAGAGATCATGAAAGAGCACGCTTCACACGATGTGGTACTGCTGTGCGCTGAATGCCATCAACTGAGCAATATGCGTGACCATGCGATGCGCGAGCGTTTATCTGAAATGTGCGACGCACCGCTTGCGACAAACCAACCCGGCAAGAAGTATAACGAGTTTGCTGGCAAGTGAGTAAATATTTACTATTAACCACGTAGGAATCATAATTCCTAATGTACAGTTATTTCCACATTATTTCAATGGACTTATTATTGTTTAATAACTTCGCCAAACAGGAAAATCAAAGCAGTTGCTCGAGCCCTTCTCTATCAGTCTAACAAACTTCCTGAAACGAGAAGAAAGGAGCTGGAAAACATATTGCTACACCATTTCCAAGACCAAAACGAGATAACTGAAGAGTTTCTGAATAAAGTTGTGCATACGAAATTAGCGTAAGTACCTTGTTACTTTTTGTGACATTTACGAACTTCATAAGCTTTTGTTATATGCATCATATTTCCAGGCTCATGAGTTTTATTTTATATACCTCCTTCAGGTTCAAGAATTCAGAATACGAGTCTCACGGGGTGAAAGTAGTGGAGCACTTTTTCAAGCACGGTGGTCTCTTGCGTCTTGAAGAATTATGGCGCGAACACTTTTTGAACTCTATGGAGCCTTGTCACATGCCTGCTCTATGGTCCGTCAAACATAATGAGGAGAAGTAAGAACCTATAATTACTTAAATATTTTTCGTTCTACAAATGTTCTTCAATTTGATCATTTTAACATAGAATTAGACATTTTGATCTCGTACAATTTTTTTTTGTTTCAGGCTGCTTGTGAAATGGAACGACGGTCGTGTAACACAAGAACATTTGAAATCTATTGGGGTAACTAGATTATGTAGTTAATTAGGTTAAAAATTTATTATTTATTTAAATTTAAATTTGTATAATTGGCCAATAACTGTACATTTGCCTTGTATTTAAATAAATTGATAAAATATTTAAACATCAATTTTTTTTATTTAAAAAATGGTCAGTAAATGGTTTCGATTACTTTTTCTGATCCCATAAGCTAGAGCAACTGATAATGCGTATAATATTGGTTATTCTGTTGCAACTGGCAACCCAAATATCTAATTTATGAAGTCAAAGTCAAATAATTGCACTTTTGATCGTCAATTACATGTCAAAATTATTAATATTGAATTTACTTGCCCATTCCAAAAGATAGTTTCGTATGGAGATGAACGGGCAAGAAACCCCACACATCCTCTTTAAAAAAAAAATATTACAATAAGTTGTTACAATTTTATAAAAATATACAAGTATCAAAACGATCTATCAAAAATAAAATTCACCCAAAGTACTGCAATACGTACTCGGTACAAATTAGAAATGAAAGCTAAATTAATATACATTACAACTACAAAGAAATCAGTGCGTGAGTCATACTGAAATGTAGAATTAATGTCGAAGAGAAAAATAATTAATCAAACCAAAAGTACTAATAATTAAATTAGCAACCTATTTCGTCAAGACTTTAAATTGTCCTATGGAGCAGGATAATTCTCTAATTTGTAATATGCTTGTTTACAAAGTGTACCTTTAATACATTTTTTCAATTGTTTTCATTTAGTTTTAATATGTCACAAGGTATTTTGTTGTAACCATGGTACATATGGTACAATTATGTTTATTGTTCATTCATTCACTCAATCAGATCTGCCAACATGAAGAAAGAAGTCTTGACTACTATCAAAATTTAAAGAAACATCCGTTGCGTTTCAGCATATTTGAATTTGAGTTTGAGTGTAGTTTGAGTTGTTGTTTGTTGTTATTCAAAAAGTTTTGATGTTGGATTATTTATATTTTCACTATAAGTATTAATAAACTATATAATTATGACGAATACTAAGCAATTAAAAATCACAAAGCTGTTTAGGAAAGGAGGTAATATTTGTTAGTTTCTCGCAATGCGTAACAATAACAATTACTGTTTTTACTATCAAGATGGATTGTGTTGTTGTGTAAAATTGATAAATAAATAAAATAAAATAGCATGGTAATAGTAGTAGAAACATCTGTATAGGAAACCTGTTATAAGTAATTTCAATTTGTAGCAACAAAGTTACCAGAGGACTGTGAGGAATTGCAAGAAGAGATCCAGCAGCTAGAGCTGCAGCTCAAAGAGAAGCAAGATGAAATGTTTCAGTTACAAAGAAATAGTTACCGGCACAAGGTTTCACCTCTGAAGAAAAAGGCAGAACCATTTGTTAGACCACAGGTAACTTGTCATGCTAAGCTTTAAAAATGAAAATGAATGGGGTTTCGGGTTTTTCAATAAAATTCTCAGTAGCAGCTAGGAGTTAGGATTTGTGCCAGGTTTAAGGCAATGGGCTCGCGCCCTTTTACTTGGGACCTAAACATATAGACGAACTGAGAACTGCACAGGTGTACATCGGTACATCTCTGCTTAACCCTTCGGGAAATACAGGCGTGATGGTATGATAAGTGTATGTTGTTGTAAAGTGAATGTCTCTTAATGTTTATGCTCTATGTGTTTCAAAACCATTCGTATGATTGTGATGAAATTTGATGTAGAAACTAAATGTAGGAAATTTATCTGTTTGAAAGTTTCCATTCTGGAGACCAACACCTTGCTAGCCTCTTTGTTGTTGTGTTTAGAATGTCTATGTTCTGTGACAGACGACGAAACAAAAAAAAATTCACATTACATTACATACCACCCCACCTGTTTTCCCCGAAAGGTTAGGCAGAGATGTACCAATATACATATACAGTTCCCTGGTATGTCCCATATAATAAGGGGCGAGCCTATTGCAATAAAAACATACAAAAAAAAACCAACACTGTTTTTATATGTTGAATTAACAATAAGAGCCTCTAATTGTCCTACTGAAAAGCAAAAGGCTGCCTCTCCCATGGGGAACTGTGTACTTTGCTTGTATTAATACTTCTCTGTGCTCAATTGCAAATCCACAACTTGGTGCATGAGAGGCGGACACCATAAAGACCGGTTGTCGTTCCGGCACACGGGAAAGACAACACATTAATATTTAAATTACAATTTCAGAAAATAGTATTAACAAATGCAGTGGACAGCTTGAAGAAGGATCTGGAGCTGATGTCAGTACTATCAGGCATCGAGGTGCAGTCCTATGTTTTGGAGGACCACTGCTGCATTGTTTACCACATGCAGCATGCCACCAAGTATCAGGTCAAACATGGGCTGAGGATTGAGCTAAAAAATGGTATGTGAAAAGTAATCTTATCACAATAAAACTTCTATTGTGTCTTGTTTAGTGTCTATCAAAGTGTTAATGGTTTTTCGGAGTCTTGATAAATCTATACTAATATCATAAAGCTTGAGTATTTGTTTGTTTGGTTGACCGCACTTGCCTCAGGAAGTGCTGGTTTGAATTGAAAAATTCTTTTTGTGGTGGATAGTTCATTTATCGGTGAAGGCTTTAGGCTTTATAACATCACACTACGGAAGTGGAGCAGTAACCAAAGGCGTAACTTAATGCGGGTGAAAAAACCACGGAAACGAAGTCGCTGGCAGAAGCTAGTGAGATGATATGGGTGCATTGGACTAGGCCTCGACAACTAGCTGTATATTACTACAACAGCTGCTGTCAGCATAAATCATCCAACTGCTGGGAAAAGACTTTAAGTTGTTTTGATCCATGGCTTGGGTGGATCATTTTTTTTTACCGTTGGGAAATCCTCAAGCGCGCGTGGAACACGAACGCGCCGTCGACACGGCTTGTCGTTATGCAACGTATGGACAGTGAGCTACCCATTGCTCTCCGTCCACAGGCCCGCATCTAAGGTGGCCGGGAGTCGTCTCGCGGCTCCCGACGCCCGGTGTGTGGATCATGCTGCTCATTTTATCTGATATGTGAAATCAGTAATGACTGGCTCATTTTTTCTGAGTCTTGTCTATTGAAGCAGTAGATATATTTACAATGGATAAACCATTTACAGTAATATAACTAATAACTAGCTTCTGCCAGTGACTACGTCCATGTTCTTTTTCGTAAGCCTTGTTAGGTTACATCTTTGGTTACTGCTACGCTCCCGTGTTTCGTACCCTGATGTTATATAGCCACCTATACTATTCCTCATGAACCTGGCTATCATATACAAAGAGATTAATTCCAATCTGACGGGAAGATGTAGAGATTAGCGCGTTTAAACAAACGAAGAAAAGAATAGAAGATATATATTTTTTTAATTTTATTATTTTGCAAGTATAAATTCTCATAATCATTCAAGTTACAATTACAGGTGTTAACGAAGTATCCAAATCATCACTTCCGCTGGGATTTAACTTTGATGCCGTGATGGAAGACTTTGATAACATCATGCTGCCAGAATGCTTAGGTGCCATCAGGAAAGCTCTTGTAGCATATTACAATAGACTGGAACAGTTTGAAGCTTTGAAAGTAAGTTGGGCTTTGTTTTGCCAAAACAAGCCAACCCACAATCTCCCAATAAATTAAGTATGCTGAATTAATTCAATAGCCGAAGTCATGTTTCAATATACATCCGAAATGCTTATAATATATTTAAAAATAATTAGCATTATGTATCATAAATCATCAGAATTATGTTGGAGAAATTTTGATGTGAGTTTGTTTACTTTCTAGTATTTTAGCTCCTCTAAGCAATCTTTTAATGTCAGGTCTATAGTACAGTTGAGATTAGTTATAACTTAAACAAAGACTAGAATAAACCTCAACCTTTTTTGTTAGCTCAACTGTTTTCTGCATTGCAAATAAGTTGTTATGACTAAGACTATTAGGGCACAATTTGCTTAAAATCTATCTAGCCATAAAGCATTACCGCATGCCTTAAAATATCTTGCCTTTTACAGGAAATGTTGAACATAGAAGCCCAGCTTTTTAAGATCCTGGATGGATCTCACATGGAGGTGTCTTTTGTGGCTCAGAGTGAGATGGATGAAGATGGAGAGCCATTTGATATGGTGCTCATGTTGGACTACCGGGTCTATGATATCAGGCCCAAGCAGTTCTCTTTCAAAGAAATTGGTGAGAGCAGTCTATATTTTTTTTAGAACAAATGTAATAAAGTGTTGGAGGTAGCAATTATTTTTTAAACTTAGTTTATGTTTTATGATTTGTTTTAAATCTTACAGTTATTTACTGACAAGCAATAAAATTAAAAATTTTAAGTAACCCCCGACAGAAGAAAAAAAATCTCTACCTTAGCTTACAAAAGAGCTAATAACTTTGGAATCGCTGAACCGATTTCCATCAAACAAAGCTAAGAACACTTCTGACTTATTAATTTTTCAAACACGAAAAACAGAATCAAAATCGGTTCATGCGTTCGGGACATGCACACACACAGACACGTCAAACTTATAACACCGTTGTTTTTGCGTCCGGGGTTAAAAAAAACTGTATCAAATCGGTTCACCCGGTTACGAGCTATGGTACCACAGACAGACACTTCAAACTTATAACACCCCTCGTTTTGAGTTGGGGGTTACAAATTAAGTATTATTTATTTTGTGCCATGATGTTATTGCAGATTTTCCAGAAGGTGCAGCAGATGTACTGAGAGAACAGTGCGCGTTATTCAAGAAGAAACCGTTACACAAAGCCTTTAGAGACACCTTCATTGATGGTGTAGGACCTTACAAAATTATAGAACAGGTTAGTTTGGTATGGTTACGTATGTCGACGTCGATGCGAAAACTTCTTGTTAATCATGCTTTTCGATGTTGGCATTCTGTCTTGAACTGTAAGGCCTATCTAAAACAGCTATATTGAGATACAAAACTAATTAAACAAGATTTGTTGTATACTGCCCTATGACATAGGGACAGACTGTTTGGACCCTTTGGGTAGGGACCCCAAAAAAAGACAATAATACTGTTATCTCAACTGGATAGATGACAGCAATAAACATAATTCCAAAGCACAATTTCTCTAAAAAAACACCTTATTTTACCCCCTGATATTATTATTTTTTAAATACCCTTAAAATTAGATTTTTAGTTGCTTTGAAATCAATAATTAGTGAATTGAGATGTCAAAAAGTGACATCATAGTTTAGTATTGTCATACAAAATCTATGGGGAATCGCGTTTTGACAGCTCAAAAAAGGTGCGTCAATTGGTTAGTGATGTCATCTACCGAATTCTGCATAATTCAAGTTACCTACCACTAACACCCCCATACTAGGCAGAGTCTGTGCTTTAGGCGTTAAGTATTCGATTTGAAATGATTTTTGATTTTGAAATACTAATATTCGAGCCATATTGTTTTAATTTTATACGACCATTATTACGAATAATTAACATTATGTCAGAAACAGTAAGTTCCAGTAAAAAAAAATGATTTACGTTATGTTTACTCCGCGCGTTCGATCTAGTCCCTCCCAAATCTGTAATGGTCATGCTTGATTAACATTATCACCCTTCTGATAATATTTTCCTTCTCTTTAGGTGGGTACCCTCCCTACAGAGCCGCGTCACCGTCGTAACAAGCGGTTCCGGCAGAACAGACACGATTACAACAATGACGACACATTTCTACCAGAAGACTGCTCCGAACACAGCGACGGGGATGTCGAGTGATTTTCTTAGTTTGTTAAACCAGTGATCTAATGTGTAAATATTTAAATGAGTTTGTCTTAAATTGGTATTTTATTAATTTATTTACGACTAGCTTCTGCCCGCGATTTGGGTGGATATTTACATCCCCGTTAAGTTACGTCTTTTGTTACTGCTCCGCTCCTGTGTCGCACTGTGATTTTAAATAGCCTATGTTAATTCCCGATAATTTAGCTATTTATTGTTGAAAAAATGGTTAAAATCGGTCATGTAGTTTCCGAGCTTATTTAGTACAAAACAAGTAAACGAAAAATCTTTTCTCTTTATAATATTAGTACTGGCAAAAATCTCCAAATCTTTTTCTTTTAATGACACACTCAAATTGATTTCTTACGCTCTAACATTAAACTATCAATAATTCAGCTCACATCCAAACTCTGTAGGATATGTAAGGTCGCGCAACCAACAAAAACAAACACATTTATCAATAAACTTTAATTAAAATTAAAATAAAAAATGAATTTATACAACATTTCTTTTACATCATTTCATATAGTAACCGAATCCAATCTAGATCAGGCAAGATCACCGAATCTACATTACATTTTCGAACGACTATTTGTGCGTATCTCCGTAATCTAGCGATTATAAAGTAGAGGTAGACAAGCAAAGTGAATTAACCATTATTTTACATACAGCTACTCTATTGTAACAACTGTTACATACATAAATGCCGGCACTTGGCGTATAGGTCCAAACATTCGCGTTTACTTCAGTAATACAAAATGTACCTTGAAAAACAATGGAATAAAGTCGTTTTTATATTAGCGAAATAACGCGTAAATTCGCACGAAATGCTAGCGTAAGAAACTACGCGATGAATAGGATTCAGTCTGCATAAGTCTGTTTACATTTTGCATTGTTGTAAAGTGCATTGCGTTACAAAAGGAAGCAAGTGCATTCTCTAATTTAGATGAATTATATATACATATTTATTTTTGTTCTCATCAAAATGTAAACAGACCCTAACTCTTAGAGACAAGGTTAGATAACGTGATTTTACGAACTATAGGGATCTAGGACATCTATTGCGAACCACTTCGTAGATTTTAAACAATTTTCATTACGGGAATTGACCCTGTCTTAATTCGTCAACAATAAATTATCAACAAAAAGCAATTCAATTTAAAAAACCTGTCATGATAGTATAATACAACCCCTTTGTGTAATTGGGTAGATGACACCAGTAATCAATTGACGCACTTTTTATGAGCTGTCATAACGCGATTCGCCTATAGATGTTGCATGATAATACTAAATTATGACGTCACGTTTTTATCATCTCGATTCACTAACTATTTATTGATTTCAAAGCAACTAAAAATCTAATTTTATAGTTATCTAAAAATTCATCAGAGTTTCAGGGGTAAAATGAGTTTTTTTTTGAGAAGTTTGAGTCTTGGAGCTATTGTTTAATGGTGTCATCTACCCAATTCCCGTCTCACTTCATTGACAAATAAATGACAAGAAAAAATAGATATGCAGCTCGCGGTCGTAGATAAAAGTCTTAGAAAGGCTTTGCCACTGGTATAAGTGGCAGATAACTCAAACCGTCTCATTACTAAACAAGATCTAACTTTAGTTCCAGCTTAAAAAACCTTTCCAACCAGTTATTGTATTTTGAAATTTATTTCAAACAAATATTCTTAATGTAAAATTAACAAGTACGACACGGTAGACAAGGTCCTAAAGTCAGTGTTTGTATTGAGAAGTTTATCGTCATCGAAATAAAGTTCAAAATACAACAACACGTTTCAAGATTTAAGCTTGGACTAAAATTAGAACTCGTGTAATATTTACAGCTTGGTGTAGTGTAGACCATATTTTGTATTTCTTTTTTTACGTAGATGTTGGTTTTTTTTACATTCATTAGTCCCATTCAATAGAAACTTATTAGTAAGACAATTACATCCATAAATTGCACTCTCGACAGGTAGATAGCGTGACTTGCACACTCAACTCTCATCTACTCACATTCCCAACACGCTTATTATAAAATATAAAAAACGTTGCTTACTCTAATGAAGATATGCTGAAGACACATTTATTGCAGAATAATTAGTTCTGCTAAAACGAACTAACCCCAATTTCCATTATTTTTAGAAGTAATTTTAAGTGAAGTGATTTTGGATATATGTAATTTGAAATCTAATCCTAAGTCTTGGACGTATATTGAACTGTTATTGTTGGATAGTAATACAACATTTGGCATATTGAATTTATTTAATTATTGATACATTGTGGGTTGGCTCCTTTTGACAGACTAAGCTCAATAAATACTGTATAGTTTAATATCTGTAGGACAATATTCAGCAACAATTGTATTTTCGACATATGACGCATTCTCAGAAAGTCAATGTAAAAAGAACCTATGTCTTTTAGTATAAATATTTCCAATAATTATCACTTTTTACTTATTTTACATTCGTTTTTGTGTGTCAGTTAACACACGGATGCTTGACCGGTAAATATTAACAGTTTATAGTGGTTTGAAACAGTTTTGTATAAGATGACAAAGATTTTTTCTAAGATCACATGACAAATTGCTACATGACAGCTATCTTCAGTGCAACTCTAATTTACTATCTAGCTTGTCTTACTACAAGATATACTTGCGTGCAAAATAATCGGCCGATCCCTTTCTTTTTCTATTCGAGAGACGATATCTCAAAAAAAATAATTGTAAACAATTTTAAGGGCAATTTCCAATTATGTAATTGGTACTTTACCTTTTCATGTACCATACGGTATCAAAGTTATTGTTTATTATTTGAATTTTTTGAGTTATCATATTCCAAATGGAAAAGTAGGTGGGTAGATATTTTTGCACGCAAGTGTACTTCTAATCCAGGGGTACTCATAGAACTTGCTGTTTAATCATGCTTACAATGATATTTTGTTAATGAGCTTTCCGCTGAGCGGTCTTCGTAACTAATAAAGCGTTTGTTAAATTAATTCTAAGCTTGAGCATCCCTGTCAACATTTCGTTGATATCGATAAATAAATGCTAAAGATTTTACTGTGCGTAGAAGTTGTTTTAATCAAAATATATTCAACTTATTCTATATCGAATATTCGTATTTCGAATAATCCATATTTTTGAGAACATGTTGAAATATGTTTTTAGAATGGACATTTGCGGAACAAAAAGGTTGATCATATTTAACAATCACAAGAAATTCTAGATGGCTACTGTACATAGTTTATTTCATGCAGTACAGTAGCAAAAATATGTCTAACCTCTTAATTCCGCGAGTGTACATAAAATAATTGCCAAATTACTGTTCCAAAGTGTCAACGATCCTGAGGTAATGTTTTTTATACCAATGTAAACTGGATAGATATTTACCGGCGGGGCCGGCATCTAAACTTCAGATGCCTCGATTGGGTAGAGGTTTCACTTTATAGATACGGACTAGCCAATGTTCGGTAGTGTAGGCCTCCTCTAGGACGTCTAAGTTGAAGTCTTTGTTGCCGATCTCTGCACCACGGACGCGGTCGAAGCCGGGCGGTCGACCTGGGAAGGGGAGAGGGTTTAATTTTATAATTCAATGTAATTTCAGTGTAAGGGTCATGACTACGATTTTCTGGTGGTCGCCATTGTTGATTTTGGCTTTCAGAAGTTGCTGTGGCAATGAATATTTTATTTATTGGGACATCCCGCCACTCCATTCCCAACGACTGCAACTTCTGTAAGCCAGGATCAACAATGGAGTCCGCCAGAAGAGCGCCGAGGCAATTAAGCTCGACGAGTCCCGGAGAAACGATATAACTGTGTTGGATCCCGCAACGAAATTAATCAGAAAAGATTAGCGGAGGAATAGGAAAAAATAATTTCCACTGGCAATGAATAGTGTGTCGGACTTGTCTCGAACAAAAGAAGGCTTGCCGCAATAAATAAATGTTATGATTACTTACCTCCTTCAGTGTAAACCAGTCCGAACTTGTAATAGCTCATCTTGTACATGAGGCAGTTCAGCAGCGTCTGCGAGCCGTCGGCGTCGACGCGGAACTCTCCGGAGGGCGTGTAGTAGTCTTGCTCGCGGATGTGCGCGCCGCGGTCTGTGCTGCCTCCGATACGGACCATCCACAGGAACTTGTTTATGTCTGGGGGAGGAATTGGAGCATTTTACAAATGGTTACATGTTCTTCCCATCATTACGGTATTTTTTGTTTTGGATCATATCTGGACTCTCTGGTGACAGAGATTGAAGGTCAAAATACTAATTTTTTATATGTATTTTTACAAAAAGAGAAGTTTTAAAAGTTGTTATAAGTATACTTTAAATAAACCCCCCTCCCCCCACTGGACCTATACTGTTGCACCATAAAACACACATGTTTTGACGTTACATTATGCGGTAAAAACAGTAATTTTTAACTATATTTTTTTCTCAAAGTAACTTAGTTTACGAGTACTACGAGTTAACGGCTATGTGTCGTGTCTTTTTACACTCCCTATAAAACTAAAATATATCTCACCATCAGACGAGTACCCGACGAGTCCTCCAAATATGACAAGTACATAGTCTACATCCAGTTCTCTCATGATCTCATATGCCTTGTCCTCGGTAGAAGCCATAGCCTGTCCGACGCGGGAAATGTGCGTATTGTTCCAAGTATTATTGTCCACTATCACCGTTCGATTCGCCATCGCTGTTATCTGATATCCGTAATCCCACCATGACATGACTTTTGAGTCCTAGAAATAGACACAAGATCAGTAAGATAAGTTTTTTTTATAAGTTGGCACCGAAATTGCTATACGATTCTCTGCTCGAGATAAATCGGGCACAATATTGAAGATTATTGGCTGTATTCTGTTGTTAGAGTCCAATTAGCTCTAAGGTTTGCCAAAACAAACCAACACACGTTAATTAATTATCATTTCATGTCAACTGGAAATACGCTTTTTAAAATTCTAATAATCAAACAAGTTCATTTTGACCTACATTATTACCAATTACAAATAATTAAGACATTACCTCAGGAGTATTCATCTTAAGCCAAGTGTAAGCCTCGCGGAAGTCGTCGAAGATGATGCGCGCTCCGTCATGCGCACGCGCAGATAGCACGATGGAGGGCGACGAGTACGCCTCGGACGTCACCCAGGTGCAGTGGAACACGTACGAGATCAGTAAGCAGCCTAGCACGCACACGAATAGTGCTCCCACCTGGGTACACGGATGGAAGGAAGAATTATGTTGAGAACAAGAAAATAGCTTTGGTTTGTTTCTGTTTCAAAGTCAAAGTCAAATCATTTATTTCAATTAGACCATTAAAAGGCACTCTTGAACGTCAATCACATGTTAAATTAAAAATATTGAATCTAGTTGCCCAGTTTGAGAGCTACACACATTCAGAGGTGGTAAAGCTCTTTAAAACTTTTAATGTAGGTATTGGATGTTTATCCAGCATAAAATAATCCCATCATATATCTAAGAGTTGGCATAGCCACTGTTAAAAAATTACCCAGTAGGTATAGACAAAGCACGATTTTTAAAATCAGTTGCAAAATAAATGCTCAAAAGCCATATGAGCCGACTTTGACTTACTGGCCATTTTTTGGGGGTGAAAGTACAAATAAACAATTACAGTTCCATACATTATGATTTTATCTAGGTAACAACTAATTAATAAATTCATATTTTGGTGTCTGTTCCAAAATAAAAGTTGCACAGTGAGTCCAGCCCGTATATTATTTTGTGGACCTATAATACAAATAATATTCATAATTTCTCCACATACCTCAGACCTGAACACAAAATTATTCTCATGCTTCTTCTTCTTCTCATGTTTCTCGACCTTCGGCTCAATATCCTTGACATGTAAACTGAGTAGACTGGAGGCAGCCACTCCAGACACGATACACATGACTGGAGCCAACACCAACATGAGACGGACCATCACACCCTGGACACGAGATGGGGGATCAAGATATGTTGGTGATTTTGGTGACCAATAACTGTGGTAAGGTTGTATGGTCAGCGATCAAAGTGTCAAAAATCATGGGCGGATTCAACGGAGGTTTCTCGACGTTGTCTCAACGCGCTCAAATTTCTTGTGTCATCATATGTGTCTGTTTCTAAAGATTATCAAGTTATTTGTGATAGTATTGCAGCTTGAAATTAGGAAATATTTAAAAAAATAACATGGTCAAAAAACTGAAGGATCGCGGGCGGCACGCTGGCAGCTCCGGAGATCGACAGTACTGTGTCATATTGGGCGCTGGCATGGCTATAAAGTCCTTAATCTTATTACCCTTACCCAAGACGCGTATTTACCTTCTAAAGTAAAGTAAGGCAATGCATTGTGAAAAAAGACTTGCTATCATATCTTTAGAATTTTTTAAGAATTGTGGCTGTTTTTATCAACAATATAATAAATACATACCCAAAACAACTCCTTGTAGGCAAATACATAATTTATTTTGCAAGTATGTACTTACCGCAAAGTAAATGCTGAGTACTCCATACAAGATAATGAAGATGTTGGCGTCTGTCAACTTGCTGAAGCAGAAGTACAATCCCGCGGGGAACAAGAATACGAGCACTTGCAGGTCGAAGTAGAACGATGACCATGACGTCGGCTGATGCTCAGAGACCGATGCTGTGGGGAAAGAGAGTTAATCAATGGAGATAAAGTTTAATCTTGATTGTCACTGGTGTTTTGTTGCATAAATAAATTATGAATGAATTCATATTCATTCATAATTTATATCACTATATCGTTATAGTGGGGTACTTACCAATAATAGGGATGTGGTTTTTAGCATATGAAGGGTCCAGCAGAGAGTAGAAACGTCCGGTCCATGGTGAGATTTTACCTGAATAACAAAAAAAAATTGTTACAAATATTACCAAAATAAGTATGGAACAGATATTACTTGTGAAATTGTATGGTCTAACTTCCTATGACTTTAAGTTTATTGAAGGCTGCTAAGATCTTCAATGTCTCCTTAACTAGAAGTTCCCCAGATATTGTCCAGAACATAATAAAATATTGAGAGAACGAGTTATTTTCGGCAACAACGGCGTCTTTCTTTACGCCATTTACAAATATTTTAGATAAACTTACCAGTGAGTGTAAGAGCTACTAAGGCAGTTCCTAACGTAGCCAGTAAGGTGGTCACCAGAGCTTTGAACAGCAGTTCGAAGTTTGCTGGGGATAGGTGCTCGCGCAAGTACTGGGTGAAAGCGTACAGCTGACAGAGACCGAAGGTTCCTAACGCCTGTGGAACGAAAATTTATGGTGAACCATTGATATATTCGTTAGTGATTTTTTTTTTGGCTTACAATCCCACTTCCCCGGTCATTCACCTTTTGCACCGATCCGTTATTCGTCGGAATAGAATTATGTGTACATTACATAATTTACTTGATGTATGTTCGCCCTGTACAAAGTTGTATACGTAAACAAGATCCATTAAAATGTCTATATCTAAAAAACTGATCACCCGTCTTCCGAAGATCTCTCGACAGATTCCGGAGAATCAAATTCGCGCGAGTTTCCATTCGGTGGCAGTGGGACCTTTATCGAACATAATTATAGACGGCTATGTTTATCTTTTATAACATGTGTAAAGGTGTTTTATTCTGAATATTTACATAATAATGAGTAGGTGATCGGTAGTAGGTATTTCGGGACGATTGCCAAGAAACTGAGTCACAAAGTCATCCTCGACTGGTTATTCAATATTAATCTATACTGACATTATAAAGAGGTAAAGTTTGTGAGGTTGTGAAATTCATTTACCCATACAAAGTTTTTTCTGAGTGTCATAGGCTATATAACATCACGCTACGGCTCACGGGAGCGGAGCAGTAACTAAATACGTAACGTAAGGCGGATGAAATAAGTCACGCGGACGAAGTCGCGGGAAGCAGCTATTTGATATATATGAGCCAAAAAGCAATGCAGGCTCACGTCGTAATCGTGGCGAAATACAATCTTCGAAAGTTTATTCACCCGTATACCAAGCATAATTAGCAGTATACACGATATTTACATTGTATTTTAGTTAATTATAAATTCAATGAAAGTTGCTCGAGCAACAATATTATTGCTCTGTCATCTGGCGGAGTCTTCCGCCTGAACATGAATTGCCTTGGCCGATCTGGAAGTGCAAGCAACATGTTTAGGTGGGGATTCAGTGATGGTATCGACTTGAGCTGTTTGTGCGGTACAGCACATACGATGGCCCATCTCACATAGTGCCCTGCGTGCCCTAACAGCTGCACGCAGGAAGATTTACTGGCTGCCACCGACAACGCAGTCAAAGTGGCCAAATTCTGGGCCACAACAATATCTACAGTTTGTCATCGAAACGCTAAGAAGAAGATCTGGTGGAAGATGTCCCTTTATCAAAGAAGATTATAGTATAACATTATGATACAAGCCACGGGAGCGGAGTAGTAATTAAAAACGTAACTTGTTAACTGTTTGGGTATTGCTAGTGAATAATTAAGGCGCATTTTCATTGGTCGTTAGAGCTTGCATTCGGGGTGCGGGAAATTTCCATTCACGCATGCTGTAATCCTTTCCATTAGTCGATAGGGCTCGTTCAGTTTTATACACCAATCGAATAATTTAATTGGTTGTTAGGCCGCGTGGGGGGAATACCCATATGCTGTATATCGTCCGAGATATAGATAGGTCGCCAGCCCGTATCTGTTGTATAACGACTGAGTTAACGACCAAAGAAAATGCGCCTTAAAAGATGATGGGTTAGTGCGTCCACCCAAACAGTTAACAAATCAAATCCTTTTGGCGCCGACTGTGCTCGCGATTGGTCCGTCTGTCAGACTAATCGCATGCAGCGTCGGCGTCCCAAAAACCTAGAAAGGAACCCAGGAATTTAAAAATTAACTTGACGTTTTGCTCACGACTCGTGGCGACTACTATACAAAATGTTGGACATGTTGAAGGGTGCTACCCTTCATTCAACTACTCATTTTTCATTAACTCACCAGCATATGTTCGGAGCTCTGCACTGGCTGGAAGCCCACGAAGGAGATCTGCATCGACAGTATGGTCCCGACGCAGTACAGCGTGCTATACGCCACGTACACGCGCGCTGAGAAGCGGCCCAGCAGCATGAGGGCTAGCACGTGGAGAGGAATCAGGTTGATTAGGAACACGTAGCCACCCCATGAAGACACCTGTAGGGGAGATAGGGCAATTCAGTCAAATTTTTCTTTGTACAGCTAGGTTTGTTCTCAACTTCGTCGGCATGTATGGCGGTTAGACTAACTCGCGTATTAAAAAGTAGCCTATGTTCTTCCTCGAGGTACTACCCTTCCTTCGTACAAAATTTCATCAAAATCGGTTTAGTGGTTTAGTCGTGAAAGCGTAACAGACAAACAGAGTTACTTTCGCATTTATTACATAAATATAGAATTGCATGGGTTTTATAAACAGTTTATAAAATATGCTTTGCACTGCTATCGTGTTAGTTATCATTAAAATGATATCGGCGTTTTATTTAATGGTAATTACTGATTTATTTGCCTTAATCGTTCGACTTGCAACTGTGCTAATTACCTTGGTTTCAGTTCGATAAAAGGCGGACACGCCCAAAATAAACGAGTAATTACCGAAGAAAAGAATTAATCGTTGTTAAAACATTAATGAATATAGGCCAACATGTAACTAAGGACATATTTCATAGTCATACATTATATTATTTTAATATTACTTTTCCTTGCGCACTGTTAGATTTTCAACACTCATCTGAGCGCCGAGAGTTCCAACAACTGTAATATTAACATATTACTGAAATAATAGATAGTTGTAGGCCCTAATAATCAACGTCATATTGATTCTGAGGTAAAAAAGCTTCCTTCAATTAATAAAGAATGTATGACAGAGCAAAAATCAGAAAGTTCAATGTAAACTTTTTGGTGTGAAGCTGTCATCTGAATATTCTGTGACTGGCTGGAAAGATTACGTATTGTAACACAGAAATCTTTTTTATGGAAGTATAGAGCCAATCAGTACTTATCATACAATAATAATGGCTAACGGTTATCATTATAAATCTTGTTTACTATACACTAACAGAAGTGATAGACAACAATTTAATTTACACAATCTGAGTTTTTTTAAATTGACTTATATCTACTTTAAAAAATGATTATTTCTTTCATTCTTTTGCTGTCAAATTATCTTTTCATTAGTATCTTTCAGGGTCTAAATTACTTGTACTAACTTGGTAACTTTTACCGACAAGATACAAGTCCAACTGCATAGTTCATCTAGACTTTGCCTGGTTTTGTTTTTTTCTTGAATATCTACTATTCTTCTGTACAGAGATTAGGTTTCCGCAATAAATCCACATTGGTGGACCTTTGTCAGCACCATGTTATTCCAAATTAGTTGTTTGATTGATTTCCACATACATTTATTATGGTAACGGACAACACAACTGACTAACCATTTTTTGGTTTCAAAGCAACCAAAAATCTATTTTATCAGATAATTGTCTTGGAATTAGTGGTTTATGATGTCTACCCATATTGTCCACATTGGCATCGCTTTTCATTATTTATAAATAGAATTAAACACTCACCATGTAGAAATAAGCAAGAGCTGTCATAGTAGCCCATAGGATAGTACCCGTATTGACCGCTTTGATCCAAAAGTAGTATGTAAGCAACATGCAGAATATGGCAATTCCTTCATTGTCGTAGCTGCCGGCAACTGAACGACTGATGTAGCCAGGTACTATGGCTATCATGGCCGCTGCGACGAGACCTGCTCCATCATCCTGTTTAAAAAAAAGTGGAATTGTTAGGAGTTGTAGTTTTATTATTATAATTTGGTTCAACAGTGGCAAACGTAAATAAAAAAAATTAATTAATCTGTTTATTTTATGATTTTATTCTCATTGTAGTAATAATCCAGCTGTTTAAATGTAAAATATATGAGTAATAATAAATGGCCAGTAATAAAATAATGATCATAGATAGATAAAATACATTATTGTTTACGGTGTAAGCAATCTATTTGCAGTTCACATAATAAAAGTTGTATATAAATTACAGAAATGGTTAAAATTACGTAATTCTGAGTGCAAAACCACAGTATCTAATCTAAATCAGTTTTACTTCATTCTTTCAAGTTGCATATACCCATTTAAATATTTAAGTTAAATATTTTTATATACCACAGGTTATAGCAGTTGTTATCATAAAACTTGCCGCAAAGACATTAAAAGTGCATATTTTAAACTAACCTTCAATTCCTTAGTCAGCAGATAAGTAACTATAGTAGTAAGTGAAGAAAAGAATGGAGCGAGGAAGACGCACACGTTTCTTATGTCTATGGTGATGTTTAGGAACTGCATTATGTTGTATAGAGTAGTGGACGTCACCATCAGACCAGGGTAGATGGTACCTACAAACATTAGGATACACCTTAGGCATTACTGCAATAAATCAAAATGTGGTCTCCACTGTTGATTCTGACTTACAGAAATCTTATTCGCAGAACTTCTTGAAAAACTTACCGCCAATGATACGTCCCAGCGGATACCATGCTCTATCATCAAACCAGTTATGGAAGTTATAGAACCCTTCCTCGGTGAGGTATCTGGTGGTTCTATAGTTGAAGTAAGGGTCAAACTCGTGGATGACGCTCTCGAAACGTAGCACAGAGAATAGACGCGTTCCGAAGGCTGAAATATTTTTTTATTTTGTCAGTTTTTTTTTATTGAAATGAAATATAACAAGGACAATGTTGTATATATGCAAATATTTGGAAAGTATGGAACTTTATTTGGTTAATATTGCCTGAAGCCGATTAGCGTTGTACTGCAGCTCTGCAGCCTGAAATACGTCCGTGTACCAGTTTTCTATATTGAAGAATGTTTTATCCCATAGTGATGCTTAGTGTTATCTCCTAGTTACAAACAAAGCACAAAGATATATCTGATAAAAACACAACATTGCGGTTATGTTTTCCTAAAATCGCCACATTTTATCGCCATTGCTTATCACAATACGACCACGTAAGTCATAAATAAAATCGATCTAATTCATATTTTATCGAAAGGACACGGTATGGTAACGTTCTGATACAAATGTAAATGCTAATTAACTTTTAAAAATACTCACATAATATTGCTGCCATTGATAAAACAGCCAATTTTAAAAATGTTAGTTGTTTGTCAGACGTTAGCTGCGGGAGCCTCGACTTGGGTTGCACCTCCACCGTCATTTTCGGTTGGTTGTTATTTATTTTATTGTAATAATACACATAAATAACGCTGTAGATTAAGTATTTAATTTAAATAATAGAAATGTTTCTGGTTTCGCCGGCAACCTATCCTTTTCGTTTTTCGGCGACGCGAATTGACAGATCATGAGCGGCGTGGCATTATTTGTTGCCATAGTAAAAAGTATATAAAAAAGGTTTCACAATCAAATTTTTTTGTTAAATGTAATAAATTAAGTAGCGATAGCAGACAGTTTAGACAGTAAGCGAAAACATATTCATTGTTTATTTATCTAATCCAATTCATATAGTCACAGAAACCGTAGAGCAGCAGCTGTCATTAATAGCGACTAGAGATGTTAAAACGTCGATTTGTCTACAATGTTCTAATAGAAACATGAACATCCATTCTGAAATGTACTTATTGCAACACAACAGATGCTTTTCTACTGGATTTTTTCAGCAGCATGTAAATCGGCAGTGGTTACTTATATCCAAAAGAATAAAGCTAATGTTATTAAAAAAAAGTATAAGTGTATTCAGTTACAATTTCCAAGTTTGCGTCTCTGCGTCGTGTATTTCTTTATCATCTGCATTTGCATGAGTCCTATTTCCAAGAGACAAAATTTTATTAATATCGATATGTTACGCTTCCAAGTAGGTATGTACAACCCTATCGAAAGAGGTTTTTGGCAGAAGTCTAATCAGACCAAGACAAAATAGTAACTTTAGCATTGTTTATGTTTTATCTCTTTTTTATTTAGAATAAGCGTGTAAAGCTGTCTCATGTAACGACTTAATTAGCTTTACATGTCATTCCTTCTTATGAAATTCATTCATATACCAAAAATCTTTCTTGTTCTCTTGTCGTTGTCATTTCCTTGAAATAGTATCGCTCGGTGCCCGTCGGTCGCTGCTTCCGAGATCACGTAGGTAGTTATAAGAAAATAGTGCAAATACCTGTTGCAACAATCCACAAATTTACAAACACCTTTATTTTTAATGCAGTTCCAGTTCACAGTTAATTATCGTGTGAAAGAATACGAGATAAATCTGTTCACAGAACAGTTCCGTCTATGACTAATAAGTCGGAAGGAAGAACATCTGTGTAAAGTAATGAACCGTGTGAAAAAATAAATAGTGGTGTGAAAGTATTTAGCGCGTTATTTTTATGTGATGTCTGACGGAGATCCATCTCTCGAAGAAGATGTGCCAAAACCTCTGCTTGTGAGGGTAGAGGAAAATGTGTTTAAGCCGAAGATATCGACTCCTATCTACACGGGAGGTGTGAAGCTGCTACACAAGAGATCTGACGCCGGGGAGTCTGAGTCCTTCCTATCTGACGCACAAAGGAATGAGCTTGCATTCCAACAGTTATTTCAAGATGGAGATGGAGCATTTCACCAGGTAATTCCTTTTTAATCTCTTGGCTGTAAAAGTTGTTGACAAAGGCATTAAAAAAGAAATTAAGGCATCTTTTTTTTTTACTAATCTGTGGGTTTTTAAGCTAGAACTTTTTGGACCTAGCCATTGCAAATGAAAAGACCTATTGCTATCTTAGAACTTCTTTCTGTAACTTTGCTTTCATGATTGATAACAATTAACTGATTCATGCTATTGTAGATTTAAATGCCTGCTTTTGTAGAACAGTTGTTATTTGAAATATATATTTTTAATGAACAATTATTTGTGTTTATGTATGTATAGTATAAAAGACAAAGGTCAACATGGGATAAGTTAAGCATCTATGTATGTAGAAAATGTTGGCTTTTAATCTTACAAGTAAGATTATTTTTGCATGAATATTTAACAAAACTGGGTAGCTGTATATTCTATTTTTAAGAAATTTTGACATAGTTTTGCCTGTTTTGGTAATTACAAATTCAATAAAACTAAATTTAGATTAGAATGGATGATTCACTTGTATTTTTTTTTTTTATTATATTTATTTTGTTTGTATTTATAGATACTAGATAAAATAAAAACCAATTTAAAAATAAAACTTCATTGCAACATGAATCATGTAAATTATTCTAATTTTAAATATAAAATAAAAAAAACATGAAACCTATTTTTATTTGTGGTATTTCCTAGTAGGTAAATGTTGAGTCAAGGCCAAAACAGAAAAAAAAAACTATTTTCATTATTTTCCTGCACTTGCTGAAAACACAATCTATTTTTATTTGTGATGAAACTAAATGTTATTTTAGATAATAATCATTATAAAAATGGTTCATCAACACCAAAGTATGTGCAGCTGGTTGTTTTAAAATAATTAGCTCATTATTATTCATAATTAATTATAATTAACTAGGTTATTGTTTCCACATTATAAGTAGGTATTGTAAATTTGTTTAAACAAGAAATGGTTATTTGAGTAAATGATAAACAAAATGAATTGAATTTTATCACAGACATGGCGCATATTATTAGGAGATTCCCCTGACTAGTGTATTACCAACACCAGTGGGCTATTACTTATGTTATATATTTTTATACAATATTTATGAATGTTTGTTTTTTTAACTAATATTGAAAAACTACATAATTTATGCTAATGAATTTAAAATACAATAATAATATTAATCTATGAGAAGTAAAATAAATCTAACCTACTTTTTAATCGAGTACAATCAGCTGCTCCATACATTTATATTCACATAACTCTATAGCTTTTGCCTGCAACTTTGTTTGCGTAAATGTCGGTTATCATGGATGCAGACAGAGTCGCAGGATACAAAGTAGCCTATGTCCTTTATTGGGGTTCAAACTTACCCCGTAACAAATTTCACTAAAATTGGTTCAGTGGTTTAGTAGCAAAAGCGTAACAGACAGACAAAGTTAGTTTCTCATTTTATATATTAGTATAGATATGGATTGACTTAAACAGGTGTTGCCCTGTTACAGTTTTCTTTGTATGTCAATGTTAATTGAAATGTAAAAACGATCATGCAAATAGACAAGTGATACAAAAGGTTTGCTCTACAGCGAAATTGTGGTAATAAAGCAATAGTTTTTAGTTTTGTTTCGTTATTAGTTAGTATATTAGTCGCCACGAGTCGTCAGCACAAGTGTCAAGTTAATGTTTGGGTTACTTTTGGGGATTTTTTGGGGCGCGGACGCTGCACGCGATCGGTTCAACTGATGGATCAATCGCATGCAGCGTCGGCGGCCCAAAAAACCCAGATAAAAACCCAAAAATTAACTTGACATTTGTGCTCACGACTCGTGGCGACTGCTATACTTACAGTGATCGATTACGACATCGTTTATAAATTCGCGCGAAATTAGACTTACACGCTAGTTTTGTCTATACTCTATAGTTCTAAACTGAGGTGATGATAATAAGAGGAAAGATTTTTTTGTTTGTTTTACCAAATAGGTTACCTATGAAAGTGCTGGACTAATTTCAACCATTTTTTCACCAATGGATAGTTGAATTATTCCTGAGTAACATAGCCGTGCTATCACGCTACGGCCCATGAGAACAGAACAGTAACCAAAGACGTAACTTAACGCGGGTGAAATAAGCCACGCGGTCGAAGTCGCCGGCAGTTCGCTAGTATTTTATAAAGTCATGCTTCGTAACATATCGATTTAACAGAGTGCGTGAACATAAAGACAGTAAGGGTTTATTGTACGAGTCTATATCGTTCAACAGTGCTACTCTGTAAAGCATATTCCTCAGTGAATTTAGTTGAAGTGAGCTTGAGGTGTCACTCCGTTATATCAAGTAGGATATTGCCGGGGTGCAGACACCCGTGTCCCGGCCAATGGTAGTTAGAGAAACATTGTACAGTCTCGGGAGGAGTCCGACATATCCCTCCGCCTTCCCCGTGACGGAAGCAATCTATGAAGTCCCCGCGAAACACCAAAAATATCAAGGGGGATTAGGCCGCTATCCCACTGGCGTTTTATGAGCGTTTCTCCAACGTCTGCGCAACGACAAAGCTGCGCAGACGCAGTGCAAACGCTTGCCACTAGAGCCGCGTCTGCGCAGCGTTGTCATTACGCAGACGTTAGAGAAACGCTAACACTCATAAAACGCTAGTGGAATAGCGGCCTTACAGCTCACCTTACACTTATAGCTCCTAAAATCACCATGAGAGATATTTACACAGTAGATCGGCAGGTACCTATGCGCTTAGATTAGTTCTGAAATATCCCGCGGTAAACTTAATTTATTCTAAAATAAAACTTTATAAAGGAAAGCATAATTACCTATATTGTTTCATTTTTCGTTAATCACTTTTCTGAGCTTGTTACGTGGTAATATTTTATTTATTCATAATTTTATATTATAAGCGAAAGGCCACTTACTAAATCTCGAAATCTCGAAAACTGCTTGACCTTTGAAGCTGCAATTTAGCATGTAGGTAGTTTATAGGTAGGAGGCGACAGCCAGGAACAGATTAGACTTTGATTTCAACGCGTACGAAGTCTAGTCCAAGGCAAAAACGAGTTGTAAAATAAAAGTAAAGCAGTAAAATTTGTAATGTAAAATGGCTACGTTTTTTTGGTTTGTTACATTTGCCACGCTAATCTCAATGGTGCTTAGCTAATAAAGATAAGTGCTGTTAGTTAGCACTCATTACTTTAGTATAAGGGGTAGCATACACTGGCGTACCAAAGCACGCGATTATTCAATGTCAAAATTGCGAGGCGAGGCTATCTTATTGGTTCCCATGGGGGAGTAGAAAATGAGTTAAGGGGTTAAGTAACTAAAGACACGGAAGTACAGGAAACTGGAGTATTAAGTAACACTAGTATCCGCCCGCGACTTCGACCGCGTGACTTATTTCACCCGCGTGAAGTTACGTCTTTGGTTATCGCTCCACTCCTCTGTGTCTTAGCGTTATGTAGCCTTAGTCAGGAATAATGTAGCTATCTATCGGTAAAAGATGGTTAAAATCGGTCCAGTACTTATCCGGTACAAACAAACAAACATATAAACAAACAAAAATCTTTCTTCTATACATATAATAAGATATTATTATTTAACGTAAGATCCACTTGAGTATTATCTAATCTACGAATAAATAAATAAGAAGTGTCTGTTTGTAATGACAAAATAAAAGCTTTTTACAAAATAAATATGAATGTTTTCACGGACTCACACGAAAAAACATTTTTTGTCTGTCTGTCTGTTTGGTAATCTCAGTAACGGCTGGACCGATTTTGACGGGGCTTTCACTGGCAGATAGGCTACGCTACGGTTTTAATTAAGAAAAAAATAATTAATTTCCGCGCAAAACAAATCATAAGCGCAATTACAGAACCCCCAAGATAACCAACATTCACGCGAACCAAGTCGTGGGTCTAAGCTAGCTAGCAAAAACCAGTATTACAGTAGCACAATGATAAATGATAAATAACCACTTGACATAATGTTATCAGTTAAATACTTACTCTCTTTATCTATGTTCCGGTGTGTATTGATTGCATTATATAAAGCAACAGACGGTAACATCCATCTCGAAAATAAATCCATACATACATAAATTATGTCGAGTTATGCAAACGTAAATGTTTTTTTTTTATGTCATTGGATGGCAAACAAGCCTACGACTTTCCTGATGTTAGGTGGTCACCGATGTCTATAGACATCTGCAATACCAGAGGCCTTGCTAATGCGTTGTTATCCCAGAGACAAAGTTGAAATGTCTTATGTGCCTGTAATCACACCGGCACCCACCCAAATCCTTCAAACCGGAACACAGCATTGCTGCTTTGCGGCAGAAATAGGTATGGTTCCCCGGACGAGCTCCTTCACAAAGTGCTCTACGACTATCAATATGGATCAGCTCATTGTTGTTGTTAAAAATGATGAGTACAATGTCCTCTTTTGAGGTTTCTAGAAAACAAAAAATAAGGTCATATACAATTAATATTATAAGTAACTCTGTTTGTTGCGCTTTCACTGCTAAACCACTGAACTGATATTCATGAAATTTGGTACGCAACCCCAAAAAAAGGATATAGGTTACTTTTTAAATTTATTTGGCAGTCACTTATTTGGTCCCTCGACTGGCGTGGGAAGACATGGGGTAGACGCGGGAACCACGAGGTCACTGACTACCGGATTAACATGTGTTCGAGACATGATAGCTTTTATATAAACAAGATCCGTTTTAATTCGTCTGACACAAACTGTATAATTTATTGATTGTGGTTCAACGCACCTGGATTCGCCTGACTAGATGAGCTATTCAGGAAGGCTACGTCGGGTCTTCAAACAGCTGGCCGGTAACGTGAGAAAACAAGATTTAGAAGATTTAGTTATCTCAGAAATTGGCCAAGTGAAAAAGTACTCACGTTCTAATTATTTTCAAAAATTGTATAGGATTATTGTGAAAAGAACTTTCGCTTTCGACATTGACCTTAAGCTTCCTTGTGACAAACATTTGGCTGCAATCCCAGTGTTATGTAAAGAATGCATAGCCAGTGAAGTTTCCAGATAAGTCGTGGTGTCGACGGCGCGGAGTCGCAGTGTGTGCACTCTACCTTAACGTATTTGCGTGCCGATTAAAATTTACACACATTTAAACTTCGAACAGTCCTAAACAGTCGTCAATACATTTCTAAAAACAATAGTTATAGAATAGTTTATTACTGAGTATAGACACAAAACATACGTTCGTGCAGTGAAAAGGTTCAATGCAGCTTGATAGATAACTCGTATCTCTTACTAAAATTCTAAGATCGCTGATCAAACATAGATGATTCAGTCTCAAGTCTGCGTTGAACAGTGAACGAAGCAAGGTCAGTGGGTACGTGTTAGTAATTTAAGAGTTTTTGCAGTTTTTGTGAGCCATACGGTGATAATGAGGTGATTTACTGAAGGTCTCTGTTCAATAGTTCTGTGTAAAATTAACAACTTCAACCATTGGTGCAAATATTCTATATATGCGGGTGTAATCACAAATTGTACTAATTTACGTTATCTACGCTGAATCCTTTCGTGTTGTTGAACCATTGTCGTTGATCTCTTTTACAATAATGAGTCTTACGTGTACAAGAAAAGACTTCAATTTAGCTTGTGTATCAACTTATCATTTAAGAAAGCGACTCATTCGCTTACTGTTTTGGGCCAGACGGAGAGAGAAGTCCAGGAGGAAAACGGGGAGCTACAGGCGATGTCAGTCCTCAGCACGTACCAGGACAATCTATCGCAGGACATGAACACCGACCGGTGAGTGGAATGGCTCACTATGCAATTCAAATGAACCACACGCTGACGTTTTAATGAGTCACCGTCGATTTTGGCAGGTATTCCGTATTTGTTGTGACTAAAACAAATGTAGACTACAGCAAACCGATTCGTTTTAACCTTTTTGTGTTGGAAGAACTGAATGTACTCCAGAAGTAAAGTTACCTAATTATTTGTTCACTCTTCTGTTAGGTTATGTAACTCATAGAACTTAACTTGATAACAAGTGAAGGTGTTTTGTTTTCCTTTCATTTTTTTAAATAGGAATTTAGTGTTAAAGGTGGGTTTCATCTCCGCCCAGAGCGGAAGAAGTCATATGATGATTTCCCATCCTTAGGTCATGAATACTCTTACTAAAGTGACTGTGTTTTGCTTTTCTTTTATTTTTAAAATAGGAATTTCTTAGAGGTGGGTTTTATTGCTAGGTCATGAATACTCTTACTATGAAGGTCGGTTCTTATGATTGACCTTGTTTTGGGTAATATACGTGTCTACTAAAATTTCACTATGGGCTGAAGCCATGAAAGTAGAGCCCGGTTATTGTTTTACCAATGTCGTAATTCATTCTATGTTCCAATGTAAAATTATATTCTTTAGGGAAATATTCGCCCTTATTAAACAGGCCAATTTTTTTATTCAATTCCCTAAAGTCACTTTGCCTGTCAGAGTTGTCATTGTTATTTTATTGAATGACCATTTTATATCAGCTTTCTTACCTTTTTCCTTTTATTATTTTTACGAATTATTGTAAGTACTAAGAACTAATATCTATGTACATATAGGTGTGTATTTTTTTTTAATACAAATTCAGACATTACCAATGCACAAGGGCTCAACGAATTGATTGACTATTAAACTATTACGGAAACCTAAGTAAACAACGTATAAATAAAATGGCATGTACACAAAAATATAATAATTTTAATACACATGTTCAAAAACTAACTATTTATAATGATTAATCTAAGTTAATTATTGTTAATCGAAATTTATAATTAAAGGTTGGTATGCCAATTTACGAAAGGAAAGTCGGTACTTACATTTTAATTAACTATGTGGTTTTAGATAACAGCACTTGTAACTATTAAACACATAGGTACAGACAGCACATCAAGCTATCACAAACTGTCAAATTTTCCCAATGGATCATAAACCTTATGTTTTTGAAATAAAGTTGAAAAACTAGCAAAGAAATTTGACAGATTGGAGTATTGTGTGTATGCATAGTTTGGATCTACTCAAGTAATTTTCGCCTGTCTTTTAGATGACTTTTCACAAACTTTTCCAACAAAAACTTGAAAAAGGAAATCGGTTACAAGTTCCTATTATTTTTCTGCTAACAATTTACCTCCAGTACGTCGAACAAAAACTTATTGTGAAATGTTGACAAACCCGGGTTATTGCTGTGACAGGTTACTGATCATTCTGTCAGCCCATCAGCAGCATCCTTGCGTTTGACAATATGTCGCACTAATTTATCGTTCAAGAAACCAGAGGATAATAACTGAATGAGTTTTTATTGGTACGATTTATATTCCTTCTGGTCCTATTGTGTGTCCTCCTCACTGAATACATAACTGTGACCAGGGAGCCTACCACGATCTCTTAAAACAGTATTATTTTAATATTACTTTGCCTTGCGCACTGTTGGATTTTCAACTCTCGCCTCAGCACCGAGTGTTCTAAATCTAACAACTGAATAACAAAGTAATATTATTGGTGGTAGGCCCCAGTGGTTAGTGTTCACCTTGATGTTGACAGTAAAAATAACATCAACGAGTATGTTTGGAAATATTATCTAAGTATGTATGGATAGCCTATGTGTGCTAAATGCTTACATCATCGTTCTATGATTTTGTATTTTTCTGTGTCGTTGAACTTCCTGTCTATATTATATATGTATAAAATTTTTGGTGTTCTAATCAAACTATTCTGATAGGTAAGTCAATAGGCTGTACCTAAGCCGGGTGGCCTATATTTCCAAATCAAAAAAAAAATACATCTTTTCTATAATTATGGCTGCCAAACAAAGGAGCTTTGTCATGACTTTTCACTCGCACAGTATATCGAGCAAGTGAGAGGACATGATAATCGACGCTATTTCAATTTGTTTCTATTATGGTACGGGTTATGCCACTCATTTTAATAATATACTCTAGCTACTTGGAACTAAGTTCAAGATCGCGCAATGTCGTGCGTTCACCTTCGTTATAGCGGGATGCACTGTCAGTGTTGTCACTGTCAATTGCCAAGTTGTCGTATTTATTTAAACATGACGTCGTGCGGTGATCGGAACTAAGAATTAAATATTAATGCATGTCGTTAATTTTAAAACTCCAATTTCTTTTTTTAAATTACAGGTGATGGTTTTTATTTGTCAATCATTTCAATGTGCATACTTTTCTGTGTTATATGTGTGTGATCAAGTGCCTACAACGGATATCAAAGGCATAAAGATTCTATTTAGGATCACATTTATTTACGATCGCGCCACGTTCACTGAATAAACCGTGATTCCGGGGAAGTCGACAGCTTTGATATCGTCTAATCTAAGTAATTTTAGAGAAACGTGATCGATAAATACTCTTTCGTATTCTTCGGTATTGTGTACCGTCGATTGTTTTACTTTATTTGTTCATTGTTTTGAATGCCGTACTCGAGAATAGTCCTACCCTTAGAGTCCTTGGGGCCCAATAGCTTTCAATTTATACGTTTGGTGCCGGACAGCTGCGGCACTGGAGCATTGCCAATATCGGACCGCAATGTTTAGGGTTCCGTACCCAGAGGTTACCCTATTACTAATCCTCCGCCGTCCGTCCGTGTGCCTGTCAGTGGGCTATATCTCATGAACTTTAAAATTTTCAGTGTGTATTTCTATTGCTGCTATAACAAATAATAAAAATATAATAAAAAAAAAACACACATAATACAAGAATGTTTTTTTGCTGTATGTAGGTAGTGTTAATTATTGTTCGGTGGCCCGGAACCCTTTGGGTGGGAGTCCGACTTCATTTGGCCCTTTTTTTCATACACTTGACACGTCAAGAGCGATGTGCGACACCCGTTCTATGACAAGATGACAAACGTGACAGATCGTGACGACAAAGACAAATGTCTGTGTGCATTCCGGACACCTGGACTGTTCCAGTGCTGCAGCAGTACGGCGCCAAACGCATTCACTAAAAGAACCTTTAGATGTAGAAAGAGACAAATAGGTATTGATTTTTATTTTGCATTTTTTCTATCAAAAACTATTTTTATATCATAATAAGCTACCTAATATGTTCAAGCTGAAAGACGGCAACGGATTACCTATCTACCCAAAGGCTCCATAAAATGAACTGACCTTTGGCAGTGGGCCAATAAAGCCAGACTTATTCGTATTTATTTGAAAAGCGACGATGTGGTTAAAGGTTAAATAACAATATAACAGAAACATAATTCTAATATAAAGAGGTAAAGTTTGCTTGTGAGAGGTAATCTCCGGAATCACTGATCCTATTACATAGCATAACCATCACGCCTGTATTCCCCGAAAGGTTAAGCAGAGGTGTACCAATGTACACCCATAGTTCGCCGGTATGTTTAGGTCCGTGTGATAGGGGGCGAGCCAATTGCCAATAACCGGGCACAAATCCTAACTCCGACCTGCTACTGAGAATTTCATAGAAAAACCCAATAACACTTTGCTCGACCAGGGAAAGGAACTCAAGACCTCGAGCATAGCAGTCGCCCTTAGGACCACTAGGCTAACGAGGCAGTTACAAACATTACAAACATTATCGATCCAATTACAAACATTATTTAACTGAAAGAAATCTACACTATTGCTGAGTTCGGCTAAAGGGCGTGTTTTTTTTGACAATGGAGTCAGCTTACCTAGAAGGCGTTTGTTCACTCTAACTTTGAAGAGATTAGGGTTGAATCCGTTCAGAAATACAGACGCATGAAGAGAGTTCCACTCTTTTGCAGTGCGCATTATAAAATACTGTTTTGCTTGTATATATGGTCAATTAAGGAAATAGGTATTTATGAGTTGTTCTATGCTTAAAGCAAATAGTAGCAAAGTGCATAAGTAAATAATGATGACACAGTACTTATCTAGGTTTCTTGTATGGATGTCCCGGCAGCCGTTATTAGATTCTAATTGAGTGATGTCATAAGTAACCACAGTATTGTTTTGCTACAGAATTGACCAATTGATTTGTAACCTTACTAATAATTGACATAGATGTGTTCACTTGATTGGTAATCAAGGGACTGTATTAAAAGCTCACAACATACAAAAGTAGTCTAGTTTTGATTCGGTCACACATACCACATAACATACCATCACGCCTGTATTTACCAGAGGGTTAGGCAGAGGTGTACCAATGTACACCCACAGTTCGCCGGTATGTTTTTAGGTCCCATGTAATAGGGAGCGAGCCTATTGCCATTGACCGGGCGCAAATCCTAACTCCGAGCTGCTACTGAGAAATTCATAGAAAAACACAATAACACTCGGTCCTGCTTCGGTCAATAAGTAATTAAATTCGATTGCAAATGAATATCAGCCGAACGACGTCCACAGCTGGACATAGGCCTCCCCTAAATATAGCCAAAATGACCGGTCCTGCACTGCACACAAACTGCGATCGCCAACCCGCCTGCCAAGCGTGGCGATTACGACAAACTCCCCCAATCATTACAGATACAATCTTAAATAAAGTGCACAGAAATAATAAAGGAAATTCGCCCCTTATCACCTGGGTCATATAATTCCAAGGCGAACAAAGTACACCAATTATGACAATTCAATTTACCTAAGTGATATTAACTGGGTAAATTGTTTCCGAGGTGAAATTAGGATACCGGAGAGTTCCACTATGTTTACCTGGGTGACATTACTCAGGTGAACAGAGTGGAATAATAATGACATTGTTATTCAAAAACTCGTAAAGAAAGAAACAAATTTGCGAGTTACCGTGTATCATTTTGAAATTAAGTCTAATGAAATTAACTAATTCCTAATGTAATTAATAGTACCCTTATTCTGTCTAGAAAATGTTATTTACATACTTCAATTACTTATCGACTAAAATATCTGTTTGTTTAAACTTTAGGTAACAAAAGGTATAAAGTTAATGCCTAAGGCATTCTTTACCAGTCAACTAGAGACGGTAAGAGAAAGCTAAAAAATATTAAAAAACAAAATATGATTAGACTACTTTTTTATGTAGTTCGCTGTCAGTTCAGTCCTCTCAAGAAACGTTGCAATGCAAAACAGTAAACGCATCTTTGCGCGACTAACTGTACCGCGTATTAACATATTATTAATTAAAGCACAAAGGTACCTAATGCCACAGGCACAGCAATATGTCCCCAAATGTAGAATAATTTCAGGGACAATGGTAGCGAAGCCTCGACGCGTGCTGCCGAAGACTGTATGAGTGGTGGACCTGCCAACCTTGGCCCAAACGGCAATGGCAAACCCCCAGCCAACCATTGCTCGTGAGTAATTTGGTCAAAAATTTGATCAAACGATTTGTCTGCCGAACTTTGTAGTTTGTTTGGCGGAGTTTCACATTCATTGTAATTATTATTATGTTGGTCATTGTCTTGTCTTGTGTGGTGTTGGATAACGCATGGGTTTGGCTAACAAATAACGTTTGGTATTGTTTTAATTTTCTATAAAGGTGTATTTATATTCATGTTCATTTATTTGCACACCATAATATGTATAAAATAGGTTACATTAGGACCGGACTCCACCAAATCGAGAGGAGATGTCTCGTAAACAACCAATAGGATACTGTGTTGTGTTGAAACTAAATTGTGAGATGTGAAATATTACAAGCTGATTGGTTGTACCAGACATCTCCTTCCCTCTCCGCTTTGGTGGAGGCTGAGCCTAATAAAGCTAGAGTACAGTTTATTTTTCGACTCCAATCATCAATTGATAATTATAGTTTGGTTTTAGAGTTTAAAAATTGTAATGTGACTGACACAATGTGATTAAAAACTCATCAGTGTATCACTAATTTACAAGTATATTTAATAATCACGTGTTTAGAGGAAGGAAGGAAACTGGATCATTTCCTTAATCGTGCATAATGTTACTCATCCATGACAAGAAAAGAAATACGTAAGTGTACAATTATAACTGTGATTGGTGATGCGTCAACTGCGTATGGCTAACCGACAAATTAGGATGTCACAATGAGTCGAAATCTCAAAAGTTACTGACCCACAGACTTTTGAATAGGTACATTGGAAAACAATGGTGGAAATAATGTCGTTATTTTTCCACGTAGGCTGTAACAAACAATAGAGATAACAGTATTATTGTCTTTTCTAGGGTTCCGTACCCAAAGGGTCCAAACAGTCTGTCCCTACGTCACTGGGCAGTATACAACAATACTTGTTTACTAGACTTGATTTTTTTGGCATTTTAAGGGGAATTTTAGCCTTGTTGTTAGTGTTGGGTAACGTACAAAATGAATTGACAAAATGAAATTAAAAAATCTTATCTAAAGTTTCTTAAACACCTCATCCCATTCATAAGCACTTCATCACCGTAGAATTAATAGAAAAAGAAAGAATATTCATCATGAACAAGTAAACTTATGAAAACTTTTCAAAAAACAGGATAGTGATGAGCGGGATCCTAAACAACCCCTCCCTAACGTTCAACGATGGCGTGCGGTCCATAGACTACGTGCTGGTCTGGGAATCGTTCAAAACAGATGCCGCAACGCGAGAGGCGTATGACCAGCGGAAGGTGTTTGAGCAGAACCTCGAGCTGGAAGGGCTGCAGTTAGAAAGGGAAGCGCCAGAGAACCTGTATGGTCTGAATTTTGTAAAGGTAAGGAATTGAGGCTTTATTTTGTAACAGCATAGCTCCGATACAGCACATAATTTGCCGTTCAAGTTAAAGCTTTAAAGCGTGTGCGTTAAAATAGTTTTTATAATGACAAGATAGAAAGGGTGACATGCAAGCGGCGCGCTGGCAGCTAACGATTGTATTTGTTGAAGCGATTCTGACCCTGGCGTTGCCGTTGCCGTGTTGGAGCCGGCCGCCCGGCCCGGCCCGGCTACACACGGTCATGGCTCATTATGAAATGAGCCATGAACGGTTATTAGATGTCCTGGGATACGCCTTGTTCCGCAGTAATTCAATTTTTTCTTGAAAGAAAGAAAGAAATAGTTTATCTATACCTTGTTATCTCTCATACAATTAAAATCAGGCATTTTACGATATAATTAAGCATATAATAGCGTGTTCATCTATACTAATATTAAATAGGGGTAAAGTTTGTTCGTCATTAATTTGTTTGTTAATTTAATCTCTGAAAGGACTGGTCTGATAACAAAAAGTCTTGCACTTATAGAAAGCTACACTACTGCCAAGTACCGTTATACCTACTTGATTTCCATGCAAACGAATTCGCGGGCAGAAGCAAGAAGTCCATAATATTACACTTTAATGTTACTAACTAAGGGCAATTTAGAATAGAATAGAATAAACGTTTATTGTCTACAGTAACTGCCTCAGTAGCGTAGTGGTCCTAAGCGCGACTGCTACCCAAGAGGTCTTGGATTCGATTCCCAGGTCGAGCAAAAAGTGTTATTGGGTTTTTTTATGAAATTCTCAGCAGCAGCTCGTAGTTAAGATTTGTGCCCGGTTAATGGCAATACGCTCGCCTCCTATTACATGGGACCTAAACATACCGGCGAACTGTGGGTGTACATTGTTACACCTCTGCCTAACCCTTCGGGGAATACAGGCGTGATGGTATGTGTCGCCAGTAATACAGCTAGTACTAGTACATACATAGAACTGTAATACCGGAAGCAAAAGGTTAAAGCGTCAGCATTATGCTTAGGCCCCCCTTAAAGGGTTGCTATTCAAGCGCTGGTTTACACAAAAAAAGAAGCATTTTAGTATCAAAATAAAAAGATACCTTAAATTAAAAAAAAAAGATAAAATATAAAAGAAATTAAATGATCATACATTACGAATTTTAAAATTTACCTTTATAACTTTCTCTAAGGTTCAAAATCTCGCTCTTTGAATTTAGCTGAAGTAGGGTTTGAACGGAGAACTTACCAATTAAGGCCCAAATATTTTAGTGTATTGTTTTTTTTAGATCCACGCTCCAGTGTCTGTCCTAAGAGATTACAGCGAGATCCTCAAACTAAGGATGCCGATGAAGGTAACTACCACCCCTTACCACTTCTACTTAACAACTAATGATCCCCCTTAGGCGCAGAACTCGTGTTATGGCTTTAAATGGTTCTAGAATACAAGGGCTTCGCTTCAGGTAGAACTGATTTCTTACCTTACTTTTGAATGTTGTTCTTAGTAACTAGGGTAGCTACCACGTGGTTATCGATACTTAAGAATTTTTTAAACGAGTTTTTGAGACACCGAACGGAGTGCCTCGTTTGCTATGTCAATTTTATGGCATTATTGTGTTTTTCATTGTTGTTATTAGAGGGCGCTACACTAGGAACTCTATTGTTAATTATTTTTTCTCAATTCGGCTTACCAGACCAATAACCTAAATCTGCGATTCCTTTTACATATGGATCGCAAAAAACACATACATTATTTCTATCTCCAATTAGACCCAAGTTCTTAAGCGTCGATATCGCTTTTAATGTCAACTCTATTTAGAATACTACTATTGCGTGAAACCTTAAGTAACAACATTCATCTGTGAGGGATAAATTAATAATATTTTCTATGTTATGGGTTTTTGTAGATGAATATTTACTTTTACAAATGAGAGAATATTATAGTATATCCATTATAATATATTCATTGGTTTCATCGTGTGTCTCAGTTATGTATACAGTGCTAGTTTAAAGTCTTAACAAAAACCTTAATTGTGTTGTATCTGATGTCGATGTTGTTGGCACAGCACTATTAATATACCATCTGTTCATTGGATTCAAAATAAGAATTCCGATTTCGAAAATTGAACCAGAAATACTTCCTTTATTCTCATTATTGGTTACATAAAAAAGTTGCTAAACAAAACAGGTTCAACACGCATTTACCAAAAGAGTCAATAAAATAATTTTTAAACACGTAGCTGCAATTAACACAGAACATTAAAAAAAAACGTGTAAAGTTTTAAATTGACATAAATATGTGTTACTGAAACCGAACCTTCAGTAACATAATTTAAGATTCAAATTTCTTCTAAACCTATACACATCTGCATCCTAAATGTTGTGTACTAAAGCACAGTGTACACGCAGTGTTGCAGCACAGTGTTATAACTGCATCACGTCATGTGTTATAGGAATGCAGTAAGATAAGGAACTGTGGTCGGCCGAATGCGATACTGAATGCAGCATTGTATATGTCTAAGGTATGCATCAGGTATGAGCATGGCTTTGCTAACTTGGCGCTTGGCTAACTTGGCTCTTGGCTGGGCTCCATTGGTGTTGAATGTCATGTTGTTTCAATGTTGATATGGTATTTTATGCAGGGTGAAGCAAGAAGTTGTGAAAAGATTTCGTTTCTCGCTTTGTTTTGTCTTAAACTAATGTAATTGACTAATAGCCGTTACAAGTTAACGTACAATAAATCATTAGTCAAGCTTTTGACAGGTAAAATGTCAATCCTCCATTTGTCAAGATGGCGGTTTGACAGTTTGCTAAAATAGCAGTACTGTTTTGATAAAAAATTATCAATGATAGTAAAACAAACCTTAAATTTACTCGAAACGGAAAGCCAAAAGTATGGTTATGATTTTTAGACATGTTTTAGGTAAATTAAGAAATACATGTGTTATTTTATGTAAGGTAAAGTTGAATTTAATTTCTTCTTTAACTATAATGCTGCAGTTTTTCTTTCCAGAGTTCGCCTTACTTTGAACTAAAAGTTTAATATATCGTTGTTATAAGAACTATGTCAAATAGCATTTGTAAAGCATAATATTTAAAGTTTTGTCTAGATGCGCTTAAGCTCGCTCGTGGTGGGAAAATATTGCAATTGCAACCAACTAGAATTATTATTAGAAATGATTTCTGTCGCAACTTCAATGTGGCTGTCGGCTTGCACCAGGGGTCGGCCCTCAGCCTTTACCTCTTCCTGGTTATATTGGACGCTTTGACGTCGGACATCCAGGAAGAGGCTCCTTGGTGCATGCTGTTTGCCGATGACATTGTGCTGGTTGCTGAGAGTGGTTTAGAGGTCCAGAGCAGATTGGAGGTTTGGTGGCAAAGACAGAGCGTGTTGGCTTGAAATTGAGCAGAACCAAGACAGAGTACTTGTTTTGCAATTTTGGCGTTCTCTAGTCCTGTGCCAATATCTCTCGCCGGAACTCCCATACCAACCTGTTCCGACTTTAGGTACCTCGACGGTGGAGTAGACCGAGACATAACGCACCGGATCAACTCAGGGTTGGATGAAATGGCGACAGGTCACTGGGATAACTTGCGACACATGCATGCCTCTCAAGTTTAAGAGGAAAATCTATAAGTCCATGATAAGACCTGTCGTACTATATAGATCAGAATGTTGGGCCGTGAACAAGACGGATGAACAAAGATTGCATGTAGCAGAGATGAGAATGTTGAGATGGATGTGTAGTGTGACTAGAATGGATAAGGTAAGAAATGAGTATATTAGAGGAAGTTTGAAAGTAGCGCCAGTGACAGAAAAATTGAATGGAAACCGTTTGCCTTGCTATGGGCATGTAAAGAGGAGGGATGAGACGCATGTGGCCCAAAGGGTTATGAATATAAATGTGGATGGAAAAAGAGGAAGAGGGAGGCCAAAGAAAAGATGGATGGATGGACCCCTTAACATCGGGTGACAGGTGGGCCGGCTTGTTTGCCAACGAATGATATAAAAAAAATTGTTGGTGAATAGGGACCCAATTTAATTCATATTATGTAAAAAACGATGTATATTTATTAATACTTCTGTGGCGAAGTTCTTCAAGCTTTTTCGATGACTGTTGTCCGATATGTTGTTAATGGTGCAATGTGGGTTTCATATAGGGTTACCAGATCCGAAAATGAATTTTCCTGACAAAATCCTTTTTAATCAATCTTCGCATAATTTCAGCAGTTGCTGATCCAGTGATATCACACTGAGTGAAAACTTAAATGAATCGTTCAATTTCTTTTTTCCTGTTTCCCTGACAGAGGTATGTAATTTCGGACATGTCAGAAAAAATCCTGTTATCTGATAACTCTAATTTCGTGAAACATTGTATGATGTAATGCTGTGACTAATTTGGTGTTTGGGGAAATATCTCGATGTCTCACTTATATTAACATGTTCCAACTAATATGCACTTAATGTCACTGATTTTTGTCCTTGTAATACTGGCACCTTACTAGGTGAATTGTGTCCAATACGAATTAAACTCTACGCTGATCGTTATAAAGTTTATTTCGGTTTAAACTAATATTCCAAACGAAGCGTCACCGTGATGATATTGTATGTAAATTTATACTAGAAAGAATGACGATAATTTTTAAGCTGAATAGTTAAATTATTTGATGCAGTAAAATATTATACCACATTATGGCGTAATTATACTCTTTCGTTCGTCCGAATTCGTTTGCCTATAGCAGGGGTCCCTAATCAGTCCGATCGACCGGCCGATTGTGGGTACAGACTAATATAAGTAGTTAAATATTCACAGCCTTAATATTAGATCAAAATATTCCTAATAATAACATAAAAGAAACTAAAACTAAATGACATCAAAAAATCAGTCCGCATCGCCGTCGAAAAAGTAGTAATAAATAATCTTCTCTTTTGTTTTGTCTACATAAAATAAAAATATTACTTGTAAACTGTCATTTACTTAGTAAAATTTTTATACACCACTATTTTTTTATTAGTTCAATAAAAATGAGGCTCTATCTGTACCCGTTACTGATCATATTTGTGTAGTCAAAAGTAAAAAAAACAAAATCCCAAAATTGTCCACGAAATTTTGTCATAATTGGTAAATTCATAATTGAATCAATCATTCATAACCATTGCTACTACAAAATACTACGCGCAGTGCTAATTTATACGCGGAAATGCGCGCACGCTTAAAAAAAAAATATTTCCATAAATTGAATGACATTTTGTGATATAAACAAATGCTAATAACTTTGCTGTTTATGAATATTATTTATTGAGACTTTACATATATGTTAACAAGACCTTCAATAATAATCCCTTTAAGTATTTGTGCTAATCAAAAATTTGTGGTGTATAAGTATATAAAAGTTAATATGAAAGTAAAATTTATGAAGATGTACTTATTATGTAATTGGTACATAGATCGCACAGAGTCAGTAAACAGTAGATCTTAAATTGGGTCTAATCGAGTTGGCCACCGCTGGCCTTTAGAAAGTAGTTAGTACTAAAAGTAAGTTACTAACAGATTGATTTTTGATTCACTGCCCATCTTTCAGAGGGTGAAATTATTCAATCCAAACAAGTTTAACTATGGGACCAACGCTGAAACAGAAAGGAAATATAGGTATATGGAGACGCTGTTTTATTTCAGGGTTGGTCAAATATTAAAATCTGTTCATGGTTATGAGAGATCTCAGTCCCTAAAATTACGCGCAGTCAATTAAAATTTAGCCTGTATAGTACCGTAACTTTTAAAACTAATCTATACTTTCGTAATAAATAGCTAAAGATTTTTTTGTGTGTTTGTTTGTTTTATTGTTTGAACGTGTTGATCTCCGGAACTGCTGGTCTGATTCTGATAATTGTTTCGCTTATTGAAAGCTACGTTATCCTAGAGTGCTATAAGCTAAAATTTATTTTAAAAAATTGGGGATCCGTAAGACGTGCTCATGTGGACGAAGTCGCGGGTAAAAGCTTGTCAATATTAAATAAATACTGAAGTAAAGTACACACAGTAGCGACATTAAGCACTATGTCATAGTACGATCGTTTATCACACAGTAACTGATATCAAATAATTTTTTTAAATGAATAAATAAAACACTGTATAAATGTGCTACAGCCGCTATTCATCGCTTCGGTATTGAAAAACATCATGTCATAACATAAAAAAAAAAAAATTGACATAAACGTTGACAACATAATAATGCATGGATAATAAAATCTAAATTGAAAACATATTATTTCCTCATAATTTCTTCGAACACAATAGTAAGCACTAAAAGCAACCATATTTTAATTGACATAATAACTTCAATGCATCATGATTCAGTTCTCAGCTCTGAAGGATGTCCACGAGAAGACGAACAGCCTCATAGAACAAGTTGATGCATGTTGGGACCGCTTCATGGCCAAGATCCGGGTCGATACTGACATGTTCCCCGAGAGGAAACACCGACTGACCGCCATATACTCCAAGGACAAAGAATATTTGTAAGTTTTTAAAAGTACCAGCCTTTTAATGTCTCACTGCAGGGTAGAGGCCTCTTCTCATACAGAGAAGGCACGAGTATTGATCACCACGCTTACTCAAAGCTGATTGGCGATTTCAGAATTTTACTAACCTAACCTAACCATTTGACTGCCACATCAAAAAAGCAAAAACGTGCCCTCAGTGTCAAGCTACGAATTTATCCTTTAATACCTGCAAAATATTAGTGAGTTCGGAATTATATCAATGTTGTTTTATGAGTTTTATTTACGTATAAAAGTCTGTCATGGGATCGTGACCGTGGCGTGCTGGGCACATTTTGGTTTGTCATCTATACATGACTATGGCGGTCAAAAGGTTAACTATAAGTCAAAGTTTCCTCACGATGTTTTTCTTCACCGATATCAGTGATAAACTTACACAGTATTAGGACGGCAGGTACTAATGACTGTGTCATTTTTCAATGACGGAAGAGTAGGTGTTGGTTCGGACTTCCGCAGAAAAAGGCAGGAATAGAGTTGTACGAGTATTGTTCCCCCTCAATAGGATACTTGACACTATTAATCAAATGACGTACTTTTTAAGTGCTGTCAAACTCGAGTCCCCTATAGGTTTGGTACGGGAATAATAAACTGTGACGTCACTTATTTGCCAAATCAATTGATCAACTATTTATTGATTTTATAGCAACTAAATATTCAATATTAATGTTAAATCATTCAAAATAAATCAGAGCTTCGGAGCTAAATTAAAGTGTTGTTTTAAAGAATTTTTGTCTTATATTATTGGTAATTGGTGTCTACTACCAATTATGTCGGCGCTTTGCAAACAATTGGAGTTAATATTATGCATTATTAGGTCCCATTATTGCCATTTACTAAGCACGACTCCAATTATTTAGGTACTATAAGTACATTACTAATATCGTAGTACCTATCCAGCGAACGACAATTGTATGCTATTACGTTAAGAACGTTTATGCCGCACAGTATTTTTTTTTTTTTTTTAAAAAAACGTTGCCCCACACTAGGAATTTCTCCTGTATCGTGGGTGCGTTTTACAAACATATAAACTCACATACACAAACAGTCAGACCCGGAACAACTATCTGTAGGTCATACAAATATTTGTTCCGTGCGGGAATCGAACCCGCGACACGCAGCGCAGCAGTCGATCGCTCGGCCACTGCGCCAACCGTGTCGTCAAGTATCTCATACATATAAAGTCACTGTCCATTCCGAGAGTCCACATGAGACACAAGTTTAATCTTAGCTTGGGTATCAGCCGTTAATCAGTGATTAAAGCAAGTTGAAAAAATATAGTTTTACTCATGTTCAATTTTGAATTTTTTAAAAAGAGTATATATGAAGTTTCTTGCCCGTTCTTCTCCATGCGAAACTAACTTTTTACTTTTTAATTGACGTTCAAAAGTGCAGTTGAAATGTTGAATGGTCTAATTGAAATAAATAATTTGACTTTGATTTAAAATAGCAAATAAAGAAAATTATAATTACATATTACATTACGCTTTATGTTTTTTGAAAAACTCTCTCCACTGACTCTAGATTCATGTATCTTCCGTGTACGTATCAAGTTAATTACAATGGGTTCTTGTTTGAGATAATGTACGGCGGAAACGCTTGACAAAGTCAAACAGCCGATCTTTTAGTCGGTAAGTCCTAACTAGCTCCCGTTCCAAAACTTTGTTGAAAAAGAATTTCCAAAAACCTCCATGGTCACTCTTTCATAAAACATTGAACTAAAGTTGAATTAAATGTTCTTTCCAGATTCGACACGACAGCTGAATGTTTCTGGACGCCATCCATTCGTTCCCGCATCGTTCAGTTCATTCTGGACAGGAAGAAGTTCTCGGAGCTGTCGAACGATGACTTCGCCTTCGGCATCACAAGACTGATATCTAATTGTACTTATAGCGCTGCCTATCCTTTACACGATGTAAGTATGCATTTAAATCGATGTCTATGGAACAGTTGTTATGGAGTTCTTTTTTCTTTCTTATAAAGGGTTATTTGTAAAACATAGACAACCTCTCAGGACTATGTTACTAACATCATAATCAACAACTTTTGTTCTATACATTAATTTTTTTTCATATTTTAGTTCATCAGATTTTCATACAAAAATAAAAACATTTAAATTGAACGCTCTAAATGTTACGAAGTGTATGCGAAGCAAACGAAAGCGATAGTAAGCGGCGGGGGTGTTTGTACTTGACCTATTTACAATTTTACGGAAATCCTTCAGTCGGTCATTCACTTCAATGCGCTTGCGTTGCTTGATTCTGTAAAAAAATATAGAACAAAAGTTGTTGTTTATGATGATAGTAATACAGTCCTGCAAGGTTGTCATTGTTTTACAAATAACCCTGTATATGGACATAACTGCTGACTCGTGGAACTGCGCCGTTGGCCTCGTGAAACTGCCCCGTTGGCCTCGTGGTGGCAAGTGTGACTGATGAGCGTGGGGTCCCAGGTTCGATTCCCAGGTCGGGCAAAAAGTGTTATTGGCTTTTTCCATTACGATTTGCTCAGTAGCAGCCCGGAGTTTGGATGTTGGTGGTGTGACACCCCCGTGGCTCGGAAAGCACGTAAAGCTGTTGGTCCCGGCTGTCATTCGTAGATCTTTGACAGTCGTTACTGATAGTCAGAAGCCAGGAAGTCTGACAGCCAGTCTAACCAAGAGGTATCTGACAGTCTCTTCCGCTCCGCCTAGAGAAAGAAGTTTATTTGATGATTTCCCATCCTTAACCTATTGACCGCCGCAGTCATGTATAGATGACAAACCAAAATGTGCCTAGCACGCCACGGTCACGATCACATGACAGATTTTTAAATGTAAATAAAACTCGTAAAACAACATTTATATAATTCCGAACTCACTTCTATTTTGTAGGTGTTAAAGGATGAATTCGTAGCTTGGCGCTGAGGGCACGTTTTTGCTTTTTTGACGCGGCGGTCAAAAGGTTAAAAGGAGGTCGGAAAAAAAGTGTAATTGAGTTTTTCCATTAGGAATTTCTTAATAACAGCCCAGAGTTTGGAAGCTGGTGGTGTGACAACCCCTTGCCTCAGAAAACCGTTGGGCCCGGCTGTCATTCGTAAATCTTTGATAATCGTTATGGATAGTCGGAAGCCGGGAAGTCTGTACCAATCTTACCAAGAGTTATCGTGTTGGCCTAGTAACTGGGGTTTGGAAGTCAGATAGGTAGTCGCTCCATGTAAAACACTGGTATTCAGCTGCATCCGATTAGACTGAAAGCCCACCCCAACATAGTTGGGAAAAGGCTAGGCAGATAGGTACATATAAATGGACGCAAAATTGAATGTTTGGTTTGTATTTTCAGGGTGATCTCAAAACTCCCGGCTCCATGAGGCATTTACTGTACACTGAATGGGCGGCCGTCTCCAAATGCATCAAGTACCAACCCCTAGACTATGTCAAAGATTATTTTGGAGTTAAAATAGGTTTGTATAGTTCTTCGTGTAAAGCCATTGGTCCTGCGCCTGATCTCTCCCCGGTCGTATATCGATCATCGGACTATGAGAGTGAGGGAAGAAGTGTATCTATGTTTGTGCACATACTTGTGCACAAACACTATAATATGTCCTGCGTACTTGGCTAGTCTCCATTGAGATTGGCCGCCATTACCGAAATTTGAGCAAGACGATATAATATTTATTATATTATAGGTCCTCCATGACCTGAATGATATTTCTTATTTGGTTATGCAATACTACGATAGCAGATCGTAATAAATTAGGAGGAGTAATTGCATTAGTTATATCTATTTTAATTGTAATTATTCTTCTATTAACATTTAAAAATTTTATCCCATTAATCAAATATTGAGAGTGTCCATGGAGTTTCTTGCTCGTTCTTCTCCATAGAGACCTACGTTTTGGAACGAGCAACTAGCTTCAACTTTTTGTATGAGTAACTTCTTGACAATTCAAAAGTGCCTGTAAATGGTCTAATTGAAATAAATGTTTTGACTTTGACTTATTATTTTGAATAATAGTAGTAGTAGTTATTTTATTAACTTGAATTGGAGCACGATCAGTTGAAGATCCTTATATTATCTCAGGACAATCACTAACAAGTATTTATTTTTCTGATTGTATTATTAATCCATTTATTAATAATGACATGTCTTCATTGTGTGTGTATGATGTACGTGCACATTGTTTCTGTCTGTAAGCCCAATTCTACACAAACTATTAAGACCAACTCGTCTTCGTAAAATTAAACATCTATATCATTAATTCACTCGTCGCTCGTCCCAAATGGTAACAGTTTTATATATTAATTTCGTTTATTTTCAGGTTTATATTTCGCGTGGCTCGGTTTCTACACACATATGCTGATTCCTGCGTCAATTGTAGGATTAATATGCGTCATATACTCAGCTGCCACTGTCTACAGCAACACACCTAGGTAAGCTACAAAACAAAATTATGTTTCATTAACACTGATTTTTGTACGTGACTGTCTAAGCATTTTTCTCATGTTTTTTTGTGAATGCAGTTCAGGAAATTTTAAAAAGTTTTGGATGGTCTCATTAGGAACGTTTTCCTGTAATTATAACGGTTAAGGTACATGCCCATAATGATCCGTTTTAATATCCATCCTGTAACTCTCTGCTTATATTGATAATCTTTAAGGTTTATTAACTATTTTCCTGTATTGGACCCTTGCTTGAAGCAAGCACGTTTATTTCTAAATAGGGTCATTCTAAAATCAGCCTTATCCCATTTCTTAAAGATTTAAATTCGTTATTTTTTATGCTTTTCAGTGAAGACGTATGCAACTACGAATCATCGGTGAAAATGTGTCCTCAATGCGATTATTTCTGCGACTTTTGGGATCTAAAAGCAACGTGTTTACAATCACGAATAACGTATCTCTTCGACAACCCTACCACTGTGTTCTTCGCTATATTCATGAGTTTTTGGGGTGCGCCATTTTTATTGATAATTTTTTAGTACTCGGTATTTTTTAACCATGATAGTAACTATTTTGATAGCTGTTCATTTTCAAAATAAATAAACCAAAATGCGTACATGCAATCACTCGAAGCGAAGCGGAACGAGGCTGCGGAGCGGAGAAACGGAGAAATATTAACCAATAATATTGCATAAAATCTTTGCTCCGCTCCAGCTATGTAATCCTATTGGTTAATATTTCTCCGTTTTTCCGCCCCGCAGCTTCGCTCCGCTTCAGGAGACAGGCAACCTTAGAAAAGAAGCAAGACAATGTAACTCCCCTCAAACGTTTTTTGCCTTAATCTTACTTTCTGCATTTAGTTCTTTCACTTTTTCTGCCGAGACGTTTATGTCAGGAACAGAAATAGTTTAAAGATACTAAAGCTCGCTTACTTTTTAAAAACTGTAATGTCACCATACTTGTGATTAAACTGCTCATATTTATTCAAACAGGCGCATGCTTCTTGGAGCTGTGGAAACGGTATTCAGCAGAAATGACACATAGGTGGGATTTAACCGGCTTCGACGTTTACGAGGAACACCCACGTCCGCAATACCTCGCACGATTAGCACACGTGAAACGAACACAGGTATACTTTTATTCCATTGTAATAAGAAAGCATTATATAGTTAGTGTTTGCATTATTTATTTATTAAACTGTATGCACATAATGTAAATAATACACTGTACAAAGGCGGACTTAATGCCTTAGGCATTTTCTACCAGTCTACCTTAGGGCGATGCAGAGACAAAACATAGTAGGTGCAAAGAACAGAAAATATTCAGGAATAAAATATATTATAATAATAAATACATATAAAATATACAAAGTAGAGAGAGATAAAAATACATAGTTGGAGAAATAATAAACAAATTTATTGTGAGACGAGCCATTTTGCATTAGTAGTTGCGTTAATTTGCCGACACGGTTGGCGCAGTGGCTAAGCGATTGGCTGCTGTGCTTCGTGTCGCGGGTTCGATTCCAATCATTTTTTCACACGACACGATCTTTTTTATTATTATTTCTGTGCACATGGTCTGTGTCAATAAACATTTTTTCTTTTTTTATACATTGAAAATTTTTCTTACGTTAGTATTGGTTTTCCAGCTGAACGTCGTGACGGGAGAGCGCGAGCCAATGGTACCATTCTGGCGGATGCGGCTCCCCGCTACTCTAATGTCGTTCAGTATCGTCGCGCTATTAGTACTAATGGCACTAGCAACGGTACTCGGTGTGGTACTATACAGAATGTCCCTGTTGGGCGCCACTATACTACGCAATGGAAATGCCCTGACTACGTACAACCCGATCATGTTTACTACGGCGACGGCAGCGTGTATCAACTTGTGTTTCATTTGTTTGTTTAATTATGTGAGTATTGTCCAATAGAAAACCATTACTACATAGAACCAGCTTGGTCCCAGTTGGGCGCCATTATTTGCTTAAAAAATATGTTGATTTGCAATAATAGTATTCTTTGAGAGCACTGTACCGAACAGCTTCCTTTTATGTCTTGTATTTTTGTCTTGGACTTTTGGAAACAAAATTATTATGTTATCTGCGTCACTTTCACTCGTATAAACAGTTTTTCTTTATTTCTTTCTTCTTTTCTCTAATACTAATTATGTTTCAATTGTCCAGGTATACCAATACCTAGCAGAGTGGCTGACAGAGAAGGAACTGCTCCGCACACAGACGGAGTTCGATGACTCGTTGACACTCAAGATATACTTGCTACAGTTCGTAAACTACTACGCGTCTATATTCTACATAGCATTCTTTAAAGGCAAGCTGATTGGTCGGCCCGGAGGCTATGTGAGGCTGTTTGGACATCGGCAGGAAGAGGTGAGAAGCGATGTTCTTTGGTAGATATTGATTGACTAAGGCTCATTTGCACCAGGCAGGGTTATCTTTAATTTCGAGTCAGTTGTTAACACGGCACATTTGTTATTAAGCCTTGTGTTAGCAACTAACTTTGGGTTAAGTTGTTTGGCGTAATTAGACCTAAATCTATCATCAACTTTATTGTTCTAATTTTCTTGTTTGTAAACTTTTTTGGACTTATTTCGTCACAGATACTAATAATAGATAGAAAATAATTTGAATACGAAACAATATATATAATAGGGCAATATATGTAACTTGGGCATTTTTATCTTAATATTTTTGACCAATATTTTATTCTTATCCATTAAATATTCTGTTTTTTCCATCAGTGTGCACCTGGAGGCTGTCTCCTAGAGTTATCCATCCAACTAGCCATCATCATGGTAGGCAAGCAGTTCATCAACACCATCGTCGAGATGCTGATGCCGTACCTCCTCAAGTGGTGGTACATCATACGGACCATTGGGAGGAAAAGAAAGTAAGGACTTTGGTACTTTTAGAACTAGTTTTACCAAATCATTTTGTATCCGTAGAATACGGAATGTAATAAGACACAATATTACATAGTCGGTAACTACACATACATATTGCCCATCAGATTTGTACGAAAAAACTGACATTCATTCAAAATTTAATTTTATAAGACCTACATTAGGTACAAATTTTACTCTTAGTTAACACTAGCTTCTGTCCTCGACTTGGTCCGCGTCAAATTTGATATGTTATCCCAAGGGAACCATACATTTTTCCGGTATACAAAGTAGCGTGAAAGCGTAACAAACATCCATCCATCCATCTATCCATCCATCCATCCTCACACACGTTCGCATTTATAATATTATTAGGATAATCAAATACGAACAGTACACATACAAAATATCATGGTTTTAAATCAGACCATTTTACTTACAGAGGCCAGCACATCAAGCTACCCCAATCTGTCAAATTTCTTTGATTTCTTTTCAACTTTATTACAAATTTATAAGGTTCATATTCAATTGGGAAAATTTAACGGTTTGGGGTAGGCTTTATGAGTTGACTGCACCATCAGTACTGGCCGAGTAGTTTCGAACTTGACTCAAACCAGTAGCAAAAACATAAAAACTAAAATAATTTTTGGCGTTACATTTGAATTTGGATTCTAGACAGACTGGTATTAATTTAATTTTCATTTGTGTAAAAATAACTTCTTTTTTTCAGGATAAAAAGCCCCTTACAGTGGGTGAAAGATTTCAAGCTAGTCGATTTCGGTCATATGGGACTGTTTCCTGAATACTTGGAGATGGGTAAGTGAAAACGAGTTCTACCTACTAAAAAATAAAGAATATTTTTCTTAATTTTAGATAATAAAGTAAATTTAATTATTCTAGAATAATATCTGTACAGTATACATATACCATTTTAACAACCAAATCAAAGACTAGATTATCAAAGACAAGATTTGATTCAATACATCGGGTATAAGACACTAATCAATTGACGTACTTTTTATGACTAGTCACTAAATGCAATTCCCCTGTAGATTTTGCATGGCAAAGGAAAACTGTGACGTCACTTTTGTGCCTCACTCAATTGCATAACTATTTATTCATTCAATCAACAATCGAATTTTACAATAAATTAAAAATTAATCGGGTTTTCAAGTCTAAAATAAAGTGTTCCTTGAGAGAAGTTACGTCTTGGAATTATTGGTTGATGGTGTCTAATACAAAAATTGTAAGGACTGCACTTCATAAAAAAAAAAAATCTCTATTTTAATATTTTTTACCAACAGTTCTTCAATACGGGTTCGTGACAATATTTGTGGCGGCATTCCCGCTTGCACCTCTATTCGCACTCATCAACAACGTGCTAGAGATGCGCCTTGACGCCAAGAAGTTCCTCACTTGTTACCGGAGACCGGTACCACAGAGGGTTAATGACATCGGCGTCTGGTATCGGATATTAGATTCTATTGGGAAACTCAGCATAATTACTAACGTGAGTATAAACATCTACTCTAGCTTTGGTTGACTTTTATTAAAAATGTAGAAGTTGTAATGGAAAGAGAATGTTATATGGAGGCATTAGAACAAGTAGTTTTTAGAGTTCGAGTCCGGCCCTGGTGCAAGCCATGGTCTGGAGCGAGGGGGAATGGGAAGCAGTCGCCTCCTTATGCGAGGCAGTTACGCTAGAGAAGGAGGCGGCGGGACGGTTGAGGCAGAGATGCCTGCCGGGGCTGCGGGTTGTTCGTAAGAGATACCGCGCCCCCGGAACGCAAAGGGCTCAAGAAGGAACATGGATGGGTTTTAGTCAGTAAAAGTCTGACACTCCCTTCCGCCCCGCCCAGTGTGGGGAAAGGTTGCCAACGGGACCCTATTACTAAGGCTTCGCTGTCTATCTGTTTGTCAGTGAGCGGGCTGTATCTTTTGAACCTTAATAGGCATACAACTTAAATTTTTAATACTATATCATCAAATAATAAAATAAAAAATTACAAGGAGTCCTTCATACAAGGTAAATGTTTTTTTGACGTTTTTGTTAAATATGTCGCATGCGGTAGGACAGATCGGTCAGTGTGTGAATTCGATTCGCAGAATTTATCTAAATAAAGCAAATTGCAAATTTGTGAACACGTGTGACAGAATTTTATTTTTGTAATACGAGTTTCTTAGACATTGAACCGACTTGACCGGAGTTTGGAAGTTGGTGGTGTGACACCCCCGTACCTCGAAAAGCACGTAAAGCCGTTGGTCCCGGCTGTCATTCGTAGACCCTTGACAGTCGTTATGGATAGTCAGCAACCAGGAAATCTGACAACCAGTCTAAATAAGAGGTATCGTGTTGCCCAGTGACTGGGTTGTGGAGATCTGATAGGCAGTCGCTCCATGTAAAACGATGGTATTCAGCTGCATCCGGTTAGACTGGAATAAACAATTTGATTTTATTTGATCCCAACATAGTTGGGAAAAGGCTAAGCAGATAAAGAGTTTCTTACCTACGAAGATTTTACGAGCTATGATTTTATTCTAACTTTCATATTTTCCAGGGTTTTATCATAGCGTTCACATCAGACTTTATCCCGCGGCTCGTGTTTCTATTCTCGACGGGGTCCATGAAGCAGTACGTGAACCATACGCTCGCAGATTTCAACATCAGTGTCATAGAACATCCGCCCATCCACACGACGTACAACGAAACTATGTGCAGGTGAATGTTAACACTATTTTCAATGTTTAGCATACTCCTTTTTAATTATGTACAGTGGACAATGGACTCTGTCGATATAGTTACAAAATTTATAATAAACAACATTCAGTTGTTTGTATTCTACCAGCCTTTTTTGTAAAAATCTTTCGCGGTGAATTTAGGTGAAGTGAGCTTGAGATGCGTTGTCTACTATTTTACAGAATAGAACAATGACAGCCGGTATGTTGACTTCAAAACTGCATAAAAACTTTTTCATTAATCGAATTATTTTGATACGGCTTTGGTTACTGCTCCGCTCCTGTGGGTCTTAGTGTGATGTTATATAGACCATACTATTCCTCGTGAATTCGGCTATCATAAACAAATGTATTTTTAGAGATTAGCGCGTTTAATCTAACAAGGAATATCTTCCGCTTTATTATATATTAGTATGGATTTTATATCTAACATGGCAATACACAATGGCTCATTTTAGGAGTCTAGAATTGTATGAAGTTTTTAACCGAAAATGGCGTGTTCTTCAGTTTCCCCGGCTACTGGTACTACAAGGAGGGCGACAGCTACGAGCACAGCAACTGGTACTGGCACATTATGGGCGCTCGGCTGGCATTCGTCGTTGTGTTTGAGGTGAGATCAAATCATATTTATTCATATATGCGACTTTGTCCTCGTAAATCTTGGTTATCACGCACGCAGACGAAGAAGCTTAATAAAATGTAGCCGATGTCTTTTCTTATGGTACCAAACATCAAAATCGGTTCACATAACATTGCATACCAATACGTCTGTATTCCCCGAAGGGTTAGGCAGAGGTGTACCAGTGTATACCCACAGTTCGCCGTATGTTAAGGTCCCATGTAATAGGGAGCGAGCCTATTATCATTAACCGGGCACGGGAATTTCATAGAAAAACCCAATAAGTAACGCTTTTTGCTCGGCCTGGGAATCGAACCCAAGACCTCTAGCGTAGCAGTCGCGCTTAGGACCACTAGACTAACGAGGCAGTTCGGAAAATCGATTCAGTGGATTAAAAGTGTAATCACGCCTGAACAACTGAACAAATCTGAATGAAATTTGTCACAGAGATAGATTATAGTTTGGAATGGCACATAAGCTTATTTTCCAAAGTACCCGTGGGATAATATACCAACTTTGACGCGGACGAAGTCGCGGGCAGAAGCTAGTAATAAAAATATGTTTCTCAACAGAACGTGGTAGCCCTAGTAATGATAATAGTCCGCTGGGCCATCCCGGACATGTCGGGCGAGCTCCGCGACCGCATCCGGCGCGAGGCGTACGTGATCAACTCCTTCATCCTGGAGGAGACGCGCTCGCGGTCCATCCGCGACCAAGGTGCCGCACACTCTACGCCCGTAGCTGTACGGTACGCACGCGGAATGCTTCGCAATCTCTTTTGGTTACTAACCGCGGGTGTAGTTCATTGGCCTTTGTACTTCAATTAAATTAAATATAATTATAATCATTGATATTCGACTGTTGCGAGATCGAAAACTAATTCCTTTTCGATATTTGAATTTTTTTTGTTCTTATTGACAGCTAGTTTTTTTTTAACAAATTCAAATATTTGAATTGTGAGTACGAGTTTTTTTTTTAAATAATATGTTTCTTTTTTATTTGTGCCATTGAACTACGCCTGTATGAAGACTGTGTTTTGTGTGTTTGATACTCTTACAATGTGACGTCATTACGATAATAAATGTAACCCCGTAATCCCCCTTTTGGAAGTAGAATTGTATTCCCCTTCCCCTCGAGTAAAGTGTGGCGAATAATATCGTGTGAGTACTTTTGCTGTATGGGGATTGAATCACCACTTTGCATAAAATTTATTTACATATTTAATATGGAAGACAAAGAGCTAAAAAAAAACAGACCAGTAACTGTAAAATAGACTTACAGCCAATTACAGAGCGCCTACCATCATCTCTTTGAACTCTCTCTATTTTAATATTACTTTGTATTTTCCGTTGGTTGACTTTCAACTCTCGGCGCTGAGCCGAGGGTTGAAAACCAACAGTGTAAAATAATACTGTTTTAAGAGGTGGTGTTAGGCCTTCAGGTCTTCACTTACAAACTACAGAAAAATACTACATATTAGTACTCAATACTCTATGGATATATAATATGGTGATAAATAACAATGCAAATACGATTGCCCAATCTGTAATATAAGCCTTGGGGTTCAAGTAGTGGGTAGTGCGAATTGGTAACGGTCGAAGCTATCCAATACCTGCTGAATATCCCAGCTTAAGCTTTTATACGCGTGGTACGACTTACGAGTACATTTTGAAATTATAACACTGACAACATCAATATTTATATTTTTTCAGGTCAAAAAATATACTTGTAATTTTGTATATTTGGCTGAGAAAAAATTGATTTAGACATTTCGTTGAAAATTGCGACGATATAAATATTTCATTATGACAACAAATGTTATTTGCTTGACTGTAATAAAATTTTGAGCGGTGTTCATGCTTCGACAAAAGTTTATAGGCAATAGGTATATTGAGGGATAAATACACATCATATCCGACTGTTGAAAAAAAGGAAGTTATGTATCATACACGTTCAATGCAGTCTTAGCTCGTATTGTTGGGGATTTCAATAGAATATACATCAAATTTCATTGTTTGGAGCATGTTATGCCTGACGTTTGAGACTGTAACAATTGGGTGAATTTTACATATTATACTATTTAATTATTTTTTATTGGTGAATATTTTAATTGAAATAGCATATTTATTTTATTGACTATGGAACGCAAAGCAGTTTGACGGATATAAAAAGCATCTTTTGAAGTTCCTCACAAAACGATTCCACTAATTCAAGACTGAAGCTAGCTTAATACTAAGTAATTTTAAGTATCTTTACAAGTATGTACTATTAAGGTACCCGGTCATATTATAAAACGAATTCTAATTTGTAGTCCAAATCTTTGACCCAGTTATTGTATTTTGAACGGAATTCCGAAGAAAGTAAAGTTCATAATACAAAATCGACAATTTAGACACGGTTCTAAAGTAATTTTTGATATTAAGAATTTGTTTAAAAACTGTGGTTCCTAATACAAAAACTGTCTTTAGAACTGAATCTGAAATTGTCAATTTTGTATTAATAACTTTACGTTCGTCATAATTAAGTCTAAAATACAATATGTAACTCAGAGGTTCGAGCTTGGACTAAAACCAGACCTCGTTTTGTAAGACAGATTTTTATTTAGAAAAAGATCGCAATTGTAGAGCGCCATCTCTGCCGCACATATCTGTGTGTCTCTTTCTAAATCTCGATGTCCGGTACTGTACTAGTACTACACTACGAAGCAGGGTCGCTGCCGATACCGTGTGGTGCTGTGTGAGTGAACATTTTACAGTAAAACGTAACAGCATGCCTGGGTTACCATAATACGGAATGGACATAAAAAAGCATACTAATTGAAGGTTGAAGTGCATTGGAACTAAGACACAAAACATGTAAGGGCGATTTTGTAACTTTAAGCATTCAAAAGGAACTAATTCTCGACCTTATGAGCAGACTAATTGGTAATTTTTTGCGTTAACGTTTGACAAATACACTACACAGAGGTAACATGAATGCGCGGAGTTCAAGTAACATAAATTGGTTCGATTTTTAAATTGGAAGTACATTTTCGTGTGTAGTATTTATTTCGTTTTAAGATTTGGTTCATAACATAAGTGATAATTCTTTTTCTTTTCGTTCATAAAAACGTTGCCCAACACTAAGAATTTCCCCTGTATCGTCGGTGTGTTTACTGCGTTGCGGAATTGGTTCGAAAGAGTTACCGCGACCTTGGAACGCAAAGGGCATTAGGAGGAACACGGATGGGTTTTGGTCAGTAAGAATCTGACACTCCCTTCCGCTCCGCCCAGGGCGGAAGAAGCCATTTGATGATTTCCAAACCTTAAAAAAAAAAAGATGCGTTTACTACATAAACTCAAATACACAAACAACCAGACCCAGAATAACTTGTTGCAGGCCATACAAATATTTGTGCAGCAGCCAATCGGTCTGCCACTGCTTTGTCAGTCATCAATAATATTATTCTTGTCCTATAATATTAGACCATAATGCTGTAGGATAATTGTACTTCCGATTCTAAAATTGACTCGACATCAATACTAGCGAATTTTTGATACGCGTACAAAATAACGTCTGATGCAAAAGCAACCATAGGGTCGAGATTCCAATGCACTTTGATGTTACTTTGTTTGAACGCACAAATAACAGATTGGCTTTCAAAACAACATCACGTAGTTAGTCTAACATACACTGGCCACCATTTTAATGAATAATATCATGAAACCAAGCTTAGTTAATTTTGGCATTGTATTTAGGCAGCTTGAAGCTTGTAGAGGTTAATCAAATAAACAATTGAATTCACACATTTAATAGAATCGATTTCTTTTTACACATTTACACTTCGTTGCAGTGAAATTTGGTGCAATTTATTGTGAACAAAATATACAGAACGGAGCGGAGAAACGGAGAAATATTAACCAATAGGATTGCACAACTGGAGCGGAGCGAAGATTTTATGTAATTCTATTGGTTAATATTTCTCCGTTTCTCCACTCCGCAGCCTCGCTCCGGTTCAGTGGACAGGCAGCCTTATGGTTTGATATTTGGTAACGCACTGACACAGATATAAAACAAAGCAATTTGTTAATCAATTATTCAAATGCTATGGATTTTTTCCGACGGCGCCTACAATACAAAAGCAGTCTAGCCATTTTTTGGTAAAACAAAAAAAAAAAAACAATAACAAAAAATATAACTATACTACTTTTGTATGAAAGCGCTGTTTTGAAAGTTCTTTTTTATGTATATAACGAAGCTTCGGCCATAGCATCAGAATAGTTGACTTACTACACAATATTTTTTACTCTATCCAAGATGATTTCACAAAACACCTATTCGAATTTCAAATTAATCTGGTTCAAACAAAATACCAGGACAATTTTTTACAAGTCATATAGTACTCATGAATATCTTATGCTATGACTGTTTCATACGTACAATTTTAATAATGCTTTATAATTCCAGTTGTTGAATTTTCAACTCTCAGTGCTGAGCCAAGCGTTGAAAATTCAACAGTGCGCATAGCAAAGTAATATTACAATAATACTGTGTACGGAGATGGCCTATATAATGTTTAATTTGAACAAAACACTCATGCTGGTATAAGGTTCATTGTACTATAACATTAATCAGCTGCAAATTTCTTTCTTTTTTGTTACTAACCATTTCTTTTACAAACTCATTTTTGTTTTACACCGTGTTTTTTTAGTGTTAAAAAAAAGTTTCGAGGTTTTGACGTAGTCGGTGGAAAAGACAAGCATTTTTGTGGCAATTTTTTTGATAAAAAATAATGAAGGTGGAGACAATTTCTTTTTCAAAGAAATCTGGGCCTTAATGGCCTGACAGAGCCTTAATTACTTTCTTTGAAAGAGGTGGTATATTTTGAAATGCTGTCAAATTTATACAATTAAAAAACAGTATTTATTTATTATTGACCACGTGTCCTAATTTTATTTGATCATTTATGTCTTTTATGACACCTTCCTGAAATTTGACATATTTAGGGTAAAAGTCTTTCACCGAATACTAACTCGGAAACTATTCTACGCACTAAAATCTCACGGTGTATTTTTTTTAAACAAAATATTAAAACCTCTTTTAAAATCACAGGAGACCCAACAGAACCGAACTGGAACCACATAGCATCCCTCTCAGGGTCTGACTTCGATCTAGCAGCTCATGGAGACCATCAGGACATCGCTGACATCAGGAAGCACGTGGTCGGCGAGGTAGTTGATGAACCGCCGCCGGCGCACGTTTAGTGCCTTGTTTTTAATAAGGCGAATTAGGCATTGGTTTAACGGTTTGAAGTTTTTGGTAAGTTTGTAGACGACTCGAAGGGGATGAGGGTTGTTTCGGTCGCAATTTGTGTCGGACATTAGAATTGAGATCAGATTAATAAACAAGACTTCTTATTTTAAATTCAATATGCAGTCCAGAAATCGACATTTAAAGTTGACTTTGTAATAAACAAAAGTAGAAATTCTATAAGCGAGCGCGTCTGCAATATGAAGTTACTGTGGATAATGAATATTTAAACAAAATTGGCTCACAAAAGAAACGATCAAGACAAACAGTTTTTTTTGGTGTGTCTCTTGCCCCTGAAGGTACAATGTACCTATGTAGTAAAATTTGAAAGAGCTATTAATAAAAGTATTTAATATAAAACCTATTTATTAAAAGAAAATTGCTATGACGCTGTTCAGTCACTATTTAACTTTAAAAATTAAAAGTACAGATTTTAAATGTTCTAATTACTAAATATGAGAATTTGGTATGAATAAGCCGTTCGGCCGTCCCGCGTATGATTATTAGATTATTATTAATTTAAGCATTAAAATGTGGAACTTAACATGTCGTCGAAAGCGGTGTAAGGTTGTAAATGTTTTCGTTTTAATTGTGATAGAAAAAAAAGCGTGCAATAACTGATTGCATTTGTTTTTGCCACGGAATAGTCAACGAATGGAATGTTCAGTTGATTCAAATAGCAAATGTTTCAATATCATTCTGGCATACGCAACGTTTGAATTTAGAAAGAATACGCTCGTTAGAACTCCACTTGTTAATTAATCCGTGTGTTTGCTTCGAGATTAAATAATTGTGATCTGAAAATGTATTAAGGGTAAGTTAAAAATATGAAGGAATTGCGTAAAAAAATTGTTTGGCTTCATGCGTGGTTATTGATAAATTTTATGTTTGTTTTAAAAAAGGGACTGTTTACGACCAAAGCCTTACTTTAAATATATAGTATACAATGTTAAAATGAAAACTATTTCAAATTCAACTTTTTAAACATTGTCTTAAAAAGAATCGGTGATCTACAATGTACTTAAACGCAAACAAGTTTTGTTCATGGTGGCACTTCACATGGGGTATTTGACCAAATATTCAGTTTACTTGAGTAATACAAAATATACCCTAATCGTATTGATATAAAGTTGTGTTTTAATTAGCGATATAGCGCAAATATTTGCTCAAATACGCCAAGTGAAGTGTCAGCGTTACATATCAGAATACGAATCCATTTCATTAAGAGAGAGATAGTGATAGCGTTTGTGGTGGGGATGAAAGAGATGTACGGATATTGAGAAACTAAGGAAAATTAAATGAAAAGCTTGAAACGATAATACAAGATGTATAGATTTTAATGCGGTTCATTTATAAAATAGTAACGAATTTATGTTTGTTACTATTTTTTAAATGAACACCTTATGGTTCATTTTAAAAATAGTAACGAAGTGAAATGAACGCTCAGTTTAATTTTAAAAGAAGTTTAAAATATCCTTTAAACTAGTTTTTTTTAAAATCAGTGTTAAAAAGTTTCTTGTTTTGCATCCTACAATGCAACATTTTTATATAAATTAGATTTCTGTAGAATCTAATGTTATTTATACAATAAATAATATTTAAGAAGCGCTTATACATATTTATTATATACGTTATCTTGTATGTTTCAAGACTAAAACCGAATCTCATTTTGTTACAGAAATATAACTTATGCACTTGTATTTTTATATTATCTATTTTAAAAACAAGAATTTTAAAGCTTAATTTTTGAATGTTTGGTGTAAAGTGTTTGATTACATTGGTGATGGCTTAGCTTGTTTTGATGTTAAAGTAGGTACCAGAGCTCAGGCAAAATATAACGTAAGCAAACGATATGAATTCTTAGGGTCTTAGCACACAGGCGATTTTTGCCTGATCGTATACGCGGCGGTCGCGCAACGTTTTTGCCGCCTGCGTGGGGCGGAGCGGGCGGTCGATGCAACTGTACAAAATAGCTGTGCTCTCGCTTCGCTTTGAATTAGCTGTGTGTTAACGGCCTTAAGGTGGACGCACATCTGACTCATGCGTCGTACTTATCAACGTTCGTACGCTCGACGCACTTACGCATCATCGATTATCTATCTGACTGTTGTAGCGTTACGCGCCGCGTATAAGTGTTTTTAGGGTTAAATTACGTGAATGCGTTTGGCCGCTACTCGGTAGCATTATTATTAGAATGTTACTATTGCACGATTGATTTAAAAATTGAGCAGTATTCTATATTTATTTAAATTCTATTATTATTACCTAAAAATATATTTATTCTTATTATATTCTAACCAAAGTTTAAATTACTGCATTACAAATGTAGCGACTTTTAGTCAGTAAAAGAGACTATTTTCTGTTAGTCGGTTTATCAACATTGTAGTTTAGTTCGACTAGTTTCAGTTATAATTGATAACGTTTTCTTTAATCTTTAAAAAAGGAACTACTTTTTGTGTGACACGGTCAAGAAAAATATGAATGAATGACACATTATCTCACAGTTTAAGTCTGCTAGCCAAATTGTGTTTATAACGATAAGCTAGCTAATGTAGCTTTGTTATTTTTTATAAAAAAAAAGCATACATATGTAGACATCATGAATCAAATGACATACACTTTTAATAAGCAGTCATTCTCAACACCCGATTCCCCCATAAATGTTGTATGGAAATAGCAAACATTGACGTCATTTATTTGTCAAGTGAATTGACTAAGGGGCGATTTTTCTATCATCAGATACTTCCTAACGGAGGAATAAATATGGCGGTTTGATAGCTTTTGTATAGACAATACGTCAAACTGTCATATTTATCCTTCAGATAAAAGTTATCTGAGCCTTAAAAAATCAGCCCTTACTGTAACAAATACTTTGTGAGATTTCAAAGCAACATAAAAATCTAATTATACATTTTTATTTTAGTTTTCTCAGGTTTATTGGATAATGGTGTCTACACCCGTATGTATGTATGTATTTGTATGTCAATGTGTCGTCTTAAGCTATAAATGTTACGAACTCGCCTGATAAACGTGTTCAGTAGAAACGGTAGAAATTTGTAGAATGTATAAGCGTACAGTTGGCAACATAATTATATATGCGTATAAAATAATCGTGATTTTTTTACAAATATCTTTGTGACCTTAAAACTAACGGTCGACTTTTTAAAAATTACATAAATAACGGTTTTAAATATATCATAATTAAGATCTTTTATCTGGATAAATTTCGTCCTTAATCCGTAAAATGGAAAGTAAACCTTACTCTACTTATAATACAAGATATTTTCAGAAATTGTTGTAGTAGGTATCTATCTATCATAATATATATTTTTTTTATTTGGTTCTATTCACATCTGCGCAATAAATGAGTGAAAGCTAACTTCATAAAATTCTAACCTTTTGTAATTAACAGAGTTAAATGGTTTATTATTTTGCAAATGTGTGATTTTTTTTACAAAATAAATACAAACGTATAATTTTTGTGATTTTCGCTCAATTAATGCGTTGCCATTGGTGTATTATCATTATAATATGGCCAATTTATACATTAATTTCTATCATTATTACTAAGCCTATATTTATCATAAGGTAAATGTTTTTGTAAGATTATTTTATACAGAGTAATAAAAATCATTATAAAAATAGAATTGACATCACAACTCAAGAGCTTACAAAAGCAAAATTATACATATATACACTTTTATTTTGATATATCGATATAATTTTTTACATCAACTTTTATTGCCAGTAAAATAATTAGAAATTTGTCTTTCCAATTCTATTTGTTCCTTACTCTGTGAAATTCCCTCATGAAAACATTTTGTGAAATATTTTACGTAATCTTGTCGGTGCTTTTGAGTCCTAATTTATTATAAAATTATTACATTAAATATTACTAATTCTTTTCTGAAATGCTAGTCTATACAAAAAATTACGTTCGGACTGTCAAACTCATTTCATCAGCTGTGATTGGCTGACAGAAATAATAAAAGGCGTTTAAATCGCCTGATTATGTTATTGACAGGTTGATGGCAAATTTTTGTATTGATTGGCCTTTCTGGAAGAGTTTTAAAGGGACTGTAGCGACAGCGGGTTCCGTACAAATGTCCAGTCATATTTTAGTTATTTTAAGCAATTTACTTACTAAAGCAAAGCCTCAAAGCCGTTGGGCCCGGCTGCCATTCGTAGATGTTTGATAGTCGTTACAGATAGTCAGAAGCCAGGAAGTCCGACAACCAGTCTAACCGAGAGTATAGAGGTATCGTTTTGCCCAGTAACTGGGTTGTGGAGGTCAGATAGGCAGTCGCTCCATGTAAAACACTGGTACTCAGCTGCATCCGGTTAGACTGGAAGCCGACCCCAACATAGTTGAGAAGAGGCTAAGTAGATGATGATGAATCAATTAACTTACTCTTACTTATTGACCAAAATATGACTAGATTATTTTGGTTTGGAGCGCGCTGTGTGTCCCCTTGAAGTCCTGGATCTGGCTGTTTGTTTTATACCTAGTCATGTAAGTGTATGGTGTGTGTTATAGTATGGGGAACACAGCAATTTTAGGTAAATAAGTGCATATCATTTTTTTATTTCATATAAAGAGCAGATAAGTTGAGTAAAATTTCTAGACATGAACAAAAAAGGTTCAATATTATGTTTAAATGTACAACTAACAGCTTTATCCACATTATTGCTTACTCCTGGTTTTTCGAACGAAAACTTATGACCTGCGCTGACGGGAAGACGGGACGGCAGAGGATTGTAATCATATTAATAGATATGCAATGGAAATAAGGTATTTTTTTCAATGCTCGGTGATCGGCGTTGGAGCATCGCAGCTCCAAGGCCGCCAATAACCAATAACAGTTGACGCGTGATTGAAAATTTGTTAGATTAATTTTTCTTTTGGAAAAATCGGGGCTTAAGTAATTATAAAAACTAAAGAAGTAGAGGAAAAGAAAAGATTCCGTTACGTTTATTTATTTTTTTAAAACTTAGCAATACCCAGATATTTTGTAAAGGAGTCAGATTCTATTTTAATTTTATTATGTTCACTTTAAGCTGTACCTAGCTCAGATGTAATATAATAATATTGTTAAGAAAATGCGCACAATATCATGTAATCGCTAACAGTAGAATTGCGTAGTGGATGAAGCCTGTAGTTTATGTACTGTAATAAGATTTTAAACCTTATTTTAATCATTTTAAGGTTCAATATATAATTTATGAATCAAACAAAATTCAAAATTAATATTTTGGTACACTTCAACGTTTAGTAAAACTCAAATATTTTTGGTAACGCAGAATATTGCAGTTGTGAAATACATTGATGTTTTAACTCTTCTAGAATTATATTCAACAATACAAAAGTAGAAATGTACTCGTGGCATTTAAATGTGAATTTTAGTTACCGTAGTGTTAGTGTATAAAGATTATGTACTATGCAATGACTTGACTTCCTATCTGCGCATACACAGAATCCTAGTTAAAAATGAAAGTAAGTAGGTATGTTCGGGCTTACTGCTGAGTAGTCAAGCCTTTGATCTCACTCTTAAGCTGCAAATACACCATGCCTGAAACTTGCACAAACATATGCAAGTAGCTTGCATGACAATGATACAACCACCTATCAGATGCTGTATGGCACAATAGTATGCAAGCAACTTGCAGACCTTGCATTTGAACCTTTATGTGAGTCTAAATTTAAAAAAAAGTTAATAATTTTAACATGAAAAAGTTTATCTGTATAGGTACCAATCTCTTTTGATTAACCAGTATTATCTGGAATGAAGTCAAGTAATTGAATACTTTTATAATCTGTGGTCGATCCTCGTATGCAAGACGTTATGCTGTATGTATGTGAGACGCTTTTATTTATAATGTTTATATCGATTATACATGGAAAGTTTATCTGGTGTTTTATTTACCTACTAGCTGACCCGGCAGACTTCGTACTGCCTCAATCGATAAATAAAAGACCTAAACTTTTGTATATAATAATCTTAAAACAAACAAAACGAATCCGTATTTAATAAAAAAGCATTTTTTGAATGAAGCATGAAGTTTTATTATTATTTCCGACGCATCATGTTGCTTACTTACAAAACGAGAGTTTTCCTGAAATACTAATTTAATATGAACTTTATTAAATAGCAATAAAGTTCAAATTGACTACATTTTATATAGAAAACGTTTATATGGGAAAAAGAAAAGTGCTGTTTTTAGGGATTTCCCGGCAATTAATCGATTTTTCTCACCTTTTAAACCTTCCCTAAACCTCCACGAACATTTCAAGACCAAGATACGATAAATCCGCTCAGCCGTTCTCGAGTTTTAGCGAGACTAACGAACAGCAATCGATTTTTATATATTTACCTATTATTATCACTCGACCTCATATACAAAGCTTTATATGCAACTGTGGAGCGGAACGGCAACTCTAGAGATCATCACCATCATATCAGATGTACGTCGTACACTTCTGGACATGGGACTCCCCTAGAGATAGCCACAATGACCGGTCCTCGTGGCGGCTATCCGCGGCGGCTAACTCTCGCGTCCAGTGCTGGTGCAAGCAATGGTCCGGAGCGAGAGGGAATGTGAAGCAGTCACCTCCTGCGAAGCAGTTATGCTAGAGAAGGAGGTGGCGGGACGGTTTAGGCAGAGAGCCTCCCGTTCCAGCCGCCGCGGTAGACGCTCCGGGCGTCAGGAGACGCGAGACGACTCCCGGCCACCGTAGACGCGGGCCTGTGGACGGTAAGCAATGGGTAGCTCACTATCCGTACGTTGAATAACGACAGGCCGTGTTGACGGTGCGTTTCTATTCCACGCATGCCTCAAAGAGATGTCCGCAAATTCCGGGTTGGTGCGGGGGCACGAGAAGGAACATGAATGGGCTTTAGTCAGTAAAAGTCTGACACTCCCTCCGGCCCGCCCAGGGCGCGGGAAGTCATTTGATGATTTCCCAACCGAAAAAAAATGTAAAACACATTTGGCATATTGAATTATTTTGACTCGCGTGAAAATAAACAATAGGTATTAAACGAATAATAAAAAAAAAAGAAATTAGAAAGAATTTTAATATTGAAAAAATTGGTTAGCAATGTTTTTTAGCGGTCAGGGTTTCGTTTGCGATACACGCTGCCCCCATCGTATCCAATGCATCCGTTTACTGAGCTCCTGGTCTCCATGAAACAGACTCAAGAGCAGATCCGCACGCACCCGCTTCACATATTAAAATATTCCAAATTTTTCAAATTTATATCTACATAATATACATATATTTATAATATACATGTATTTTTTCAAAATCAAAATTGCTTTATTATTTTGTTTAATTTTACAACATAATTGTACTATGTTCAAAGTAACTATGTCAAAACAAAATACAATATTTACACAAAAAATAGTTTTAAAATTTAAAATAATGTTCAATACTAACGACCAAAAATGTTTACCACAGATGCAATTGCAGATTGCTGTGCATGCAAAACTATTCAAATATTTTTATAATTTTTAAATTAATTTAGAATTGGATAGTTGACACCACCAGTCAATTATTGACATACAAACTCAAAGTCAGAGTAATTATTTCTACTAGATCATTTACAGGGACTTTTGGTTGCTTGAAATTCAAAGCTAAAATAACGACTTTTTTTAAGAAATCTTGGAATTGTTGAATGATGGTGTCAATTACTCAATAATTATACTATTACTTACAATTAATTACTTATCTCTATATCTTATCCCTTAATACTTAAAATATCTACTTAATTATCATTTACATCAGGAGATCATACTTAAAGTCTAAAGCAAAATGAGCAATAAGAGTATGCTTAGATGGTTCGGTCATGTTGAGAGGATGAGTGAAGGGCGACTAACGAAGGGATATGGCAGATGTGAGTGGCAACGCCGGGAGAGGACACCCTAGAAAGACCTACCCTGACCTTATTGGTGGGGTTCTTCAGAAAGGTCCTGTGCGCAGTACTCGTAACCGGCATGCTTGTATGAACAGATGTATGAACGTGGTCGAGGCGAAAGAAGTATATAAGGATCGTAGCAGGTGGCGTTCTGTGGTTTCTGCCTACCCCCATGGGAAAAAGGCGTGAGTTTATGTATGTATGTATGTAAAGAAAAATCAACACGTGAAAAGTTTTTGTATGTATGTAATATCCAGACAGATTTCGGTCACGGCGGCTAATCTTAATGCACCCATCTTTACTCAGTTGGTAAAGGGTAAAAAAGGGTGGCTTTTAATAATTTTTTTTTAATATTTCTGCATGACAATCAAGCCGACGGACCACCTGATGATAAGGTCACCACTTGCAATACCAGAAGCCTTCTAAATACATTGCCATCTCAGAGACAAAGTTGACATATCTCATGTGTCTGTAATTACACCGGCATACCCTTCAAACCGGAACACAGCAACGCTGCTTCGCGGCAGAATAGGTATAGTGGTAGAACTTCCCCAGACGAGATTTTTCACAAAGGGCTCTACTACTATTAATTATAAATACTACTATCGTAAAGCACTTAAGAACTAAATAGTGTCGTCGCAATTATCCTCTCCATTTTCTTTCTCTTCTATACACAACTTTTCTTCGTCAGACTTTTTTTTTATTCTGTTTTTGAAAAGGAAGGCGTTCGTTATGGATCGCATGCGCAGTGACCCTGCCGAGCCATTGAATGTCGACGTGGTTGAAAAACTTGCTGCTTTAAGGCGTGCTTCTGCAACATAAACATAAAAGTAATGTTAAATCATGTCGTCATGTTTGTGAATGGCCGCTGTCAATTTGTATTGGTCATCCCTTAACTGCCAAGGCTTCAATATTTGCCGGGGCTGCGGGTTGTTCGCAAGAGATACCGCGCTCCCGGAACGCAAAGGGCACAAGAAGGAACATGGGTGGGTTTTAGTCAGTAAAAGTCTGACACTCCCTCCCGCCCCGCCCAGGGCGGGAGAAGTTATTTGATGATTTCCCACCCACCAAAAAAAAAAAAAAAAAAGCCTTCAATATTGTAAAAACACGAAATAAAAAATTTTACTTATAATTTTTAATGTTGTGTTTTGTGTTTGTGTCCCGAACACATGAACCGATTTTGATTTAGTTTAGTTTTTTTGTTTGAAAGGTATATTAGTCGGAAGTGTTCTTAGCTATGTTTGATGGAAATTGGTTCAGCGGTTTCAAAGTTATCAGCTTTATTGTTAGTTGCGGTAGGGATTTTTATTTTTTTGTCGGGGGTTACTTAAAATTTTTAATTTTTTGTTTTTATCAATACTAATATTATAAAAAGGAAAGATTTGTTTGTTTGTATCGAATACTTTCCGAAACTACTAGACCGATTTTACATTTTTTTTTGCCTATAGTTAGCTTCATTATTCCTGAGTAACATAGGCTACATAACATCATGCTACGACACAAGGGAGCGAAGCAGTAACCAACCACGCGGACGAAGTCGCGGGCAGTTAGCTAGTCCTGCACATTGACATACCTGACTCCGGTTGCTGTGTCTTCGAAGGCACGTTTTCATTTTGCGTGCGACTTGCATTAGTTATTAGTCCAGGACGTAGCCTCTCCGCAGCAAGCCTGGGTCCCTGCCGCCGTATACAGATGTTTTCACTGAGATCAGTATCGTTGCCAATCCTGAGACAAAAAGTCATTGATCACTTTAGTATCTTCATATAAGATGACCGGGAAGTCTGAAAACCAGTCTTAACAAGAGGTATCGTGTTGCCCAGTAACTAGGTTGTGGTGGTCCGATAGGCAGTCGCTTCATGTAAAACACTAGTACTCAGCTGCTTCCGGTTAGACTGGAAGCCGACCCCAACATAGTTAGGAAAGGGCTAAGCAGATAATGATGATGAGATAAGGTGACCGGTAGTGATCGATACTTATTTTTCTATTTAAATGGGTAAGCTCTGGACGACGATGGAGTGAGTTTACCCAGAAGAAGCCGGTTGACTCTTACTTTGAAGTGATTAGGGTTGAATGTGTTCGGAAATACAGACGTATGTAGAGTGTTCCAACGCATTTGCAGAGCGCATTATAAAAGACATTTGGCAACGCTTAGTGCGAATTGATACTTAAACACAAGATTGTACTCATCATCTACTTAGCTTTTTCCCAACTATGTTGGGGTTGCCGGGGCTGCGGGTTGTTCGCAAGAGATACCGCGCCCCCGGAACGCAAAGGGCACAAGAAGGAACATGGGTGGGTTTTAGTCAGTAAAAGTCTGACACTCCCTCCCGTCCCGCCCAGGGCGGGAGAAGTTATTTGATGATTTCCCACCCACCAAAAAAAAAAAAAACTATGTTGGGGTGGACTTCCAGTCAAACCGGACGCAGCTTAACATCAGTGTTTTAAATGGAGCGACTGCCTATCACAAAACAAAACACAAGATCCATCTTAAAGAAGATCCCAAGATCTGTCCTAAACACAAGATTGTACTGAAGGTCGCAAATAACTTTCCCAAAGAATTGTTTTTCTTTATTAGCAAAGCATAAGACTCTGATCACCCCAAAGGCATGAAGCACTCGCCCTTTTAGAACGGATAATCGAAAAATGAAAGAATAACATGGTGATCGTTTTGTTTGTAAAAAGGGATACGTAACTTAATTACATTATAGCTAAACAAATGTTATTTTTGTTATTCAATATTCTATTGGAATGATTGAGGATAAGCGCTTTGCAATCCTACTATAATATTATATATGCGAAATTGTTGAACAAAGGTTTGTTACTCTTTCAAGCTTAAACAGCTGAACGGATCTGAATGAAATTTGGCACCGATGTAGATTGTAGTGAGGAATAACACATAATCTAATACTTTTTATCAACACTGGGATTACAGGCGTAATTAATATTCTTTATCGCTTCATGCATCTATTCGCAGTTTACCAATCGCCGGGAATTTGATGTGTTATATAATAGATATGTTTTAATACTCACGTGTTTGCAGCCCTAGGACGCGGGCGCCACAAGGTATCGCCTTGTAGGCTAATACCGCACGGAGCAGTCACTGCGCGGTTCGTTCGAACGTCGCTTGTTCGTTTAGCTGTAATAATAATATCGATGAGATGAGATGAGTATTACTCCAAGAAAAAATAATCCCGTCTGCTTTAGACCACACAACTGAAGTAAAACTTCTTTAGCTCCATCTATATGTATGTAATCCATCCATCCATCTATGAGAGGAAGAGAGAAAGAAAATGAGCGCGCGCACTGCTATTTCTTGCGCGTACAGTAATATACGAAACCTAACTCTCTCTCTTTCTATCTTCACTAACTTATATCTCGCTCTTAACTTCCGTTCGCCCGATCATACTCATTTCTGTAACGCTCTCGTCACGCATTCACTAGACAAGTCCATACACCACAAGTCAAGCGTGCGTAAAGAAGCTTACTTCACAAAATAAAAATAAAAAATGATATGTGATGTACTCACGCATAGAAGCAGCATCGAGTGGATGAGTATAGATGCGTTTGCGCGACTGTAGCATGGAGTACACGAGCGCTGCCAGTGACCGCGGTGGCGCCGTCGGCCTCTCGTCCGGCAATCCTATCTTGTTCAGCTGCTCCTGATATCTCTTCCTGGACTTCTTCACCACCCACCACGTCTCCATCATTCCTTTGCCTTTCACATTTACTTTACCGCGTCTCTCAAGAACGTAGAAGCCGCCCAGTAGCTATTCGACAGAAAGTCTTTATTATTGGACTTGAAACTAGGTCTTGGTGTTAACTTAAGACAATGTTAAAGTCAAAGTCAAAGTCAAAGCATTTATTATAATTAGACCATTTACAGGCACTTTTGAATTGTGAAGAAGTAACATTTAAAAGTTAAAGCTGGTTGCTCGTTCCAAAGCGTAGGTCTCTATGGAGAAGAACGAGCAAGAAACTCCATGGACACTATTTTCTTCCAATTTGGTATTTACTAAATCTTGGTTAAAACAATGAAGATAAAACAATAAAAAAAAATTATTAGGTACTAGCTAGTAGCTACTTAGCTAGTATTTACAACACACAGTTACTGGAAAGCCTGATTGGTCGTGTAAATTGTACCAGGAGTACAGCACCTATGAGCAGTGCTTAGTAATAACAAAATTTATAGTCAAATTTTGAAACGGAAAAAGAAAAATCTTACAGTTACATAATAAATCTATACTATATTAGTCGCTTCGATAAGTTTTTGGGTTCCTTTCGGGGTTTTTTGGGGCGCCGACGCTGCACGCGATCGGTCCGACTGACGGACCAATCGCGTACAGCGTCGGCGGCCTAAAATACCCAGAAAGGAATCCGAAATCCCGGAAATTTGCTTGACATTTGTGCTCACGACTCGTGGCGACTAGGTACTATACATTACTTGTTTTTTTTTCAGAGATACGCAGATATCAAAAGTGGTTTTACCCAACATGTTGTACTGTCTACAAATATGATTTGATTACACAGCTCACCTCCTTAGTGTACTTGGTGATCTGAATCTTTTCAATCTCTCCGGTGCTCTCCATACGAGATGCTTCGTTGACGGTGTTGCCCCAGATATCGTACACCGGCTTGCAGGCACCGATTACGCCACCTACCAGAGGACCACAACTGATTCCTGGAAAAGACGATGTATTCGAGATAAACAAATAAGCATCAAGTGTTTTGGATAAGCATTATATCTGTCACTGTCGCACAATTTGTCGAATAACGAGTTTAAGAACGATATGGGAATATAGCTAAGCCATAGTGTGTGAGAACGTAGGGAAATTCCATCAATTTTCCTATCTACGTGCTAAGCAACTAGGCCTTGGAATTCTCCTGTGTCCTAAATAGTTGATCATAATTTGTATAATAATATCTCCATATCAAGCTGTCCTTAAACATTTTGAATATCGAATGTCTACGAAATGCCATTTATTTGAATTGAAAAACAACTATTGTCTTACCCACTCTCAGTCGGAATTCATAGTAGTTGATGCTTTTGACGTCTTCTCTCAAAGCGAGTCCCAGATCTACTAGCGAGCACAAGTGGTGATAGGCTTGTTCTCCCGACTGAATATAAAAAGATTAAGTAATTTTAGAAACTCTATGTACATTTATGATAACAGGTATGAGGTAGGTAACTGCTAGAAAAATGAGAGTAATATAAAACCTACTTTATTGCTAATAAGAATAAAAGCTAATATTACCGTGTTGTTAGACTTGAGTCCCGAAGCAACCATGTACGTGGCACCGACCGTCTTGATCTTCTCAATACACTTGAACCGAGGTTGCAACAGTAACTTGTCAAAGGAGACTGTAAAATACAATAATATTAGTACACAGGCACGGTGGGTCAGTCGGAGCGTGACTCCCACTCTGCCTCACCGTAACTGGCTCATGCATGATCTTTTTAACCCCCGACGCACAAACGACGGGGTGTTATAATAAGTTTGACGTGTCTGTGGCATCGTAGCTTCCGAAGGCATGAACCGGTTTTGATTTTGTTTTTTTGTTTGAAAGGTATATTAGTCGGGAGTGTTCTTAGCTATGTTTGATGGAAATCAGTTCAGCGGTTTCAAAGTTATCAGCTCTTTTGTTAGCTGCGGTAGGGATTTTTATTCCAGTGCCGGGGATTACTTAAAACTTTTAATTGTGTGTTTTTGTAGTGGTTTTTTTAAATGGTGAAATTTAAACTAACTAACTATAAAAGATGAATTGTTTAATATTATCTTAAAGTATGCAAATTATGGAAAGTCTCAATCTGTCAACCATGCCTCTAACTTACCAACATTTTTTCACAATGATTGGATTGGATTCATTTTGGTAGAATTGGCTTTCTGATTTCAAAATATGGTTTCACTTATATGAAACTACGCTATTGCCCCAGCTTAAATCCAACTACGTTCACAACAATATTATAATTTATTTGAAGATTAATAAAGATATAGATAAAAAGACACATATAAAAAATAATAAAAAAAAAAAACAACAGCTCTCTAATACATTTCCATAGAGTTGTAGAGCATTTTTGTAAGAAAATGCAGAATTCTTCTTTTGTATTTCAGGATTGGTCCATTACAAAACTTGTTCATATTCATAAGTACTTTCAACCGCTACTAAAAGATGCTTGGTGGATTAAAAATAATTCTGTATAGTTAGTTAATATATTACATATGATTTCGTTGAGCACCCGCATGCACTTGACAGCATTCTCGTCTGAATAGAATTCGTCGAAGTTGGCGATACATGCAAACATCACCCCTGCTTCTTCATGCACTTGTGAATAAAGGTTCTGAAAGAAAAAAAACATGATAAGCATATGGTAGCTATACCCAACTATTTCACGCACGTTAAGTTACATTCTTGGTCATTGCTCCGCTCCAGTAGATTATAGCGAGATGTTATATAGCCTATACTATTCCCCATTACTCTGGCTATTTTATACTAAGTTTTTTTTCCAATCCGACTAGTAGTTCCAGAGATAAGCGCGTTTAAACAATCAAAAAAAATCTCTTCATCTTTATTATATTTATGCAGATAAGTTCAGTTTTCTCAAGATACTGTGCCATACACATGGATCCTTACATGATTATGCCTAACTCTAAGCCATTATTTAAAGACCTAATACAAATAAATAATATGAATGTGATGTTATATCTAGGTACTCAAAGAGGGAGACTCCAAGCATAGCCCGCTCTATCCTTCTGCGAGGCAGTAATGCTTGAGAAGGAGGCGGCGGGACGGTTGAGACAGCGGTTCTCCCGTCCCAGCCGCCGCGGTAGACGCTCCGGACGTCGGGAGCCGCGAGACGACTCCCGGCCACCGTAGATACGGGCCTGTGGACAGTGAGCAATGGGTAGCTCACCGTCCTTACGTTGCATAACGACAGGCCGTGTCGACGGCGCGTTCGTGTTCCACGCGCGCCTCAAAGAGATGTCAGCAAAAGGAAGGGGCCACTGAGGGCCGATGCCTGCCGGGGCTGCGGGTTGTTCGCAAGAGATACCGCTCCCCCGGAACGCAAAGGGCACAAGAGGGAACATGGGTGGGTTTTAGTCAGTAAAAGTCTGACACTCCCTGCCGTCCCGCCCAGGGCGGGAGAAGTTATTTGATGATTTCCCACCCACCAAAAAAAAAAAAAAGCCCGCTCTATAGCTTGCTAGGCGACCTTGAATTTATGAACCAACCATAACGTGAGTGTCCACGTCTATGTCCAGCAGTCCACTGCTGGACATAGACCTCTTGCTTCTCTTACTACTTCTTCTTAGGGACTTAGATGATTATGATAATGATCTAAATACCTAGAGTAAAATATACTAAATCAGACTTACGTCAGGATGCCAATCTTTGCTCAAGAAATGGTTGACAGTGTGGTCTGGAAGTATATGTTTGAGCAAATGTCTGTTAAGGCGCTGGGTATACTCCATCTCATCAAGGTCGGTCTTCGCTTGCAGCTTCCAAAGGAAGTCCAGCCGTGATATCACTTCTAACAACCGCGCGTGGATGACCACCACTATTAGGAAACCTATCATGAGGACCAGCATTTGTGCGGGCAGTAACCTGGAGTACAAGAAGAAAATCTTTAGTGCCCTTACAAACTAGAACTTTTAGATTTTGACAAAGATTTGTCCGCGTCAATATCGTTTGTCACAGACTCAGAGAAAGTTGTCGGTTAGGGCAGATTAAAAGCATATGTCCTTATTCAAATCCTAAGCTTTGGTTTCTTGTCGAATTTCATTACGATCCGTTCAGTGGTTTTGCTGTGATGAAGTAACAAACAGACATGCAGTTTCAGAGTAACGGATACTTGTGTTTTTTTGTAAACGCGCTTCGGTTTCGTTAGCGTGGATTCGGTGCTCTTTCATGTGCCCTCATATAATTACCATATACAACTTTAGCTCAGAAACTTCGAGCTCAAAGTGCACATGTAGTGACGGTTGGAAGTACATACATACCATCACGTCTGTATTCACCGAAGGGTTAGGCAGAGGTGTACCAATGTACACCCACAGTTCGCCGGTATGTTTAGGTCCCATGTAATAGAGGGGGAGCCTATAACCATTAACCGCATTAAGCCATTAGCCGGGCACAAATCCTAACTTCGAGCGCTACTGAGAATTTCAAAGAAAAACCCAATAGCCCTTTTTGCGCGACCTGGGAATCGAACCCAAGACTTCTAGCGTAGCAGTCGTACTTAGTCGCCACTAGGTTAACGAGGCAGGTGGACGATTGGAAGTATTATTTGAATATGATTTGATCATCACATTTATCACACTGTGTGTATGTATACCGAAAAAATACATTATCCCTATGAAAATTTCAGGTGAAACAACAGGGCGCAATTAGTTTTTCTTCACAAAAATACTTACGGATTCTTAATTTGATAATGTTTGTAATAGTGAATAATCAGGGTACAGTATACCACGACGTTGAGGGTCGCCAGCAGCGTCTTGATCAGGAAGTACAGCTTGAGTACTGAGGTGAGCGCCACCAGGCACAGCACCCAGGTGAACACCACGTATTCCGGGTGGTGGCAGTCACCTGTTGGAGAAGATATTGCTGAATTTAAGAAGTAATACTTTTGGATGGCTAACAAGCCGACGGCCCACCTGATGTTAACTGGTCACCGCTACCTATAGGCGTCGGCAATACCAGTGGTCTTGCAAATAGTGTGGATGATTGGCTGTCCGTCAACGCTAGGCAATCGGTGAACGATTTTTTGTCGGAGAGAATGGAACATGGAATATATGAATATAATATACCAACGTACAAGTCGTACAAAAAGTCGGTCCCACGAAACTATGGATCTATTGAACAGTCCGGTAATCGTTCCTATAAAAAGTAGGGCGTGTGCAGAGGCCCGCAGCCTTGCTATACAATTAAACGGCAAGCAAAGAGCCTATCCCTCCATTTCAAATAATGATAAGTAATTTAGAAGTTATGAGAGAACCGATGAACATCCATACATACGTTTATTCATACCGGTCAAAATCATAGCCATACTTTTGCTTTGCCATAGTCGGGTAAAGAAAAAACCGGCCAAGTGCGAGTCGGACTCGCGTACGTAGGGTTCCGTACCATTATCTATAAAAAAGGCAAAAAAAAACATGGAGGCCCCTTAAATATGGGCCCCCTTAAATATTTACTTTATTCTGTTTTTATAGCGGCAACCAAATACATCATTTGTAAAAATTTCAACTTTCTAACTATCACGGTTCATGAGCACACAGCCTGGTGACAGGCGGACGGACAGCGGAGTCTTAGTAATATGGTCCCGATTTACCCAATGGGTACGGAACCCTAAACACAAATTAGTTTTACAAACCTGGTGTGCTGCTACTGTCTGACTCCGTTTCTGTCAAGTTGCACATAATGACAGGAATGGTTCTGTTTAGATCACTGCGGAGTATTGTGGTCACATCGCAAGCGTATAGTTTCACTGTACTGCAACAAAAAATGTTAGTAATAACTAAATTGATATTCAAATGTAGGTGCGTTGTGTTGAGAGAAAAAGATGTCGGCATAGTACACGGGACCTGCTAAGGCCAGTGCCTGACAGGGTTGCGGAATTTGTTCGAAAGTGTCACTGCGGCCCTGGAATGCAAAGGGCATTAGGAGGAACATGGATGGGTTTTAGTCAGTAAGAGTCTGTCACTCCCTTCTGCTCCACCCAGAGCGGAAGAAGTCATTTGATAATGATTTCCGATCCCTCTCTAAAAAAGGGTCTGTATACCCGGGGAAAACAGCTTTGCCAAGCAGTATTATAGCGGCCGCCACGAGTCGTGAGCACGCGCTGCACGCGATCGGTTCGACAGATGTGCCAATTGCGTGCAGCGTTGGTGACCCAAAAAATCCAGAAAGGAACTCAAAAAAAAAAAAACTTAATGTTTGTGCTCATGACTCGTGGCGGTTACAATACCTTAATATTTTTACTAGATAGGTAAAATTCGCGAAGTAGAGAACATCAACAACATATCATCACGCCTGTATTCCCCGAAGGGTTAGGCAGAGGTATACCAATGTAACAGTTCGCCGGTATGTTTTTAGGTCCCATGTAATAAAGTCAAATTTAAAGCATTTATTTCAATTAGACCATTTACAGGCACTTTTGAATTGTCAAGAAGTTCCAGTAAAAAGTTGAAGCTAGTTGCTCGTTCCAAAGCGTAGGTCTCTATGGAGAAGAACGAGCAAGAAACTCCATGGACACTTCTTTCTTCCAATTTGGTTTTCACAAAATCTTGGTTACAATATTCTTGCTCGATAAAACGTCGGGCAGCTTCTGAGAAATTCCCAATGGAAAAACCCAATAACATTTGACCAGACCTGACAAACGAACCTAGTACACCTTGCTTAGCAGCTCCATTTGCAACTACGAGGTCAAAGGGGCACTTAAATGAAATAAAATGATAAAAATCTACCTTGTAATTGTCATGATAGTGATGAAGCTGCAGATATGAACGATCTTGAACAGACGCATGTTGTTAATACGTGCGGAGATCCTGTGGAGGTACCTGTGGATGCTGGGGAACTCCTCCAGCATGATCAGGGCGAATGAAAGGGTCAGGGGAACTGTCATCACCATTAGAACTATTATGAGGTTTTTGCAACTGTGAAGAAAGAAAAACAGGGTTTTCATTTTAAATTGAAGAACAAGGAGCGTGAGGATACACATCTGACATCACATAGCCGTTTACTACACTAAGTAATATTTAGTATTTTTTGGAGTTTACTCCTTAAGAATCGATTTTCATATTTATGCCTGGGGTATGAAAATGTATGGGAGTTAAAACAAATGTTACGCGTTATGCGTTACAAGCTACATAATGTCCATTCTCTACCACAGAGTTAGCACGACTGCATGGACTACATATTTACAGGGTTATTTGTAAAACAATGACAACCTCTCAGGACTATGTTACTACCATCATAATCAACAACTTTTGTTCTATGACATTTAAAAATTTATTATATTTTTTTTCATCAGATTTTCATACAAAAATAAAAACATTTAAATTGAACGCTCTAAATGTTAGGAAGTCTATGCGAAGCAAACGAAAGCGATAGTAAAATAGCGAGCGGGGTTAGGGCGGCGGGGGTGTTTGTACTTGACCTATTTACAATTTTACTGAACTCCTTTAGTCGGTCATTCACTTCAATGCGCTTGCGTTGCTTGATTCTGCAAAAATGTATAGAACAAAAGTTGTTGTTTATGATGATAGTAATACAGTCCTGCAAGGTTGTCATTGTTTTACAAATAACCCTGTATACTAAGGAGTATACTGTATAACTCCAGTCGTGTGTCGGAGCTGACACACACATTTTTTTACTCGAGTTGTATTTTTGTTGTAAAATGTCACTGTTTCTGGTGAAGCGTAGTGTGCTACGTAAAGTATACAAAATATTGCACTTACGGAAGCATACAACAGTTTAGGCATCGTGGGAATATTTAGAGTTTAATTAAGACAGCGACTTCGCTTGCGTAGTTTTTTCTCCCGCATTATGTTACGTTTTTGGTTACTGCTCAGCACCTATTGGTCGTAGCGTGACGTTATATAGCCTATAGCCTTCCTCGAGAAATGAACTGTCTAATACAAAAAGAATTTTTCAATTCAAACCAGTAGCTCCTGAGATTAGCGCGTTCAACCAAAAAAATAAGGAAACAAACTCTTCAGCTTTAAAATATAAGTTTAGATAAACAAAAACAAAAATTTTGGAACTTTGGCCTTCTATGAGCCCACTTAAAGGAGACTAAAGTTCCCCAACACTTCTTTTTACGTTCTTTTAACGCACCGTAAAATGTATATAAATTATTGTAGACTAGCTTCTGTCCAAGTGGTTACTTCCACCTGCGTTAGGTTACGTATTTGGTTACTGTTCCACTCCCGTGACTCGACGCGTGATATTATATAGCTTATACTATTCCTCATAATACTGGCTATCATATACATAAAACACAAAATTAAAAATTGTAAGTAACCCCCTGACAGAAATATAAAAATCCCTGCCGCAGCTAACAAAAGAGCTGATAACTTTGAAACCGCTGAACCGATTTACATCAAACATCCCGACTAAAATACCTTTCAAACACAAAACAACTAAATCAAATCGGTTCATGCGTTCGGAAGTTACGATGCCACACACACACAGACACGCCGTCGTTTTTGCGTCGGCGGTTAAAAAATAACTTACCAGTCCAACTGGCAGTTCCAGAGATTAGCGCGTTTGAACAAATAAAGAAAAGCCTCTTCAGAATAGTCAATTGTGTCCTTTACACTTACTCATAGTGAACAAGAGTTTGTACAGTGACAACAAACAGCCATAGCACTAGGCAGCACATGATGTTGGACTTCAAGGCCGCCTCATCTATTGTTCCGAACAGCTCTTCTATTTTGGGCCGGTTGAACCGCAGAGACCATCCGTACATAGAACGCAGACGCATCCGGCGGATAGATTTCATCTCTATCAGCCGGTTTATTATGTCGTTTTCCTGTGAAAACCAGTAACCGATAAGAAATTAATAATCTAATTTTACTTCTCTTATATTAATAAATAGTAATAAAGCCTAAATATTATGAATTGCCTATTATCATTATTTTATTTGACTGCCTCGTTAGCACAATGGTCCGAAGCGCGACTCCTACGCTAGAGTCCTTGGGTTCGATTCCGAGGTCGAGTGTAAAGTGTTTAGTTTTTCTACGAAATTCTTAGTAGCAGCTCGGAGTTAGGATTTGTGCCCGGTTAATGGCAATAGGCTCGCCCCCCTATTACATGGGACCTAAACATACCGAAAAACTGTGGGTGTACATTGCTACACCTCTGCCTAACCCTTCGAAAAATACGTGATGGTATTTTAGTTGCCACAAGCCGTGAGCACAAATGTAAAGTTATTCCGTCTGATGGACCAATAGTAATTTAGTCATCATTTGGCGGTCCCTCATTTTTAGTAAAACCTTAGTCTCCAAATTAGGAGACGCCTGTATCTTGGGGGTCAGTGTTCTGATACAGGATGCTACATAGCACTGGGATTAAAGTAAATGCTCACCTCTACTTTATACATTGGAGGTACATCATGGACAAGGTCCTCTTGTGAATTGGCCCACTCGCCGTCGTAACACTGCAACAGAAAGTTTATTATGTTAAAGAAAAATTAACTTTATTTTTACTAGGACTAGGGTTCACTAAGATGCCGAAGATGTCATACGACTTTTTTTTTAAATGTGGCTCCATACTAGCAATCTGTCCTTTACTTAATAGTGAGTGCATGTGCATTGAGTGAACGCGAGTGGGTTGCACTCTTCCTCAACTACCGTCAAGGGAAAAACAAATGAGTAGATGACACCACTAATCAATTGACATACTTTTTACGAGTTGTCAAAACGCAATTCCCCATAGATTTTGTGCGACAATAATAAACTGTGACGTCACGTTTTTGCCAACTCAATTCACTAACTATTTATAAATTTCAAAGTAATTAAAAATATAATTTTACAGTTATTTAAAAATTAATCAGATTTTCAGGGCTGAAATAAAGTGTATTTTTTTTAAATTGTGTTTTGGAATGTTTGTTTAATTCTGTCCACTATCCAAATGCACTAAAGGCAGAAATCATCTTTGGAGGCTTACAGCCTTTATTGGGTTTTCCAATAATGACTGATTTGTATATTAAACTGGCTTTTACCTGCGACTTTCTCCGAGTAAATGACGGTTATAGCGCACGCAGATGAAGGCCGGAAAAAATAGCCTATGTTCTTTCATGGGGTTCAAACTTACCCCGTACTAAATTTCATCAAAATCGGTTCAGTGGTTTAGTTGTGAAAGCGTTATAGACAGACAGAGCTACTTTCGTATTTGTAATATTAGTATGGATGATTTATTACGTCTGCAAAGGGCATCTTGGGGGTCCACTCCTCGGTGATGCTGCTTGGACGTGAAGGGTTCTCCCAGCTGTTAAACAGTGACGTCATCGGCACGCTGTTGATCACACGGATAAGGTAAGGTAGGAAAGATAAATGTTTTCACTTTGTGCCTATTTTAATTGAACTACCATCAAACATACCATCACGCCTGTATTCCCCGAAGGGGTAGGCAGAGGTGTAACAATGTACACCCACAGTTCGCCGGTATGTTTAGGTCCCATGTAATAGGGGGCGAGCCTATTGCCATTAACCGGGCACAAATCCAAACTCCGAGCTGCTACTGAGAATTTCATAGAAAAACCCAATAACACTTTTTGCTCGACCTGGGAATCGAACCCAAGACCTCTAGCGTAGCAGTCGCGCTTAGGACCACTAGGCTACCGAGGCAGTTAATAACTGAACTAACTAACTGTAATTGAACTATTTTGTAAGTAAGGGATACCAAATTTTTTAAGGTCAAAAAAATCGGTCGGACCGATTTTTTTTGTTGGAGAGAATGGAACATACGAATTCTAATATACCAATGACACGTCCTACAAAAAGTCGGTGAAACTATGGATTTATTGAACGGTCGGTACGGACGAGTATGAAGGCCGTAAACCGGTCTGCTCCTATCACTGCCTACGTTTGCTTTGACTCACAGACATAAAAAATGGACTTAGCGTTGCCTATCCAGCTGCGAAGTAAATAAAGGCACAACATTTGAGAGAGACAAAACGATCATACAGTCAATAGTTGTCTACAACATTTAAATATTAGTTGATGTTAGTTTATTAAAAAAAAAGTATTTTAAAAGTATGGTATGGTAGTATGGAATGAGGAATAATTACCCGGCTGCGTTTTTCTTATATAAACCGAACTTTTAGACGGCCTTTAGAATGCGTATATTCTTTAGTTTCCGAAAGTTTATGTTGGTGACCCAGATTCATTCCTCCCGAGTGTAATCAATAAAAATAAAATTTTTAAGTAATCGCCGACAGAAGAGTAAAGATCCCTACCGCAGATAACAAAAGAGCTGATAACCTTAAAACGGCCCAACCGATTTTAATAAAACATATCTAAGAACCATCGCTAGGAAACATGTTTCCAAATAAAAAAAACTGCGTTCAAATGGGTTCACCCGTTTAAGTACTACAGTGCAGACAGACACACAGTCACGTCAAACTTATATATAACACCTCTCTTTTAACCCCCGGATAAAAACTACGGGGTGTTATAAGTTTGACGTGTCTGTGTGTGTATATGTGTGTGGCATCGTAGCTCCCGAACACGTGAACCGATTTTGATTTTTGTGTTTGAAAGGTATATTAGTCGGGAGTGTTCTTAGCTATGTTTGATGGAAATCGGTTCAGCGGTTTCAAAGTTATTAGGTCTTTTGTAAGCTGCGGAAGGGATTTTTATTTTACTGTCGGGGGTTACATAAAATTTTTAATTTTGTGTTTTTATTGATACTAATATTATAAAGAGGAAATATTTGTTTGTTTGTATCAAATAGGCTCCGAAGCTACTAAAAAATTGTCATTTTGTGTTTTTTTGAGTCGGGGGTTAAAAAGAGATAGATATGGCCTATACAGTCGTTTTATCTCTTTCTAGAGAGTAGAAAATTTTGTGCGAGTAGACTAGGGGCATCGGTCGTTCGACCAGAAAGGTCCGAATGAGCGGCGCAGTGTTACACGCGCGCCACTCGAGGGCGGGTTCGGCCATGATAGGGATGAGAGACCTGCTGAGGGACAGCGGGTTGAGGCCTGTCGGGGGAGCGGCGAATGCTTTTGCGAGTCCTGCACCCCCGAACATAGGCAGAGGTGGAACACCGCAATGGTTTTAGCCGTTAGGAGTCCAGCATACCCCTCCGTCACCCCCACGGCGATGGAAATCCATGAGGATTTCCACCGTGCACTAAAAAAAAGGGTATTACTCAGTCCATTTTTATTTCTATGGTTTGACCTACCTGTCCCTTTGTGACGGTTTTCTATCCTGTTGCTGATCCGTCAGTTCAGTGTCAATGTCGGGACTCTTAATGAAGTACGTCACAGGGTGGTGTTCGTGAAGGTACTCGTCCCGGGACCCGCCGTCTCCAGGTTCCACCTCAAATACTCCTTTTAAACACTCCAAGGTAGCAGCTGATATGTGTATGCGGCTGGAATATATACCAAAAAAAATATATGCCATCATGCCTGTATTCCCCGAAGGGTTAGGCAGAGGTGTAACAATGTAGGTATACCCACAGTTTGCCGGTATATTTAGGTCCCATGTAATAAGGGGCGAGCCTATTGCCATTAGCCGGGCTCGACCTGGGAATCGAACCCAAGACCTCTAGCGTAGCAGTCGCGCTTAGGACCACTAGGCCAACGAGGCAGTTAAAAAATACGAGTTAATATATACGTAAGTTTTTATTATGTATTACCCAGTGGTTCGTAGGTAGGCGATACCGGGTAAGTACCAACATAACTTCTTCAACTCATATGTATTTTTTTAGTTTATTTTGAACATGACAGAAAAACATCGTAAAAATCTCTGATCTAAATTGAAGTAACTCAGAAATTGTCAATCCGCGTTGAGCAATTGTGATGATCAATGCTCGTGCGTTCTCTGTATGAGAAAAAGCCTTTGCCATACACGCACCGGCACGAGTGTTTCAGGACTCTTTTCGACAACCCCCAGACGCCCTCTAAAGTATGATCGTTTGTAATCTAAATTATGAATTGAGAGGTTTCAATGGCGAATACGGTAATAATAATAAGTAATGACCATTAGAAAAAAATCACTTGTACTTAATAAAAAAAAGAACGTGGAACGAGCTCCAAATTCAAAACTATGATCTCAATCGTTTAAAATTGAGGGTATCTAAAATGTTTGCACCATTAGCAAATATCAGATCATTAAATTATAATAAAAGTTTACCCAGGCAAGCCACCACTCTCCATGTGGTTGGCAAGGGTGACGTCGCGGGACCACAAGTCAAACTGCCACTTCAGGAGGCCTAGGACACCACACAGCACCTTGCCGCTGTGGATACCAATCCGCATGTCCAGTTCCACCTGGATACAGATACTATATTAATAAGCTAAGCGAGTGAGTGTGCGAATGTTTTTATCCTTGGATTTAGCCTAAAATTCCGACGGCTTAAGTAAAGGAAAGAGTATAACCCAACCTGCAATATCTCAATAATTAAATTAATTACACTAAACTAATTCAGTATACCAAACCTGTCACGTTATCCAGCGAATAATAGTTCAATGTAAGCTTATGCTTTTAAAAGATTTAAAGGAAACAAGTAACCAGCTAGAACCCAGGTACCCACACAAAGTGTAAATTCAGTATCTGCTAAAGTTCTTGCTGAAGCTGATTTCAAGAATATTTTCTCTGATAAGGAAATAGATGTCATAAGTGTAGAATTAAAGTAAGACCCCACAAAAAAATTGTCACAATGATGAAAAGAATAATGTCACTTTTTAACCGACGAAAAATCGGAGGAGGTTCTCAAGTTCGCGGGTATATATTTTTTTATGTTTGATCATACATAACTTTTTTTTTCTTTTTCATTAAGATTTTGATAATTCTTGTAGTAATGAATAGATTATAGCCACAAAAAATTACAAAGTAAAAGATTTACTTTTTTGTATAAAAGTTTTAATTTTAATGTCTTTTTACATCCGAAATATGGCGTATTTGCCTACCTCAATTTCAGGCAGCATTGAGGCTTTCATGACATTCCGCACTTCACGGATGGCTCGTATCATATGCAGCCCCATGTTGACGCAGCATTGAGCGTGGTCCTCGCGCCTCTCCGGTAGACCGCTCACGCAGTAGTAGCAGTCACCCAGCAACTTGATACGGACACAGTTGTTCTCCTGGAAAATGTCACGGTCAATCAATTTTTATGTTAAAGGAGTATGGATTTTTATATTCGAAGTGTGTTGTATCACAACTTGCTATAGTATTGCTATTTTAATGTGAATTGTGACAATAAATATTTGTTTAGCATTACAGTGCATGATACTAGACCCCCAGCCATCATTTTCTGATAAAATTTAAATATATAGTCAGCTGTCCCTTACGATAGTGTTTATTCCAGCTGATTTTTTTATAATCGATGAGAAGGATTATCGTCGAACACTTAGACATCGCAGACATATTACACTGAATCTATGGTAAATGTTTTTGTTACTGTGTCTCGCTCACCTTGAATATTCAACAATTTTGTGTTTTTTTTCCCTTTACTTGAGGAGTCCACCCTAGACATCTCACTGTCTACTTTGCTGTCTATTATAACATATCCTTCAACTGGAAATGGAATTTCAATACGTATTCGCAGGTCGTTCGTCTTGCCCTTAATATTGGAGAGTGAAAGAGGATAACCTATAGATGCTTAGATGTATATTTACAATTTCTTACCGATGCCAACTTGTCGAAGCCAGCGAACAGTGTGTTCAGTAAAATAACCAAGTCTTGCGCACTGTATTTGCTTGATATTTCTAAAAGGTAAGAGATTACTCCAATTAAGACAACACATAAAGTCTTTGCAAAGCATGTCACTTAATTTAGGATTTCTGAGAAACTTGTTAGGAAATAGTCTTTCTTTCTTTAATTTATTAATTTTACACGAACTGCCCCGTTTGTCTGGTGGTCGTAAGCGCGACTGATGAGCGTGGGGTTCGGGAGGGTTCGATTCCCAGGTCGGGCAAAAAGTGTTGTTGGGTTTTTCCATTAATATTTGCTCTGTAGCAGCACGAAGTTTGGAAGTTGGTGGTGTGACACACCCGTGCCTCGGAAAGCACGTAAAGCTATTGGTCCCAGCTGTCATTCGTAGATCTCTGACAGTCTTTACGGATAGTCAGAAGTCAGGAAGTCTGACAACCAGTCTAACCAAGAGGTATCGTGTTGCCCATTAACTGGGTTGTGGAGGTCAGATAGGCAGTCGCTCCATGTAAAACACGGGTACTCAGCTGCATCCAGTTAGACCGGAAGGCGACCCCAACATAGTTGGGAAAAGGCTAAGTAGATGATGATGATTTATTAATGTCACAATCATCATCATCATCTGCCTAGCCTTTTCTCAACTATGAGGTCGGCTCTCAGTCTAAACGGATGCCGCTAAATACAAGTGTTTACATGGAGCGACTAATGCACAGAGCATTCAATACATAATGTAAGAAAGAATATTGATTTATTCATAACAATAAGTACCTACAGCATCTTAGAGACTACTCCACGATGATATTTTTTATATGCACAAATTAAAGCATATCTAGTCTAGCTGTACTTGCTGAAACATTAAGCTCACCAGTAAATCCTTTGATGTCAGCAAACAGTATGGATACGTCCTGGTGGTGATGCACCACGTCTACCAGCTGGCTGAACTGCTGCTCTTTAATCTCGCCACCCGTCATGGCCACGTGACTCGAGATCTTAGTCGCCAGGAAGTCCGGTATCACTTTAAGAAACAATATTTAATAATACATGAAATAATATTTATCATTGTCTCAGCATAGATGTTCGATCCACCTTTTTCCAAGATCAAGCAAGGTAACTGCTTCGTTGGCTTAGTGGTCCTAAGCGCGACTGCTACGCTAGACTGGGTTCGATTCCCAAGTCGAGCAAAAACTGTTATTGGGTTTTTCTATGAATTTCTCAGTAGCAGCTCGGAGTTAGGATTTGTGTCCGGTTAATGGCAATAGGCTCGCCCCCTATTACATGGGACCTAAAAACATACCGGCGAACTGTGGGTGTACATTGGTACACCTCTGCCTAACCCTCTGGGGAATACAGGCGTGATGGTATGTAGGTATGGAGACAAGTTATATCTTGGAATTGTTGTTTAACGGCGTCTGCTAGCCAATTATTTTATTTATTTATTGATTTAGGATCTCCAACAAAATATATACACAAATCATGACATAAAAATAATAATTAACAAAAGTATTATGTTAGTGTACTCCTTCACTTATAGGAGACCACAGCTTGCTCGAGAAAGTTAACAACTAGCTAACAATAAACCTAATATTATAATTTTTTTTTATATGGCAACATCATAAACTAAGACTAATGATTAAATGAGATTAGTAAGAGAAATAATAATAATAGAAATTTAAAATAAATCTTTACAAGATTTCTTGACCACAAGGATTTAGCCAATATATTGTACTGCCTCATCATCATCTTCTTAGCCTTTTCCCAACTATGTTGGGGTCGGCTTCCAGTCTAACCGGATGCAGCTGAGTATCAGTGTTTTACATGGAGCGACTGCCTATCTGACCTCCACAACCCAGTTACTGGACAACACGACACCTCTTGGTTAGACTGGTTGTCAGACTTCCTGGCTTCTGACTATCCGTAACGACTGTCAAAGATCTACGAATGACAGCCGGGACCAACGGCTTTACGTGCTTTCCGAGGCACGGGGGTGTCACACCACCAACTTCCAAACTCCGGGCTGCTACTGAGCAAATCCTAATGGAAAAACCCAATAAGACTTTTTGCCCGACCTGGGAATCGAACCCGGGACCCCGCGCTCATCAGTCGCGCTTGCGACCAGGAGACAATCGGGGCAGTTACACAATATATTGTACTGCCTACAGATATGAAATATAAATAAAATGATTGAATAAAATGATTGTGAAATGAATTTTTCGTAAATTTATACTATAGTAGGAAGTGTCAGGAGTCGTGAGTACAAAGGTCAAATTCAAGTTATTTGGGTCACGGACACTGCACGCGATTGGTCCGTCTGTCGGGCCGATCGCGTGCAGCGTCCGCGCCCCAAAAAACGCTTTGTGCTTGTGACTTGTGGCGGTCACTTTGTCCCTAAGAATACAAAATCAGAAAACGAGTTTACGCCGGGGAACGTGCGCCCCTTCGTCGCCTAGTAGAGGCATACAACATTTATTTCATGGAGTTGGACATATTTACCCTCTCCAACCATTTTTTTGAGAAAAAGGCCATAGATATACTCTCTAAAATGGAGTAGTGCAATGGTAATATTAATGTAGGCTAGTTTAAGTTTAATAATAACACATAATTGTGCTTGTACACGTTTTGTTTCTTTGTAACGTCTACTTCTTTTTTGTTAATATGTTTACAATGTAGTGGGTTACATGTTTGTAATTTAATCTTACGGACTTATTGTATAGCTTTTAACATGTAACTGTTTTTTGTCCCTTACAAATAAAATAAAATAAAATAAATAAATATAATACTAACCGCTCTGAAATAGGTTCCACTGTCTATCGCTCTCCTTTTTAGTTTTCTCCAACGTTATCATTGATTTGCGCGTCTCCAGGAACACCTTCCTCTGTCCCCAGTCGACGAGAGACTTGGCATACATTCCGGCAAAGTTCACCGCTGTGTAAAGCAATACATTGCTGGCCATTTGTCTGAGGTTGCATGTGTACGCCTAGAAGTAATAATAATTACGGAAACTAAAAAAATAACAGTGTCATGATAGCCTCTTATGTGTGTGACAAACTTTCCCAATTGAACATGAACCTTATTGTTTGGAAATAAAGTTGAAAAACTGTCAAAGTAATTTGACAGGGGTAGCTTGTTGTGTTGGCCTTTGTTTTAATATTACTTTTTCTATTCATTACTTTCTGAGTTTATCTTGGACATCACTGACATCGGTGAAGGAAAATATCGTGAGAAAACCTGGATTAGTATATATAAGTATAGTGAATATAAGACTGAAATCGTCAATCCACCCTGATCAATAATCGATAATAAGCTAAAGTTCATCACAAATAGAGTTGATAATTGTGTGCAGGATATCATTCCACCCGAATTTTACTATCTTACACTCAGTTATACAATTTTTAACTCTATTGTAGTTGTTACTAAGTTAATTATCCCTTGCTCGATCATATTTTCTGCATTGATTGTTGTACTTACATTAGTTAAACAGTTGACAGCTCTAGTATCCTTCTCTAAGTCAACCTTTACGTGAAGTAAGGTGGCCACAAGCTGAGCTAAACTTGACACGATCCCAATAGTGATGCACCAGCACAGAGACAATGGGAACATCGCGTAAGGCACAAATACTATAAACAGCATGTACCAGACTTTGTTCTGAGACTCGTGGAAGCCGATACCTTGCTCGCATAGTCCTGGAAATTAAAGTGTAGTGAGGAAAATAGAATGTCCATTACCGAACGTTTTTAGAGCCACTCTAGGTATATCATGACTTTTAAATTAAAAACTGGGAACTCTTTCAGGCGAAATTTTTAACTGAGAACTTCTTAGTTCGAAATTTTTGAAATGGGAACTGCTGCCCTAGAAACTGCTAAGGGAGTAGAATAATTCTGGAGCTTTAAATGTCATCAGAGGTGATCTGTGTTTCATACCTTGAACGATAAGCAGTACCCAGGTACCCGCTGCAGCCCAATGGATGTGTTTGTTAGCGAAGGTTCGCCACCAGCTCAGCAAGCACACGAACACATTCAGAGAACCGAAAAAAGCCGTCCAGGCCATCTGTGTGGTACTAGGCCAGGAGTCTGCAAGCCATAGGTGTATTTCATTATAATAAACGGGGAGAAAAAATACACATGACATGGCTGTTTACTGTGCATACTGCCCATCAAAATTAAATAACATCGAGCAGACATGTGAGTTGGGAAACAACTTTTGTTTGGTGTTGTTGTTGAGAAAAAAATAATGGGATTTTTGACCAGTGTTCGCCAATTTCAAACTGACCATGTCATCGTCAAGAAAAGAAGGCATTGTCTATATTTTGTTCTTCTAAAAAAATTACATTCGTTTTAATGTCAATATTTTTTCCGTTGCATTTTTTTATCTATACTAATATATACAGCTGAAGAGTTTGTTTGTTTGGTTGGTTGAACGCGCTCATCTCAGGAACTACTGGTTTGAATTGAAAAATTCTTGTGTGGATTTGTGTTGGATAGTTCATTTATCGAGGAAGGAATATAAGATCTCGCTACGACCAATAGGTGCGAAGCAGTAACCTAATGCGAGTGAAAAAACTACGCGGACGAAGTCGCGAGCAGAAGCTAGTTATAAATAATTCTTAACTTTAATAATTCAAACCAAACTAGGGCTATCGTTATTTCCACCTCCCAAGCAATCTTTAATATCTTTGTAATCAGATGTCCAGGTAAACTTCTGAACAATAAAATGGTCGCAATAATGGAAAGAACGTGTAACCTTCAGCCACGTTAAATCGTAATGGCTTTTTTAACCCGTAAAATAATAATTATATAATTGTATTACATAACTTACCACTTCCGTCTGTGAGTGTGTGAATAACCACTAATGCTATCTGAAATTTAAACATAGAAAAAGTGTTATAATTACGTCATTTTTTCTTAACTCGACTCCGCTGCGCAATTCATACTCACAAATACATACTATCACGCCTATTTTCCCCGAAGGGTTAGGCAGAGGTGTAATAATGTACACCCACAGTTCGCCGGTATGTTTAGGTCCCATGTAATAGGGGGCGAGCTTATTGCCATTAACCGGGTACAAATCCAAACTCCGAGCTGCTACTGAGAATTTCATTGAAAAACCCAATAACACTTTTTGCTCGACCTGGGAATCGAACCCAAGACCTCTAAGTAAGTGTATTCTTATCCACTGATACACTTAAAAAATATCATTTCTTTCCTTTTCTTAATTTTTTTAACGCTTCTCTTCAACGCTTTGTTGGAGAGCCTAAAAAAAGAAAATTGTTGTCATGGAAACCGCCGCCACAAGTGAAAACTTAACGCAACATTTGCATGCCGGTGCCCTACCAAAAATCACTCACTGCGGCTAACAATGTTTTCACTTCAAAAAGTGACGGCTTGCAGGCGGCACGCTAGCACCTCATAGTTGGATTTTATGTCAGAGTGATGACCAATAGTGTCAAGACTAGGCAGTACTTACTTTAAGTGCTAAATCGACTAGGTTGACCAAGAGAAGGGACTTCTGCCGCTGTCTTCGAGAATATCTTTGGTAGGATCGTTCTATACTTCGGGTCTGGAAATAAATTATCAGTTGGAGTAAACTCTGTTCTCTTTGAAAGAGGTCACTTTGTAATATTCAAGATAAACTTAATAACGCAACTTTAGCAGTATTAGAGCTCTTTGTGATGGAGCTCGTTTGGGGTTGCTGCAGCGTTGCTGTGTGTTCGGGTTTGAAGGATGCCGGTGTAATTACAGGCACATGAGACATTTCAACTTTGTCTCTGGGATGGCAACGCATTTGCGAGGCCTCTTGTATAGCAGATGTGTATAGGCAGCGGTAACCACTTATTTGCTACCTAACGATATTTGATTTAACAAACCAACCTTAAACGTGTTGTTGATAGCTGGACAGAATATTCCTTTATAGTAGCGCGGTTTTGGCATTTCATCTGAATACACTGAAAAGAATACTAAGTAGGTACACTTGCAATTAAAAAAGAAAATCAAACGAACGAACTTGTTCGCCAATAAAACAATTTAGTGGACACCAAATATAATTGTCTTCTCTACGACGTAGCACTGCTACGGCGTAGCAGTCGCGTAGACTTTAAGACAGGTGATAACATTTTGGGCAATAGGTTGCCAACTACACCGATCATATTATTGCCAAGATTTAAATGAAATTTGCTTATAATAAATGTTCATGAAATAAAGACCTGTTTCACCTCCTTCGAATAAATTCCGATTAAATTATAATATTTCGCAGGTAATTTTCTAAAAATATTGTTCTTTATTTGAATAATTTTTTGGTGAATATTAAAGTGTAATTTTAAGCCAAAGTTACACAATCCACCTTTCAATTTAGTTGAAACAACCAATTAGCCATTATTCAAATTGGTTGATTTGTGTACTTACTGGAGTCCTCGTCGTCTAAATTAAGCGGGGTATCATTGCCGTTATGTAAGATGTGATGCTGTAACACAAAGTAAAATATGTAAATAAAAATATTAAAAAAATACAACAGAAACCAACAGAACCTTCTCTTTTTTTAAAGTCGGTTAAAAAGAAGAATAATTTATCTTAAGAAGAGTAATATAAAAAGACTCTCAGTCGAATGTTCTTCCCATCACTAAGATTACTGTTTTGTTCTGGACGACACTTGGAAAACTATATCGTATCGGGATATTGACATTCCTGAGGTCGATGCCTGTCGGGACTGCGGGTTGTTCGTAAGAGATACCGCGGCTCCAGAACGCAAAGGGCACAAGAAGGTAGGTACATGGGTCGGTTTTAGTCAGTAAAAGTCTGACACTCCCTTCCGCCCCGCCCAGTGTGGGGGAAGCCATTTTTTATGATTTCCCATCCTGAAAAAAAAATCGAGGATATTGAAAGTCAAAGTCTCAACTTCTTTTTTTAGGTATTTTCACAAAAAATGTTTTAAAACGACTGCCTCGTTAGCCTAGTGGTCTTAAGCGTTGTAAGTGCTACACTAGAAGTCTTGGGTTCGATTCCCAGGTCAAGCAAAGTTTTATTGGGTTTTTCTATGAAATTCTCAATAGCAGTTCGGAGTTAGGATTTCTGCCCGGTTAATGACAATAGGCTCGCTCTCTATTACATGGGACCTAAACATACCGGCGAACTGTGGGTGTACATTGGTACAGTCCGCCGGGGAATGCAGTTATGAGAGGTATGTGGAAAGTCACGCGCGCATAACATCAATAGGTAGGTGACATTATTCACAAGAAACATTACTCACATATGGGAATTAATTGTAATGCAAGTCATAACGTGTGTAAATACTTAATGAAGCAGAAAGATACATTTCCTTCCCATAATTGCGATCATTTTTCTATCGGGGACCCATACCTGGGAAATTCTTGATTACAGAGATATTGACGGTCAGCGCCATCTATTGATTACGAAAAAAATTTATGTTGCAATTATCCGACTTATGTATGTTTGCATATTGCTAACACCTGTTTACTGACGATTAAAACTCATTCTTTTCCTGAAACGCGCGTCATAAATAACACGTAATATATGGGGATTTACCTTTTTGTTTACCTGCTTTTACTTTTTCATAATATTTATGTATAGTCGGGAACTTGGATAGTATACACAATCAATTGATATACTTTTTATATGCTGTCAAAATACGATTCCCATAAATAAATACATACATACGCTATATACACGCTTTTTTCCCGTAGGGGTGAGCAGAAACCACAGAACGCCACCTGCTACGATCCTTACATACTTCTTTTGCCTCGTCCACGTTCATACATCTGTTCATACAAGGACAAGCTTTCTGTAGAACCTCACCAATACGGTCAGGGTAGGTCTTTCTAGGGCGTCCTCTCCCGGCGTTGCCACTCACATCTGCCATATAAATCCCTTTTGTTAGTCGCTTTTCAATTGTCCCATAAATGTCTGGCAAATGCCAACTGTGTCATCAAATATTTGCCAACTCAATTGATTCCATGTTTATTTGTTTCTTAGAATTATTGGTGGTGTTGCGGACGAAGGAGCGGGCAAAAAGTAGATGAATATATTACCAATATTATTAAAAAAAATGGGAAAAGTAAACCATTACTGATTTTGCATATTAAACGCTGATTGATTTTAATTCTATTCTAAATATGCGTTCAGGCGTGTTTTTTTTTACAACACTTCTTCTGCTCCTTGTCGAGCTGAAGGGCGTGTGAGACTGTTGCTGGTTAAAACCCATCCGTGTTCCTCCTAATGCCCTTTGTGTTCCAGGGCTGCGGTGGCTCTTACGAACTAATTCCGCAACCCTGGCAGGCGCGGGCCCTATCGGAACCCATCTACAGTGCTGACATCTCTTTGAGGCGCGCATGGAACGCAAGGCGCCGTCGACCCGGGCCTGGTTCTGATCGGAAGGCGAGGCGCCCGACGCTCGCTGCGCGCCGGCTGGGGCGTACAGTACTTACGTTGCCATTGTTCGAGTGATTGTCATTTCCATGATCAGTGGGCGTTAGATCCTCCATCTTCAGGTTTCAATTGTCACCTGCAATGAAATGCAAAGATACATCAAAATTAGTAACAACACATAGTATACCATCACGCCTGTATACTCCGAAGTGTTAGGCAGAGGTGTACCAATGTACACCCACAGTCGGCCGGTATGTTAAGTCCCATATATTATGGTGCAAGCCTATTACCATTAACCAGTCACAAATCCTAACTCCGAGCTGCTTCTGAGAATTTCACAGGAAAACCTAATAACACTTTTTGCTCGACCTGGGAATCGAACCCAAGACCTCTAGCGTAGCAGTCGCGCTTAGGACTACTAGGCTAACGAGACAGGTCTAGAATAATGTACTGAATCCGTGGAAAAAGTTTCCATCTGTCATATGGCGTGATTGTATAATAAATTTTAATAATAAAATACCAGACATAAACAATGTATTCATAATCATATTGGATATAATTATTATTAGTAAATATAACTACGAATATATTAATAGTTTATCCTTTTACAATATTACTAGGATAATTATTGTAAACAATCGAAACTGTCAAAGTGACATCGTGTAAGAATTGTAGATGATTATTTCAATTCGAGCGAGCAGTTCTTGATATTAGCGCGTTCAACCAAACAAACAAATTCTTCAGCTTTATAATATTAGTACACACATACCATCACGCCTGTATTCCCAGGAGGGTTAGGCAGAGCTGTACTAAACTAACTGCCTTGGTAGCCTACTGGTCCTAAGCGCGACTGCTACGCTAGAGGTCTTGGGTTCGATTCCCAGGTTGAGCAAAAAGTGATATTGGGTTTTTTATGAAATTCTCAGCTGCAGCTCGGGGTTAGGGTTTGTGCCCGGTTAATGGCAATAGGCTCGCCCCCCATTACATGGGACCGTAACATACCGGCGAACCGTGGGTGTGCATTAAAATATTGGTATAGGTACAGATTCAATAAACAGAAGAAGTACTTACTTACAAAAGCGTCCAGAAATAACAACAAAATTCCAATAAATTGCTGTCTCTACAGCTTCCTAGACCTTAAACACAACACTTGAAGCTGTTACTTGTAATTGAACTAGAATCAGTCACGGAATATTTCGCGAGAATCCGTATTCTCTGAAATATACAGCACTGTTTTTTTTAAACGTTCATCCTTGCCGGCTGTTGGCACTACACTGATGTAATCCTTAATATTAAGTAACGGAGTATCCTGATGACTAATTGCACAATATAATTACATAAACGCTTTTGAGGTGTTCAATTATTTTGCCTGGTTTTGATATCGACAACACAGGTATGCCTATTTATGTTGCTTATTTAAAATGTGTAGTTTATTGAGGAAAATGGGGTTAACATTACGAATTTGTATTTATTCGACAATAAATAATAAATAAAAACTTTTTTACAATAAAGATAAAAAATAACTTTAGCATTGGAAGTGAACGAGCTCAGGGAAGAAGTCATTTGATGATTTCCCGACCGGAATAAAAAAAAAGGTTTGGAAGTCGGCGGTTTTGGTTCTGTTTGTTGTTTTGTATTGCCACTGACTTCCGAAGCTTTATTTTTTTGTTCCGGTTGGGAAAAGTTTTTATTTCTTATTTATTGTCGAATAAATAAAACTTCGTAATTTTTGGTCTACTACGCGTTTTGGGTTCGATTCCTAGGTCGAGCAAAGTGTTACTGGGTTTTTCTATGAAATTCTCATTAGCAGCTCGGAGGTAGGATTTGTGCCCGGTTAATGGCAATAGGCTCGCCCCCTATTACATGGGACTGAAAAACATACTGGCGAACTGTGGGTGTAAACCGGTTACACCTCTGCCTAACCCCTCCAAGAATACAGGCGTGATGGTATGTATGTAAAATAATACGAGCCTATTATTGACCCACTGCAGGGCAAAGACCTCTTTTCACACAGAGAAGGTACGAGCATTGATTACCACGCTTGCTCAAGAAGGACTGGCGATTTCAGACTTGTAATCATTATTTACGATGTTTTCCTTCACCGATGTCAAAGATGCCTAAGAAAAACTTAGTAAGTACATAAGTGAATTGTAAAAGTCACAATTGGTACTTGTCTGGTATCGAACTGGCAACCTTTTGCATGAGAAGCGGAAGCCTTAATCACTGGGCCATCACATTTTATCGACAATATTGTATAATGTGTTTGTACTTTATTTATTTAAGCCGCAAATACACATGCCTGTAAAGTGCACAAAATTATAACAGTTAAATACACGTGTATTTCAGATAATAGTTTCTATACCACATTGATAAGGTAGGTTTTTCTCTGGTATGGACCCAGACTTATCAGTTTTAAGCACATTCAGTTGCTTCAGTTTAGACATAGATGGCGTTAGTGGTTCGTAAACATGCATTTGCTTCGACAAAACAGTTTTTCATTTATTTATTATAATTAAAAATGCATATTAGTATTAGGTGTCATCTAATTTGGTGGAATTATTACAAATTTCTATCTGACTTCAAATATCAATACTTATGGCGTGCTTATGATTTTTTTTCACTAAAGAGTACGTATAGTATCAAGAAGGTTTTTCAATAGCTGTTTTTGAAATCGGTTGTTTTTTTTTTACTAATAAAGATGAATGGAAGTTTTCCAGCAATTTTCATTATTTCCTTTTATCTTTAAGACAAAAAACAAAGCCTAAATATATAATTATGAGACAAGGCCAGTAATTTATTTAACATGTTTGAACACAAAACAGAGCTCGTTCCTAATAATTATTAAGTGGTCTTGACTTGACATAGAATAAAAAATGGCTTCTAATTAACTTGAACAGCCCGGAAGATTTTTTTTGTAGGGAAAAATAAAATATTTTAACTGTGTAAGTACCTATCTGATGCAAATTTAGTGACAAATTACTGCATTGCTTGTAATTGACTTTACAAGTTATAAAATTAAAAAAAACGAGTGAGACCCTACAGAAGAAAACAGGTCCCTACCAAAGCTAACAAAAGAGCTGATAACCTTGAAACGGCTAAACCGATTTTGATAAAACATATTTAAGAACCATCGCCAGGAAACCTGCTTCAAACACAATAACCGCATTCAAATCGGTTCAGCCGTTTTTGGTTCGAAAATACGGCAGATTTACGCTTCGCGATTGGTCCGCAATCGGGTAATATATCAATTCAACTTGGTTGACATGAGTCAGGTAATACTGGTCAACTGAAGTTTATGGTTGATTATTTTTAATGACGCTTCTGAGTGTGGCAGTAAAACGTTTTACACATTCTTCCAGTTGAACTGCAGTCACGGCCGCCATTCTCAATATAGATTAGCCAAGTACTGTGGAATATGTACACAAGTGCCAGTCGGCATCAAGAAAATACCGGACTCCCGATTTATGATAATAGGAGGAACCATGATTTTTGAGTCGACAAAAGTTTGACATAACCTTCCCTTTTTTTTAAATTGGACCCTTGTTTCCCTTGCTTGATTAAATGGTAATTTCTGCCAATTCTGTCAAATTTAATGTATAAATAAATAAATAAATTACGAGTATCCCATGAGAACCGCACATTTTTCCGGTATAAAAAGTAGCCTATGTTTTATTCTAGACTATAATATATTTATGTGCCAAATTTCAGCCAGATCCGATCAGAGTAACAAACATCCATCCATCCATCCTCATAAACTTTCGCATTTATAATGTTAGTTGGAAGTAGGATAGTAGTAGGATTATTATCGTGCTCACTGTAGGAATCTGAGTAAACAACTGCTTCAATCTAAAATCAAACAATCGCTTATTATTTTTAAATTAAAATTCCGTTCTAGAATTCACCTAGTGTTTGAAACTTTCCGGCCAGGTTGGATTGGCATACAACCTTTACGGTACCTAATAAAAATGTACTGAAAACTAGTACTTATAGAATTACAATGAAAGTCATTGAATACCTCCTGAAACAAAATTAATAAACAACCTACTTATCAGTAAAAATATCAACGAATCTTTAGTAACTCTTCGATTGCCGACGCGGACGGTCGTGTGGATTTTTTTTGCGCGCTCTGAAAATACGTAAACACAAAACTTTTTATAGTGCAGTGATTCTCGTGTAGTTTATTAAAAAACATGGTTTTCTGGTTGATATATTTGATTGTGGAATTGAAACTAATATAAAGGTAGGTACAGAAGCTTTGTATGGATTTTTTCAGTTGTTTGAAGGTTTATCTAGTTAGTTATTGGTGAAAAACCTCGTGTTCTTATGTCCGCGTTAGATAAGCGCTTCGTTTCAATTGTTAGATTTTTTTGATGAACTACAGAAAATCATGAAAACATGGCTATTGGAGAGTAAAAGATTTCTATGTATCAAATATTTTCAAAAATAGTTAGGTTTGGTTTCGACAAACTGATCCAACGCACATCAAAATTGCTTCCATTTTTCGAAGTATTTGCATTGACTTAACGCTCTTAAACTTGTTTTTTTATGTAGGTAGTCCATAAAGTCCCACTGCTGGGCCTTTGCCGAAGAGAAAAAGACTAGCAGATGATGGGAGAGGCCTTTGCCTCTCCCATCATCTACTAGTCTTTTTCCCAACTGTGTTGGGGTCGGCTTCCAGTCTAACCTGATGCAGCTGAATACCAGTGTCTTACATGGAGCGACTGCCTATCTGACCTCCACAACCCAGTTACTAAGCAAAGGCCTCTTCAATATTCTTCCAAATATTATTTTCTTGCATCATCTCGAACCAGCCCTCCCGGTAAAAAATTTAATATTTTTTAATCTAGTTTCTAAGCATAAGATTTGGTTTATATTGAACTGTTGTAGATAGTAATGTAACACATAAGGCATACTGAATTAGTTTGACGTAATTAATTAATTCAATTATTGAGACATTGAGGTTCGTATTGGCAGAACTTGGAAATAATTTGGTCTTGTGTCAGTATTTAATGACATAACAGAGTAGGCAGTTTAAATCTACCATGCAGCTAAATACCGGTGTGTTACATGGAGTGACTGCCTATCTGACCTCCACAACCCAGTTACTGGGCAACACGATACCTCTTGGTTAGACTGGTTGCCAGATTTTCTGGCTTCTGGCTATCCGTAACGATTGTCAAAGATCTACGAATGACAGCCGGGACCAATGGCTTTACGGGCTTTTCGAGACACGGGGGTGTCATACCACAAACTTCCAAACTCCGGGCTGCTACTGAGAAATTCGTAATGGAAAAACCCAGTAACACTTTTTGAACCCAGAACCCCGTGCTCATCAGTCGCGCTCGCGACCACGAGACCAACGGAGCAGTCGAAAAAGAAGTTTCTAAAAAGCCTAAATTAACAATTTGTGACTAAACACTTTTTATTTCACGTATGGTGATTATGTGAAATACAAAGTTTAACATAAATAATTAAGGGTCCTCTTCCGCACGGAATGAAATAAAAACTTTTTGATTGTCAAAAGTGTTGGGGATTCGCAACTCTAAATTAAGTTTAGGATCACTTCGGGGTTGAAAAGTTACCATCATGGTATTCAAATGTAGGATTGCGTTGTATTAAATTGTTTTTTTTTAAGAACACCTACGGGTGCTTGAAGGCCATTTCTACTAATTAAGTATTGTTGTTGGTTAGTAGTTCTAGTTTTTAGTAGTTCTTATAAGTAGATATATTTTATATATATTACATACTTATTAGTATGGTTTTTTTTTTTGGGGAGGTGGGAAATCATCAAATAACTTCTCCAACCCTGGGCGGGGCGGGAGGGAGTGTCAGACTTTTACTGACTGAGTCTTTGTAGTTTTTAGTTGCATAAAGTTTAAATAAATAAATAATTAAAAGCGTTCTTAATCTAGTCGCATCTCGGCGACAATCAATGTCAAATATGTAGATCTACTAACTTTTAGGAACGATCGCTTTCTAGTCTCAATCTGTCTGTATCAACATCCATTTCGCTGAGATTAGATACGACTAGATTTTGTACGATTATTAAAAATATACAAAATCCGACCATCTGAAATTGACTGCATTGTTGGTCTCGTGGGCGCAAGCGCGACTGATGAGCAAGGGTTCCTGGGTTCGATTCCCAGGTCGAGCAAAAAGTGTTATTGGGTTTTTCCATTTGGAATTTCTCAGTAGCAGCTCGGAGTTAGGATTTGTGCCCGGTTAATGGCAATAGGCTCGCCCCCTATTAAATGGGACCTAAACATACCGGCGAACTGTGGGTGTACTTTTGTACACCTCTAAATTCTGTATTATTCTCTCTAATTAATAAATAAATTAATTAATTTTATTAATCTAGTAATAATCATTATTTTGAAGTAACTTTGCCCTTTCATGTTACGTCTTTGGTTACTGCTGCGCTACCGTGGTTTGTAGCGTGATGTTATATAGCGTATGCTATTCCTCGTGAATCTGGCTATCATATGTAAAATTAATTGTTCCAATCCGACTGGGAGTTTCAGAGATGAGATTGTTTAAACAAAAAACTCTTCTGCTTTATTTTATTGTATGGTTAGATGAGTGGGGGGGCGGTAAATGCTTATGCAAATCCCGCAACCCCGGCCATAGGCAGAGGTGGAACACCGAGGTGGTTTTAGCCGGTAAGAGTCCGGCATGCCCTCATCCCCATGACGGAGGAAGTCCATGAGGATTTCCAACGCGCATTAAAAAAAAGGGTCATCAGAATAACGATGCAGTATGTCAAACCTCGATAATTACTGAACAATTCCACTATAATTGTTCAATGTTGGGAAAGACAGACAGACGTGACATGTTCATCGGTTATTTCCTACGACTCGTAACTCGTAAGTTTAGTTACTATCCGTAATCACCTATTGTGTCCTCTTAATAAGTACATTGAACAAAAAGTAGTTGTTTGATATTTTCCGTTACAATGTTATGCAAGCAAGGTATATTGACTGTTGTGGGGAGCGACGGTAACTATCTGTCCCATACAAAGTTAGTCGTATTTTTAACCAACTTTTCATAATCATATTGACGGAGCAATGGCTTAGTTGTTAAGGTGTGTGCCTCTCAAGCTTGAGGTGACGGTTTCGCTACCGGGCAAGTACCAATGTGACTTTTTAAATTTCATATGTACTATATAAGTTTACCTTGGACATCACTGACGTCGGTGCAAGAAAACATTTGGACTTATAATGAATATAAGTCTGAAATAAAAATGATTCTATGTGTTATACCACACTACAATCTATTTCAGTGCCGAATTTCATCCAGATCCCTTCAGCCGTTCACGAGTGACAGAGTAACAATCATCCATTCATCCATCAATCAATCCTCAAAAACTGTCGCATCAATAATATTAGTTGCAATTCTCAGTAGCAGCTCGGAGTTAGGGTTTGTGTCCGGTTCAGGCAATAGGCTCGCCCCCTAACACACCGACCCAAACATACCGACGAACTGTGGCTGTACATTGGTACACCTCTGCCTAACCCTCCGGGGAATACAGGCTTGATTGTATGTATAGTATTAGTATTATTATTTGATTATCTATTATTTATTTCAATAATAAAACTTACTTAAATAATAATTAGATTACAAACTACGAGTATGTACAGTTAATATAAAAAACAAAAAAGGAAGCTTATAGGGCATCAAAATCTCATCCGCATCGCTGTCAATAGGACAAGTGCCCAAAAGGCTGGCAGCATTGCCACGTTGTATGGCAATGCTGATTCTTTGGCCCAAGAAAAGGCCAGTCCTTTGGTCACGTGAAGAGTCGACCAGTCTCTTTTATGACAACCTCCTGAAAGACGGGAATGCAAAACTGTACCTTGTAATCAAATTAATAAGACTTACGTTAACGCGATCGAATAGGTTAAAAATTCACACCCTGTTCAGTGAGAAGTTTTCACGACCAATTGAACATGTTCATTGAACTGACTCGCCAACTGGCCTCGTGTTCGGTGCCCATAATTGCTTTTAGCGACGGTGATTCAAGTGTTGAGTGGAAACGGCTAATTACGAAACATGTTGTTGACACGGTAAAAGATAGGTACTTGATGATAGTACCTAATTAGTCTCGCTCTAGTCTCTAGTTAAAATACTAAAGATTATGTAGATGTTCATTGCTTCCTGGTTTTAATTGTTAGTTCACGTAGATACGTTACAGGTTTTCGGGAATAGTGTGGTGGACTTGACCATAAAAGTCCATGTAGATCGCTTAAAATTTTGAACCTGTAGTTATCTAAACTAATATTATAGCCTTTTTAAGCATTTATCCAAACAGTTGGTTGACACTTCTCGTGACCCAAAGCCTGGCTTTTACCTTAGCCAGCCGGCCACCGTAGACGCGGGCCTGTGGACGGCGAGCAATGGGTAGCTCACCGTCCTTACGTTGCATAACGACAGGCCGTGTCGACGGCGCGTTCGTGTTCCACGTGCGCCTCAAAGAGATGTCAGCATAGGGAAGGGGCCACTGAGGGCCGATGCCTGCCGGGGCTGCGGGTTGTTCGTAAGAGATACCGCGCCCCCGGAACGCAAAGGGCACAAGAAGGAACATGGGTGGGTTTTAGTCAGTAAAAGTCTGACACTCCCTTCCGATCCGCCCAGGGCGGGAGAAGTAATATTATGATTTCCAATCCCCGAAAAAAAAAAAAGCCAGAGAATTAGCATTGCCATCCCACGTGGCAATGCCGCCAGTCTTTTGGGCACTTTTCTAGTTGACGGCAATTTTTTGATGTCATATAGTTTTAGTTTCTTTTTTGTTGTTATTTAAGTTACTTAATATTATGTATAAATCACTGAACCCGTTTTGATGAAATTTGGTAATGGAGTATGCTTGAACCCCAAGAAAGGACATAATTTACTTTTTTATCCCCGACTTCATCTTCTTCGACGATAACCGCCATTCGGCATTGCAAAGAGACCATCAATCCTGACGGCGTCCGTTCACGAACATGACGTGCACGAGGTAACAGAACGTAACTAATGCATTATTACACGCATTATAAACATGTTAAGAGTACTAAACGTTTCACTGTTTTACGAGACAAACGTTAATTTAATGTTGTAGAAGCATTTGTTGTAGAAGCATATTTACCTAATTATATGAATAATACTGAAATATTAATACTTACTGTCGTGTTGGCCCAGTGGTTAAGGAGCTCGCCTCTTATTACCGAGGTTATGACTTCAAAACCGGATACGGGCAACTACCAATGTGACAATTTCTTCTTCATTGTTCTTTTTAAGTTTATCTTTGACCGTCAAAACTTGGACATCATTGACGACTGTGAAAGAAAACATCGTGAGGAAACCTGGACTTATCTGCTTGAGCAGACGTGGTGATCAATCGTCGTGCCTTCTCTGAGACGCGCCTTTTCGCCTATTCTTCATACGATACATCACGTCTTTATTTCCTAAAGAGTTATATACTATGAGATCAATCACATACATTCAAGTTTCAGGTTGCTACTGTGAAAGTCCTTATGGAAAAACCCAATAATATTTCCCTCGCTGAAGGTCAAGCCTAAGATTCCACCGCTTGACCAACGAGACAGACTAATAGAGGTCGACATTGGCCACAAATTGGACCATTAGTCACCAATGTTCGGAGTCATTACAGATTTCTACATTAATACTAGGTACATGTCTTATTTGGTAAATGACCTATTATACTATAATACTATGTAAAAACCATGAGATTTTCAATTGCTTTTTTATTTACTTTAGGGTAGTTGAGTATGTTGATAACTGGGGTCAGTTCTGTCAAAACGAACTAAGCCACAAAAAAAAAAAAAATTAATCAATTCTTAGAAGTTTTGAATGTACATTAGACTATTGATGCTTTATAGTAAGTTAAGAATTTGGCATATTGAATTTGTATGACGTAATTACTTTAATTACCGAGAGATTGTGTGTTGACTCCGCTCAGCTTTTGACAGCAAAACACATACCTTCACAACAAATTACAAAAGAGAAAAACAAAAACCAATTTACGTTTTCATAATCGCAAAACTCATTTCGCCATATTTCTTTATACAAATCCCGCGAACTGCCCGAGATGTCGTTTGCGCGGCTTATTTAATCCGCGTTAAGTTACGTCTTTGGTTCCTGCACCGCTCCCATGTATCGTAGCGTGACGCCTATGGTTAAAATCAGTAAAGTAGTTTTAGAGCATATTCGGTACAAACAAACAAACCAAAAATCGTTCCTCTTTTTAATATTAGTACAGATAAAGCAGGTAAAAAACCATTTACGTAAATCGGTACTTAGGTAAAAAAAAAAGAAAATTGTCTATTTCTTGTGTCTAACGACATGGTAGGTAGGTGTTCCGTTCACTTATCAAACCAAATCGTGGTAGATTCCACTTCCTATCGAGTTAGATGTGGTAGGTAACTTTGTTACGGCGGCTTGCTCGCTCATGCAAGCATCGTAAGGGTTGTTGATTGAGTTATGTGGAGACTTTATTACTGCTTAGGCTGAAAAAGTGGGATTTTGGCTATGGTTTTGGACTTACCAGTCCAAAATAGTGAATTAGTGGCAGTGGGCAGGGCACATGGCACCGGCAGATTTGGGGTCAGTCCGTCGCCTGAATAGAGACAGGCCCGAGAGTAAGGCGAGCGAGGTGTTCCCCGTGCTACTTTTCTGGAGTCAGTGCGGCCGGTGGATGACGGCCTGCCTTGTAGTGGTGACGGGCCAATACCTGCCGAAGTGCAGAAGAATGCTCAGAGCGATACCCGTGCGGGGGCACGGGTATCGCTCTGAGCATTCTTCCAATCTTCTGCCAATGGTAGTTGGAGGAACACCGTGGAGTTTTAGTCGGTAGGAGTCCGGCACACCCTTCGCCTTCCTCGAGGCGGAGGCAGTCCATGAGGATCGTAAGGGCATATGGCACCCAGAACTGATTGCGAATGGAGCCGCATAGTTCTTCAAAGGAGACTACACACTGGCAAGCGCAGCGTAAGACGTTCATCCACAAGGTGGATCGAGGACCTGATTAAGAGCTCAGGAAAACGCTGAATGCCAACAGGTCCTTTTGGAAATGGCAATCCTGTCGCTCACTGTAGGACAAAGGCATCTTCTCATGCAGCATATTGGCTGGAGTTATTATTACGTGGAAAATAGTTTTGCTTTTTATTTGAAATGAGTAAGCTCTTGACTGTAGTTTCAGTCAGAGGTGACAAAAACAAAGTCGACGATGGAGTGAGCTTACCCAAAAGAAGACTGTTCTCTCTAACTTTGAAATACAGATGCAGGTAGAGAGTTCCATTCAATGCGCATTATAAAAGATGTTTGGAAACGCTTAGTGCGACTTGATGGAATGGCCATAAGGTAAGCGTGGTAATTTTCTGCTTAAAATGCTGCTATGAGAACGGGTCAACTAGTATCGTTAAAATACTCTGGATTATTGTAGTCAACACACCATAATTTTATCAACAAATATGAAGATAGACAAGTACGTATAAAAGCGTGAGTCTCGGTACCTACCCGGCAAAGCTTTCAGAGCAGAGTTCCATTATCGTGCAGATAACGTATGATAGATGATAAAACAGTATTATTTGTTACCGTGTACAGCAACACGCCAAATTGTGTTGTCAAAACATTTTGAAATGCATCCGATTTGCGTCAGACAATCAATTTGGCCTATATTCTGAAAGGCTTTTGGAATAATTCATGGAATTTGCCGTAGTAGTGTTTTTTGTGTGCAGCATGAACATGATTGTGTACACTTGCAAAATTGAAATCCGTTATATTTTTTATAACGTGTTCGAGTGTTATTGGGTTTTTCTATAACATTCTCAGTAGCAGCTCGGAGGTAGGTTTGTGCCCGGTAAATGGCAATAGGCTCGCCCTCTATTACATGGAACCTAAACATACCGGCGAACTGTGGGTGTACATTAGTACATGTCTGCCTAACCCTTCGGGGTATACAGGCGTGATGGTATGTTATGTTTTTATTATCACACATTTATAAAACTTACCAGTAATTATCAACAGGGCCAATTATTCCTTTCTGTGCGTGTGTGTGTGTTATATTTATTCACTAGTGTTTTTTTCTTTATTGAGATTAGCCTCTTTAAAAGAAAGAGGGTTAAAAAGAAACTTAGTTAAGTCAAATGGTTTGATTTTCCCATCATTGCGATCACTTTTTTGATCTGGATCATATCTGGCAACCTTCTGGTTTTAGAGATATTAATGTGCCATAAAACGCCATGTTTTATTTGCGTATTTTTACGAAATCGACTTTTAATTGTTCGAACTATGCGCAGTTAACGGCTATGTGACGGGTAAATCATCTGTTTCATTTATGGGATGTATCCCATAAATGAAACAGATGATTTACAATTTAAATATACAACATGTCCCTTCGACCCCAAATTTACTCACTAGTGTACTATAATATCTCTTGTGTACTTTGCCTCTATTAAGATTGACCTTTTTGCAGTCTAGACAATATATATTGTACTTCCTGTTGACCTGCACTAAGCAGTCATACTTCCACCAATTCAGGAAAACCAACATCACCTACAAAATTATCAGTTCAAAGCGTAACACCGAACTTTTCCCTATTTACAACTCACTAGTGCTGTTAGGGAATTTAGAATTGTTTAAGGAAAATGGATGCCAAGATAAGTCAATAGTAATATACATATCTGCTATTGACGTAAGAGTATTATTGGCGGACAATATGATTGAACAGTCATAGAGGAAGGAAGTAAATGATTTAATATGCAAAATATGTTTGACAATGTTTTTTCAGTAGTACTAAATGATGGAGATACCACATTGAATTTTGTTGTGCACCGTGTTTGACTTGAAGAAGAGATTTCAATGGCGCGCTTTTCCTGTTAGAAATCGAGGGTTCATTGATACTTTTTTTTGTTCTCTATAATAGGCACTAACTGCCTCGGTAGCCTAGTGTCCCTAAGCGCGACTGCTAAGCTAGAGGTCTTGGGTTCGATTCCCAGGTCGAGCAAAAAGTGTTATTGGGTTTTTCTATGAAATTCTCAGTAGCAGCTCGGAGTTAGGATTTTGTGCCCGGTTAATGACAATAAGCTCGCCCCCTATTACATGGGACCTAAACTTACCGGCGAACTGTGGGTGTACATTGGTACATCTCTGCCTAACCCTTCGGGGAATACAGGCGTGATGGTATGTGTGTGGTGATAGGCACTAAACAAAACTTACTAATTCAAAGTACATTTTTTTTACGTACCAACAACACAATACGTCAGAAAAGTGGAAACTATATTTTTTTCTACTCCTCCGCTAATCTTTTCTAATTAATTTCGTTGCGGGATCCAAGACAGTTATATCGTTTCTCCGGGACTCGTCGAGCTTCATTGCCTCGGCGCTCTTCTGGCGGTCTCCACTGTTGATTCTGGCTTACAGAAGTTGCAGTGGTTGGGAATAGTGTGGCGGGCTTGTCCCATAAAAAAAAAAAAAAATACGTCAGAAAAATGTCTGTTTCGATTTTGTTTAATCAAGTATAGTAGTCGCTATGAGTCGTGTGCACAAATGTCAAGTTATTTTTGGGTTTTTGGTTTTCTTTCAGGGTTTCTTGGGGCGCCTACGCATGTCGACTATCATACTGCCCGAGTTGTGTGGTGCGGTATTTATATTGTTTTGATTTATTTGAATGTCAAACTTCCCACGGCCCACCTGATGTTAGGTGGTCATCTGTGCCTATAGACATCTGCAATGCCAGAGGCCTTGCAAATGCATTGCCATCCCAGGGACAAAGTTGAAATTTCTCATGTGCCTGTAATTATACCGGCACCCATGCCCTTGAAACCGGAAAACAGCAACGCTGCTTTGCGGCAGAAATAGGTATGGTGGTAGTAGTTTCCCGGACGAGCTTTTCCGTAAAGACCTCTGCTACTATAGTAACCGGCATGAGTCATGAGCACAAATGTCAAGTTTATTCTTGGGTCCGTTTTGTTTTTTTTTACGTTTTCAGGTCGCCCGCGCCGCACGCTCTTGGTCCGACTGCCCATAAACCCAAAAATAAACTTGAACTTTGTGTTCACGATTCATGGCGGCTGCTATACTATACTAGTCATGCCGTATCAGTACAGTGCACAAGTATCTGAAAGAGTAAACGTCCGTGACGTCACTACACAGGATGCTACATTATTCTACATTTTATTATGACTGGTATTTTATTTGCAAGACTTGAGCTCAGTAAACTTCCGATGACTGAAAGATTTTATTTTTATAGTTTATATTCTTGTTTATTATTACGTCTTCCGGGTTTCCAGGAAATTAGTTTTACTTATAGCGTAGATAAAGCAGCAGTATGCTTGAGCAGTTTACATTGGTTAATTGATAATGAACTAAAAGACAATAAAAGTAATAGAGTCGAATATTGAATGTAAGGTGTAATTTAGAGTGGCACTTGCTAATTGCAGGTAATTATATTGCTGTTCGGTTTGGGCTGACGCTTAAAATGCAAACCTAATGTTCATTTTTGCAAAAAAAAAACTTTTTTAAATAACTCAACATCGATGTGACATTTTGTTTCTAAATTAAAATGCAAAGCTAGAAACATTACTCTAAGATCCGCTTGCGCCAGTTAAGGTTTATCTTTTAATTAATTAAGTGCGATATTTTGTAATACACCGTGATACAGAGAGGTTATATCCATACCAACGGGGTGAAGGGTGTATCCGGTACTGAATCTCTATACAAAATTTCAGCTCCAAAGCAATAACTGAACATGCCTAATTTTTTTTTTATTTCGGCAGTTTATTAAGTTTAAATCATAACAAACGTGTACAACAACATGTAGTTATGCGTAGAATTCAATTGGAAACATGAATTAATTATTTTATAATTTTGTCAGTATAGTTAGTTAAGAAAATGTTACTATGTGGTTTGTTAACACCTATAGAATCCGTGCCTTTGATATGTATATACCCTTTCTGTTACACGCTGTATCACCATAATGTAAGCAATTCTGGTTAAATGTATTGACATTAGTGAATCTAAGTGACCTATTGATTTAAGGCAGAAACAATGAAAAATGCTCATGAACTAAGTTACTGGCCATCTTTACTACTCTTTGAAGGCAGATGTAATAAAGAAAGAAAAAAATTACATTTGAAAATGGAACCAGACGATGCGTTGACGGCATTTGTTAGCGTCAACCCTGGTATTAATATTAATGAATATCTCGCAAAGTTTCATAAAAAAGTGTTACAGTAATGAGGTTACAAATCGTTTCAGGAGTCCGTCTTTTTTAGCTCTATTTTTAAGAAACCGTACTAAAATAACATAACATACCATCACGCCTGTATTCCCCGAAGGGTTAGGCAGAGGTGTACCAATGTACAACCACAGTTCGCCGGTATGTATAGGTCCCATGTAATTGGGGGCGAGCCTATTCCCATTAACCGGGCACAAATCCAAATTCCGAGTTGCTACTGGGAATTTCATAGAAAAACCCAATAGCACTTTTGCTTGACCTGGGAATCGAACCCATGACTTGTAGCGTAGCAGTCGCGCTTAAGACCACTAGGCTAATGAGACAGTTCGTACTAAAATACAAATCATGTATACTTTCTATACTAATATTTTAAAGCTGAAGACTTTGTTCTAATCTCAGGAACGATTGGTTTGAATTGATAAATTATTTTTGTGTTGAATAGTTCATTAATCGGGGAAGGCTATAAGCTATATAACATCACGCTACGACACACGGGCGTAGGCAGTAACCAAAGACGTAACATAACGGTTTTTTTTTACCCGCGTCTTTGATTACTGCTCCACTGTGAACCGTAGCGTGATGTTATGTAGATTAAAATCCTATACTATTCCTCATGAACCTGGCTGTCATATACAAAAATAATTTTCCTAATCCGACTGACAGTTTAAGAGATTAGAGCATTTGAACAAACAAACGAAAAGTCTCTTCAGCTTTATTATATTAGTGTATATTTAGAAAAGTTGACGTGGAAATCGTGAAAACTGTAAAATTGTGAAAACAAAATAAAAACACCTCTATTGGTACTACTCTGCCTAACCCTTCGCGGGAATAAAGGCGTGATGGTATGATGGTACAAAATAAAAATGTCCTACAGTAGCTGTACCTTTTATCTAACTAGAACTCAAAAATATGTTTAAACTATTATTCCCTACAACAAGATTATGTCATCAAATGTAAACGAGATAAAACAACTGATGTTGACTGCAATGTTTATTTTTAATCTTCAATATCATGAGTTCTTAGTAACTAAATAGATAAATATGTAATAGATACCAGTCGACTCACATTTAATTTTATCAATTGGACTTAGTTCTGCCAAAATGAGTCAACCCCTAATATCTCAACAGTTAAATTAATTATTTTAAAGAAATACAGTACTATCCAGCAACAACAGTTCAATAACATACCACCACGCCTATATTTCCCGAAGGGTTAGGCAGTGGTGTACCAATGTACTCCCACAGTTCGCCGGTATGTTTTAGGTCCCATGTAATAGGGGGCGAGCCTATTGCCACTAACCGGGCACAAATCCAAACTCCGAGCTGCTACTGAGAAATTCCTAATGGAAAAACTCAATAACACTTTGCTTGAACTGGGATTAGAACCAGGACCCCATGCTTATCAGTCGCATTTGCGACCACGAGATCAGCGCGGTAATAACAACAATAACAACAGTTCAATGTAAATTGTAATAAGTTTAAAATAAATCAGCGTCAAGTATTTAAATACCTTAACATCTTCGAAATCGCCAATCTGCCTTGAGCAAGCGTGGGGTTCAATGCTCGTACCTTCTCTGTATGAGAAGAGGTCTTTGTCTTTGGTTCAACAGACTTACTTTTGCCCGCAACGTGGTCCGCGTGGAAACCTTATTTGGGCAGCCTTCTTTTTGTTTTTTTTCCTTTTAAAACAGCTTGAGCAAATGTTTATTTATTTTTATCAAGTGCCTAAATAAAAAACATACCATCACGCCTGTAGTCCCTGAAGGGTTAGGCAGAGGTGTACCAATGTACACCCACAGTTCGCCGGTATGTTTAGGTCCCATGCAATAGAGGGCGACCCTAAGGACATTAACCGGTCACAAATACTAACTCCGAGCTGCTACTGAAAATTTCATAGAAAAACCCAATAACACTTTGCTTGACCTGGAAATCGAACCCAAATACAAAGTTTTTTTATCTTCAATAATGACGGACGTCTATACAAACTTTCATCTCCTATTTAAACCCTTCAACCCCTTTTTTACGGCAAATGGTAGCCTATATCCTTTTCCTAGGTCTAATCTATCTCTGTACCAAATTTCATGATAAACGGTTTAGCGGTTTAGGCGTAAAACCGTAACAGACAGACTGAGTTACTTTCGTGATTATATTATTAGTGGGGAAGCAGGGATAAGTCTTAAAGCGTTGCGATAAATACTTGAATAATTAAATCATTTGGAGAACAAACGACAATACTTCAGTTTCTATAACCCTAAATCACGTAGCCGGCTCATTTTTCCTGGAATTACGTTCAGTCATACATAAAACAAGTGATTGGTCTGTTCGGAGTTGTGTCGAGTTAAATCGAGCATTCCCTGTGCTACAGTCGTAACAAAAGGTTATGGCCACGGAACATTTACATGAGAATCGCTGTTTTGATTACTCCAGACCTTGGAACAGCTCTTTTACTGTTTTATTCATTTACCGGATTAATCTCCTGAGTTTAGTGCGAAAAAGAGCTTTTTGTAACGTGTTTTCTTTTTGTTCTAGAATTTAGGAAAACGGGTAGGTATCTACATACACGCTTGTTTTCCCCGAAGGGTTAGGCAGAGGGGTACCAATGTACACCTACAGTTCGCCGGTATGTTTGGGTCCTATGTAATAGGGGGCGAGCCTATTGCTATTAACCGGGCACAAATCCTAACTCCGAGCTGCTACTGAGAATTTCATAGAAAAACGCAATAACACTTTGCTCGGCCTGGGAATCCAACACGAGACCTCTAGCGTAGTAGTCGCGCATAGGACCACTAGGCTACCGAGGCATTTTTTTTTGTGATATAAAAAACGTCATCCGTCAAGTTTGTACCGCACTCCTGACTCGTGGTGGTAAAAAGAATCATAGGGTTTTAGTTGACAACAGTCCGACTTAACCCTCCATTTTCGTCCCCACCATGAAAAAAAGGCTAATTCAATAATTAATTCATTAAACTACCCAAACAGCTGACATTTAATTTAAAGAAGCGCTATAGTTGTCCTAAGCGCGACTGCTACACTAGAGGTCAAGACCTCTGGTTAGATTCCCAGGTCGAGCAAAAAGTGTTAAATGGGTTTTTCGATGAAATTCCCAGTAGCAGCTCGGAGTTAGGATTTGTGCCCGGTTAATGCCAATAGGCGAACTGTGGGTGTACATTGGTATACTTCTGTCTAACCCTTCGGGGAATGCAAGCGTAATTTATTTATCAAAAACAATAAGAAAAAGAAAGGAAGAGTATTGAGAATGTTACATAAAATAAACAATATTTCAACATGTTTTACCATTAGTTGGTATACAAATATTAGATGATATGAAATAAATGGAGCATCACAGATAATAATATAAACTATATACATTCATTTTCACACACATACACTCTTAATTATTAAAAAAAATATATAACATTCATTGGTATTTAAAATTTTTATAATTCAATAGATAATAAATAATTTTGCATTTTAATATGGCACCATTGTATCTATCATTTAAATATTTTTATTGAGTCATTCTGGTCATTTACAAAATCATTGAAGTTATAATAATATTTCTCTAGAAGGAATGAAGACACGTAGAGCAAGTCGTAAATGAAAGTCAATACGTAACGGCGACCATACCGAGCCATATATTTCCAGTACAAGCCCAAAACTGACCTCTCATTATACGAAAAGCCGGTACAAAGCGAGGGCAGCTTAAACTGGCTTGTTACGTCGTCGCGTGTACCTTAACGAGATTCCTTGAGCTATCGACCGAGGAAGAATGTTATCTAAAACGATTGGAAAGTAATGTTTCTTATCAAAATCCTTGAAGCTTGAAGTGGTATTTGGCTTCCTATGCATTATTTAGATACTAGTTTATTCCGTCCGCGCGAATGTCTTCAATCCTTATATATTATATTTTAAACACAAGTATACATATTTTTATGTATACTTACACTAGCTTATGTCTGTGATTACACCCGCTTAAATCTCGGTTATATTAAAAATTCAGTCATGATTCGTAAGACGCAAAGCGCCGTCTATTATCATAAGAACGTTATTGTGGTTTTTCTCGGCGACAGTACTTTTTTCGGGATGAGAGATACCCTATGCCGGTTTCTGTACACCTCACAACGTATATATACAATTTCAGGATGATCGGTTCAGTGGGTTTTCGTGAAAATGTAAGAAATAAATAAACAAACTTACTTCCGTATTTAAAACATACTAGCTTCTACATCGTCGCATACATACATTACCTTACATAACCGTACATTTTTGCGAGTAAAAAGTATCCTATGTGTTATTCCACACTACAATCTATCTCAGTGCCAAACCCCATCCAGATCCGTTCAGCCGTTTAAGCGTGAAAGAGTAACAAACAAACTTACTTTCGCATTTAAATATTGGTTACGATATTATGTTGAAGTCAAAGTTTGTTTCTTGTTAGTCCTGCTTTCAATCCTGAATCTTTCAATGAATCGTCAAGTTTTACCCGAAAATAATTTAAAAGAAAGAAATGGACAAAGAAAGGATACTTTTTCCCGGAAAATTGAAAACTTTTATATGAAAGAACTTCGCGAACTTGGTACCAAAATGTTTAGGTACTTGTTTACTTAATGACGGACTTTTGATAATCATGGTGGCTTTATTCGGGTTTAATATCAGGTACTGTATGTATATTACGAGATGAAAACACGCAGTACTGCTTATGCTAAATGTTTGTGTAACTGCCTCGGTAGCCTAGTGGTCCTAAGCGCGACTGCTACTCTAGAGGTCTTAGGTTCGATTTCCAGGTCGAGTGAAAAGTGTTATTGGGTTTTTCTATGAAATTCTCAGTAGCAGCTCGGAGTTAGGATTTGTGCCCGGTCAATAGCAATAGGCTCGGCCCCTGTTACATGGGACCTGAACATACCGGCGAACTGTGGGTGTACATTGTTACACCTCTGCCTAACCCTTTGGGGAATACAGGCGTGATGGTATGTTATGTTTGTGTAATAAAAACAAAGTCGCTCTCGCTATATGTACGCTTAAATCTTTTAAACTGCACAACGCATTTTAATGCGGTTTTTATTAATAGATAGAGTGATTCAAGACACAAGACATTTATTACTGAACAAACTTGCATTTGCATTTTTTTGCATTTTGTTTTTTTTTTTGCTTTTTCTTTTTTTGTGTTATTGGGTTTTTCTATGAAATTCTCAGTAGCAGCTCGGAGTTAGGATTTGTGCCCGGTTAATGGCAATAGGCTCGCCCCTTATTACATGGGACCTAAATATACCGGCGAACTGTGGGTGTACATTGTTACACCTCTGCCTAACCCTTCGGGGAATACAAGCGTGAGTGTATATTTTTTTTTTTTTTAAACTTGCATTTGTGTTGAAAATGAAAACGAATACATTCTTCTATCTAAATCAATCTCTAAATATCTAACAATAGTAATGGCATATAGTTGTATATTGTATAAAAACAAATCATGGTTTTAAGTATCTTACCGTACAAGAGGAAGGTTTATACGTATATAACATCACGCTGCGACCGTCGGGAGAGGAGCAGTAACCGAAGACCTAAATGAACGCGTGATATGTCTACATCTGTATCTACATAGGGTAAAAGTGGGAAAGACGCCTCAGGAGTATAGATGCCCCGATTGTAATTACTCTAGTATTTGTAATTACTCTAGAATAGCCTGCTATTTCATTTATCTATCGAAAGACTTTCCAACTACTACTAAGTGGACCGGTCTCATGTCTTTGTGCGATCGCATGGCGAAGCAAGGAGCGATCAAAGTTTTTTTTGGATAGATGCCTTGTTTCTCAGCGTGGCGACTATCCTAAACGTAATTTATATGGACTAGCCAAAAGCTAGAGGTCCTCAAAAATCGCTAATACGCTGGAAATATGCGATCGACATAAAATAGAATTCATAGCATAACTCTGTCTGTGACGACTAAACCATCAAACCGATTTTAATGTAATTTGGTACGGGGTGGGTTTGAACCCCAAGAAAGGACGTAGGCTACTTTTTATTCCGCGGACGAGATTGCGGGCAAAATATGGTTGAATACAGCAAAATATCCGAAACTATTTATTAGTTCTGTAATAAAATATCCTACTAAAACTAGTAGTTGTAATAAAAAATTCCTCGCTTTGTTAACTCAAATGAACAATATTATCTGGAACCGCCATTACTGTTCCGATTAACAGTGACGACTGCATTGATACCTATAAATAGAATTACAACTACCATTTAGCCCTGACACTTGTAATTAAAACACGCATAGTTAGACACAGGTCTAAATAAAATGGTCGTTGCGTCTATAAATATCCAGATAACTTTGGTCCCTCGTTCTACAGAATATAAATGGGAAAGTAGTTCTAGGTACGCTGGTGATGGCATGTTGTGGTTGAGAGCCATTATGGTAGCCATTTTGTCTTTAATTACTCAGGGTGCATTCCACAGAGAGTTCGGTAATTTATTAATGTACTCAGTGTTCTTTGATGGACAGTTTCCTCGAAATCCTGTAGTTGAAGACGCTAGTTCTAGCTTTCCTTGAAGTTAAAAATACATAACTATGCTTCATCATCATTTGCTTAGCCTTTTCACAACTAACGGGGGTCGGCTTCCAGTCTAACCGGATGCAGCTGTGTGTTACATGGAGCGACTGCCTATCTGACCTGAACAACCCAGTTACTAGGCAACACGATACTTCTTGGTTAGACTGGTTGTCAAACTTCCTGGTTTCTGACTATCTGCAACGACTGTCGAAGATCTACGAATGATAGCTGGGATCAACGGCTTGACGCCAGCCCTTAACTATGCTTACTGCCTATCAAAGTAAGTAACATTGAACTAAAATTATTGCTGAGAGAGCCAAAAATAACAGTAAGTAGTTTTACTGTTATTTTTGGCTTTCGCAAAGTGCTGACTGCCCAGGACCGGGATGGTTGGCGCTCGAGGTCTGCTTTCAGCAGTGGGCGGCTATAGGTAGATTGTATGATGTTTGTATTGTATGATGACTTGGGTTTATTCGGTAAAATCAGAGGTGTGTTACCATCTTAGTTCTAATTTAAAACAAAGCTACTTAAGCATTTTAGGCAAAACCGGCACGAGCTTGCAGACTTGCAACCAGGCACCGGCAAGTATAGTTACCAGCACGAGGGTTAAGCACGAACGTCAAGTTCATGTTTGGGTCTCTTTGGCGGAATGAAGAAGACGGAGGGAGCGGACGCTGCACGCGGTTGGTCTGACTGACAAACGATCGCGTGCAGCGTCGGCACACCTTCTTCATTCCGCCAAAGAGACCCAAAAATTAATTTGAAGTTTGTGCTCACGACTCCTGCCGGTTACTGTACCAATGTGACTTTTTCTACTTCATTTGTACTCATATCACTAAAATCGATGTCGAAAAACATCGTAAGGAAACCTGGATTTGGGATTTCTGTATGAGAAGAGGCCTTAGACTTGCAGTGAGTCAATAATAGGCTGGGTGTTCTTGATATGGTCTTATTTGGAAGTTCTTGGAAGACATCCTGAAGGCAAATGCACTAGTTCAATCTTGAAGAGTCAAATTGCTCGGCAGCTGAACTATTTTCAGATTTAGAGACAATCATACGTGGGCGATGACCCAAGCAAGTATTTGGACATAAAAATTACCGTCAATTGATGACATCATACGCAAAGCGGCGTGAATTGAGTTAGCGATTTGATTGGGCCTTGACTTTTATGAATGAAATGGCTTTTAATGAAGCGTTTTAGTAATCAGCCGTCGTGATAAGAACATGGTATGAATGATAAATGATTCATTATGAACTATATAAACGATTCTGTCAATGAAAATGTATCTGGTTTCCTTGAATGTAGGCTTTATTTGCATCTTTCTGTGTTCAGCCACGCCGGTATTTCAAACGCCAATTTGCACACGAATTTTCCGGCTATTTGTGTATGTGAGTTTAGCTTACTCACGATGCAGAAGAGAATCCTAAAAAACAGGGGTGTCACACCACCAACGGTCAAATTCCAGGATGCTAGTAAGTAAATTTAACATAACATAACATACCATCACGCCTGTATTCCCCGGAGGGTTAGGCAGAGGTGTACCAATGTACACCCACAGTTCGCCGGTATGTTTTAGGTCCCGTGTAATAGGGGGCGGGCCTATTGACATTAACCGGGCACAAATCCTAACTCCGAGCTGCCACTGAGAATTTCATAGAAAAACCCAATAACACTTTTTGCTCTACCTGGGAATCGAACCCAAGACCTCTAGCGTAGCAGTCGCACCTAGCACCACTAGGCCTAAGATAGCACAACCTAATAACACAGCCTAAGATTTTATTTTTACAGTTGTGTTGTCGTTTATTTAATTTTTTTATTAATTTTGCTTCATCAAGTCCAAGATAAAAATAAGTTGGTATAAAATAGGTATAAGCAACAAAAAAGAAAAAATATTATCCAAGACAGAATTATTCACGCGCTACTACTGCGCGAAACGACAGACGCTCAGCAAGATTTCATTTACTGATCAAGGAGGTAAAATCGTAAACAAATGTTTAGGTAACTGACAATAACGCATCGCGGCAACAAATAAGGTTCAAAATGGCGATACGTTTGATGTTAGTTGAATCGGATAGCCACAAAAATAACAGTAATTTTCAAGTTTTCTTCAAATTGTGAAAAGCATACACGGCTCAGTAGAATAACTTATAGGTATGTCTTTAGTTCATGAAAATCCCTAGAATGTCATTACATAAAATGATATAGCTAAAAATTCTAAGATCTATGCAACGAAAAAATTTTTTTGGCTTCCTTCACGGTTTTACACAATGACACTGTCATAATTTCATGAAATATTTATAGGTAAGTCTTTTCTTTGAACCCTTGACAATACACTCAATTTTTTTCAGGCTTGTAATTTGTTCCAACACGCCAGACTATGTGACAAACAATGTGTGTCTTACGGTGTCATGTGTTCGGATAGCCCCTTAATGTCCTTTTTTTAGATCACACCACGTTGCTACATACATACACATACATAAACTCACGCCTTTTTCCCATGAGGGTAGGCAGAAACCACAGAACGCCACCTGCTACGATCTTTACATACTTCCTTCGCCTCGTCCACGTTCATGTATCTGTTCATACAAGCACGCCGGTTACGAGTACTGCGCACCCGACCTTTCTGAAGAACCTCAGCAATTAGGTCATGGTAGGTCTATCTAGGGCGTCCTCTCCCGGCGTTGCCACTCACATCTGCCATATAAATGCCTTTTGTTAGTCGCCTTTCACTCATTCTCTCAACATGACCGAACCACTTAAGCATACTCTTTTCTACTTTTGTCACTACATCCTCTTTTAATCCGCAACGTTCTCGTATAATTTCATTCCTCACTTTATCGTTCAAAGTTACACCACACATACTTCGCAAGGAACGCATCTCCACAGCATTAATCCTACTTTCATGCCTTTCACATAATATAACGTTGCTTTACCCTATCCTATTATTTCCCCATTGACGTATTACCACCAGCAACACTGCAAGTAAACATCATCACGTCGGCGGGAGCACTAACAATTAGCATATAAACTAGCCGCCATTACCTAGGCGTGTGTACTGAGCGTGTAACACCGGACGAGTGTTCACACTGCACTGGCCGCTTGTTCAATAGCCAAAAGTGGTAGTGGGTGGACAGTAACGATCTGGGTTGAGCTAAAACGACCCAACACATAATGTAATCTCGGTAATTAAATTTATTACGTTAAAGTAATGAAATATACTGACTGCCTTGTTAGCCTAGTGGTCCTAACTGTGAGATTATTGTAAGCGCGACTGCTACGGTAGAGGTCTTGGGTTCGATTCCCAGGTCGAGCAAAAAGTGTTACTGGGTTTTTCTATAAAATTCTCAGTAGCAGCTCGGAGCTAGGATTTGTGCCCGGTTAATGGCAAAAGGCTCGCCCCCTATTACATGGGACCTGTGAACTGTGGGTGTACATTGGTACACCTCTGCCTAAGCCCTCGGGGAATAAAGGCGTGATGGTATGTTAATTAAAATTGTTTCGAAAAATGGGTTGGTTTAATTTTGATAGAAATAAATCCAGTTTATGTTGGATTTCGCGGCGTCCTATAGAGGATTATTTATTTTTCTGAAATAAGAACTGTTTTTACCCGACTGCGTTAGAAGAAGGGTAATGTTTTTCGAGTGTATGTATGTTTGTCTATTTCTTTGGCATGCCCTACAGCCCAAACGGCGTGGTGGATTTTAACATATGAGGTGTCGTTAGATTTGTGTTGACGGTTGTTTTATTTTTAAAAGACCAGACTTAAGTTCTTACCTTTTTAAACGTAACAATCATCGAACTTACAATTAGTATTAGCGATAAGATTGACGCACACCTCAATTACAAAGCAACAATGTAACAAAATGGACCAACATTAGTTACCGTTCCGTTAGTGTAGGACGGCCATTCGTCCGGGATCACTTAGGATTTGTCCTAGTTTAAAAAGGCGTTTAAAAGTCATTCAAAAAGGGTTTTAAAAATAAAAAAGAGTTTAGGTGAAACGCGGGCATTATTTTGTGTAAGGGGAATGAATAAATTAACATAATTTAAAACATAAAAAAGCAAACAATGTTTTTATTTTAATTGTCAAAATTTGTTTCTTATAGGCGTTTGAGAAAGAATGTCAATTGTACCTTTATTTATATGTCCGTGATTTTTTTAAGTTATGTCCGGCGTCGGCAATTTTTGTGATGGCAACCCTACGTTAGTAGTAATGGAGGATAATGACGAGACGTTTTTAGTTGTGTAATCTAAGGTCTTTCCTGAATAAATCTATAGCAGTAGATAAATGAAATGGAAATGTTCAATTTCGACTGCTTTTTTGATTCAGCTAGCATAAGCCAAATAATAATAATAATAATACCAGCCTATTATCACAGAATATAAAACCTAGCTATAATTGTCCCCTTCCCAAAGACACGAGCATTGATCAGCATTCTTGCTCAAGGCGGTTTGGCGATTTCAGACAGGCCAAAGGTTCGTTTTTTGTTTTGCAAATTGATGTGTAGCTATCATCATGTCAGGCTGTGGTGAAAATTTAGGTAGATAATGAATCTCTAATTAGTACAAAACAAAAGTCACTGCTTGCCGTCTGTCGCTCTGTACGCTTAGATCCTTTTAACTTCGCAACGGATTTTAATGTTGTCATCAATCGATAAAATGATTAAAGGGGAAAGTTTATACGTATAGAACATCGCGCTATGACCAACGGGAGCGGAGTATTAACCAAATATGTAACACGGTGATATAGTGGGGTATATAGCTGGTAGACAAAGTTTAAAAAACTAATTTAGAAATAACTAACTTAGTATCTACATCCTTTTTTAATAAACAATATAATATTCATCTTTTTTTATGTGAACTGAATCCCGTCAGATCCGCTGTAAACCTAGTTAGCCACGATTCCTAATTGGGTATCCATATTCGATTGGCCAGTTTTATAATCCACTCGCCGTAATTGGGTTTGGAAACGCGACTCGAGCGTTTACGAAGTAAATAGCCTATTTTATGAATAGATATTTGAAATATTTTTTTCGTATCAGGCAAAAAATATTGTGAAACGAGCAACTAGCTTCAACTTTCTAACTAACTGAACGACGCATTGACAGTTCAAAAGTGCCCGGAAATGGTTTTATAGAAATAGATGCTTTGATATCAATAAATAGTTAGTGAACTGATATGTCAAAAAAGTGACGTCATAGTTTAGTATTGTCATATAAATACTATGGGGGAATAACATTTTGACAGCTTATAAAAAGTATGTCAATTGATTAGTGGTGTCATCTACCCCATTTATAAAGTAATCTATAAGCACAAACCACAATACCGTTTTACCTTCAATACGTACACTTATCTTTACGGCGTCTGCTTGTAAATTCAATCCGATTCAATGTTAAACAAGGATCTATTCCGTAACATACCACAATGGACATTCACCGGGGATATTGCCATAATAAGTACACTTGGTATTGTTTCTAAACGGGCGATATTTTTACTGCAATTACTATGGCTCGGCAATTCCAATATCTATGTAATGTATCTGATTCAATGTAATAATCTTATTAACCAGTGAAAGTCCCGTCGAAATTGGTCCAGCCGTTTCCGATATTATTTGAAATAAACAGAGAGGCAAACAGACAAAAATTCTATAAATTGATTTTCGGTATTTATTGTAAGTACCGTGTTCATATGTATTTATTAAAAAGGGTCTGTCAAACTCTTAGTGACTAAAATCACCCCGGTGTGGCTTGCCGCACTTACATCGGGCATCCTGGGAACGTAGTCGCCTCCTTCTGGTCCAGAGCGAGGGGGAATGAGAAGTAGTCGCCTCCTTCTGCGAAGCAGCTATGCTAAAGAAGGAGGCAACGCGGCGGCGGGACGATTGAGGCCGCGGTAGACGCTCCGGGCGTCGGGAGCCGCGAGATGACTCCCGGCCTGTGGACGGTGAGCAATGGGTAGCTCACCGTCCATACGTTGCATAAGGGCAGAACGTGTCGACGGCGCGTTCTTGTTCCACGCGCGCCTACTGAACGCAAAGGGCACAAGAAGGAAAATGGATGCCTTTTAGTCAGTAAAAGTTTGAAACTCCCTCCCGCCCAGCCCAAGGCGGGGGAACCATTTGATGATATCCCTTCCGTAAAAAAAAAAGAATCCTGGGAATGTAAGCGCCTTCAGCAATCCTCAGTTCACAGGCTCCTAGGTTGACCTACAAGATGCCATTCTAAAAAACAAAAAAACTTGTTGGAAATGGAAATGTGATGCAGCCATACATTGCAATTACCGGGACAATATGGCTCGTTTAGGCGCGCCATTACGGAATGTTGTAACTAGTTACAACGTTATTACACTTTCTCTGATATTATGATCTAAGCAGGATGCAGGTGTTAGTAATATTTAACATCACAGTATGTTATAGGTTAGGTATAATGGTCATCGTATCGGTTTTATAGCAATCAGAGACCCAAAGTAAAGCATTGAAATGTGAGCTTTAAAGCGTTAATTGTAAAGTATGTAATGGTTAATAACGCCTGGGGAACATAGCGCCGCTGCATCGGGCGTCTACAAAACATTTCTGAACACCAGAAATATAGATAAATAGAACTGCTTCGGTAGCCTAGTGGTCCTAAGCGCGGCTGCTACGCTAGAGGTCTTGGGTTCGATTCCCAGGTCGAGTAAAAAGTGTTATTGGGTTTTCTATGAAATTCTCAGTAGCAGCTCGGAGTTAGGATGTGTGCCAGGTTAATGGAAATAGGCTCGCCCTCTAATACTTGGGACCTAAACATACCGGCGAACTGTGGGTGTACATTGTTACACTTCTGCTTAACCTCTTGGAGAACACAGGCGTGATGGTATGTTATTTTATTTAGCTTTAAACCTCAGCAAATTCATATAATTTTCCGCTTCTATAGCACGGCCCTTTAAGTTTGCTTGACCTCACACGTCATTGTCTGGGCTGAGTTAAGCCAATCACGGCTTGGCAGTACTGCCAGACCTACTGCTGCTTTCCGAAGGGCGACAAATTGGTGGAGGGAGGGGATAGGCTTCACGAAACAATAGTTTTTTTTCCTTGGTAGTAGCATTAAGTAATATTACTTTTAAATTACTTTTAAAATGGCTGAGAAACGACGAATTATTTAATCTAAGACCAACAACTTCAAATACAATTTTTTTCTTTAATTCTTCATCTACGGTAAGAAACTTTAAGCTGTTCTTTCATTTGTACTACATGCCAACGGTCCGCAGATTAATATTTTACTTACAACGGGTCTGTTTAAGATGTTTCTTAGTCGTACTTTTAATACAAAACATTCTTAATCACCCAAGTTCACTGAGCGAAAGAGGGCAAGCTTGCAGCGTGGGGAGAAAAGCACTTCAACGGTTCTGCAGTTTTTACAATGTTATTTCTTTGTAAAACATGTTTTTTTTCGTGGTTGATTTTGGTATTCAGTAATCCTACTACTAGTAGAAACAAATAAATGCGAAAGTTTATAAGGATAAAACAATAAGTAAGTAGTTTAAGTTTATAAGGCTATAAGTTTATAAGAACTGCCTCGGTAGGCTAGTGGCCCTAAGCGCGACTGCTACGCTAGAGGTCTTGGGTTCGATTCCCAGGTCGAGCAAAAAGTGTTATTGGGTTTTTCTATGAAATTCTCAGTAGCAGCTCGGAGTTAGGATTTGTGCCCGGTTAATGGCAATAGGCTCGCCCCCTATTACATGGGACCTAAATATACCGGCGAACTGTGGGTGTACATTGTTACACCTCTGCCTAACCCTTCGGGGAATACAGGCGTGATGGTATATTTTTTTTTTATATATTTATTAGGATGGATGGATGTTTCTTATTCTTACATGCCTAATAACGGGTGAATAGAATTAGCTGATATTTGGCACACAATATCTACGTGTAAATATGGTATGATCTATATCTATGAGTGTATTTATAAAATGAACCTATAAATGTGTTTAGTAGGCTCGCCCCCTGTTACATGGGACCTAAACATAATGGCGAACTGTGGGTGTACATTGGTACACCTCTGCCTAACCCTTCGGGGAATACAACACAAATGTGTTCAGTATAGGATATTTTTCATCCCATTTTTGCGTTTCTGTGGAATACTTAGTTAAGAATTTTTTGTACACTTTCATAAGCTCTCTGTTTTCATCGAGGTTTTAAAATCCTATTTAAATTGCCCATTTCGATTTCGAAATCCGATCAGTCTGCGGAAATAACACAGCCATTCCGCCTTAATTTGAGGCAATCAAAAAATCCCACAGCTCAAAGCATAATCTCCTGTCCCGCTCACACATAGGCTAATAAAAAAGACAAAAAAAAACAAAATAGTAACGAACAATGGGGACAAAGAATGGAAGCCATTTGCTACATATTGCATTGCTCGGATTTTCTGTACCCCACGACCTATCATTCTTGTAGCATTTCTCTTTGTTTCCTACAATATTGTGGCTAATATATTGGAAACTTAATATGGGTTGGTTGTAATTAATCCTTGTACTTCTATACTCCAGAGTGAACTAGTAAAGGCAATCAAAGTAGACAGGTATTCGATAATTTAGAAGACCATTTCAATTTACACACATATCATCACGCCCGTATTCCCTGATGGGTTAGGCAGAGGTATACCAATGAACATCCATAGTTTGCCGGTATGTTTAGGTCCCATGTAATAAGGGGCGAGCCTATTGCCATTAACCGGGCACATATCCTAACTCCGAGCTGCTACTGAGAATTTCATAGGAAAACCCAATAACACTTTTTGCTCGACCTGGGAATCGAACCCAAGACCTCTAGCGTAGCAGTCACGCTTAGGACCACTAGGCTAACGAGACAGTCTAAAAACATAACCTGACTTTTACTTTCTTTGTCTAGTCATTTAAATAATCATTGCCATTCCATCAATTCGCACTAAGCGTTTCCAAACATCTTTTATAATGCGCACTGCAAAAGAGTGAAACTCTCTGCGTCCTTATTTCCGAACGCATTCAACCCTAATCCTTTCAAAGTTAGAGTGAACAGGCTTCTTCTGGGTAAGCTCACTCCATCGTCGACTTTGTCTTTATCACCTCTGACCTAGACTAGAGTTGAGAGCAGAACCAATCGAAGAAAAAAAATTGAAAGAGGTATTGGCACGTGAGAATACTATAGATCAAAATGATCGTTTGTCGTAAAATAGACTGACATTTGGGATTAAATTGTAAATGAAATTGTTCTGAAGTGGCCATCTTGTATATGTAAGATAGAGAATCTTATTTTATAGCTTTACGTTTAGTGATTGGTGTAACGAAAAATTAAAATTTTTAAGTAACCACCGACAGAAAACTAAAAATCCCTACCGCAGCTACCAAAAGAGCTGATAACTTTGAAACTACTGCACCGATTCGCATTGAACATAGCTAAAAACACTACCGACTAATATACCTTCCAAACAAAAAAAAAAATCAAAATCGGTTCATGCGTTCGGTAGCTACGATTCCACAGACAGAAACACACACACACAGACACGTCAAACTTATAACACCCCGTCGTTTTTGCGTCCCCGCCTCCTTCATTCCGCTAAAGAGACCCAAAAATGAACATAAACTTTGTGTGCACACGACTCGTGCCGGTTACTATACCTATATAATATACTAGCTTCTGCCCGCGACTCCTTTTGCGTGGTTTTTTTTCCTCACGTTAAGTAATATCTATGGTTACTGCTCCGCTCCCTAGGGTTGTAGCGTAATGTTATACAGTCTATGTTACTCAGGAAAAATATAGCTATCGTTCGGTAAAAAAATGGTTAAAATTGGTCTAGTAGTTTCGGAGCTTATGAATTACAAACAAACAAACATATCTTTCCTCTTTATAATATTAGTATAGATTTTATATGTTTATACTTATGAAGGGTACCCTACACTAATATTAACCATGGAGCTTCTATGATGTAGGAAACAATCTAAAGAAATAGGTATGTGGGGCTTATAGGAATCTTTCCAACGCGGTCCGAGAGTATGCTTAGATGGTTCGGTCATGTTGAGAGGATGAGTGAAAGGCGACTAACGAAAGGGATTTATATGGCAGATGTGAGTGGCAACCCCGGGAGAGGACACCCTAGAAAGACCTACCCTGACCTTATTGGTGGGGTTCTTCAGAAAGGTCGTGTGCGCAGTACTCGTAACCGGCGTGCTTGTATGAACAGATGTATGAACGTGGTCGAGGCGAAAGAAGTATGTAAGGATCGTAGCAGGTGGTGTTCTGTGGTTTCTGCCTACCCCCATGGGAAAAAGGCGTGAGTTTATGTATGTATGTATTAGTATTACTCATTAAAATGCGAGAATGAGTGAGTATATGTGTGAGTGAATGTGTTTTAATTATTTTTTTTTGTGTTATTGGAGTTTTTTATGAAATTCTTAGTAGCAGCTCGGAGTTAGGATTTGTGCCCGGTTAATGGCAATAGGTTCGCCCCCTATTACGAGTACCTGGGACCTAAACATACCGGTGAACTATGGGTGTACGTTGGTATACCTCTGCTTAACCCTTCGGGGAATACAGGCGTGATGGTATGTACATATGTGCACTATTAATTTAAGAAGTATTCGATTGCTATTATGTCAATAGAGTTTGAAAATACCCCGGAGTATACAAACATTGCCTTTAGTGCTATTCTGGCTGAAGTATGTCGAAGCGATCCATTATATTTCAAACTACTTATAAGTATGGAACTATGAAGATTATATAAAGGTTAGATCGTCAAAGTAATATAAGTAAGTGGCTCCTTTTATCAGATTAAAAATGGCAGCGTCAGTTAGCCTGGCTAGTCTTGGTCATTCGCAATAGATTTCCGGGAACGTAATAGTTGGTACTTAAGACATATTATGAGTATTTCGTGGAAGTATTTCCGTTTTATTATCACGGGTACATTTACAAACACATAAACTCACATACACAAACAGCCAGACCTTGAGCTACTGTCTGTAGGCCATACAATGTTTGTTCCATGCGGGAATCGAATCCGCGACAATCGCTCAGCCACTGTGTCAATTTGTTTTGCGTCCGTGCTGAGGTAAAAGTAATCGATTTGATTTGATATTCGAAATGGAAATACGACTATCTTATGGCATCTTGGTTCAATTTTATACGGCATAATTAATATCTACCATTGACATGAAAGCCTTCAAACTAAAATATTATGCAGGAAACGGATATTTCCAGTTTAAAAATCGATCGAATTCACTTTACGTTGTTTCCGTGCGTTCGTGCTAGAACTTCGGATTTTACAGTTAATTCATCGTTTAACATGTAGGCCTGCTTGCATCAGTAATCTTTTTGAGCATTATTTGACTCTGATAAGCGCGGTATATATAGATAGATATTTAAACTTTGCTTTTATTTTGTTTAGAACTAGCTTTTGCCTGTGGCTTCCCTCTCTAAAGAACTGTATTTTTTTTCTGGTATTCTTTGCCCTTTTTTGTACCCCCGACAACTTGTATGCAAAATTTTATGAAGGTTGGTTGATAAGTTAAGACATGAAAGCGTCACAAACAAACTAATAAACAAAATTTCGCATTTATACTTCTATTTAGGATTTGTTTTTTATTTATTTAAACAAACTTATAGTCATCTAGTCATCTGTCTTATCTCTGTATTTAAACTTTGTTTACACCTAGATAAATGTGCATGCTGTGGTCTCCTATAAGTGAAGGAGCACACATAAAAGAACCCTCAGGGTCATTGTTGTGTATACTGTCCGTATATTCTTTGTTGGAGATCCGAAATAAATAAATAAAAGATACCCAATACTAATACATTTAAGAAACAAATTCAAAGACATTCACAACTTTAAAAGTAATATCAAACATTTTATTGTTTTAAGCTTAGCACAACTTTGCACATTTCGTCTCCACAGTATCGCGTGAAACCAATATATATTTTTCACCAATTTCTCGAGTTTTTACATCAACACCAGACCCGTCTGGCCAATAAAAAAGGGGCGAACCAAAAAGCCGTTGACTCGACGCTTTTAAATTCAAATTAAATTTATTTTTTGATAGGATCGGATGTCAAGGCGTGGTTGATTTACATATAGTTTTCTCTGTTCGAGTGTTACTTGCAGATTCGTTGGGTTATTGCCCCTGGAGCAACGATGTGTAAACTGTGATGATTGATGGCACCAAACCCTTGTGGTTTTTAATACTTTTTGTGTTCGTTGAGGGTGGTGTTACTGATACTTTGATCTGTGTTTTAGGGCGTTATCACACTAGCGATTTTCGAGCGAATTCAAAGCGAGGCGAGAGCGCAGCGGTGTCGCCGCGAATAGCGCCGCCGAAGCCATTTTGTACAGTCGCATTCGGCAGCCCGCTCCGCCACACTCAGGCGGCGATAACGTAGCGCGCCCGTCGCGTGCTCGCTTTGCCTCGAGAAACGCCAGTGTGATAGGCCTTAGAATAGAACAGAAAACTTTTATTTCAGACAAATGTCCATATTTGGTTAGTGAGTTAGTAACAATATTAACTAACAATTTATGTTAGTAGTGTTAGTATCTAATTATTTATTATTTATAATTTGCACCCCTATGAAATTCCATTTACTACCCCTATTCAATGTGTTTGGAAAGGGCAGTCATACCTAGCAGCAATTACTTTCAGAATGCTGTTGCTGGCGTTGCGCAGATGCTGTAACAGAGAAGATACCTTACCCACAAGCTAATCGAGTAAAAAGATTGACAATCTACTTTAAAAAGCGTTATTTTTACCGGTACTGTACATCGCGCAAACCTGCGGGCAAGCATATTGCTTCTCACCGCTAACGCCCTGCGTTCCCTTTCTATGTGTTATGGTTTTGTTTAGCTTAATTTGAATATGATGTTGTTTTTTTTTTGTGTCTTAAATTAGCGACAGGCCCCGACTTTGCACTAGTAAATCATTTTTGTTCAAACCATTAAGAATGCAAAAAAAAAAAGACCTTACATGATATTTTTACAACAAATAAATTCGCTCAAGTGCGAATAGAACCCGCACAAGCAGGATTCTGTACCACCTTAAAATATTTAAAACTACGTACAACAAACCACCGTTCTTGTATGGGGGAAAAAAAATAGTAACACACCCGGTATGAGAATTTCAAGTGTCTATCTGTTACGGTTCTTGAGATACAGCCCGCAGATACTGTCTACAGATAGACAGACGGAGAGACCGACGGTCAGCGGAGGCATAGTAATAGGGTCCTATTGGCACCATTCTGCCGTGTCGACGGCGCGTTCGTGTTCCACGCGCGCCTCTAAGAGCAAAAGGAAGGGGCCACTGAGGGCCGATGCCTGCCGGGGCTGCGGGTTGTTCGTAAAAAAAAAAAATGGCACCATTCGGGTACGGGACCCTAAAAATGATCGACAACAATTTACAATTTTCAAGTTCTTTTACACCTCGCGCATGACTGATTTTATATATTATACTCCTTCGGTTCGCCGCTTTTCTCCTAACTTTTCTCAATGTTTATTATATTGAACCTTTAAACCGAATTCACGACGTGTGCTCGATCGTGTTTCGTATTTGTTTAAAAGAAAATTAAAAAGCTTTTAGTAAAAATTGAGATGGAAAACTTGATCGTCGTGTGCAGTGATGTCGTAAAAGAAAAATACAAAATAACTTACGTGTAAAATAAGGTTCATTCAACTGAATAGATAGAATGTTTGTAGACGATTTATGGACATATCTTAGGGTTTAATATTACGAGTATTCTGAGAATAGAGTGTGGTACAAAAAAAAAAGCTTTGCAAGTCGGCGGGTTTGATTTTGTTTGTTGTTTTGTATCGCCACAGCGACTTCCAAAGCTGTTTTTTTCCCCGGATGGGAATGCATCAAATGACTTCTCCCCTGAGCTCGTTGACTTCCAAAGCTAGTTTATATATATATAGTATTTTTCACTTTTTAGTTTTTGAAAGAGATTCTGTTATTTGTAGAAAAGTTTTTATTTTTCGCTTTTCAGTATTAATTTCCTGTCATCCAAATCCGTAAAGGAACAGTCATACTACGTAAATTAACAAAACACCAATTAAAAGTCACAAGAAAGCAAAATACACTAATTCGATTAAAAAATAAAAAACATACATACGAATTGATGACCTCCTTCTTTTTGAAGTCGGTTAAAAATGAACCCAAACCTACATCAAATTTTCTCCAATTTTTCAAGGGGATTGTAATAAATTGGAATATTTAACGCAGAATAACTAATGCTTTCTAAAATGCAGACTTGGGGGAGGCGTTTGCCTAGTAATGGGACATTATAGGCAAAAAATGTTAAGTAACCACCGACAGAAGAATAAAAATCCCTAACAACTAAGAAAAGAGCTGATAACTTTGAAACCGCTGAACCGATTTCCATCAAACATAGCTAAGAACACTCCCGACTAATTTACCTTTCAAAAAATAAAAACAAAATCAAAATCGGTTCATGCGTTTGGGAGGTACGATGCCACAGACAGACACACACGCAGACACGTCAAACTTACTCGTAAAACACCCCGACGTTTTTGCGTCAGGGGTTAAAAACAACTCACTATCGAATTTCAGTTAAGGCCCTGTCGTAATCAAATGTTTAGGGAATTGACAATAAAGCATCCAGGCAACAAGTAAGGTTCAAAGTAGCGATGCGTTTGATGTTATTTGAATCGGATAACCACAAAAATAACAGTAAATTTGAAGTTTTCTTTAAATTGTGAAAAAATACTCGGCTCAGTGGAATAATTTATAGGTATGTCTTTAGTTTATATATTTCCCTATAATGTCATTACATAAAATTATATACTTTACGCTCAAATTCTGAAATAAATGCGACAAAAAAAAATTGTATGCTCTACTTTACAATTTTTTATCATGATACCTTGATACTTTCATGAAATATTTATAGGTAAGTCTTTTCTTTGAATCCTTGACAATACACTCAATTTTTCAGGCTTGTAATATGTACTAATACGCTAGAATATGAGTCAAAAAATGTGTGTAAAAACTTCGCAAATCAGACATTACTCAATAACACAGTACGAGTATAAAAATGAGTTTATTATTGACTATAGCGAATGGAACCAATTCAGACTCACAAACAAAGTTATACGCGTGCAATCTAAAAGTTAATGTTTCGACAAACTCATTCGTTTAAACGACAGAGTTTTCATTAAAAGTTACTGAAACTGTGTATTGTTTTACTATTGTCGGGTTCAGAAAGAGCTAGTAGCCTTTTGTTGGCTCTAGCTAGCGTCGCCATTCGTCCGAGATTCCCAGGATTTGTATTAGTTTAGTAGATGTCTGGGAATCGTCCGGAAGGGGTATTTGGGGTTACATAGGGAAGGGGGGGAGGACACGATTGATTGAAAGATAAGCAATAACGATGTTTTTATTTTTATTGTAATAATATTTTTCTCATGACGCCTCTGGGGAAAATCTCAATTCCACTCAAAAGCCTGGGGTTTCTAAAGTTTTGGTCCGGCGTCGGCAATTTAAATAATGGCAGCCCTAGCTCTGCCTCTAATACGTACTCGATTTCTATTATATTAAAGGCCCGTTTGTATAACCAATCATAGTTTCGCTATAATTTTTTCAGGCAAACATCATCTGGATATTCTTCAATTGGAGAAAACAAAAGGTTATGTCGGACTCTTACACGAAACCCCACGGTTCCTCCCGCCACTATGGATCGGGAGCTCGGTAAACACTTGACGCATGATGAGAGTTCAGACTGATTTGGCCCCTTTACTATGTAAGGCCTATTCTACATCCTACACGTTGCCCTCTCTGACACTGTCGCGGATGAACATTTTAACGACTTTATTATACATACCAGATTCTTACTGCTCCGCTCTTGTGGGTAGTAGCGAGATGCTCATAGCCTATACTATTCCATAAGAATCTGGTTGCTATATACAAAAAAAAAAATGGGTGGTAGTTCCAGACAGTAAGGCGTTTAAACAAACAATTAACAAAATTCTTCAGCTATATTTTAGATTGTTAGGCTCAATTTACATTACCGCAGAATGAAATGGAAGCGATATTTTAAACTAAATTGTACATAATATAAAAGGGGGAATCCTTCCGCATTCCTAGAGGAATGCGGAAGGATTCCCCCTTTTTTGGCTCGTATTTAGTTTGTATGTTATACAATTGACATAAAGTTCATTATGCTTTGTACAATTTGGTTGGAAAAAGTCGCTTCCATTCCATTCCGTGGCGGTGTTAATTGAATTTGACTGTTAGTACTGTTCTGTTAGTATGTACTTATATCTAATTTCACACCCCATCGGTCTGATCTTGGCCTTTAATTCAGTAAGTATGACGTAACATGGGTACTGAACCTACACTCAAAATTAACTGGGTTTCGTGGAAACTTTGTGTAACTTCGTACCTTTCGGGTAGTCCTTAGGGAGATATACTGGCAAATTAACAAAAACCAGCCAAGTGCGAATCGGACACGTACTCAAAGGGATCGTACGTATCATCATACAATATATAAAACAAAGAAAAAATATGTTTCTTGTATGGATTACGCCTGTATTCCCCGAAGGGTTAGGCAGAGGTGTACCAATGTACACCCACAGTTCGCCGGTATGTTTAGGTCCCATGTAATAGGGGGCGAGCCTATTGCTATTAACCGGGCACAACTCCTAACTCTGAACTGCTACTGAGAATGTCATAGAAAATACCAATAACACTTTGCTCGATCTGGGAATCGAACCCATGACCTCTAGCGTAGCAGCCGCTCTTAGGATCACTAGGCTAACGAGGCAGTCCCCTTTAATTTTATTTTATGTTTACATGATGTCGCTATGCATAATATGTTTTACACACTCTGTGAAAATGTCACTTGTCTACCTACCACGATTCACAAGATACCGGCCTGTGACTGACGGACTGACGGAACAGCGAATTGGATGCTGTTCTTAACCCCCGACGCCAAAACCGTGTTATAAGTTTGACGTGTCTGTGTGTGTGTGTATATGTCTGTCTGTGGCATCGTAGCTCCCTAATGCATGAACAGATTTTGATCTTGTTTTTTTGTGTTTGAAAGGTTAATTAGCTAGGAGTGTTCTTAGCTTTGTTTGATGGAAATCGGTTCAGCGGTTTCAAAGTTATCAGCTCTTTTGTTAGCTATGGTAGAGATTTTTATTTTCTGTCGGGGGTTACTTAAAATTTTTAATTTTGTGTTTTTACCCACTGAGTGCAGAACCCTAAAAATCTATCTGAAGGTAGACCTACCTGAGTTGCTGTTACGACGAAATTTAATATTTTCCATAGTACCTGTAGGAATAACTAACTTTATTAATGAAAGCTCTGGTGGATACGAATCCTTTTACTGCTGAAGTAGGAGAAACGTAATTGCATTTTTTTTTGGGAATATAGCCCCTATTGAGTTGACACTGAATTGAGACGGAATAAAAAATCCTTTGAGCTTAATAAACCTGGTTGGATCATTCTTCGAGGTTAACTAACATTAAGGGTCTCACTCACATCAAGAAGCGACGAAGAGTGCTGTTTTGAATATGGCTATTCAATATCGATTTTTATATACTACACAATACATTACACCTTTCATTGCGAGAATTTAAATACCACCCAATTTAGAATTATTATTTAGAATTTAGTTTATTTCTCGGGCCTCGAGACATCTTGAGGCGCAGCGCGTGGCAGAGATGAAACACATGCCTCTCGGATGTATTTTACAATGGCCTATATGGAAAGTCAATAGACTGCGCAGTCAAACAGTACTCACTGTAACTGTAATCACTACTGTAGCTAACAAAAGACAAAACAAAACGACAGGCCGTGTCGACGGCGCGTTCGTGTTCCACGCGCGGCTCAAAGAGATGTCAGCATAGGGAAGGGGCCACTGAGGGCCGATGCCTGCCGGGGCTGCGGGTTGTTCGTAAGAGATACCGCGCCCCCGGAACGCAAAGGGCACAAGAAGGAACATGGGTGGGTTTTAGTCAGTAAAAGTCTGACACTCCCTCCCGCCCCGCCCAGCTAACAAAAGAGCTGATAACTTTAAAACCGCTAAACCGATTTCCATTAAACAAAGCTAAAATCACTCCCGATTATTTTTTTTAAATATAAAAATGTCATGCGTATTCCCTACCGGCCTCTTCAATTGTCGATATCGTCATATTGCGTCGTGACTCTGTGTGAGGGATTGTGAGTTGGCTGGCTTGTATTTACAACAACATACCATCACGCCTATATTCCCCGAAGGGTTAGGCAGAGGTGTAACAATGTACACTGTACACCCATACACCCGTACACTCCCCGGTATGTTTTAGGTCCCATGTAATAGGGGGCGAGCCTATTGCCATTAACCGGGCACAAATCCTAACTCCGAGTTGCTACTAAGACTTTTACAGAAAAACCCAATAACACTTTTTGCTCGACCTGGGAATTGGAGCCAAGACCTCTTGTATTTAGTTGAACTAAAATTAATTTCGATACCAGGAAAATAAGTACTTACTAGTCATTACTCAATTATGGACTTCCTCATACTTTTGTTCATAACTTATCGGGTTCAAAAACCACGGATACATCCTTGTTTAGAGGCTCCTGACGTCGACATGACATGAATCAGTACCTTGTTACGTTTTTATAGCCGAGAATATATTGTTGTGACTAATTAAATGTAAATTGTAGGAAAGAAACTGGAACTGCCTCGGTGGCCTAGTGGTCCTAAGAGCGACTGCTACACTAGAGGTCTTGGGTTCGATTCCCAGGTCGAGCAAAAAGTGTTATTGGGTTTTTCTATGAAATTCTCAGTAGCAGCTCGGAGTTAGGATTTGTGCCCGGATAATGGCAATAGGCTCGCCCCCTATTTCATGGGACTTAAAACATACCGGCGACCTGTGGGTGTACATAGTTACACCTCTGCCTAACCCTTCGGGGAATACAGGCGTGATGGTATGTTTTGTGGGAAAGAAAAGCATTGTTAATTATTAATAATGCGTTTTCCTTAAAAGGCTGGTACACTGTTTTCTATCGTTGTGGAGTTGTGAATGGTAGAAAATGGCTGACAGTGTTAGTTGACTGCCTTTTTTTTTTTTTGGTGGGTGGGAAATCATCAAATAACTTCTCCCGCCCTGGGCGGGACGGGAGGGAGTGTCAGACTTTTACTGACTAAAACCCACCCATGTTCCTTCTTGTGCCCTTTGCGTTCCGGGGGCGCGGTATCTCTTGCGAACAACCCGCAGCCCCGGCAGGCATCGGCCCTCCGTGGCCCCTTCCTTTTGCTGACATCTCTTTGAGGCGCGCGTGGAACACGAACGCGCCGTCGACACGGCCTGTCGTTATGCAACGTAAGGACGGTGAGCTACCCATTGCTCACCGTCCACAGGCCCGTATCTACGGTGGCCGGGAGTCGTCTCGCGGCTCCCGACGTCCGGAGCGTCTACCTAGTTAACTGCCTGACGTAGAGGCTCCAAATGGCCGAACCATATCTACCTCATTTATAAAGCTTCCGAGGTTGGTTTTTATTTAAATGGGCTTATCTCCGGAACTACTGATTCGATATTCAATTCGAACATTCTTTCGCTAATTGGAAGCCGCGTTATCCTTGAGTGCTATGGGCTAGAAATCCCGAAAAAGATTCTCGCGGACAAATTTTGGAAAAAAAGCTAGTTGAACAACTACTTTCAAAACGTTGGCGAAAATGGAGTGTGTGTATCATGTAACCCCTATGCAAATACCGTGCACAATTTTTTACATACATACCTAAACTCACGTTCTTTTTCCTTGGGGGTAGGTAGAAACATAACACACACAGAACGCCACCTGCTGCAATACTGGCATACTCCTTTCGCCTCGTCCACGTTCATTCATCTGATCATACAAGCACGCCGGTTACGAGTACTGCGCACCTTTCTGAAAAATTCTCACCAATAAGGTCAGGGTAGGTCTTTCTCAGGCGTCCCCTTCCGGCGTTGCCACTCACAACTGCCATATACATCCCTTTTGTTAGTCGCCCTCATCGTCTCATCATGACCGAACCATCAAGCACCACCATCAAGGATTTTATTTATTTCATAAAGGCATTGCTCCACACCATTAATTTCCACTGTATCGTAGGTGCGTTTACGAACATAAAATCACAGCCAAATCATGTTCTATTCTGGTTCCACAAAATGTTTATCAATAAATGACTTTGTGATTCAGTAAAGTCTTTCAAAAACATGACACACAGCCAGTTTCACCTCTATTGAACCCACATGCGCCTGATATAACAGATAACTAGGATTTACTAATAGAGTACGTAAAAATACGTCAACGATCACGTGACGACGTGACGTCACGGCGTGTCAGTAATCTGTGTAAAGAGGCATTGGTTATCAGCGGCGATACAGGATGATTAATAGTTTCGCTAATGATGGAGAATTTAGGATCACTTTTGGCATGCACGGGTACCTATGTGAGAATCTAAATCTTTACATACAAATCATTACGCCTGTATTCCCAAAAGGGGTTTGGCAGAGGTGTACCAATGTACACCCACAGGCCGCCGGTATGTTTGGGTCCCATGTAATAGGGGGCGAGCGTATTGCCATTAACCGGGCATAAATCCTAACTCCGAGCTGCTACTGAGAATTTCATATGTGGAGACAAGAACTACTGTATAACAGAAAAGTGATGAACATCGGATCCAATATTCCCCTTTCACTCATGTGAATGTAGCGAAATGGCCAATCCACATATTTTGACTAAGGTGTAGAGTTTGAGAAGTGAGGGCTTGTAGAGTAAAAAGCTTGTCTCTACATGAGATCTGCAATGCTTTTTGACAGTGTAAATCATATGGTCCCTTCTTGGCAACATTTTACATGAAAAAGTTTTTGGTAGGCTCTTTATTTATCTCAACATCATAATACTGACATTACATAGTAATATAGTTTTCAACAATAACTTAGAAAACATTTATCTCTTCATTAATAGATAGCGTGATTTAAGAACATTACGGATAGAACATCACGCTACGATAAACAGAATCGGAGCAGTAAACATTGCAAAGTGTAATTGGGTTTTTCCATTGCCAGTAGCAGCCCGGAGTTTGGAAATTGGTAGTGTGACACTCCCGTGACTCGGAAAGCACGTAAAGCCATTAGTCCTGCGCCTGATCTCTCCCCGGTTGTGTCGAATTGCCGTCCCATCGGACGATGCGAGTTACAGAAGAGGGAGTGCACCTGTGTTTGCGAGCATACACTATAATATCTCCTGCGTACTTAAGTAGCCTCCATTGAGCCAACTTGTTTATTTATAAAAAAAAGTCAAATCATTTATTTCAATAAGACCATTAAAAGGCTCGTTTGAACGTCAATTCAAAGGTAATTTTTTTTTTTTTATATTGAATCTAGTCGCCCATTCCACAAGGTAGTTTCGTATAGAGAAGAACGCGCAAGAAACTCCATGAAGATCACCAGCTTTTTTTCATCGGCATCTTGTTAATTTCCATGTATTCTATTCTATTTGTGAGACATCCAGACAGTACTTATCACACGAGTTTCAAAACAATAAAATTATCGTGATTTATTGACGGGGAGTAACGAACTCCGTGATTTATTTATGTAGCGTCATTGCATCGTTATGAACCATCTTGTTGGTGAACGAATCTATACTTCTATACTAATATCATAAAGCTGACCAGTTTTTATAGTTTGTTTGATCATCATACCATCACGCCTGCATTCCCCGAAGGGTTAGGCAGAGGTGTAACAATGTACACCCACAGTTCGCCGGTATGTTTAAGTCCCATGTAATAGGGGCGAGCCTATTGCCATTAACCGGGCACAAATCCTAACTCCGATCTGCTACTGAGAATTTCATAGAAAAACCCAATAGCACATTTAGCTTGACGTGGGAATCGAACCCAAGACCTCTAGCGTAGCAGTCGCGCTTAGGACCACTAGGCTAACGAGGCAGACAGCGTTTGTTTGATGTTTGTGTAAACGCGCTAATCTCTGGAACTAACAGTCGGATTGGACTAAATCTTTTTGTATGTGATAGCTAGATTCATGAGGAATAGTATTGCGTACAAAACATTTCGCTATGACCGGCGGCGGCGAACTCTCGCGTCCGGCCCTGGTGCAAGCCATGGTCCGGAGTGAGAGGGAATGGGATGCAGTCGTCTCCTTCTGCGAGGCAGTAATGCTAGAGAAGGAGGCGGCGGGTTGAGACAGCGGTTCTCACGTCCCAGCCGCCGCGGTAGACGCTCCGGACGTCGAGAGCCGAGAGACGACTCCCGGCCACCGTATATACGAGCCTGTGGACGGTGAGCAATGGGTAGCTCACCGTCCTTACGTTGCATAACGACAGGCCGTGTCGACGGCGCGTTCGTGTTCCACGCGCGCCTCAAAGAGATGTCAGCAAAGGAAGGGGCCACTGAAGGCCGATGCTTGCCGGGGCTGCGGGCTGTTCGTAAGAGATACCGCGCCCCCGGAACGCAAAGGGCACAAGAAGGAACATGGGTGGGTTTTAGTCAGTAAAAGTCTGACACTCCCTCCCGCCCCGCCCAGGGCGGGAGAAGTTATTTGATGATTTCCCACCCCCCCAAAAAAAAGAAAAAACGCTATGAGGAGATGATTAAGGCCCACTATTGCCCCAATGCAGCAGGACAAATGCCTCTTCTCATATAGATAAGGCACAAGCGTTCATCATCACGTCTCATATTTCGACATAGTATAAAATGAAGTCGTTTTCCGCCGTCTGTCCCTCTGTATGCAATCTATCTTTTAACCTACGCAGCGGATTTCAATGCGGTTTTCATCAATAGATAGAGTGATTCAAGAGGACGGTTTATACGTTAGAACATCACGCTACGACTATTGGGAGCGGAGCAGTAATACCTGAACAAGAGGTTTCCTGTGTGTTCCTTCACCGATGTCAATGATGTCCAATATAAACTTAGAAAGTCCATATACCAATTAGAAATGTCACATTGGTTGCCCGGTATTTAATCCATTACAATATTTCATGTTTTAATTTTTATCATAAAATGTATAAGGTACAATCAATTACATATAATCATCATCTTCCTGCCTTTATCCCATGTTACTTGGGGTCAGCAAGACCTTTTTTTCTTCCATGCCGTCCTGTCAACCGTCACAATCAATGACTCCCTTCTCTTTCATATGATTCTTCACACAATCCATCGTTTCTTTGGCCTCCCTTTTCCTTTCCATCTATCCACATTTATATTCATAACTCTTTTTAACCCCCGACGCAAAAACGACGGGGTGTTATAAGTTTGATGTGTCTGTGTGTGTGTCTGTCTGTGGGTTCGTTTCGAACCAATTTTGATTTAGTTTTTTTTGTTTGAGAGATGAATTAGTCGGGAGTGTTCTGAGCTACGTTTGATGGAAATGGGTTTAGCGGTTTCAAAGTTATCAGCTCTTTTGTTAGCTGCGGTAGGGATTTTTATTCTTCTGTCGGGGGTTACATAAAATTTTTAATTTTGTGTTTTTGGTAACAAGCGTTCCATCCCTTCTTGACATGCCAATACAATCAATCAAACATAATAAAACAGTAATTCCTTGAAAGCTTGCGAATGTCGAAGATACAAATGTACACGGAGACATTCATAGTTCTCAAGGGAAATTACCAGAATGCCACACCTTTGAACAGTGTGGATGTGCTAAAAGACGGTTCAAGTAATTCTCGGTATCCATTACTATCAGTAGTTCGTGGGAGTTTGTTCAAAGTAATGGAGCTATAGGGGTTTTTGCCCTGTAAATGTAAAACTCGTCTGCCTCGCTAGCCTAGTTGTCCTAAGCGCGACTGCTACGCTAGAGGTCTTGGGTTCGATTCTCAGGTGGAGCAAAATGTTGTTGGAATTTTTTATGAAATTCTCAGTAGCAGCTCGGAGTTAGGATTTGTGTTAGGCTCGCCCTCAATTATATGGGACCAAAAACATACAGGTGGACTGTGGGTCTACATCGGTACCCTCTGCTTAACCCTTCGGGGAATACAGGCGTGATAGGATGTGTTAGTAGCCATCTTCCATAGCTTCTAATAAAAAGTTGTGCGTCACAGGTACAGTTGACTCATATTGGATATCACTTTAGTTCGACGCGGCGACTGCGCGGGCAAATATTTGTGCACCTATTTTTATGTCACTAAATAAACTGTTGTCCCACCACTACGTATTGCTAAGGTCTCTGTTGCTTAGGTACTTGATACTTGAATCTACAATAATACTAGCTGGTTCCCGCGACTTCGTCCGCGTCTGATATATTATTTATTTTTATATTAAACTTTCTCCACGTAATGTAAAAATACACTGTACAAAGGCGGACTTAATGCCTTAGGCATTTTCTTCCAGTCTACCTTAGCGTGATACAGAGACAAAACATAGTAGGTGCAAAGAACAGGAAATATTCAGGAATAAAATATATTATAATAATACATACAAACAAAATATACAAAGTAGAGAAAGACAAAAATACATAGTTGGAGAAATAATAAACAAATTAATTGTGAGACGAGTCTGCCAACCTCATAAGCAAGTGTATTATCCCACGGGTATCGTAAATTTTACCGGGATAAAAAGTATCCTTGAGTTATTCCACACTCGATCTATCTCAGTGTCAAATATTATCTAGATCCGTTCAGCCGTTTAGCAAGAAAGAGTAACAAACATCCTGACAAACTTCCGCGTTAAAATGTTAGCAAGATAAGCAGGATTAAGTTGGATAGGAAGTTCTGCAGTAACTAGCTGTGGTCCAAGATATTTATCACCAGGATTAGAATTAGTATATCGTCTTCCCTAGAGGAAGAAAGCACGAACATAATCATAGTCAAGAAGGTCCTTCACCTTTATTACTTTTACGTATTATCCAGCGAGAATTCAAAGCTTTCAACTTGAAGGTATTACTTTTCCAAGAAATTTCTAATTTGAAAAAGTTTAAAGAATGCATTTCACTTTCACGTTCCTAATAAATTCTTTTGAAAAGAGTGACTAGCCATTTCAATAACAACATTTTCTTTGAGAATATTGTTTACTATATTATGTTCATTTTATTGTGATGCGTCGTTACTTCGTCCGCGTCAAATTTGACACATTATCCCATGGCAACCGTACATTTTTTCGGGATAAAAAGTATCCTATGTGTTATTCCACACTACAATATACCTCATTGCCAAATTTCATCCGGATCCGTTCTGCCGTTTAAGCGTGAAAGAGTAACAAACATCCGTCCATCCTTACAAACCTTCGTTAGTAGGATAAGTCATAGAGTGACCAACATAAAACAGGGTTTACAAAAATCTTGAACATTCTTTATGCATCTGTATAAGTTCTCATGTTATTCTTACAAACAAACCTACAAATAAACATTGAAACTTCTACCTCACCTCTAAACCCTCATCAAATAGGTTTAATTAAAAGCAATTGCCACGAACGAGATAGTAAAGCACACCGAGTGAATACGGAGAGGCACGAATGAGGCCTACCCCGGTCCTATTTTTATTACTAATGATACACGGAGTATGAACGAATGGAGGACTAATAAAGTGACAGCCAGGGACTGTGTCTCCCAAGAAGACTATTTAGTTTGATTAGAGTATTAACATAGCTTTTCTACTTTTTTACAAGTCTCAAAGTTCCAACTTGTAAAGACTGGCTGAAATTATGGTTTACGGACAGTGTTCGGCAATTATGTACCTATGTTGGATCAGTAATTCGGAGTTAGGATTTGTGCCCGGTTAATTGGCAAAAGGTTCGCCCCCTATTACCTCAGACCTAAATATACCTCTGCCTAACTCTTCGGGGAATACAGGCGTGATGGTATGTGTATTGAATGTTTAAAAATATCTAGTAAAACCAAAAAAAAAATCGCTGTCTCACTTCAAAGTCAGTGAGTAAGGTACGTTTCCTATAAGCTACCTAAAAGCTCAGCTGGGAATTTCCACTTAGGAATTTTAGGAACTACATATTTCGGTCTTTTCTTAAAATTTCAGCCGTGCTAAAATGACATAGGTCTGGCGACTGGATCAAAGTCCCTCAAAAAATGACTCTAAATATTCGTATTAATATAAGACTAATCCACCTTGAGCAAGCTCTGTATGAGAAGTGGTTTTTCCCAGCAGTGGGGCAATAACAGGCTGGTATTATTAATATTAATAGGTTTCAATGGGTCAATTACTGTATACTTAGTGTCGATTTTCTTGTACTCACTTTTAAAGAAGCTATTCTAATAAAACCTTTTATTCAATGTTCGGGGTTAGCACTCCATTATCATTACTTACTTCATGTATTATTCTACGGATAGTGATCCGAGTGGGATACAAAATGAAGGATCGATCAAATCATTTATTCACCACCACAATTCGAGTACCTATAGTGAATATTTTTGAGTACTTTCCTTCTCCCTTTTTCGCAACGTAATCAATCTCTATTTGGAAGGTTTACATTGAGATTTTACCGAGGTTTACTTGCTAATAAGGAATGGTAATCAATCTTCTTCTCATTTGGAGAAGAGGTTGGCAACCGAGTAAAGGTATAGAGAAATGTAGATATTCGAGGTGTAATAAAAAGACTTATCCCATATTTCAACGGGTGTAATTAAACATTTAATGGCTATAATTTTTTTGTTATGGACCATATCTGGTAATTTTCTGATTGTAAATGTTTTCTCCATACCAATTCCAGCCACGACAGCTAATCTTAATGCAGACTATCCAAATAAGCAGTTGATATTATAGTGCACAAGTGTGCGCGCAAACGCAGGTGCATTCCCTCTGCCCTAACTCTCATAGTCCGATAGGATGGCAATCCGACAGGACCAGGGAGAGATCAGGCGCAGGACCAACGGCTTTACGTGCTTTCCGAAGCACGCGGGTGTCATACCACCAATTTCCAAACTCCGGGCTGTTACTGAGAATTGATAATGATAGAACCTCGTTCACTTTTTGCCCGACCTGGGAATCGAACCCAGGACCCCAAGCTCAACAGTCGTGCTTGCTACCACGACACCAACGGGGTAGTTAATTTCTTGATTACAGAGAACTTTAAATGTACAACCCCTGTACTTTTACATGCACCGCGGCCTGGAACGCAAAGGGCATTAGGCGGAACACGGATTGGTCTTAGTCAGTAAGAGTCTGACACTTCCTTTCGCTCCGCCCAGAGCAGAATAAGTTATTTGATGATTTCCTATCCTTAAAAAAGAAACTGTTGCATGAACCCGTAAGCCAATGTTTTCATGCAATACATTGTGTACTATTACCAACAGTGGTTATTCACTTCAAAAATAAAAGAAGGTGCCTAGGAATATTTTTTGCTTACTGTTTTTGGTTTGACAGACAGTATGTGTAGTTAATGCAATGTGTATTCTTTACAACTGTGTATTTTTACATTCTACACCTATACTAACTATTAATATTAAAAATATGAAAGTTTGTGAAGATGTTTGGATGGATGTATGTTGCTTGGTAACGCGTAAACCGTTGAACAGATAAGGATGACAACTAGCACATAGATAGACCATTTCCTGGATTAACACTTAGGACATTTTTAATCCCGGTAAAAATTACGATTTCCGTGGCATAATATATCAAGTTTGACGCGGACGAAGTCGCGGGCAGAAGCTAGTTTAAAATAATACAAACTGCTGGTTAGACGAGTCATTCCCAATTTGTCACCGTTTCCATTAGTGCCATTTTGAAGTTTATTTACATAAGTACTTAGGGAGTTATCGCAAAAAATATCTCGGTCCATTATTTTCATGTAATAAAATATTATCAAAATAAACAAAACAATATTCGTTCAAACCCAGCTCACTGTAGCCAAAAAATACACCAACCTATAAAAATTGTAATCACGAACAATGTACATTTACGAAAATAAATAAATAAGTCATGAAAAACGTTTCGTTGAAGTATTTACAGTTGGCGTTATGAATGAACGTATTTCAATCGAAACATCACGCAAGTATTCGTTAGAGGGGTAGTCAGGGGGGAATGGGTTTAATGTTATTGAAAAATTAATAAACAGCGAACAGTGTTAACATTTGAGGGTCTAAAATCATGAAAAGTAAATGTTAATTATTATCTAATAGTAGTAAAAGAGCTCTCTGTGAAAAAGCTTCTCTAGGGTAGTACTACCACCATACCTATTTCAGCCGCAAAGCAGCGTTGCTGTGTATGGGTGCCGGAGAAATTGCAGGCAAATATTTTCATTTTCATCTTTGTTTCTGGGATGGCAACGCATTTGCATGGCCTCTGGTATGACAGATGTCTATAGGCAGAGGTGACCACTTAACATCAGGAAGGCCGTCGGATGGTTCGCCATATAACGAAAAAAAAAATGATCCAATGGTTTGATTTCGACTCTAACTTTATTACAAACTCTGTTCTATGTATTATTATTCATAACAATACGTAATTCGTAAGATGAAAAGATACGTACGAACTTCCTTGTTAGCCTAGTGGTCCTAAGCGCGACTGCTACGCTAGACGTCTTGGGTTCGATTCCCAGGTCGAGCGAAAAGTGTTATTGGGTTTTTCTATAAAATTCTCAGTAGCAGCTCGGAGTTAGGATTTGTGCCCGGTTAATGGCAATAGGCTCGCCCCCTATTACATGGGACCTTAACATACCGGCGAACTGTGGGTGTACACTGGTAAACCTCTGCCTAACCCTCCGGAGAATACAGGCGTAATGGTATGTGAAAAGATACGTATCTGCAGCAAAGAAGAACTAAAAATCTTTGACAAAATATTTACGAGAATATAAAACAGGAATATATTTCGTCGTACCATTTCCCTTTTGGTTTTGCAATGGAAAATCTGATACATATGCAGCCACAGTGGTTGAAAACTGCACGCGAAAGTCTAGAATGGTTATACTGCAGTTTTGCATCCACATCAAATTCAAGTAGGTAACTATGTTAGTAATTCTCAACACGAATTTATATGACGTCGGGAGCCGCGAGACGTCTCCCGGCCACCGTAGATACTGGCCTGTGGACGGTGAGCAATGGGTAGCTCACCGTCCTTAAGTTGCATAACGACAGGCCGTGTCGACGGCGCGTTCGTGTTCCACGCGCGCCTCAAAGAGATGTCAGCAAAAGGAAGGGGCCACTGAGGGCCGATGCCTGCCGGGGCTGCGGATTGTTCGCAAGAGATACCGCGCCCCCGGAACGCAAAGGGCACAAGAAGGAACATGGGTGGGTTTTAGTCAGTAAAAGTCTGACACTCCCTCCCGCCCCGCCCAGGGCGGGAGAAGTTATTTGATGATTTCCCACCCACCAAAAAAAAAAACACGAATTTATTCTAATATTATAAAGCTGAAGAGTATTTGACTGCCCCGTTGGTCTCGTGGTCGCAAGCGCGACTGATAAGCGTGGGGTCCTGGGTTCGATTCCCAGGTCGGTCAAAAAATGTTATTTGGTTTTTCCATTAGGATTTGCTCAGTAGCAGCCCGGAGTTTGGAAGTTGGTGGTGTGACACCCCCGTGCCTCGGAAAGCACGTAAAGCCGTTGGTCCAGGCTGTCATTCGTAGATCTTTGACAGTCGTTACGGATAGTCAGAAGTCAGGAATTCTGACAACCAGTCTAACCAAGAGGTATCGTGTTGCCCAGTAACTGGGTTGTGGAGGTCAGATAGGCAGTCGCTTTATGTAAAACACTGGTATTCAGCTGCATCCAGTTAGACTGGAAGCCGACCCCAACGTAGTTGGGAAAAAGGCTAAGCAGATGATTATAAAGCTGAAGAGTTTGTTTGTTTGGTTGAACACGCTTATCTCAGGAACTATTGGTTTGAATTGACAACAATCTTTGTGTTAAATAGTCAATTTATAGAGGAAGGCTTTAAGCTTACATACATAACATCACGCTACAATCAATAGTTGCGGAGCAGTTACCAAAGACGTAACTTAATGCGGGTGATAAAACTACGCGGACAAAGTCGCTAGTAGAAGCTAGTCAATAATTAATTCAATATGTATCTTTTTTTTAATATTTGGTTTTTGAATTGGAACTAGCCGTCTTGCGGATGGGCTTAGGCAGGGCTGGGTGACGAAACCGCTCGCACACAGTGATATACTTATGCGATACTTCATACGCAACGGGACCATTGTGTTCTTTAGAAGAGGTGTATTCACCAATACATTCAAACTTAAACAACTAAAGAAACAAGTATTTATTAATTATTGACCGGGTATTGTGATTTTATTTCATTACTAGCGAACTGCCCGCGACTTTGTCCGCGTGACTTATTTCACCCGCGGTAAGTGACGTCTTTGATTACTGCTCCGCCCCCGAGGGTCGTAGGGTGATATTATGTAGCCCATGTTACCCAGGAATAATGTAGCTATCTATTGGTGAAAAAATGGAAAAAGCGGTCCAGTAGTTTCGGAGCCTATTCATTTCAAACAAACAAACAAAAAATCTTTCCTATTAATATTATAAGTTATGTCTTTTACAAGCTCTTGAAATTTGTCGAGGATGCAAAACTATCTTGTATAATACAGATATGTAGCACTTTGTTCGAATGCTGTTTCACAGCCTGTGTTCTGAATAAAAGTGCCAGTTCTTTTGTCTTCATGCTACAAATACGAATGAGAATATAATTCATTTTTTTTAAACTATATTTTCTTCTTCAGAACTCCACGCACTACTTCGACGACTTTTTTAAAGAAATCTTAAATCAATTGGAATTAGTTTTGTTAAAAAACTAAATTTTGTTAGCTACGTGCCTACCTACGACAAAATTTATAATTTTTTCAAATTATTAATTATGGAATGCTATTGCTTTGGTAATCTATTTTAAGCATTGGTTTTGGACGTACATTGAACTGATAATGCTGGATAGATATGTAATAATGTACGCTCATTATTAGTTCACACAACTTTTGATAATACACAACTAGTCGTTTGACTCATTTTAGCAAAATCACACCCAATTTTTTGTTACAAATAGTGTATTTTATTTGAATTGAGGTAAAAGGAATGTTATACCAAAACAAGAACTTAATAATGCTTACTTAAAATTTGAACTGTGATTACCGTTTGCAGATAACCGCTACTGTTTGCCGTACTCAAAAATTAAAAAGCTCATTTGCATCCGTAAACATTAACAGTCTGATACGTGAGCGGAAAATATTTGTTATTATGGAGTTAATGAAACCGCTGGCAATGTTTAATGTGTGTTTACTCCTGATACACACAGGCTTGAAATGTAAAAATATAAAGACCTATTTGTAACCAATTTAATTGGACTGCCTTGTTGGGCTAGTGGTCCTAAGCGCGACCGCTACGCTAGAGGTCTTGGGTCGATACCCAGGTCGAGCAAAGTGTTATTGGATTTTTCTATGAAATTCTCAGCAGCAGCTCGGAGTTAAGATTTGTACCCGGTTAATGGCAATAGGCTCGCCCCCTATTACACGGGACTTAAAAACATAGCGGCGAACTGTGGGTACACATTGGTTACGCCTCTGCCTAACTCTTCGAGTAATATAAGCGTGATGGTATGTATGTGAATTGCTTTCAGATTCCCAAAACAATTGAAAAAGTCTAATTTTAAAAATATGTTTTTTAAAAACCAGCTTTTTTTATTGCACTGTCATGCAATGTGCATAATCTATTCAGAAATCCAACTCAATCGAATACCGAGAAGTAGGTGAAATTCACTTTGTGAGATATGATAAGTTTCTATGACCACCTTCCGGCTCCATCAGCAGACCAGCTCTGTGATATCATCATATTGTATTGTCATGCAAATTGCACATTTAAGCAAAATATCAACTCATCGAACATCGGGAAGTGGCTCAAATTTAACTTGTAAGATCTGATTAGTCACAGAAACCGGAAGAAGTGAAAGTAAATAAAAGTTTGTAAAATTTATTGAATTGGATGATTATTAATTCATTGTGTTGTTTTTTGTTTCAGGTAACCATGGTGATAAATTGGTTCTAAAATAGTCTATACGTAATGGCTGAAGGCTTTCAGAGGAATGGGAACATCAATTTTTACGTTATTTCCATTCCCTACTTAATATATAGCGGACAATGTTGTTAAAAGAACATTGTAAACTAGCGTCTTTTTCATAAATAGAGTGCAAATATTAAATGCATATTTAAGCTTAATTCTGCTTAAATGAGCCTACCAACAGTCTCTCAATAATTAAATTAGTCACAGCAATTAAATATACCAAATGTGTTAGATTCATTTCTATCTGGCAATAACCGAACGCCAATTCTACTTATTAAAAAATCGTTTAAAATCTATTTGCAATATCAACACATATAGGTATTTTTAAATGACTGAAATTAGATACCAATAAAAGTTGGCAGAATTGCTCCCTGTTCAATGTATGTATATCCCAAACTAATGCGCACATACCATCACGCCTGTATTCCCCGAAGGGTTAGGCAGAGGTGTACCAATGTACACCCACAGTTCGCCGGTATGTTTTCGTCTCATGTGACAGGGGGCGAGCATAGGATTTGTGCCCGGGTAATGACAATAGTGTCATTACCCGGGCACAAATCCTAACTCCGAGCTGCTACTGAGAATTTCATAGAAATAATACTAAATGAACACTAATTACTAACACTAAGTAATTAATACTAAATTATGCAAAATCAATTAACACGAAAATTGGGTGACATTTTGACGTGGATCAGTTCACTTTGTTAGAAAGAAAAATAAAAAAATGCAATATTCATCACAGAATCATCAGCTGCTTAGCCTTTTCCCAACTATGTTACGGTCGGCTTTCAGTCTAACCTGATGGAGCTGAATACCAGTGTTTTACATGGAGCGACTGCCTATCTGACCTCAACCTAGTTACAGGGCAACACGATACCTTTTGGTAAGTCTGGTTGTCAGATTGCAGGAAAATAACGTTTAAATTCGACAAACAAGAATGTTGTTTTTCCAACAGTTTGTACAAACAAGTTGATAGAAAACAAGACTAGGACCCCCCACTATTATTTATAGCTAAAACATTAACCATTGATCAAACTGTTTACTTGTTCTGCAAACACGACTACTTAACTCATATGGAAAGATATATGACTTAACAGCTTTTGCTCGCGACTTTGTCTTTGTAAATTTCAGAATGAAGCTAGAAAAATATACTCGACGTTAAAAATGTAATAGTACCTAACAAACATCCTGACAAACAAACTTACAACTATAAATATTAGTATAGTAACCGGCACGTGTAGTGAGCACAAACTTCTAGGTAATTTTTGGGTTTATTCGTGGGATTTTTGGGTCGCCGACGCTGCATGCATCATCATCTGCCCAGCCTTTTCCCAACAATGTGGGGGTCGGCCTTTGTTTAACCGGATGCAGCTAAATACCAGTGTTGTACATGGAGCGATTGCCTATCTGATCTCCACAACCTAGTTACTGGGCACCACGATAACTCTAGGTAAGACTGGTTGTTAGACTTCCCGGCTTCTGATTATCCGTAACGACTGTTAAAGATCTACTAATGACAGCCGGGACTAACGGCTTTACTTGCTTTCCGAGACGCGGGCGTGTAACACTACCAACTTCCAAACTCTGGACTAGAAATTCCTAAGGGAAAATCCAATGACACTTTTTGCCCTACTTAGAAATCGAACCCAGTACCCCACGCTCATCAGCGGCGCTTGCAACCACGAGACCAATGGGGCAGCCTACAGATGGAGTTTTACATGCAATAGATAAAATTTTGTTTCCCGTTTTATCGCCTGCCTTAATAAATTAGCTTTATGTTTATTACCCAGTAAAAGTGTCTTCCACGGGTATACACAACTAATATTTTGGTTGTCAGCTGTTATTAAATATAACCAACTAGCTATTGCCCGTGGCTTCGGCCGCATCAATGTTGCCGCGGACGCAAAGTCGCGAAATAAAAAGTAACCTATATTCTATCTTGGGTTTCAAACTTACCCCGTATCAAATTTAATCAAAATCAATTCAGTAGATTAGTCTCAAAAACATAACAGATAGACAAAGTTACATTCGCATTTATAATATTCAAAAATAAGCTATTGTAAAATAAACCGGTTGAATGCTAAATTAATTACAAAACTCGTGACGTGAATCGTTGCGGAATTGCCCTAGGCAATGACTTTATTGCGGCCATCAATTGCAGAAGTTAATCAACTTCATGTTAATGATGCGCATTAATCATTAAGCCTTCAGTATTAAACCCGGAAATTTAAAATTTGTATGAAAGTTCTTATATATACAGGTAGGTACTTACAGAAATGACAGGTGCATTTTTATGGTCTTCCATTTATTTATTTTGAAGTATATATGATCTCTAGATACATATTATATTATAATTACAAATACTAGTTTCTAAGTCATGTCGGTGCTAAATTGCTACAAAACGACACAAAATAAAAAATGTTAACCCCCGAATTCCTAAAGCAGCTAACAAAAGAGCTGATAACTTTGATACCGCTTAACCGATTTCCATAAAAAATAGCTAAGAACACTCCCGAGTTATATACCTTTCAAAGAAATAAAACTAAATCAAAATCGGTTCAAGCGTTCGGGAGCTACGATGCCACAGACAGACACTCACACACAGACACTTTAAACTTATAACAACCAGTCGTTTTTGCGTCGGGGGTTAAAAATGGATTTATAGTCAGAATTTTTTTTTTTTTTTTTAATGGGGTAGCAATCAATACTGTCAAGTATTCTTCATCAACTTAAACTCAGTCTATACAATTACAAAATTCAATTATAATTATCAGCATTGCCATATAAGGTAGCAATGCTGTCAGCCTTTTAGGAGCTTGCCTTGAGCTTGCATGTTAATACATTGATGCGGGCGAGTATTTCGTTGCCCTTTATGCTTCCTCCTTTCTTTTTTTTTAATTGTATAATTTTTAACCCCCGACGCAAAAACGACGGGGTGTTATAACTATGACGTGTCGGCGTGTGTGTGCATGTGTGCGTGTGTGTGTGTATGTGTGCGTGCATGTGTATCTGTTTGTGTGTGTGTCATGGACCGATTTTGATTTTGTTTTTTGTGTTTGAAAGGAAAATTATTTGAGAATGTTCTTAGCTATGTTTGATGGAATTCGGCTCAGCGGTTTCAAAGTTGTTGGCTACGGTAGGGATCGTTATTCTTCTATCAGGGGTTACTTAAAATTTTTAATTTTGTGTTATATTAATATGAGTTTTGTGTTCAGTTTTGTTTTATTATTTTAGAAATTGCAAAATGAATAAAAAATATAATTACAATTTCACAACACGATTGTACAGTCAAAAAAGCTATTTGGTATACTGGCAAAATATTCATTTTTATTGTATTTTTTTTTTTTTACCGATGGGAAATCATCCAATGACTTCTCCCGCCCTGGGCGGGGCGGGAGGGAGTGTCAGACTTTTACTGACTAACACCCATCCATGTTCCTTCCTGTGCCCTTTGCGTTTCAGGGGCGCGGTATCTCTTTCGAACAACCCGCAGCCCCGGCAGGCATGGCCCTGCGTGGCCCCTTCTTATGTTTGCTGACACCTCTTTGAGGCGCGCGTGGAACACGAACGCGCCGTCGACACGGTCTGTCGTCAAAAGGTGACGTAAGGACGGTGAGCTACCCATTGCTCACCGTCCACAGACCCGCGTCTACGGTGGCCGGGAGTCGTCTCGCGATTTTTATTGTATGCTTAATAAGTTTTTAAGCTTATGACACACCTAAAAGGGTGATGTAAAATAATTGTCTGCTCAGCACACTCACAACATTGTTTAAAAGTAATTGCAAGTAAGCTGCCTGTATACCAAATAGCTTAGTTGACTGTACATACGTGTAAAGCACACTACCATTTCTACGAACTACAGAACCCATCCACCTCATATTTCCACCTACGTGCACAGACTGCGCAGTACACAGCTGTTAGAGCTGTTGAGATACTTGTTCAGATGTTCTAGTAGGGTTTAATCATTTCCTTTGAGCGCCACGTTGAACATGTCTGAGTTGTATAAGCCTTTGCACGCTTAGCTTAGCACTTTAAGTACCACTAAGTGCCTCGGAACAGTACCCAGGGCCCTCTGAGCTTTAGAAAGAAAAAAAAGAAAGAGTTTATCACACATTGACTTTTTTTACAACTACATTACATACCATCATGCCTGTATTTCCCGGAGGGTTAGGCAGAGGTCCAATGTACACCCACAGTTCGCTGATATGTTAAGGTCCCATGTATAGTAGCCGCCACGAGTCGTGAGCACAAACGTCATGTTAATCTTTGGGGTTTTGGATGCCTTTCTGGGTTTTTTGGGTCGCCGACGCTGCACGCGATTGGTCCGACTGACGGATCAATTTAATGGAAAAACCCACGAACACTACTCGATCTGGAAATGGAACCCATGACCTCTAGCAAAGCAGCCGCGCTTAGGATTATTGGCTATTCCACATTGGGTGAGGGTACCTACTAATAATTATGAACAACTTTTGTTGTAGGACGAACCCTGAAATGTGATAAAAAATTGCTGTTTTATACATTTTAATTGTACCTTGTGCATTTTTGTAGGGAGTAGCTGATTTTTTTGTGTTCACCTGTGTTTGCGCACACATATGTGCACTTATAATATCTCGTGCGTAGGTACTTGGCTAGTCGCCAATGAGATTTGCTGCTGTGGTAAATCTATACTTACTATATTAATACGAGTATTATAAAGGTTAAGCGTTTGTAAGTTCGAACGCCCTTATCTCCGGAACTTCTAATCCGATTTTGAAAATAGGAAACCCCGAATCCCTGAGTATTATAGGGTATATTTTATTACACAGAAGAAGTAGCGTGCAAATGCTAGTATTTCAATAATATTATGACACAAGATATTTGTGGACGAACTTAAAATGTCATCGGTTACTTGACCAGAACCCGGAAAACGGAGCGTGGGATGGTCCTTGACATTTTTTTGGTGTAAAATGCGCTTGAATTCGCCTTGATACGCTTCGTTACGCTTGAATAGGGTCGGTGTAGACCAGCTATATGCTTACCCAGTTCTCATTGGTAAATATTTTTTTTATTTTAACACAACATACCATCACGCCTGTATTCCCTGAAGGGATAAGCAGAGGTGTATCTATGTACACCCACAGTTTACCGGTATGTTAAGGTCCCATGTTAAAGGGGACGAGCCTATTGCCATTAACCGGGCACAAGTCCTTACTCTCCTGCTACTGAGAATTTCATAGATAAACCCAATAACAATTTTTGCTAGACCTGGAAATCGAAGTCAAAACCTCTAGCGTAGCAGTCGCGCTTAGAACAAGTAAGTTAACGAGGCGAGGGATAATTAGTACGTTCTTATTAAGTTTGTCTTTGCCGTGACCGACAAAATTAGGGAGAAGAATAATAATATACATAGACGACTTTTCTAACAAAGAAAATCCTTATCTATAAAAAATAAACTGATATTAACCACCTAAGTTACATATTTCTTCCTGAAATAACGATTTTTTGCTCTCGAAGAGAAGCTTCGCTGTAGTTCAGAACAAAGGTAAGCTTTTTAAAATTTATTTTTAATGAAATTCTTAGATAAACAAAAGACGTCCGTAAATGTATCTCTGTCGCTCTAATATTGCTTCAAAAGACAAAGATAGCATAAGTCTTAAATGCGACTTAAAATTGAGTTGCGTTTGAGAATTTAGCCGATATTAACTGAAATAGTTTCACTGGAATTCAATGTCTTGGCGTTGTAAATACCTGTGTCTAGAATCCATACCAGAATTTTCATCTTGCGTATATGGAATCTTCGTAATTGGAATGTATGTAAGCCTGCTTGATATTTACACACAGAAGATAAAGATATCGAAACGATTAATACCTATATACCTGCGATTACGTCTGCGTATAAGTACCTACTTCAGTGTTACGTAAAACACATAACATACCATCACGCCTGTATTCCCCGAAGGGTTAGGCAGAGGTGTACCAATGTACACGTATAGTTCGCCGGTATGTTTCGGTCCCATGTAATAGGGGGTGAGCCTATTGCCATTGGCCAGGCACAAATCCTAACTCCGAGCTGCTACTGAGAATTTCATAGACAAACTCAATTGCACTTTTTGCTCGACCTGGGAATCGAACCTAAGATCTCTAGCGTAGCAGTCGCACTTGAGACCACTAGGCCAACGAGGCAGTCGAATAACTTAACCAAGGGCGCGTGAAAACGGGATAAAAATTACCTACATATATGAAATACAGCTAATTCCGTTCAGCCGTTTTACCGTAAAAGTGTAACAAACATACATCCATCAATCCTCACAAACTTTCGCATTTATAATAATAGCAGAAAGTAGTAGGATAGAATATCTTTATTTGCATCAGATATGGATCATAAAATGTATGAAATAATATGAATGGTGCATGTTAGGAGTTATATTGAACAAAATTCCTACCGCAGCTTACAAAAGAGCTGATAATTTTGACACCGCTAAACCGATTTACATCAAACGTAGCTAAGAATACTTCCAACTAATTCACCTTTTAAACAAAAAGAAAAAAACTCAAAATCGGTTCATGCGTTCGGGAGTTACGATGCCACACATACACACACACACAGACAGACACGTGAAAATTATAACACCCCGTCGTTTTTGCGTCGGGGGTTAATAACAAACCAAATTGAAGAGTGCGCACACGACACTATTTTTTTTTTCTATTGGTAACAATTGCAGCCGAAAATACATTCTTTTTTTTTTTTTGGGGGGGTGGGAAATCATTAAATAACTTCTCCCGTCCTGGGCGGGGCGGGAGGGAGAGTCAGACTTTTACTGACTAAAACCCACCCATGTTCCTTCTTGTGCCCTTTGCGTTCCGGGGGCGCGATATCTCTTACGAATAACCCGCAGCCCCGGCAGGCATCGGCCCTCAGTGGCCCCTTCCCTATGCTGACATCTCTTTGAGGCGCGCGTGGAACACGAACGCGCCGTCGACACGGCCTGTCGTTTTGTTAAACGTAAGGACGGTGAGCTACCCATTGCTCACCGTCCACAGGCCCGTGGCCGAAAAATCTTGGCAGCGTGGAGAATTTCATGAACGATTTTCACAATATTTGTTTACCCGAATATACTGAGAAAATTATTGTGAAAATCGTCCATGATATTCTCCACGCTGCCAAGATTTTTTTCCTGGAACGTAATCTTCTAAAATGGTCGTAGGTATGTACAACCGCGTATAATGGCGGTTGAACACTTTTCAATCTAATTGCTTAGAACAGCGGTTCTCAAACGTTTTTGGTGACGGAACCCTTATGGTCAACAAAATATTTTACGGAGCCCTAAAATATTAAAAATGGTTTTATGTGTATTTTTTATTAATAATCATATTACTTGACAATTGATATTTGCGTATAATGGGAAGTATGAACTTGCTTTTTGCTTTCAATCATTTGTTTGATATCAGAAGATAGTTGGAATCACATCTCGATTTTTTTTATTATGACTAGTATTTTCGTGGAGCCCCACAGAGGCTTTGTGGAGCCCTAGGTCTCCGCGGAGCGCATTTTAAGTATGGCTAGCTTAGAGTATAGTGAGATGTGGTCAAGCGCTAGTGTTCACGATTATACGTCTGTTGCAAACAGAGACAAACACACAGCAACAATGTTTGCTTGTGACTTCGTCTGCGTGATTTTTGTCACCCGCGTTTATGATTGCTACACTGCTCCTGGAGATTGTAGCGTGATGTTATACAGCCTATACTATTTCTCATGAATCTAGCTACTGCCTCGGTAGCCTAGTGGTCCTAAGCGCGACTGCTACGCTAGAGGTCTTGAGTTCGATTCCCAGGTCGAGCAAAAAGTGTTATTGGGTTTTTCTATGAAATTCTCAGTAGCAGCTCGGAGTTAGGATTTGTGCCCGGTTAATGGCAATAGGCTCGCCCCTTATTACATGGGACCTAAATATACCGGCGAACTGCGGGTGTACATTGTTACACCTCTGCCTAACCCTTCGGGGAATACAGGCGTGAGTGTATATATGAATCTAGCTATCATTTACAAAACATTTTTTTTAATCCGACTGGTAGCTTCAGAGATTAACGCATTTAAACTAACAAACAAAAAAATCTTTGGCTTTATTATATTAGTACTAGCTTCTGTTTGCGACTTAGTCCGCGTAATTTTTTTACCTGCATTAGGTTACGTTTTTGGTTACTGCTCCTCACCTATTGGTCGAAGTGTGATGTTATATAGCCTATAGCCTTCCTCGATAAATAAACTATCCAACACAAAAAGAATTTTCCAACCAAACAAACAAACTCTTCAGCTTTATAATATCAGTATAGATATATTTTTAGAAGTATAGGATGCATTAGTATATCGTTAGTTCCACTCAAAAGTCACATTAACCGTATAATTACTTCTAACGACTGCTAACTGCCTCGAGTTCAGTTTGACAGCATTTGACCCATTATTGTCACGTGCGCGATGCCGATAGATATGTCGATAATGAGCATTTTATCGATATTATCTACTCTCAAGGGCCCTCGTGCACCTCTATTCAAGGTCACTCGGAACTGTACTTGAAAGTTAGGTATTACGATTAGAGTTGCCATTTATATTTCGATACTAAAATGGTTGGTTGGTTGGTGGGTTGTAATAATGGTTCGCATTTGGAGAATTTTCGTCTCGAGAACGGGATTTCAAGAATAAAGGGTATTTGCAAATGAATTCTAATTTAATTAATGCACTATTTATTTTCTATTAATTAATTTAAACTTTATTCAAAGTAATTATTTTTTCATTTGAAATCATCCATCGGCTTCTAAGAAAATTTCAACTACCTCTGACGACCCTAGCTACTTATCTTTCTCGTTGACTGTACAAGTGTACATGACACGCACGTTACAGAAGACTGACAATGCATACTTTGCCATTCAATAAAAAGGGCAAAGTTAAAAAAGAAAACCATAAACACTAAGTCTATGGCTTATTTTTAACTTTGCCTTCATAAGCATAGGCAAAGTAAACATAGTCAAAGTAATAAAAAATCTAACAGTACCACCATGTTTTTAATCTCATAATACGTTAATATTCTGGGTCTTAACTCGACTTCAAACATATTGTGTGGGCCAAGGTTAAACGTGGCGACCACGCATAAGTGAACGACCCGAGAGCGAGCCTCGAGAAATCCTCTTAATCTTCAATAAACCTGATGACCACAGCCAGTCTAGCGGTCAAGGTTCAAGCGGACGGTATTTAGACATAGATAGGTAGGCTTCTATATTAATTTGCCTTACGGATTGTATTAGTTATTTAATTAGGATCTCTAAGAGTCTATCAAAAGATATACAAAAATCATGACATACAAATAATGGGCAAGTGAAGATATTATGTAGGTGTACGCCTTCATTTATAGGAAACCAGAGCTTGCACAAATAGTTAGCAACTAGCTATCAAAGATAGAATAGCTACGTATATTTAAATACTTTGTCTGTTAAACGATTTTTTATAAGCCTAAAATGTTCGCAATACATACTATATTTCCCGAAGGGTTAGGCAGAGAAGTACCAATGTACACCCACAGCCTCGCCTCGCCTAGCGAACTGCCTCGTTAGCCTAGTGGTGCTAAGCGCGACTGCTACGCTAGAGGTCTTGTGTTCGATTCCTAGGTCGAGTAAAGTGTTATTGGGCATTTCTATGAAATTCTCAGTAACAGCTTGAATAATTATTTATAAATGATCAATATCCTATGGTAATTGAACACTTACATATAAATGTGATACTTTGGATAAGTGCTTATACAAGTAGGGGGTGGCCTAAAAAACATGGATAAACTGTATGAAACCATACAATACAAAATTGTTTATTACTAGAAGTGACGCACGTACTGAAAAGCAAAGCAATAATAAATAATCATTTGAGAAAATAATGTTACACCTACGCAAATTAAGCATCGCTCAGCATAATGCCGTGGTACATTCACTAAGGGCTTATGCAAACAAGCTATTTTTGGCGCATTTAGTGATTTAGTTCCCTGTTTGGAAGCCACGCCCCGTCCGAGAATAGCAGCGCAATACTTGCTGGTCTGCTTTCCCCCTTTAATAGACCACGGTAATAGTTTTCAACAACAACACCGGCTGTTGTTGAAAGACCCAATGACGTCGGTCTGCGCTGCAACTCGAGTAATTTAATATATTTATACACTGGTTTCTGCCCGCGACTTCGTCTGCGTGATTATTTTAACATAACATACCAACACGCCTGTATTCCCCGAAGGGTTTTTTTTTTTGGGGGTGAGAAATCATCAAATAACTTCTCCCGCCCTGGGCGGGGCGGGAGGGAGTGTCAGACTTTTACTGACTAAAACCCACCCATGTTCCTTCTTGTGCCCTTTGCGTTCCGGGGGCGCGGTATCTCTTATGAACAACCCGCAGCCAAAGACAGTGGGATGACATATTACTAGATTGATTGATGATTATTACTAGATTTTACAACATACCATCTACGCTGTATTCCCCGAAGGATAAGGCAGAAGTGTACCAATGTACACCCACAGTTCGCCAGTATGTTTAGGTCCCATGTAATAAGGGGCGAGACTATTGCCATAAATTAGACCCACATTCTAACTCCGAGCTGCTACTGAGAATTTCATAGAAAAACCCAATAACACTTTTTGCTAATCCGACTTGTAGATATTAGATTTACACAAACAAACAAATATAACTCTTCAACTTTACTGTAGTAAGTAGTATAGAAAAAGAATCATCGAAATCGGTTCACCCGGTCGAAACTTCTGAGGCAACAAACATAAAAAATAATACAGTAGAAATGAGAACCTTCCTTTTTTGATGTTGGTTAATAAAAGAAGAGGAGAACTTTGTGCCTCTTAATAAACACACTGTGCGCACAGAGTGTTATATTAGGCAAAGATAAAGTTTACATGAATAAGAAATGCAGAAAGCTTAAATAAAAAAACCACAAAGACGGATTTTGACCACTGGGAGGCCATAATTATTCAAAACCTAACAAAAAATAGTAGAATAAACTTAGGAAATATTTGCATAAGGAGGAAACAGTAAATGGTGGATCCATTTACTATTTTGATGACAATGGGTGTGTCCCAAATTCCCAATATCTCAAAAGTTGATTTATCATCGTGCTATATTCATCAGTTCAATAGTCTTTCACTAATGAGGAAAACGTCCGGCGGAATACCAAAGGTAAAGTTGACAATGCACTGCGAATATAAAAAAAACTAATAGTAGAATCCATTCATAATGTACAGGTTTGTCTAAAAATATTTTTAACTAGCTGTTGCCCGCGGCTTCGCTCACGTCGACCTAAGTGTTACTTAACTAAATAAGTATTGAATACTATGTTATCAAAATCTTCCAAGCAGGTCAAATGGTTGCTAAGGTGACTGCTAATAGTTACGACTGTAGGTTTAAAGAATTTATCTGTAGTCGCTTGAAGTCTGGATTTGTGCACGGCTGGTAATAGGCTTACGCCATACCTGGGGCTAAAACTTAATTGGCGTAAGGAGAGTATATGTGGCTTTACTATCCCTTTAGATAATACTATGATGTGGTTTCAAAATTTACTTACTTTTCTTTCTCAAACCATTAAACAGCATCTTTAATAGGCACTGCTTTAACATTATACCTCACATTGTAGCTGCGATCTGTCTAGTATCAAGACCGAAGAAATGAATCTTATAATCAGAGCAACAGCCCACAAAATTTGAGCTTCGTGTTAGAACCAAATTAATGTAAAGTTTTTGGGAGAAAGTATGGACAAAAAAAAGTAAGCATAAGACTTCTTAAAAGACTAAGCAAAGTTTTACCTCACAAATTATCCCTTATCTTTGGAACCGTAAACTACACAATAAATTTCCATTAAATTTTATAGTACCTACCTATAAGAAGAAATTCCGAATGCGATGCATGATTCATGATTGATGCTTGATTCAACTTGCATCCTGAAAGCGTGAAGTCTGTGAGACATTCAACGTCAGAAGAACGACTGTCACGGAATTTTTCTATGGGTGAAATTGATTTTGGTACAGTTTCTGTTGTTGCTAATCTATTTCTGTTTTGCCATTTGAATATAAGTACACTTTTTGGTGGCGTGGCTTAGGACAGAAGTTAAAATTTTGGACAAAAACCGTTTGCACATAAATCGTTTAACACTTGTATGAAGTGTCGAAGTTGGGAGGTCCCTTTTTTAAGCATGAGATGTCGTCAAATGATTTTTTCCTTTCTGGTGGAAAGGAGTGTCAGACTGTTATTGGCTAAAACCCATCCGAGATCCTTCCAATGTCCTTTGTGTTTCAGGGCCGCGGTGACTCTTTCGAACAAATTCCGCAACTGTGCTAACATCTCTTTGAGGCGCGCGTGAAACACAGTACGTCGTCGACTTGGGTCTGGTTCTGGTTGGACGGCGAGCCACACAACGGTAGCCGACCGCAAGCCCACTCCGACTGTGGTCTGGAATCGCTCTACGACTATCGACACCCGGGGCATCCCCTTCTGTTCTGGCGGCCGGGGTGAAAGGTTGACCTCTCCCTCATGCGTGTCGCCTCCTCCTTCGTTGGCATTACTACTTCGCAGAAGGAAGCGATTGCTTCCCATTCTCCCTCGCTCCGGACTATGGATGAACCAAGGCCGGACGCGAGACGTCGCCGCCGCCAATCGCCTTTATGAGGACACGCTGATGTTCTGCCCAAGCAGGGGCATACCTCCACCGTACGCTCCTTTGTGATCCTACAGTGATAACACCAAGGCGTGTCCTAGCTCCGAAACCGAAACAGTTAGCTCCCGAAACAACTGTGACCAGAGAGTACCTGCGTCAGAAAATCCTTGTGGTGCGGCGATCCTACTATCGATATAAATTGGTAACTCTTTAAGTTTCTGAGGTGCTGTTTTTTATTCATGAAAAATATTCTTAGGGGTAGCTAGAATTTGTGGGCCAATCAGTGGAATTCTGTTCTATTCATTCTTCTTCAGTCCACGTATGCATATTTTCAAAGTTATGTTAAGTTTATGCTTAAACCTATTTTATTATAATATTGAAATCATACCATCGAAAATAAAAACAATTGAATTAGGTACCAATTAAAATAATGACAAAAAGTAACAATCAATTGGGATCGAACTCACACAAAATATCTTACATGGCTTTCATTAAACACCGAAGCTATTCTCTAAACAAAGTAAATAGCGTAATAATAATAAAAAAATATAGCAATTCCCATACCATGTTATATTTGACTGCTTAACTCCTTGTGGCTAATGACGTCATGTTTTTTATTTCATAGGATAAAATATCTCCCACTGTCTTTCATAGGAACTGCCTCGTTAGCCTAGTGGTCCTAAGCGCGACTGCTACGCTAGAGGTCTTGGGTTCGATTCCCAGGTCAAGCAAAGTGTTATTGGGTTTTTCTATGAAATTCTCAGTAGCAGCTCGGAGTTAGGATTTGTGCCCGGTTAATGACAATAGGTTCGCCCCCTGTTACATGAGATCTAAACATACCGGCGAACTGTGGGTGTACATTGTTACACCTCTGCCTAACCCATCGGGAAATACAGGCGTGATGGTATGTACGGTGTAATATGTAACTAATCTGCAGTATTGTGTATATTTTATAGCAATCCAAAACATGTCCAAGAACAATAATGCTTACCTAACCTCATTATTTATTACAAATAGCGAAATAGCCTAACTATTAATTACAAAGCCCACCACCCAAAGAGCAAAGCAGATTGTGTGAAGGAAGATATCCAGCACCTCATGACTACTTGAATTAGTGAGACTACCTACCTCCCGGTAGTGAACTTCAGTGATGTATCTGGAAGGCATTGAATAGATTGCGCATTTAAGTAGTCCGCTGGAAACATAATTTGGTAAAAGAGGGCATCATATACCTGTCTGAAACTCAGTGCAATTGACGCATCAGTAAAAGCGGCCACCTACTTTTCTTAACCGGTGTAAATTATTGTTAGGGGTATCATCGTTCCGGGTCGGTGGTGCGTAGTGTTCCACGTGCGCCTCAAAGAAATGTCAGTACTGTAAGATGGGGCCCGCCAGGGCCAGTGTCTAACAGGGTTGCGGAATTCAAAAGAGTCACCGCGGCGCTGGTACGCAAAGGGCATTAGGAGGCACACTTTGTGTTTTAGTCAGTAAGAGTCTGACACTCCCTTCCGTTCCGCCCAGAGCGAAAGAAGTCATTTAAAGATTTCCCATCCTTAAAAAAAGGGGTATAATTGATGTGAAAAGAAGAATTTAAATCGCGCAATAATACAGTCATGTGTTGGCCCGACATTTAAAGACTATTTTGTCAAAATTAAAGAGTCAAATAGACATAAATTCTTTAACAATACGTATATTTTCCGCTCTGCTATCGTTTGCACACCTATCAGTTTCTATTTTTTCGATGAAAACTTTTGACTTCAATTTGCTGTTTTTTAGTAACTATGTATTATAGACATTCTTTTCTGCAAGAATAATAAAGAAAAAATAAGCAAGCTAAGCGTTACTGTATAAGAATGACTACTTCTATTTTATTATTGTTTGGAAATCTTCTAGTATTCAAAAGAAATATTTAAAAAATCACAAAAAGTAAAACATTATACCGGGACCGAACTCAAGCCCTGCGATTCGAAAGGCGGTCATCGAACCATTAGACTATTTAATTCAATAGAAAAAGATTTGAAATTGCCGTTCTGTTTTGCCATGATTGACTGTTTAGCTTCTTAAAGGTATAGCGTGATGATAATTATTTCAGCAGTTCAATCCTCAGCCATCTAAAGTATTGTTATATTTTGTTTCATCTTTTTTGAAACCCGTCGTAATCTGTATCATCATTGTTCATCCCCCAAAGTAGAAAGCGCGATAATTTATAGCCTACGACCAACTTTGGTCTATGATGAATATATATACAAAAATTGAACGGAATCTGTCCGGCAGTATTTGCGTGATGCTGTAACAAACAAACAGACAAACAGACAAAAATTTAGAATCGCTTCCCGACCCCGTAGCAATCACTTTTTTTTTAATATATTAAATGTACAGTTTTGACTTCGCTACGATTTTATTATAAGTATAAATAGACTATGTACAGACATTATTTTCTGCTTTAATATTAAAAGATTTAAAAAAATAAGTAACCAAATCAATGTTATGGCAGAAGTTATGCATACTTTTATTTTATTATTGTTGGGAATCTACCTGTACGAAAAAAAATGTTTGAAAAATCACAAAAAGTAAAACTGTTATTGAGGACCGAACTCATGTTCAGCGATTTGCAAGGCGGTCATCAAACCATTAGACTATTTACTACTTCGTAAATAACTCTAAAATAGCCGTTCTAGTTTGCCATTATTGACTGCTTAACTCTTTGAAGGTATAGCGTGATGATAATTATTTTAGAAGTTCAATTTCGCAGCTATCTACAATATTCTTACATTATATGTCGTTATTTTCAATCCCGTGAGAATCTGTAGAAGAACTCGGACATAATGCAACATTGCTCATCCCCCAAAGCAAATAGCGTGATAATTTATAGCCTAAGTGTTAAGTGGAGCTTTCCGTAATACATTAGTGAAAACCGCATTCAAATCGGTTAAGCCACGGCTGAGATTAGCGTGTTCAAACGCACAGACAAACAGACAAACAGACAAACAGACAAACAGACAAACAGACAAAAATTCTAAAAACCATATTTTCGGCATTAGAATCATTACCCGACCCCGTAGCAATTACTTTTTTTCAAAAATATTAAATGTACAGTTTTGACTTCGCTACGATTTTATTATATGTATAGATGATAAAATCTTGCTTATTTTTTATACTGGGCAAAGAACTATGAGAAGTGAATTGTGAACCTAAGCATAATGTGGTAAAGTTGTTTTTGGGAATATTCACATTCACATGATATTAAAAAAAAAAATATTGAGTGAGATCTAGTGCTTAGCCATAACAAACCTTACAGTGGGACAACAAATAGCTTCTTATCCAATACCATTACCGATTTCAGAATTCCGAAAAAAAAACATCTAGTTATTTCTGTTGACGACTGTATCCGCATGACATTTCTTGACAATTTATTGGCCGTAGGAAATTCTTTGTGTAGGTATAATGAGTAGACATTGTCTGTTTCCCAGAAAACATATACACAATTTTTTTCCTGATTGTCTTGCGTTAGATAAAATAAAATTTTGCTTGCGGTCGTTTTAATAGGTATTTCAAAATTAAATTAAATACAGTCAGTCACAACCTACTTTCATAATGAACACAACACTTTAGCAAAATGAACCTTTTTGCATAGTCAAACTCCTGAACGAATACTTATGTATGCTTGAAAACTTACTTAAAAAAAAATATCTAAACGGATTTTTGTCTCAACTGTACTCACAGGTTCAGTCACAACCTAAGCTAGTTGAAACATTAAATTCTAGAAATTTCTCTCTAAACTTAAGCTTATTAGTAAAGTCATCGCCCGGTAATCAATTTATCATCTTTTACTCAACGATTTTATAAAATGTATTCTTATTAGATCGTCGCTTGCTGCCGCGTGAGATACATTTTAATGTGATTCTTTTATAAAAACTGGATTCTTTTGCAACGTATTTTAGTCATGTAGTTTTTATATCAGCTTATACTTAAATATATGGTGTTCAAGCCATCTTAGGTAATTATAAAATTGTTAATAATAGTTGGATTTCGCATAGAAATTTATCTGTGGAAAAACCTAGTTTTAAAAGGTGGTCATAAAATTAAGACACTTGGTCTATAATTAATAAATACCTACTTGGATTTCTAGTTGTTTTTGTTGGACAGTATTTCAGAATACGCCTCTTTTAAAGAACAGAATCGCCCCGTTGCTTATATGGTAGGCAATGTAGCGCGACTATGGCACTGTGTGTACGGGTTCATCGCCCTGCCTGCCAGTGGCAAAATGGCTAGTTTGAATTCAAAAATCACGCACTCAAAACAAGAAAAAAATTGAAATGTCCTATTAACTAATTTTTTCGTGTTGATAATCACAAGCATAGTTACCCCCTTATACTTGAGAAGGATACAAAACTGCACTTTATATATGTAGGGTACAAAGGTTAACGTTAACTTGACTAATAGAATTAATCCGGTAAGCTAAACTAACGGAAAAAAATCCCAAAGTTGAATACATGTTCTTTTTACTTTCCGCCATAATTTTCCTCAATGTGTGCTGTATTTTTGGCTTTTTGACTTACATAATAGGTACCACATTTGAATGCTCAGTCAAGGAAAAAAAATATAATCAAGTACCAAAATATCTTTATCTATAAAATAGTTGTAATAGGTAACCAGTTATCAGGATGCAAGCTCTAGCCTTGGACGGAGAGCAGTCAGTCAGTGTATCGCCGTCAGCCGGCAATGTTGCACGCGTGCGTAGTTTGCGCCATCTATCGCAAAAAATCGGAAAGTTACGGAACAATTTTTTTTTGGAACGTGTTTGTTTATGTGTTTTTTATTGAGTGATGTGTTTGTGATGAGTGGATCGAAAGTTTTGTGAGTTATCGATTTGGGTTTATTTGCTTTTATTGATATTAAAATACTATTTGGGAATGTTTTTTAAATGAGGATTTTAGGTAAGTGTTTAACAGCGGTTTATTATGGTTTTATATTTTAAATAGTTTCTTTTTACTGTATTTTTTATTAATATTGTGTGCAACTAAAGTACACTAGCTGGAAACAGTTGAACATTACCTAATTATGAGAGGTAAAATGTTTAATCAAGTGTAAATTATTCAAAATATTTAATAATATCCTTAATGGACGCAGCTGATTACACTCAATTGCTAGGATCATTGAATGAATAAAAATATAATAACTCGTATTTCAGTTGACAAAAATTCATAGTCGCTTAGTACAGTCAATCAGATCGAATGGGGCCATAGCGGTGAATTGGATCAAAAATATAAAACGAATTAAACATTGGAATACAGTACACTAAACCGTTATTTATAAATCAGCTATAAAAATGTAGTGCTTTTTGGCAACAAACTATATTATTTCGGCGCTGAAATCCCTTTTAATCCTATTTAGCCTTTTTGTAACAGCTTGGAGTTAGGATTTGTGCCCGGTTAATGGCAATAGGCTTGCCCTCTTTTTCATCGGACCTAAAACATACCGGTGAACTGTGGGTGTACGTACATTGGTACACCTCTGTCATGGCCTTCGGGGAATACAGGCGTAAGGGTATGTTATGTTATGGTAAATATTATCCCTAATGGATAAAACTGGTTACTCTCAAATGCTAAGAGCATTGAATAAATAAAATAACTCTTATTTTCGGTTCTCCAAAGTTCATAGTGGCTTAGTACTGTCAAAGGGGGTAAATTTTAACATTGGAATTATATACATAGCTTGTTGCCAAAAAGGACACTAAATCGTTAATTCTAAAAACCGTTGCTAAAAAGCACCAATTTTTTTTATAAAATTTACGCCTTTTTCCCATGGGGGTGGGGAGAAACCACAGAACGTCACCTGCAACGATCCTTTTATACTCCTTGGTTGCTGCTCCGCTCTCGTGGGTTGAAGAGTGATGTTTATAGCCTATGACACTCTCAAATAATGTGGCTTTCTATAGGCAAAAGAATTTTTAAAATCGGTTCAGTAGATCCAGAGATTACCCCCTAATACCTCACAAACTCACAAACTTTATCTCTTTATAAAATGTATATAGACTTATCACAAGGTAGAATCGACTTCTTTAAAAGAGCATAAGACTCAATTTATAGAAAAGTCAAATAAAAACAATATGAAACCTCATAATTTGGTTTTTCGGATCGAAATGTTATGCGAATTTTCCGGATTTATCATTTTTTAAATACTAGCCTTTTTCCCGCGACTTCCTTCCTCGATCTCCTACCCGTAAACTACCTACCTGCCTTGCAGCTTCATAGGTAGTTTTCGAGGTTTTGCGAATAATCAGTGACTATGACTAATAATATCGTAATATAATATAGTAATATAAGTATGTCCTTTCTTAGGGTTCAAACATACCCCGTTCCAAATTTCATCAAATTCGGTTCAGTAGTTTAGTCGTGAAAGCGTAACAAACAGACAGAGTTACATGGATTAGTGAGTCTATTGCCGTCAGTATTCATTACTCCTAGATGCTCATTTGTTCTAAGAGGAGTCAAATAAAGAATTATTTTATGAATTCTAGCTATATACCTCGCGATTTTACACGCATTCAGTTACGTCTTTGGTTATTGCACCGCTCCCGTTGGTCATAGCGTGATGTTCTAACGTATAAACCTTCCTTTTGAATCCCTCTATCTATTGATGGAAACCTCATCAAAATCCGTTGCATAGTTTAAAAGATGTAAGCGTATAGACGGCGGAAAGCGTACCGTTTTATACTATGTAGAGATTGAACTGAGGTATCGAATAAAGTAATATTTCAGTGTATAATAATAATTACCCATACAATAGCATGTCTGGTAACGTCATGGACGTCCCTCAAGAGTTTCCCTAAAACTAGTCACCATGTACAGTCACGAGCAGAAATATGTTACAATTTTACCAAAAAATCATTTATGATGTTCTCTTAAAGTATTGATAGATTATGTTGTTACGAGGATAGTATTTTAAGGCCTATATTATTTTTAGTTATTTCTCAAAGTTGCAATCATTACTTATTTCACGAGATTTTGGGCCTAAGAATCAGCATTGCCATATGACCTGGCAATGCTGCCAGCCTTTTCGGCACTTGTCCCATTGAGAGTGATGCCGACCAGTTATTTAATCTCCTAAGAGCTCGCCCCTTTATTTTGAAATTGTACACAATAATAGATATTTTTAACACTTTAAAAGTTTTAATTAATATTAAAATTATAGTTTTTTTTTTTATGAAGTTATAAAATAAGTGAGCTAATTGTTTGCAACTGTATTTAATGTCAATAAACTACAGGTAAATAGCATTTCTATACATAGCCGGTACACTATCTGTGCACGTGTCTGGTCATGCAGTTTATTTACGTGTTTAAAACAACGCTCTTGTTACAATAAAATACAAAGATGCAGTCATCTTACAAATGCTTATTTTTTGTTGAATGAATCGTCATGTGTTAACACGTCTCGCGGCTCCATTGCCATAGATGGTGAGCGAAGAATGATATCTCGGAAGTACTTTAGTTTGTAACCTCATAAGTAATCACGTAATTTGCAAATAAAATGAATGACATTGTAACAATATTTAAATTGGTAATTTATTTATGTTTTTACGTTTTATTTTTAACATCATTAAACATTTACAACCTTAAAATTAGATAAAAAAAACATTAATGATAATAAAAAAGAAGCTGTATTATTTATTTATAGGTACTTATTACAACGTATAATTTTTAATATTTTTTAATTTTTTAACAAAATACAACTTTTTACTAAACACATTTTTTTTTACTAAACTAATTATTTTTTTTATAAAACTTATTTTATAACATTACTTTTTTATAAAACCAATCACAGACATGACTGCTTTACGAATAATTTTAATATGCAGCTGCGACACGCGTCACCTTGACTATAATATTTACGACTTGCAACACCTACCCATCGACAAACCAGATTGCTTTTTGCACTTGTTAAGAATTCCAGCGAGGCGACGTTTCTTGGATTTTACTATATGCAAAACGAGTTGTAATGAAGGGTTTTTTGCTTGACGAACATCTTTTTATGAAAATCTTTTCCTGGTAAATTAATTTTATTTTTATGTTTCGCGTATTGTTAAGTGTGAAAATACATTACGTATTTGCTTATTTATGTCTGCCCGCGACGTCGTCCGCGTCGAACTTGATATATTATCCCACGGGACCCCTTCATTTTTCCGGGATAAAAAGCCTATGTGTTATTTCACATTTTTTTTTTTGGTGGTTGCCATCTATCTTAGTGCTAAATTTCATCCAGATCCGTTTTAGCATGATAGAGTAACAAACATCCATCCATCTATTTATCCATCCTCACAAACTTTCGTATTTATAATATTAGTAGGATGGGATATTAGTAGGGTTTAAACTTTATGTAACAAAAAGTACACCTTTTGCATTCTCTATCACTCAAACAAAGATGGTGGACATGTTCCTATTTTTAGTATTAAAATAACACCGTTAAATAAATTAATAAATGTATGATAACATAAGGAAGTTTCTCTCTCTGGAGCCCAGATTTTTGAAGGCTGGGCCCCGTTCCCAACGCCCGTGGGCTACAATATTTTTAATTGTCATTATCATAAATTATAGTAATATAGTCGCATTCTTTGTTTCCATATCCTGTAATATTCTGCGCCAGTCGGGGGTTATCCTTGGCTGCTTGCATTGCTAATTGTCGGTTGGTGAATCATTTTATCTTAAGACTCCTCTGCGAGTTGACTTCGGCTCCACATATGCCTTTTAAAGATCCGAGACCTTAAGGTTCTGACGAAATATTATAATAATATATATATTTTTTATATTTATACAAATATTAAAAATGTATTGTATACATAAATGAATAATGATTGTAACAATATGGCCTTGAGTGTACTTCCTTGACGCGGTTTTTTGTCGCATCTGTTTTACATAATTCCGTTGATTTTAGACTCACATGCTTACGTCTTATCATTTTTTGTGTAGTAGTTAAGCCCGCTGTGTGCTCTCTGATTTATAAATATGCTACCGTGAATGTCGGTAAACAAAAGATTTTCGAAAAATAATGTCATGGCAACCTTCTACCGGAATGAAAAGACTAGTAGTGGTAAACCTTTTTGTGAAGGAGCTCGTCCGGGGTCGTACTACCACCATACCTATTTCTCGCAAAGTAGCGTTGCTGTGTTCCAGTTTGAACAGTTTGGGTGCCGGTTTAAAGGCACATGAGACATTTCGAATTTGTCTCTGGGACGGCAATATATTTGCCAGGCCTCTGGTATTACAGATGTGTATAGGCGGTGGTGACTGCTTAACATCAGGTGGGCCGTCGGCTTGACTACCATCCAACGATTTAAAAAAAAAACCGCCTACCTATTGGTCGACTCTTTACGTGACCATGGCTGGCATTTTCTTGAACCAAAGATTCAACTTTGCCATAGAACATGGCAATGTTATAATACATTGTTTAACATAATTAATGCGTATTATTTTACAGTTAATCATACAACTAAATACATTTATAAGTTATTTTAATCAGTAAAATAAATTGATAACCGTACGTTGAATATTACATTGTATAATTACACCGTTATTGATACAAGTAAACCAATAACATTGCACAAACGCGCGGAAAAAACGTTTCGTAAAGCCGATCGATTTTTGAATTTGGAATTATCAAATATTCAAATAATTTATCAGACTATTAAAATGCACTTTTGAACGTTATATTTAAGAGGAAAAAAAAAATTCACGATGTCTCTTTCAAATGGTAGTTTCGTATAGAGAAGAATTGGCATAATCTGTTTCTTATCTAATATTTCTTAAGTCTGAACACTTTATTAATAAACGGATGATATTAATTGTGCCAGTCGTATAAAATTTAACCAGAATACATCATGTAGATCACTACATGAGAAGCGAGCACCTTAACCGCTGGACCATTATATATGAGCTGGTGGGATCCAATTCGGACAAGTACTTGTGAACTTTTCAATTTAAATGTACTTTATCAGTTTATCTTGGACGTCACTGACATTGGCGATGGAAAACCTTCGAGGCCTTCGCCCTGTACTGGGACGTATTATAATTTACTATAGCATATTCGTAACTGTCTTGTCTTGGGTTCGATTCCCAGGTCGAGTAAGGTGTTATTGGGATTTTTTATGAAATTCTCAGTAGCAGGAGTTAGGATTTGTGCCCGATTACATAAGACCTAAAAACATACCGGCGGACTGTGGGTGTTTTGGTCTGCCTAACCCTTCGGGGAATACAGGAGTGATGGTAAGTGTTACGGTAAGTTTATTGTCTAGTCGTAATTGTTTAATTTGAAAATTGACTAAAATAGAATATTGTTACTTATAGCGCACTTGTGCCAGGCCTAAAGGCTTTTATGACTTATTATGCTGTCAATTAACGTCGAACAACGGTTTTAATTATAGTCATGAAACAACAAGAATGCGTTGCATGTAATAAGTACCTACCTACTTATTTAAGATTGTAACTTAGCAATTATTATGCATTTGTGCTTAAGAGATGCGCTGGCTCTTTGTGCCAGTTATACGATGTACCAGTTTCTGACCACGACATCTTCCGCGTCACATTTGATATATTATCCCACGGAAACCGTAGATTTTTCCGGCATAAATAGTTTCCTATGTGTTATTCCACACTACAATCTTATAATAGTTATAGAGTTCAAAATTGCATAGTTATTGTGTGCAGGATAATAAACACCGCGAAGCATTATATTTAGCACGGGATTTTCAACTCTATTCCTAGACACGAAGAGCAGAAGTTAATTGCTCATGAGACTAATGCATTACCCCAACCTCAACGCATAAGGGAGGATATTTTTTTCATGATTTCTGGTTTAATCTCATAGTAAAAGTTGTTTATTACGATGAATTCTAATACCTCTTTTAACATTTTCAGTTAACTAAAAATCACTCTGTATACTTAAGCAGTTCGGCACATTCGGTTCGGCACATTCGGTTCGGTCTTACTAAAGGTTGTATCGAAAATGCCGAACCGAATGTGATGACCTGCTTATGTATTTAGCGACGCTCACATTACGTACCACCGATAAGTACGTGCTCGTACTAATTACTATCGGCCGTGAGTAATGAGTCATGTGTATGTCTGTAGTGTTTTTCTATTACAGTATTATTCACGCGTTTTATCACCATTCGGGGATGCCCTATTACTTTTGGATTCTACTGAAAACATTCACGAAGTTTTGAAGTGTAAATAGCTTATGAGTGCAGCTTGAAATATAATAAAACCAGCCTGCAGGGCATCCCTCTGCAGGGCAAAGGACTCTTCTCATCCAGTATGTTTTTTACGGATGGGAAATCATTAAATGACTTCCCCCGCTCAGAGCGGGGCGGGAGTGAGTGTCAGACTTTTACTGACTAAACCCATCCATGTTCCTTCTTGTGCCCTTTGCGAACCGGAGGCGCGGTATCTCTTACGAGTAACCCGCAGCCCCGGCAAGCATTGGCTCTGAGTGGATTATTTTTCCAAAAGCTCTGTTTGAGAAGAGGCCTTTGCTGTGCAATAATAGACTGGTATCAGGTGACATTAATTAGGACACGCCGGACGCGGGTGTCAAACACTTTAGTGTAACGGGTCAATTGATATCGGTTAAACCGCTCTATAGATAACCGCGTGCCTTTCACGGACGGGTAGCGGTGAAAGTGAATGTTGTGGAGTTTGAGACCGGTTTGTGATAGGATCAGGAGGGCCTAGCACGAGCTCGAGGATTCAATGTACCGTAAATTATAAATGCGATTTTTTTATTAGTAATTGACGCTCAGCTACCAAAAAGATCCTATCCAGTTTGTGGTCACTTGCTGACCTCCAAGATCTATACTTCACAGGGGTTGCCCTTAGTCTACAGCCGCTTAGTTTGTAAGTTTTAAGCCCTGTCTGGAGGCCTTAAGGCTTCCACCCAGTAGCCTGGTTTGGTCTATCTTAGTAACAAATTTTTAAGGCAAACAAAATTGGGCTATGCGCCTGAAAAGTCAAATGATGTATGAAAATAAATGTCAAATGGATAATTTTTTTAATTGCGCGGTATGGCAGGTATGCGACAAAATATGTCCGCTTCACACATAATGCATTATTTGGTGCGAAGGCTTTATTTATATCTATGTATGATTCTTATTGTGCTTGTTTTTTAAAATTAAACCAAAATGTTATAGAATAATCGTATTCCAAATTCAAAAATCGAATTGAAAACCAAATTTTCTGTTGGCGCACTCGTGTTAAGCCTACAGGGGGCCGTATTATCAATTGTTACTGCAGACATATTTCCATTGCGAGAGCGAGACGGAGCTATTCGTGGCCGATAGCACCATCTCCTTTTTGCAACGTAACAACGAACGTCATCATGTGGTATATTATCGGCATTATGTCACTATTAGAACGTGTTTTGTAGTCCTATATTACAAGGAATATGGCGAGTTCATTAATGTAATTATTCCGTATTTTCACATGTAACTATCCTTCCTATTAGTATTTAATCGGAAAGCGCTTTTTTTTTGTTTATTTGTCCTTATTTGACGCAGCAACGGAACTGAGTGACGTGTGTTGGTTCATGTAATTTGTAGATTTTTATACCTAAATAATGTGTCACTTACCTCATTATTTACTACTTAGCCTTTCCTAACTATGTTGGGGTCGGCTTCCAGTCTAACCCGATACAGCTGAATACCAGTTTACATGGAGCGACTGCCTATCTGACCTCCACAACCCAGTTACTAGGCAACACGATACCTCTTGGTTAGACTGGTTGTCAGACTTCCTGGCTCCTGACTATTCGTAACGACTGTCAAAGACCTACGAATGACAGCCAGGACCAACGGTTTAATGTACTTTCCGAGGCACGGGTGTGTCACACCACCAACTTCCAAACTCTGGGCTGGTACTGAGCAAATCCTAATAGTAAAACCCAATAACACTTTTTGCCCGACCTGGGAATCCGAACCGGGACCCCACGCTCATCAGTCGCGCTTGCGATCACGAGACCAACGGGGCAGTCAATGTGTCACTTACCTACATAATAGATACAAAAATGGCTGGGGTCAATCCACATAACAAAATATCAATCACCTAGGCATATATTTTGATAGTTAATGGGTCGCAGAAAAATATTGGTTACCTTTTTCTTTTTTAAGAAAAAAAAAAGTTTTGAACTTTGCTCCACTCTAGGAATTCCTCCGTATATAAATCACATATCATAAACAACCAGATCAGGAACGTTACCTGTAAGCCATACAAATATTAGTTCCTGCTGGAATCTTCTTGTGGGTGAAAACAACACATACCATCACGCCTGTATTCCCCAAAGAGTAACGCAGGGGTGTACACCCACAGTTCGCCGGTATGTTTTTAAGTCCCATGTAATAGAAGGCGAGCCTATTGCCATTAGAGTTGCTACTGAGGATTGGCTCTGGAACTGTCACACCGCCTGCCTGCGCTGCCTGGTTGATTTGGACTGGAATTGGCATTCCTTGGGTGAAAACAATGAGCATACAAAATTCGTTTGTGCCAATATAAGCAGTAGAGGCACTAAAGTTTTGCGCATAATATAATCTCGGTTCTAGAAATATTTGATTAAATAAGCAAAAATCCTGTTTGACCGGTCGTTGATGCAAGTCATGTAAGACGGTGACTTGTAAGCACTAATATTGAACACGATTGTACAAATACACACACACATACCATCACGCCTGTATTCCCCGAAGGGTTAGGCAGAGGTGTACCAATGTACACCCACAGTTCGCCGGCATGTTTTAGGTCCCATGTAATAGGGGGCGAGCGTATTGCCGTTAACCGGGCACAAATCCTAACTCCGAGCTGCTACTGAGAAATTCCTAATGGAAAAACCCAATAACGCTTTGCTCGACCTGGGAATCGAACCCAGGGCCCCATGCTCATCAGTCGTGCTTGCGACCACGAGACCAACGGGGCAGTTACGGGGTACAAATACATGTTTTATTTTAAACCAAATTCAACAAAGGAAGAAATTACAATATATTCGGTTCGGCTTCGGTTCTGTTTGTTGTAGTTGTTTGTCTAATATTGCCGCTGATTTGCAAAACTAAATTAATTTTTTGCTTTGTAGTTTTTGAAGGCGGTTGTCTTTTTAACCCCCGAAGCAAAAACGACGGGGTGTTATAAGTTTGACGTGTCTGTGTATGTGTGTGTCTGCGGCATCTTAGCTCCCGAACGCATGGACCGATTTTGATTTTGTTTTTTGTGTTTCAAAGGTGAATTAGTCGGAAGTATTCTTAGCTATGTTTGATCAAAATCGGTTCAGCGGTTTAAAAGTTATCGGCTTTTTTGTTAGCTGCGGTAGGGATTTTTATTTTTCTGTCGGGGGTTAGTTAAAATTTTTAATTTTGAGTTTTTACATATAAAACTGTCATAACAGGGTGTGCCAAAAAATCGTCGCTTAGAGGATGATGGGGGAGGGGATACTATACTGAACCCATGGAAAGATTTTCGTTACGATGCCCTTTTTACCCGCTAGGAAACAACAATTTTAAATGTTAGTAACACTTAAAATGATAAAAGCTAATATATTTATTGATATCAGAATTTATATACTATACTACTACAAATAAAATGTCACTTAATCACTTTCGAATTTATTTATTGATATTGAACTAAAAATATCTGGCTAGTCATTTCACTCCACTCAAAAATACTTTTAACTAGCAAAGTCACTCAAAGCATTTATTTAAACTCGGTAACGCTTGCAACTTCGTCGCGGCCATAACTTGGTCTATAATAAAAAACACAGTCATGCTAAAATTACATAGGTTCTGCAACTCTTCTCTTTTTTCAAGCATGGAAAATCATCAAATGACTTCTTTCGCCCTGGGCGGAATGGAAGGGAATGTCAGATTCTTACTGACTAAAACCCATCCATATTCCTACTAACACTACCCACTCACATTAGACAATCGGTGACCGATTTTTTGTCAGACAGAATGGAACATATGAATTCTAATATACTAACGCACACGTCCTACAAAAACTCGGTCCCACGAAACTATGGATCTATTGAACGGAACGGAATTGATCCGATAATCGGTCATATAAAAAGTCGGACGTGCGCGGAGGCCGTAATGCCGTTTGCGTTCTAGTGCCGCGGTGACTCTTTTGAACAAATTGACAGAGGTCTGGCAACCCTGGCTCTCAGTCTATAAACAATTAGGCTACATTTCAATAACCTTATTACCTAGATACCTAGGTACTAACACAAGCTATTCACTATTATTGCATTCACTTAACCTATTTTCTAGTTGCGGAGATGACAGCTCTCTGACGTGTTTTGTTTTACTTATAAACTAGCGATGAACAACTGTTTTGTGTGATTGGATGTTTTTGAAAAAGAAAATAGAATGTAGAACTGTTCGTTCGTTCTTTTGTTTTGTTTTACATACCATTTTTGTTAAGTTTTACTAGGAAGGGAACAATATTTGATAAGGATTTTTCGTGTAGCTATCAGATTTTGTTTGGATTTTTGTTTTAGGATAATGTCGTAGAAACCTAAAAAGAACAGGTATTTATTTATTATTGACTGGGCTTTGTAATTTTTATTTAAGTCTTTTATGACGACCTCTTGAAATTTGACGAGCGTTCAAAACTGTATCTTGTGTAATATATACCAGAAGACCAATTCTCTGATTAAAAATGTTCAAAATTTTGTCTGAGATGAAAGAAAGACGAAAGAAAGAAAATACATTTATGTCAATAAATGTATTTTCTTTCTTTCGTCTTTCAACCTGAGGCACATAAAAAAAGTAATCTAAGATGCTTATTAAAATAACTAAAGATATAAAATAAAACAAAAGAAATAGGTAATATGTGCTCCACTGGTGCGCCAAACAGGCTCAGTTCAGTAATATAATGCCAGCGACATGTCAAAACTTATCAAAATTGAAGGTAAATTAGAAGTGTTTTTGACAGGTGACTGAGTATAGAATAAGAATAATATTTGATTATTCTCAAAATTATAAAAATTGCCTTCTATTCGTATAAGTTAAGTGCAAGTACTTTGATTGAAACATGAGTGAGTTAAATTTTAATGTATGTATCATACTACCACATTTGTGTTACTTCAGACGTTGCAAAGATTCCAACAATATTCCAAACATCTAAATCGGTTAAGGCGGTCAGAATGGTGAAATAATGAAACTCACATACGTATATGAACCTTAAAACTTTCCTTTTTAGGGTTCCGTACCTCAAAAGGAAAAACGGAACCTTAGATCACTTTGTTGTCCGTCCGTCTGTCTGTCGATCTGAAACGAAAATTTTTAGTATATAAATAATTATACGGAATTTTGGGAAAAGCCTGGAAAAACTGCGCGTGTCGATTCCTGAACTATTTATAATGATCCTACGTAAGGAACCCTCTGTGGGCGAGTACGACTCGCATTTGTCCGGTAATTTCGGGACAGTCGTCATCAAACATCACTCTACCTACGCTAATATACCGATGACACTTTGTGACTTGAGTGACAGTGACATCTAAGGACATTTTACGGAAAATGACACACTTAAAGGCAAGGTCAAACAACGCCTTTATTAAAAGAAACTGCTTTTCCTCAATATATTTCGCATTTAGTATAAATTTATTAGAATCCGTCAATTTAAAATAATATTGAAATTGATATCGTATCTAACGGAAAAATTTATTGAAGCGGGCTTCAGTAGGGATAATTATAGACTTCTCCATCTATACTAATATCATAAAGTTCAAGAGTTTTTAATTAGTTTATTTATTCGCGTTAATCTCAGGAACCACCAGTAGAATTGGAAAAAACCTTTTTTTATGTGATAGCTAGATTTATGAAGAATTTTATTTTATTACTAGCGACCTGCACCCGACTTCGTCCGCGTGTCTTACTTTAATCGCGTTAAGTTACGTCTTTCGTTACTGCTCCGCTTTCGTGGGTAGTAGCGTGATGTTATGGCCTGTGGACGGTGAGCAATGGGTAGCTCACCGTCCGTATGTTGCGTAACGACATGCCGTGTCGACGGTGTGTCGACGTTCGTATTCCACGCGAGCCTCAAAGAGATGTCAGCATATTTTGAAGGGGCCACTCAGAGCCGATGCCTGCCAAAGCTGCGGGTTGTTCGTAAGAGATACCGCGCCTCGAGAGCGCAATGGGCACAAGAAGGAACATTGATGGGTTTTAGTCAGTAAAAGTCCCCCCTCCCGCCCCGCCCAGGGCGGGGGAAGACATATGGTGATTTACGAACATTAAAAAAAAACGTGATGTTATATACATTGATTTGACCTTTAATATCAGATCAAAAAAAACTATCGCAAGTATATAAATAAATTGCAACTTTTGGCTTTTTACACCTACTACTGGTACTCCATTAATTTCATCATCATCTACTTAGCCTTTTCCCAACTATGTTGGGGTTCGCTTCCAGTTTAGCCGGATGCAGCTGAATACCAATGTTTTACATGGAGCGACTGCCTATCTGATCTCCACAACCCAGTTACTGGGCAACACGATACCTCTTAGTTAGGCTGGTTGTCAGATTTCCTGGCTTCTGACTATACGTAACGACAAGCCCGCCACACTATTCCCAACCACTGCAACTTCTGTAAGCCAGAATCAACAGTGGAGACCGCCAGAAGAGCGCCGAGGCAATGAAGCTCGACGAGTCCCGGAGAAACGATAAAACTGTCTTGGATCCCGCAACGAAATTAATCAGAAAAGATTAGCGGAGGAGTAGGAAAAAATATTGTTTCCACTTCCCTCCAAACAAGCAGGAGACAGAACAGAACTAGGCCAATAGGCACAAGGGGAAATTTACAACTGGGAGAAGCCCAGATTGCCAAGCACCACGGTTTGCAATTGTTACTAACTTAGTGGGTCCTAATGTGAGCTGTTACATTTGATTCCAGTAATAGGTATGGCAAAAACGCCTGAACGCACGGAAATTAGTTCTAGTTTCTACGAGGTCCGCGTAATAAACTACACCGGATGTAACCAGTATACTGTCTAACATTATATTTCGTTCATTCTGCCAAAGATTACACTCCCATAAAATGTGATGAGCAGACTGTTCATATTCACAGTCAGATGTAGAACATTGACACAAGGGAGAAGCAACAAGCTTGAAAGAAAACAATTTACTCTTAAAGTTGCCGTGACCTGTGAGAAATTGGGCAACACAGTGGTCCACCTCCAGCCATGTTCTGGCCAGCCGTTCACGAACTGAGGGAAAGAACTGATGGAGGTGCCGGCCCTTAATGGAATTATCCCACCTACATTGCCATTCGGATAAAAGTTCCTCCCAGACGTCAGTCTGCGGTTTAAATAATCTAGAGATCTTAGCACGGTCCCGTTGTGTTAGAAAGCTTGCGTCCATGGTCTCTCGCGCAGAATAGTACATTGCAGCACGTCGCTGCACCTCAAGATCTACTGGAAGTACACCTGCAAGTACTGGTAGGGCCTCAGTACTAACGGTCCTATACGCTTTGCATAAAAATATTAAAGCTAACCGTTGACTTTGTAGCAATTTACGTCGTACCGCCCCTATGGTGGCCCTATCGGCCCAAACAGGTGCACCGTAGCACATACAACCTAGGTAAGTAGCCCCATAAATAGTTTTTAAAGTTAAGAAGGATAAACCCCAAGTAGCTTTAGATATTCTCGTTAGGGCATAAAAATTTTTTTTGGCTTTTTCTCCTACAGTTTTAATGTGGTCAATAAATGAAAAGTTCTTCTCCAAGATCAAACCAAGATAGCACACGGATTGTTTTCGTTTAACGGGAACATTATTAAATTTAATACTAGGCCATGACTTAAGATTACCCTTTAAAATGAGTTGATAGGTCTTTTGCGGTGCAAAGGTTAAACGGTTTCGATCGCCCCACTGAGATATTAAACGTAGGCATGTGTCAGCTAAATTCTCAAGTCCAGCCCGAGTACTTGACTGAATGAGCAGAAGGCCGTCGTCCGCGTAACCGGTTAAGGAACAGCCGCATGGAAGTGGAATCGCGAGGAAATCATCAAAACCTAAATTCCATAAATAAGGACCGAGAACCGAACCTTGAGGACATCCCATGGTTAGCGACTTCGTTGCGGAATAATGTCCAAGTTTGAGCTTCGCGGAACCATTTAGAAAGTAAGAGCAAACAAGAGAATAGATGTTTCTGTAGCAACCACGGGTTTTCATTTTAAGTAGAAGCATAGGCCACCATGCGTTATCAAAAGCCCCAGAAATATCGAGGAAGATCCCAATTACATATTTATGTTCGGATGAATTAACAGCGTTTCTAACAGAAAGGGCCGCGTCGACAGTAGATTTACCTATTGTGAAACCGAATTGATTGTTATGAAATTTTGGCCCGTCCGGTAGCAAGCGTGGTACTATAAGGCGCTCAAGTAGTTTTCCCAAAGATGGTAGTAGGGTTATGGGTCGATATGACTTTGGATCGTCCGGGGGCTTGTCGCCGCTCTTTGGAATTATCCGTATAAAGCCATGTCGCCAAATTCGAGGAAAAATGCCTCCCGCAATGCATCGGTTATAAACAGTTAAGATCGCGTCAGCCGCTGTTTTACACGCTTCTATGATCATTCTATTAGATATTTTATCTTCCCCTGATGATTTATTGAGCGGTAGCCTTCTGACCACATTTATGAACTCGTCAGTAGATGGTAGATCTGACGCTGGTGATTCAGGTGGCACAGCAGCCCACTCTCTAATCTGTTGGTGGTATTCGCTGTCGCTGGCCGCTGAATCATCGGGTATAAGGGTATTGAGAAGAACTTCCGTCGTTTCTTCGATACCGGTGGTATGTTTATTATTAACTTTAATGTTTTCAATGTATGCAAGGTCGACCAATCTATTAGCTTTAAACTCGTGATACAAGGGAGACCATGGACCCTCTTTATCTAGTTTTTCTACAATTTTTCGCAATAAATTACCCTTCGATTTTTCCACCGTTGCTCTGTAGCGCGATCTGGCAATTCTAAGAGTATTTAAAGCAGAAGTAAGCAGGTCTCCGGTAACCTTACGTTTTTTAAGCTTATTAACCTGTCTACGCGCTCTACGGTAACTTTTGCGCTGTTCAACTAAGTATTCACTCCACCAATCACATCTACGAATATTGGTGATTGATCCGCGACCAATAGCTATGTCAGCACAGTATGTAAAAGTGTCTGACATAATCTCAGCACTTTCTTCAGCCGACAGCCCGTCGTGAGTGAAGTCTTTGGCGTGACACGCAAAAAGCGAGCTAAAAAATTCCCAGTTCGCGCCTTTACATTTATATCTAAAATTACCCGTAATATGGGACGGACCTTGAGTAAACATAGAAACAAATTCGTACACGATCAGGCGATGATCACTACAAGATGCGTCCGGTAGGACACGCCACCTAGCTAAGCGAACGTCTACACTAGAAAGTGTGACGTCAATACAAGATTCGCCCATTTGGCTGCAAAAAGTAGGTGGTGCGTCAGGGGTGTTATGGATCATCAGGTTCATTTCGGCAATAAAATCCTCAACAGCGCAACGTCGTTCGGAATCCGTAGACCGAACCTTGCCATACCATAGGGACGATGACGCGTTTACATCCGCGCCAACGATGACTTTGCAGCCCGCGAGCGACCGCAAGACATGACGGAGGTTATGTATGTGAGGAGCAACAGGGTCTGAATATTGAAAGTAACAGCTCACAACGTAAACTTTAAAGGAAGCTGATGAGACTTCCGCAACAGCACAGTGAGACGTCATGAGGTTGCGCAAAGAAGTTACTGTAAAGTTAGCAGAACGTGCTACATAAATTCCGGCTCGTGCTTTGGTATCCAGCTGAACTACTTTGTGACGTAAGCGCGCATTTTGATATTGCTCTTGAACAAGTACAATGTCTAAATTGTATTCGATGATTAATTTATCTAACTCGGAAGTCGCCACTCTATCGTTGTGAAGGTTTAATTGTCCTATTTTTAAACTATCCATCTTATTAGTAATTAGTGTTTAGAATAAGTTGCTCAAGTTTTAATTTGTAGGTGGAACAGTTTTCAGACCCACATCTATGGTCGAACGGTTTTTTAAAACGTTTACACGCCACACAAGTCGGTGTGTAATCTAATTTGTTCTTATGGGGGCACTCTTTTGTTTCATGTGCCTCCGAGCAATTAGCACAGGCAGGTTTTTTGCTAGTGCAGTGCTTGATCACGTGACCGAACTGTTGACAAAATAAGCACCGAACTACGTCGAGATCATCAATGAAACGGCATGTGGCCCAATCAATAAATAATTTATCTTTGGTCGATACTAGGTGTTTCCGTATCGCAGAGTCAATTTCAATGCCTATCCATTTCCGACCATTGTCAGTGGAACGCTTACGAATGATTTTTGTTGATTTTATAAAATCATCCTCTTTGATGGCTAATTCATCTTTAATATTTTGCCGGTATAACGCGAGCAAAAAAGTGCTATCTTCCATTGATGATGGAATGTCTTTAACTAGTATGCGGGGCCTACGGCCTTTTGGTTTTTCTAAACGCAATCCAGCGGACTTAATGGCATCAACCGATTGTAGCTTTTTTAATTGCGTTTCGTTAGCGACACGCAGTACAACGCCAGACTTTGCGGTTTTTTTAACGCCTACAATCTGAAAACCGTCATCGCTTGGTTTGATTGCCTTCATAAGGGCTTGTTTAGTTGCCGATGATGACGCGTAATCAGCTGAGCGCTCGGCGGTGGGGTACGCGACGACACATGGCAGCGGAGCGCGCGACTCCATCACTGGAGCCACTTTAGGCAAGCGAAGTTTTAGCGAATCTGCATAGGATTTTTTGGTTTCATTATTTGCATTATTTGCACCAGTGACACCGGGATTTAATTTAAGTTTGTCTAATTCGCGTTCCGTATTGGCTAACTTAGTTTCATTGCAAGATGATTTTAATGCTAACATAGAAACAATGGCCGTAACTCGCTGAGTCATGTCCATGATAGCGGCTTTATTTGCAACGTTAATGCGGGACCCTTGGTCATTGACGAGATCATTTATTCTAGAAAGATACGAAGATGCCTCGGAAACTAAATCACAATAGTCGGTACTGTTATTGTTTTGGACCGGGTTGCTCACATTACTGGTGTTTAAATTTGAATTTGGCGAGGACTTTTCTAAAGATTCCGATATTTGAAAACGTTTCGATCTATCTTCAGGCGACACGTATGTCGGAGACATGTCGCTAAACAAACGTTTAGAATTAGCGGAGGTCGGCGCGGGCGGCGACCTTGGTGTCTTGGTATTTCTCCGAAAGATTTCCCCTCCACGATCAGGTGGGTCATCATTATTCGACATCATTATTATAAAACTACAACAAACAAGTAAGTGAAAAAAGACTAAACAATAAAATAACGGACGATTAGATTTTTCGCGATACCCTCACACTAAAGAAAATAAATGTACTCACCGATAGCTGACGAAATTAACTAATTACCAGTAATTATGGAATGAAACACGTATAAAAACTTACGATACCAGAACTTAGCACAATAGTACACAACTAGAACCAACTCACGAGCCGGGAATCGATCACAGAACACAATAAACGTAATTATAATTAGCAGCGAAATAGATCGCAACTGCACCGAGCGCGCGCGCGGAGGGAATACGTAACGACAGCCAAAGATCTACGAATAACAGCCGGGACCAACGGGTTTGCGTGCTTTCCGAGGCACGGGGGTGTCACACCACCAACTTCCAAACTCCGGGCTGCTACTGAGCAGATCCTAATAGAAAAACCTAATAACATTTTTTGGCCGACCTGGGAATCGAACCCGGGACTCAACGCTTATCAGTCGCGCTTGCAACCATGAGACCAACGGGGCAGTACTCCATTAACTTCAACAAGTAATATTCATTAGCCCACACTGCTGCAAGTTCTTCCGAATCATTGTACGTAATATATCAAAACGGGTAGTTTATCCAAAAAATTATAATAATACAACATATCAAGATAATTCGCTGTGTAAACATGATTAATGTTCCTCAACATAAAAGTTAATACGGTCATCAATCATGCTAGGAAAGACAGATGTGGCAACATTGGAAGCACTCGCAACTGGCAACCCACTGTACAGTATTTTTCACTTGTGTTGTGATTTTTACATTATCAATCTAGATTTATGTTCATTCGTTGGGTCTATGTTTGCAGAAAACTGTGTTCAAGAAAATTGTTGCGTCAATTTTTACTCGACCGTGGTAGAAAAAAGGGTTATGTATGTCATCAAAAACAAAATTAGAAATGTTAAGTAACCCTCGACCGAAGAAGAACAATCCCTACCGCAGCTAACAAAAAAGCTGATAACTTTGAAACCGCTGAACCGATTTCCATAAAACATAACTAAGAATACTCCTGACTAATATACCTTTCAAACAAAATAACTAAATCAAAATCGGTCCATGCGTACGGGAGCTACAATGTCACAGACAGACACACACACATACACGTCAAACTTATAACACCCTGTCGTTTTTGCGTCGGGGGTCAAAAACTGAAAAATAACTTTAGTTCTGGAAGTCGGTGGCAATACTAGACTACAAACAGATACAAAGCCGAAGACTTCCAAAATTAAGTTATTTTTCACATTTCAGTTTTTGAAGGCGGTTGTCTTTTTAACTCCTGACTCAAAAAGAGAGGTGTTATTAGTTTGACGTGTCTGTGTGTCTGTCTGCGGCGCCGTAGCTCTTAAACGATTAAACCGATTTTGATCTAGTTTTTTTTATTTGAAAGCAGGTTTCCTAGCGATAATTCTTAGATATGTTTTATCAAAATCGGTTTAGCTGTTTCAAAGTTATCAGCTCTTTTGTTAGCTGCGATAGGTATCATAATGCTTCTTCTTCTATTTAAAAAAAAATGTTTTACTTGTTCTTTATTGTATCCGGTTAGACTGGAAGCCGACCCCAACATAGTTGGGAAAAGGCTAATTAGATGATGGTTTTCGTAAAAAAAAAATCATAATCATATATAAAGTATGTTATACTATTCATACTTGATCATACTCTTACTAATTGATACAGTGATAAAGTTTTTGTTTGTTTGTAAATGGTAATTTCCGGAATTACTGGTTCGATTACAAACATTAATTCACTGATAGAAAGCTATACTATTGCCGTTTCCCATCTACATACTACTAGCTTCTGCCCGCGACTTTGTCCGCGTCAAATTTGACATATTGTCCGGAATAAAAAATATCACATGTGTTGTTCCACACTACAATCTGTCTTAGTGGCAAATTTCATCCGGATCCGTTTAGCCGAATAATCGTGAAAGAGTAACAAAAATCCATGAATCTTCACAAACTTTCGCATTTATAATATTTGTAGGGAAGCAGGAAGTAGAATTAGTAGGATTTTATGGTATAGATACTGTTGCTTGCTGTGCGATAGGCTGTTTCATGGTATACCTAACTAATAACAACTGCTTGCCTGGCATAACTGCCTCCTTGGCCTAGTGGTCCTAAGCGCGACTGCTACGCTAAAGGTCTTAGGTTCGATTCCCAGGTCGAGCAAAGTGTTATTGGGATTATGAAATTCTCAGTAGCAGCTCGGAGTTAGGATTTGTGCCCAGTTAATGGCAATTGGATCGCCCCCTATTATATGGGACCTAAACATACCGGCGAACTGTGGATGTACATTGTTACACCTCTGCCTAACCCTTCGGGGAATATAGGTGTGATGGTATGTTACCTGACTGATGAGGTCTAAATCTAGGCTTATTTTTTCAATTAGGCCATTTACAAGCACTTTTGGATTGTTAAGGAGTCGGTCAGTTAGATAGTAGAAACTAAATAGTTGCTCCTTCCAAAATGTAGGTGGGCCTATATGGAGAAAATACGCGGAAGAAGTCGCGAGTAAAGAAGCTAATTAGAAATGTATACATAATCTTATTCAAAACAAAATAATCTTTATAACACAACCCACAATTTCACGCAAATTAAACCAAACATCCCAGATTAGACCCTAAACAAAAAAAACTTTCCCAGCAATAATAATTATTAACCCTTTGTCTTATGACTTGGTATAAAGTAAATTGTTTATAAAATAATGCCTCGAGCCGCGGCATTAAACGCTGGCAATGCTGCCTTTTATGACAACACAAGCGGGGGCAGGGTTGATCAAAAGATAAATTAATGAAAAACGACGGACAGTAATGCTAATTTTATCGGACTCTCTTTTTTACGAGCAGTTAACGTTTATGGGAAGTGTTCCTTAAAAGCAAATAAAGAAAAAAAAAATTATAAACGTAATATTGATCTTGCTATAAGGCTGTGAACTGAACGGAATGAATTGAAACGTACATTATAATAAAACTACGTATATTCCGCGGTTTCACCGGCATTAAGTCCTTGGTTACTGCTCTACTCTTGTCGGTCTTAGAGAGATGTTATCCTCGATAAAAGAGGTTTACACCGCAAAAAGATTATTTGAAATCGCTCCAGTAGTTCCTGAAATTAGTTCGTTTAAACAAACAAACTCTTCAGCTTTATAATATTATTAAAGATACCAGCTTTACTATCTCCAGTTAAGGTTTATCCATCAGATAAATGTAGAATCAACATGAAATTATCTGGCAAATATGTAAATCGGATCATATTCATAGATCGTAGACATAAAAATGATCGATTAAAAGCACGCTTAGTGCACCCTCTCACAGACCGACCAAAAAAAGAAAGAAACAAGCTTTCAACCAAAAATTTATGCAACCCTGAGTTTAATACCACATTTTCACAGACGTAGTTGAGCGTCGCCTGTTATTGACTACACGTCGTGGTCACTTTACTGACCAAAGTATTAGTAGATTATTGATGGTGACATATTACAAATGGAATGGCAGGCACTTTACTTTGTAAAATGTTTCGAAGTCAAATGTGTTTCTGATATCAACTTGTAAATAAACACCGTTGATATATTGTGACTATAGGGAGGAACTTGGACAATAAAGATGAGAATGGTGTGTTATCAACTCAATAGTTCTGACTAGTTCTAACTAAAGTAAATCTGTAATACTTTATTCATTTTAAGAAAGTGTTCATGGAGTTTCTTGCTCGTTCTTCTCCATAGAAACGTACTTTCTGGCTGCTTAAATCCTTGACAATTCAAAAGTGCATGTAAATAGTTTATTTGAAATAAATGATTCTGATTTTGTGAATTACGGACGCGTGCTTACATTATATTACCGCGTTAGTGCGGTGTTAGTGCAATCCGGGCTCAATCGTAATGACAAACTCACCTTACTTGTATCACAATGCACTATTAACCAGAAAGCTGTATAGGGCCTTCCATACAGGTTTTCATTTTCTTTCCACATTTTCCCGAATACATCCAAGGACCCGCGAAACACTATCTGTAATCTCTTAACACACATCAATGTTGACTATTTTATTCAACGATGACAATATACCTAATGCCAGTACTCACGAGGGAAGTACACGTGACGTCACGAAAGCCATTAGAAATGTTCGATCGTGTACACTCGTCTTAAGTGCTGCTTTTAGCTCGTTACTAAATGGAACAGTTATTTGTATAAGGTGTTGAACGTAACACTCTTTTGTTATGGTGATAATCCACGGTTCATTTATCTCCTTCAATTTGGATGAATCAACCAAATTGAATTGTGTAAACATTCGCGGAAATTATTAAATTACAGTCATGCCTGTAATTTCTATGTCTTTCAATCAATTTGGTTGAACCGTGTAACAGTATTTTTTTTCCATTACGCTCGTCTGTTATTGTTAGAGAATATAGTCTAGTCTCGCTAAAATGTAACAGCATATAACTGATATTAAAAGCATATAAAAAGCATTCAAGCTAGGAAGTACGCAGTACCTTGTTCTATTCATATTTAAAATTTCAGCATTGCTAAAATAATCAAGACTGAAAAGAAACTCATAGACATACACACCACCACGCCTGTGTTTCCCGAAGGATTAGGCAGAGGTGTACCAATGTACAGGTACACCCACTGTTTCCTGGTATGTTTAGGTTCCATATAATATGGGATGAGCCATAACCGGGCACTAATCCTAACTCTGAGCTGCTACTGAGAATTTTATAGAAAAACCCAATAACACTTCTCGTCCTGGTAATCGAACCTAAGACCTCTAGCGTAGCACTCGCGCTTGGGACCACGAGGCTAACGAGGCAGTCTATTAGAAAAATTATGAAGTATTGTACGTAATTTTAGTTTGTGAGTTTCTAATGTTTGTGGACGCACCCACAATACAGGAGATATTTCAAGTGTGGCAACTTTTTACATAAAGCCATTCGATGTTTGAAAAATCAACAGATAAAACACACATTACACTCCTTCTATTTACACATTTAATTTTGGACACCCACATACTAAATATAAGTACGTACCTACACGAGTTCTTAGTTGTATTGTGTCTTATAAGGTCATAGACTCATATCCTAAAGTGCTTGTCTACGTTATTTCATTTCATTTTTCTGTTATAAACACGAAGACAGAAGGTCCACCATTTTTTTTTTTTACTTTTTTATCACTTTGACTTTGACCTGTGATGGTCACTTCTTCTTATAGACATCTGCAATACCAGAGGCCTTACAAATGCGTTGTCATACCAGAGACAAAGTTGAAATGTCCTTTACCCCACTAGGAATTTTATTTACCTGAATTGTGGGCGCTTTTATAAACATGGAAACAATACACAAACAACCAGACCCGGAATAATTACTTGTATTCCGTGAAGAGATCAAATCCGCGACACGGCGCAGCAGTCTATCGCTCAGTTCTGCGCTAACCATAACTAAAATATTAAATCAATCTTTAATTAAGGTGATGCTAGGAGCTTTTTTGTCGATGTTATATTGTATAAGTTGTGCCTATCATGTGCTCTCACTCTCTCTCTATACTGGGCGAATGAAAGGGCATTATACGTTTCTTTATTTGACCGCCATCTTTTATTAGTTTTTTAATGTAGTGTGCTATAGGCAGCTTAAATGGCATCTAGGCGATCTCCATTTGATAGAAATATTATATTTATCTCTCATTCAAAAATAAATAAAATTATATTTGCTACTAAATGATTAAAAAAGGCTGGCTTTTTTCTGGCTTGTGACAGCAGTCTGATAGTACAGTGAAAAAATGCATGTCATCCATCACGCCTGTATTCCCCGAAGGGTTAGGCAGAGGTGTAACAATGTACACCCACAGTTCGCCGGTATATTTAGGTCCCATGTAATAAGGGGCGAGCCTATTGCCATAAACCGAGCACAAATCCTAACTCCGAGCTGCTACTGCGAATTTCATAGAAAAACCCAATAACACTTTTTGCTCGACCTTCGATCGAACCTTGAATCGAACCCAAGACCTCTAGCGTAGCAGTCGCGCTTAGGGCCACTAGGCTACCGAGGCAGTTGTAAAAATGCATGCCTTTTTATTATTCCAACTTTGCCTTTTTTCTTACTGAAATAAGAAAGAAAAGGGAGAACGAAAAAATAGTTAATTCTGCAACAATCATAAATGGTACGTAATGGACCTTCTTTATCTTAGTTTTTATATTTCTTTATGTCCACTGTAATTCATAGTTTTATGGCCTCGAGGAAAGTCCAAGATGTTTTTTTTATCGTGTTTATGGTGCGGGAATAAAAGAAACGTACGAAACATAGTCGTTATTGCTTCTAAAAATAAAACGTAGTTACTTTTGTATGAAAAGTAGGCGACGGAGAAGCTATTAAATACTTTTCAATGTTTTTGCACATTTTTGGTAGAATAATGGAACTTTCTATTCATACAGTTTATTTATACTAATATAATAAAGGTGTCAAACTTTTATTACTTTGTTTGTTTGTGTTTGCTTAAACGCGCAAATCTTTGGAAACACAAAAAAAAATACACATTATAGCTAAATTTATAAGGAATACTATGGCTATAAAACAACACACCATCACGCGTGTTTTCCCCGGAGGGTTAGGCAGAGATTTACCAATACGCCAGTACGCCCATAGTTCGCCGGTATGTGTAGGTTCCTTGTAATAGGGGCCGAGCCTATTGCCATTAACCGGGCACAAATCCTAACCCCGAGCTGCTACTGAGAATTTCTTAAAAAAACCCAATTAGACTTGCTTGACCTGGGAATCGAACCCAAGAACTTTAGCGTAGCAGTCGCGCTTAAGACCACTAGGCTAACGAGACAGTCAAAAAAATATAGAACACTAGCAACCGGCCCAAGACTTCGTCCACGTGCCTTATTTCACCCGCGTTAAGTTACGTCTTTTATTACTGCTCGGCTCCCGTGTGTCGTAGCGTGATGTAAATAATAATAGGGCACACACATGAATAATGAATTATATACAGGAATATACATTTTTTATTTTTATTTAAAAAACTCTTAAACTATCATTACAGGTAATGATAATATATATATCATAATATAGGTATCTATTGGTGAAAAATAATTGAAATCCGTCCACTAGTTTCGCAGCCTTTTCGATACAAACACACAAACAAAAAAAATATTTTCTCTTTGTAACACTTGTATCAAACAAAGTTGCTTTTAAACAAAGTGAATTTGACTTTCTATATTTTAACGTGTGTGGCATGAATTAGTGCAAGTACGGCATCATGCAGACTTGTGCAAGTATATCAATACGTGTGTGGCCTCCATAACAATACTAAGTTACCTCTAGACCTATATATAACTTGTCCTCATAAATCAAATTATTATAGAAACCCACGCCTACAAAGGCTCGTAGCTGTTGCTACGTGATATGCTACGGATCTCGTAGCCGGGCTACGTGACTTCTACGCAGTGTAAGTAAAAGAAAGCATTGACATTGGTCACTATTTTATTTGTGAGACCCGCTTTCATCAACCAGAGATATCTTTTTACTCCGAATTAGGTGCTAACACGAGCCTTTAAGACATATTGTACTCTGTAATATGTTGTACTTATTGTTATAAATCTATACTTATATTAAAAGCTAAATAGTTTGTTTGTTTGTTTTGCTGAACGCGCTGATCTCAGGAACTACTGGTTTGAATTGAAAACTTCTTTTTGTGCCAACACAAAAAGAAGTTTTTAATCCCCTCCTTCATTAATCGTTTTCATTTATCGAGGAAGGCTATGGAGTATATAACATCACGCTACGATCAATAGGTGCGGAGCAGTAACCAAAGCGGGCGAAGTCGCGAGCAGAAGCTAGTAATTAAATAAATGTTGTAAATAATTATTTATTTTCTGTCAAAACCAACTGAACCACAATTTCTTAATGATTAAATCAATTACGTCAAACGAATTAATTATGCTAAACTTATGCTTAGAATACAAAAATAGCCAAAATCCCAAACCTACGCCGAAAATTTCAAAAGATTGCAGACATTTTGACGTCTATGTTTTGGCAGAACTAGGTTCATAATAATCATGTTACTACTAATTTTGAACTGCATATAAGCATTCAGACATTACAATCACAATGTTTTTATAACTTTCAACTATGTATTAAAACTCTTTGCACACTAAATGAATTTCTGAACCATTTAACTCTAAATTAGTTGCTTCCACATTTTGTAATTGAACCTCATTTTAGTAACTAATTAAGAGAAAACTGAAAAGTAATAATACGAATCAAACATCGAAGTCTGATTTTGATCCTGCAACCTTACGCATGTGAGACGGCTGCCATTTTTTTTTTAATTTGGGAAGTCATCAAATGGCTTTCTCCGCCCTGGGTGGAGCGGAAGAGAGTGTCAGACTTTTACTGATTAAATCCCACCCGTGTTACTCTTAATGCCCTTTGCGTTCTTGGGCCGCGGTGACTCTTTCGAAGAAATTTCGCAACCTTGGCAGGCACTGGCCCTAGTGGGCCCCGTCCACTGTGCGGACATCTCTTTGAGGCGCGTGTGGAACATAACGCGCCGTCGACTCGCGCCTGTTTCTGATCGTTCGGCGTGCCACCGAACGCTCGCCGTTCGCAGGCCCGCGTCTACAGTGGCCGGTAGCCGCTCTGCGACTCCCGACGCCCGGGGTGTCCCGAGTGCTATAACCACTAAACCATCTCGTTAATTTTATCTACCTCTAAATTTTAAAAACACGTTCTAAATTCTACTTACTCATCGCTTTAAATAACATACCTATCTTCCATTAAAATATCAAAGTCACTAGAGCACCATTAACAAAGATGACAGTGACGTCATCGGCTCATTAGTGCCACCGATATGGACGCCTCACAGTCTCCTTACGTTTTAAATATAGTTTTATGGTATGTGGTAACGACCAATGTCATTAGTGGTCATAATATAATGGTTTTAACTACATAACAGTAAATGGCTCAATGTTGATGCATCGTTGGAGAGTCTTGTGTTACCCTCCTCTCTCCTCTGGTGTATTTGGTAAGATTGCATGCCGTCTGGTATAATAAGGCTGTAGGTAATTATTACTAGCTTCTTCTGCTTCGTATGCGTGTTTTTTTTTTCACCCATTGAAGTTACGTCTTTGGTTACTGCTCCGGTCCCGGTAGTCGTAGCGTGTTGTTATTTACTTCGCTATTACTTTTTCTCAAGAGTCTGGCTATCACATAAAAACCTTTTTTGTTACCTATCCAACTAGGAGTTGCTTGCTGCTTCCCGGATGAGGCGTACAGTACTCACATTGCCATTGTTCAAGTGGTTGTCGTTTCCATGATCAGAGGGCGTTAGATCCTCCATCTTAAGGTTTCAATTGTCACCTGCAATGAAATACAAAAATACATCAAATTAGTAACAACACATAGCATACCATCACGCCTGTAATCCCCGAAGAGTTAGGCATAGGTGTAACAATGTACACCCACAGTTCGCCGGTATGTTTAGGTCCCATGTAATAGGGGGCAAGCCTATACAAATTCTAACTGCTAGCTGCTACTGGGAATACAAAAACAACACATCTCTTTAGCTTTATTATATTAGTAAAAATGTCTTTAACGCGTTTTTGCGAAATAAAGTGCTCCCAAACAGCCAACACTTTTACTGCTATACCAGCGGACCCGAAGTTGTCTTGCTGAACGCTGACTTACCGTGTCTAATCTAAACCATTCAGAGTCCTACACAAACACACAAAACATTTCATTTACATCAGTACAGCCGTTTAGGAGAAATTCAGTGACAATAAAATAAAAGCTTGTAAAAAAAGAGGTCCCACCGGTGTCGTAAGATTTTTTTACCAAAAAATATCTCCACACAAAATAAGTTTATCTGTTAGGTACTTTAGTTGTGTAATTTCAGTAAATCTCAAAGCTAGTTATTGTACTTTGAATTTTATACCAACTACGTAAAAGTTCTTAATACGAAATCTGTCAAAGTAGATTCAAACATTGCCAACCAAGTAACGATTTAGCAAATTTTCGAAAATAAACATTTACATATTTTGTACGATATGTCAAACAAGTTCTCTAAAGAGAAATGTCAAAGTAATTTTGGAACTCAGTTTATTCAGCTTAAGAGGTATCAATATTTACTTTAGCAAAATTGATTGAAGCTAAAATCCGTAGAAGATGACTACCATTTTTAGGGTTCCGCACTTAAAGAGTGTCATACGGGACCTTATTGCTACGACCGCGACGTCTCTGTGTATTCCCCGTCTGTCTGCTAAAGGAATGTATATTTTGAATCGTTATAGGTGGGTACTTGAAATTTTCAAAAAATACGTATTACTGTGGTAGATAAAATTAAGTAAATGCGTTGTAAATGTGAAAGTAACTTCGTCTGTCTGTTTTTCACCTCATCACGTTATATCTTCAAATCGTTATCATAAAGTAAATAAAAATAATAGGCCTCTTTCACCACCCTCTAAAAAGTTCCAATACTAATACTATTTACTTCTAGTAAGTGATTTGACAGATAATGCCATTTAAATTCTGTTCCATTTTTGAATTGAATGATGTTCATTCAGCCTGTTATTCCTGTGACAGTTCACCACATCAATTCAAAAATAGAACAAGAGTTAGTGTGAAATTATCTACCATGTCAAACAAAATAATCCACTAGATAAACTTTCAGCATTGTCCACTTAGGTCGTTGACCTCGCTCCACGTCACAGCACTGAACTTTTCCACTAAGTAACGGTTAAAACTTGGTCCATTGTCCGTACTTTTGTGTCCATATGTTTGTACTTTGTGCAAGAGACATTTAATGCAAACTCTAAAACAATTAAGTTAAGATTTCTTTTGATTTGAAACATAGATTGTTTAATTATTTTAAAAAGGCGACAACTAATTTAAGGTATATTTCTTTTAATTAAAAATGAGTTTTACAATCATATTAACTCACATACATAAACAACGAAGTCTGGAACTTACTCTCTGTAGCATACAAATATTTGTCCAGTGCGGGAAACGAACTTCAGACAGGCATCCCAGCAGCCAATCGCTCGGTCTTCTCTGATGAGATAATTTCATAAAATAACTTCGAAATCGCAGAACGCAACTTACTTAGTTTGGCATTGCTAAAATTTGGACTATTAATAAAATTATCGCGAGAAAGCCATCTTGGTAGTCTAGGAATCCTAAAATGTCAACGGTTTCCAAGTAAACGATTTTTAACCTTAAAACTAAAGGAATTAATGCTAGGACTTTAGTCAATAATTCATGATTCTATTTTATTCATGATATCGACGGTTTTTTTTTGGGGGGTGGGAAATCACTTCGGGATATAACTTCTCCCGCCCTGGGCAGGGCGGGAGGGAGTGTCAGACTTTTACTGACTAAAACCCACCTATGTTCTTTCTTGTGTCCTTTGCGTTCCGGGGGCGCGGTATCTCTTACGAACAACCCGCAGCCCCGGCAGGCATCGGCCCTCAGTGGCCCCTTCCCTATGCTGACATCTCTTTGAGGCGCGCGTGGAACACGAACGCAACGTCGACACGGCCTGTCGTTATCTTAAACGTAAGGACGGTGAGCTATCCATTGCTCACCGTCCACAGGCCCGTATATGATATCGACGGTTGCGATGTGGGTTCCAACCATAATTTTATTACCAAAAAGAAAACAGGGATCCCTAATACAATTCAAAGTACTTTAATAAAAAAATACCAGCTTTCCACAAAAACAAATCATAACTTTCCATGGATTAATTCACCTTCAAATTGGCCAGTTTGTTTTTAACTTCATAAGCCTCTTTCATCAGCTGTGGTCACGACTATTCCCCTTCAATATGAAGCTTTTATCTCTAATTGAAATGGTAACAGGTTCTCTAGTGCCGCTGTTACGAAGCCTCGGAGCGGAGTAAATTGTTTGTCAACGTATGGTTTATAACAAGGTTCTAGGGGAGAAGTAAACAGAGCAGTACGAGTATAACAAGTATAAAATGACACTTAAAGAAGCAGAAAGTGACAAGCTCTGCCCTATATTGCTTTTATTATTTTGTTACGGAGATATTTAAGGTCTTTACTTTTACTAAATAAATAAAAATATAAAATAAAACGAGCCTATTGCCTTTAACCGGGCACAAATCCAGACTCCGAGCTGCTTCTGAGAATTTCATTGAAAAAACTAATAACACTTTAGCCGACCCAGGAATCGAACCCAAGACCTCTAGCGTAGCAGTCGCACTTAGGACCACTAGGCTAAATAGGCAGTATTTTTTTTACTAAATAAATAAAAATATAAAATAAAACATTTTTTATATTGAACCAGTAACATCTATACATACATAAATTAACGCTTTTTTCCCATGGGGGGAAGCAAAAACCACAGAAGCCCTTTCGCTACGATCCTTTCGCCTCATCCACGTTCTTACACCTGTAAGATTGATAGTGTGTTAATATTTTGTGATAATGTTGTTGCGTTGAGGTGCATCTCCTAATACTATCATAATTGATCGGAGAATCGTATATCGAGTGGAGTTACGTCTTTTGTTATTGATCCACTCCCGTGTGTCGTAGCGTGATGTTATATAGCCTATGTAACTTCCTAGTAATTTAGTTATCTATTGGTGAAAAAATTGTTAAAATCGGTCCAGATGTTTCGGAGCTAATTCGGTACAAACGAACAAAAAAATCTTTCCTCTTAATAATACTACCTTAAATATCACCACGGCCCGGTCATGCATCCATGAGCACAATGCTCTACGCGGTGCCATAAACAGAGCCCTTTCTCACTCAAAATGGAAGTCGTTTTTCAGCAATAATTTTTGCACTTAGGGCGGCATGCGTAGTTAACGGCTATGTGATGTGTCTTGAAGGCCTCGGACACATAGTCAGCGGAAGCAGGGCGCCAGCGGCGACGCGGGCAGCGGCGCGTTTCAATGTATACATTTGTATGGAATTGGTGTCGAAGGCAGCGGCCGACGCGCGGTGTGTACCAACCTAGCAGTGCCCGCGCGTCTGCAATGACGTAGGGTTGGGTTGTAGTACCTATTCTTTTTTTGCTTGATAATAATCGAAGTTTCAAAATGCCCGCCGCCGCCGCCGACGTGTTGGACCAGCGCGGTCTGCCCGCTGGCTCCGAGACCGGGTACAGCGTTGCCGCGCCGCTGCCGCCCCGCTCCCGCTGATTTCGTGACCGTGGCCTTACGCACTAGAGTTGTTTAAGTGAATATGTGGTAATGGTTTTGAAAGGTGCGGCTTCTGAAGCGACGAAGGCGACCATGCTTACTATTGTGAAGTTCCCATACGCCGTCCACTGGCAAACATTTTAGAGCTGCAATTATCAAGTCATTAGGGTTTTAGAGAGAAGTAGAACACTATTTATAACGCTTGGTTAGATAGTAGTAACTATTAACTAATAATTTCAATACTTACAAAACTTCTAAAGAAATACCACTTTAGCTCTTAAAACTTCTGCCATTGTTGCGGAATTTGTTCGAAAGCGTTACCGCGACCCTGGACCGTAATAGGCATTCGAAAGAACACAGATGGGTTTTAGTCAGTAAGAGTCTGACACTTCCTTCCGCCCAACCCAGAGCAGAAGAAGCCATTTGATGATTTCCATCCATGAAAAAAAGAAAACAAAAAAGCTCTGAAAACTGACGCTTTTCAATAACTACACACACATACAATCACGCCTGTATTCCCCGAAGGGTTAGTCAGAGGTGTACCAATGCACACCCACAGTTCGCCGGTACGTTTAGGTCCCATGTAATAGCCTATTAATAGACCGGGCACAAATCCTAACTCCGAGCTGCTACTGTGAATCTCATAGAAAAATCCAGAAACACTTTTTGCTCGACCTGGGAATCGAACCAAAGACCTCTAGCGTAGCAGTCGCGCTTTGTATCACTAGGCAGTCTTTTCAATAACTATAAAATTCGATATTAAATTGCTTTCAATTGTTAATCAATTGAGTTGATAAATGAGGGAGGTCACAATTGCTGTTGCCATACGCAAACTATGGAGGAATTGCGTTTTGACAGGTCATAAAAAGTATGTCAATTGATTGATGGTGTCTACTAGTACTATCCAATTTAGGTGAAGTGAGCTTGATAATATGAGCTGTCAATCTTCAGTATAAGTAGAACTAACACGAGCGAGACAATGCAGAACTATTTGAGTCAATTTTAGTCTATAAAAAAGCCCTTACACTATTAGGTGCAAAATGAGTACTTTCTATTTAAAAATCGATCGGATATACGTTACGTTTATTCCCTTTTTTAATTTATTTTTTAGGGATGGGAAATCATCAGACTTTTACTGACTAAAACCCATCCATGTTCCTTTTTGTGCCCTTTGCGTTCCGGGGGCGCGGTATCTCTTACGAACAACCCGCAACCCCACGTTTATTCCCTGCACCAGTTCTCGGTCCTCTAGTGGGATAACAACTCACCTGAATCTCACTTCACTAACTAAGGAAGAATTTCACAGAATAAACTGACTGGTAGAGGTATCGTGTTGTCCAGTAACTGGGTTGTGGAGGTCACATAGGTAGTCGCTTCATGTACAACACTGGTATTCAGCTGCATCCAGTTAGACTGGAAGCCGACCCCAACATAGTTGGGAAAAGGCTAGACAGGCGATGAAACTGGCTGGTTAGGTAGAATTTGAACCCTTAAACCTGGGACATCACGAGAGATTCCTATGTGTAAATTCGATCAATACACCAAAATAAGAGTGGATTATATACGCTCACATCAAAAGTTGACATTATGTTACACGCAAATTGCGTCAAATGAAGTTAGGCAACATCCTTTTAATGTGATAAAAGCGTGTGAAGATGAAAGTAAAGCGCACATTAACATCCTTCAAAGCTACATTTTAGGGTCTAATGCACATGGCGTTTTTCATACCGTGACGCTTTTTACGATGACGACTTTTGTTGTTATTATTTTTTAGCTGGTTATAGCGCGTTTATGCAAGATAAAGACAACTCTAATGCAGGGCAAAGACAGCTCGACTACTAGGCAAAGGCAGCTCGAATGCCAGACGAAGACAGCTCTAATGCTGGGCAAAGTTAGCTCTAATGCAGGGTGAAGACAGCTGAAATGCAGGGTAGAGACTACCTAAATGTGGGGCAAATGCAGGTCCAATGTAAGACAAGACAGCCGGAACGCAAGACTAAGGCAGATTGAATGCAGGCAGATTGAATGATAGCTCCAATGCAGGGCCAAGACAGCTCCAATGCAGGGTAGAAATTGCTTCAATGTGGAGCATATGCGAATGTAAGACAGAGACCGCCGAAATGCAAGATAAAGACAGCTTTAATGTTGGACGAGAGCAGCTATTAGAGCTGGCAGAGCAGACATAGCTCTATTGCAGAACAGAGATCGTTGGACGAATTTAGCTCCGAATCAAAGACCGCTTGAATGCAAGGCAAAGTCAACTTCAGGCTACTTAGGGAGAAGTTTAGTTCATTAGTGACACGCCTGTGACGCAACTAAAATGCGATACATTCGCGGCTTGTTTACCATTACACACATTACACACTTTGAAACCTGTATCGACACAAATGCGCTGAATCATCGATGTTGACACGCTGTGGCGTCAATGGTATGGTAAGATATACAGGGTTATTTGTAAAACATAGACAACCTCTCAGGACTATGTTACTAACATCATAATCAACAACTTTTGTTCTATGATATTTAAATTTTTTTCATATTTTAGTTCATCAGATTTTCATACAAAAATAAAAACATTTAAATTGAACGCTCTAAATGTTACGAATTCTATGCGAAGCAAACGAAAGCGATAGTAAAATAGCGAGGGGAGCGGGGTTAGGGCGGCGGGGGTGTTTGTACTTGACCTATTTACAAATTTACAGAAATCCTTCAGTCGGTGAATGACCGACTGCGCTACTTCAATGCGCTTGCGTTGCTTGATTCTGTAAAAAATTATAGAACAAAAGTTGTTGTTTATGATGATAGTAATACCGTCCTGCAAGGTCGTCATTGTTTTACAAATAACCCTGTATAGCCGACTGAAGAATAATGATAATCCCTACCGCAGCTAACAAAAGAGCTGATAGTTTTTAAACAGCTGAACCGATTTCCATCAAACATAGCTAAGACACTCCCGACTAATTAACCTTCCAAACAAAAAAAAAACAAAATCAAAATCGGTTCATGCGTTTGAGAGCTACTATGCCACAGACACACACACAGAGACACGTCAAACTTATAACACCCCGTCGTTTTTGCGTCGGGGGTTAAAAAGTACCTACAACTGGGATTGTCTCGGTAGCCCAAGACCAATCGCGTAATCGCTACGCGATTGGTCTTGGGTTCGATTCCTAGGTCGAGCAAAGAGAGTTGTTGGCTTTTTCTATAAATTTCTCAGTATCAGCTCGGAGTTATGATTTGTGTCCGGTTAATGGCAATAGGTTCGCCCCGTATTACATGGGACCTAAAACATACCGGCGGACTGTGAGTGTTCATTGGTACACCTCTGCCTAATCCTCGAGGAATACAGACGTGATGGTATGTGTTAAAAAGTACGAATGAATTGATTGAGCGACATTGGTACTTACCCGTTTTTACGACTTTTTAACAACTGTTGATGCTAATTCTAAAGCCTTCAGCTTTCTAAATATTATAAAAGCTATAAAAAAAACGTTTTCCAACAATTCAATACGCAATGTACAAAGTCCCTTATGCATACATTGTTTCGCAAAGCAAATATCGAAGAAAATTGGTTTATTCAAGAAACGCACGAAGAACGCGAGAAATTGATGCGAAATGGATTACAATATATTTGAATTTGCGGTTCGCGGATGCGAGAATGTCGGAATATGAGACTAATAATTCTTGTGAAAAATTTCTCATACGTGCGGCGAATGGAGTTATTACTTTATTTTGGAAACTTCAGATTTGCTTGCGGAGTTGTCTGTGGGAGATGTTGGATGTAATGAAGATTGTTTGACAACTTTATACAGCGTATAGAAAGGATAGAATGTGCCTTATTGTAGTCTTTATAAGGCTGTTAATCAAACGATTTTTATTTATTGTTACGATCAGTAACTAAAGTCGTATAACATGTCTGGTTTCGTTAATTTTTACTAGCTTTTGCCCGTGACGTCGTCTGTGTAAATCTATGCTATCACGGACGCAGACGACTCGCGGAATAAAAAGTAGCCCATGTCTTTTTTTAGGGTTCAATCTTCATCATCATCATATCAATTAATTTGTTTATTATTTATCCAACTATGTATTTTTATCTCTCTCTACTTTGTATGTTTTATTTGTATGTATGTATATATGTATTTATTATTAAAATATATTCTACTCCTGAATATTTTCTGTTCTTTGCACCTACTATGTTTTGTCTCTGCATCGCCCTAAGGTAGATTGGTAGAAAATGCCTGAGGCATTAAGTCCGACTTTGTACAGTGTATTTTTTTCATTATGTGCATAAAATTGAATAAATAAATAAATATCAGCCGAACAATGTCCACTACTGGACATAACCATTGTTCGAACTTACCCCATGCCAAATTTTATCTAAATCGGTTCAGTGGTTTAGTCGAAAAAGCTTAACAGATAGATAGACAGACAGACAGGCAGAGTTACTATCGCGTTTATAATAGTAATAGAATAAATAGCTAATTAACTTCCCATAACAAAACGACCTCGTGCAAAACTTACTGTCCGTACTTCTCGAAACCTTGACTCATTGATAATACTCTCACTATCAGTTCATTTATAAATATCAGCTGATAGCAAAGTTTTCATAAGTACTCGTGTTTAAAGGAAATATGCGATTTTTATGAATCACTGTGAATTTGGCTTATTCATACATTTTCCTCTTTGCACTCGATACGTGAAAAAGGGCTGAGTATTGGAACTAGTGAGGTCGCATACTTTTTTTTTGCGCGGGGGAATCCCCCAACCCCCCTTCTGGGGAGAGTGGAGGGTTGTGTCGGACTCTTAGTGACTAAAACCTCAAGGTTCCTCCTGTTACCATAAGTCGGGAGCCTAGTATTCGATGTCCTCGTTCACCGATGTCAGTGATGTTCAAGAAACACTTAGAAAGTACATATGAATTGTTTAAGAAAAAAGACTCATTGGCACTTGCCCAGCATCAACCCGCAACCTCATCAATGATAGACGGACACCTTAACTAATAGACCATCACGACGTCAAAATCATAAAGGCAAGAAAAACAGTAAAGCTGCGGGTTGTTCGTAAGAGATACCGCGCCCCCGAAACGCAAAGGGCACAAGAAGGAACATGGGTGGGTTTTAGTCAGTAAAAGGCTGACACTCCCTCCCGCCCCGCCCAGGGCGGGAGAAGTTATTTGATGATTTCCCAGCCCCCCCAAAAAAATAAATAAAAAATAAATAAATAAACAGAAAATAAAATTTTAAGTCACCCCCGACAGAGGAAAAAAATCACTACCGTAACTAAAAAAAAAGCTGATAACTTTAAAACCGGTGAACCGATTTCCATCAAACAAGCTAAGAACACTCCCGACTAATTATTCTTTCAAACACAAAAAACAAAATCAAAATCGGTTCATGCATTCGGGAGCTACGGTGCCACAGATACACACACACACACACAGACACGTCAAACTTATAACACCCCGTCGTTTTTGCGTCGGGGGTTAAAAAACAAAAGCTATCGTTTAATAAATCATCTAGAAAACTATTAGGTTCATCCAAAAGTTCTTATCTATTTGATAAGATAAACCAAATCACAAGGTGTAGAAACAGCTTTCCGCCTATCGATATAAACATTGGTAAAACAGAATGAAATCAAAGACAAATTCAAGGCCCTTTGGATCAGATACGTGACTATTTGTACCTGTTACGAAGCTCAGCGTCCAGTGGGAATTCCCTTTGATAGCTAGCGTGGAAAAAAACATCGAACTTCAAAGAAACATGTCGTTATCATAATTATACACATAACATATAAAATGGAATGGATGGATAGGAATAATGTAGCTATCTATTGGTGAAAAATTGTTAGATTCGGTCCAGTACTTTCGGAGCCTATTCGTTGCAAACTAACAAACAAACAAAAAAAATTTTCCCCTTTATAATATTTATGTCAAATATACATTTTACCATCACATAACATACCATCACGCCTGTATTCCCCGAAGGGCTAGGCAGAAGTGTAACAATGTACATCGACATGTCGTGGGTATGTTTAGGTCCCATGTAATAGGGGGCGAGCCTTTTGCCACTAATCGAACACAAATCCAAACTCCGAGCTGCTACTGAGAATTTCATAGAAAAACCCAATAACACTTTTCGCTCGACCTGGGAATCGAACCCAAGACCTCTAGTATAGCAGTCGCGCTTAGGACCACTAGGCTAACGAGGCAGTTCATCATAATTATAGCATATGAATTAGGTACTTGTATCTATGCTAGTGTGTAGATATCCAATATATGACTTCTGTACAGACGCAGTCATGGGCAGAAAGTAGTATCCACATTGTAACTTGCCTTGCCTTGTTGCTATACCATCAATTCGCACTAAGCGTTTCCAAACGACTTTTATAATGCACACTGCAAAAGAGTAGAACTCTCTACCTGCGTCTGCATTTCCGAACGGATTCAACCCTAATCTCTCTTAAAGTTAGAGTGAACAGACTTCTTCTGGGTAAGCTCACATTATCATCGATTTTGTCTTTATCACCTCTGACCAAGACTTGAGTCAGAAGCTTACCCATTTCGAATAAAAAAAAAATACAAAAACTTATTAAATATTTTTGTTGCCGTGAATACACCGCGTGTTTCATGCGTAGATCTACGCCACTAGTACTTTATTATAACTTCGATTCCTTCTTGAACTCCAAGGATCCGAGTAAGGGAAATGAATCGATTTCCCGGACGCCCCTTATGACGGCAGTCGAAGGGATTATTAGTTTGTGATTCTGTTAGCAATCCGCATTTTAAAAGACTTATGAACACGCGAACATTTTCGCAACTGTAGAAGAAAAAACAGCAGGTACCTAAATATGAGGTTGCATTGATTTGAAGAAAAAAAAAAGTCAAAATGTATATTTGAACTGCTTCGTTAGCCTAGTGGTCCTAAGCGCGACTGCTACGCTAGAGGTCTTGGTTTCGATGCCCAGGTCGAGCAAAAAGTGTTATTGGGTTTTTCTATGAAATTCTCAGTAGCAGCTCGGAGTTAGGATTTGTGCCCGGTTAATGGCAATAGGCTCGCCCCCTATTGCATGGGACCTAAAAACATACCGGCGAACTGTGGGTGTACATTGTTACACCTCCGCCTAACCCTTCGGGGAATACAGGCGTGATGGTATGTTATGTGATGGTAAAATGTATATTTGACATAAATATTATAAACGGGAAAATTTTTTTGTTTGTTTGTTAGTTTGCAACGAATAGGCTTCGAAACTACTGGACCGAATCTAACAATTTTTCACCAATATATAGCTACATTATTCCTAAATAACATAGGCTATATATCATCACGCTAAACCCCACGGGAGCGGAGCAGTAACGAAAGACATAACTTATCGCGGGCGAAGTTGCGGGCAGGTCGCTAGTTTGACATAAAAAAATCTATCGATATATTCTTGCTGTTGCCTCATAGTATGTACGTACCGCCACCACGTCGCGTCCCCCGTCGCGCGTCTAATCGTGAAATGGACGTCGGACCCCCACCCGTCGACTAAGCAACTAATTGTCGCCTACTCCCTTCAATTGTTCGCAATAATTACTATCACGTCGCGCGCGACTGTTGCTGGGCGACTATCATCTACGTATAATTCATGTAATTGAACTTAAGTGGGATCAGCTTTCGTAGTGTGTGATGTATGATACATCTTAGTTAATTAATTATCTGCCTATACTATGAATACGTCGTTGAGTTATTTGAAATATGGTATATATCCTCCCGACCGAATTTTGGACATGGTCTTCAATCTCAATGGAGACTAGTCAATAACTCCAGAGATATTATATTGCACAAATGTATGCGCAAAGAAAGGTGCCCTCCCTTTCCCTCACTTTCATAGTCCGATGGAACGGCAATCCGACACGACTGGGATGAAATCAAATCCAGCGGCGTACGTGCTTTCTGGCACACTGAGGTATCACCACCAGTTTCTAAACTCTGGGTAGCTACTAAAAAAATCCTACAGGAAATTCCTGGCAATAGCACTTTGCTCGACCTGGGGATCGAAGATCCTGCTTTCGACTTGAGACCAAGGGGGCAGTCATACAGATCTACGGTGTCTATTGACATTGCAACTGTGAAGACAGGAAAAGAGTCAATGGATTATGTTAAACGTAAAAGGAATATTTGAGTGTTAAATGCTGAATGATTACTATGAGTACATAGGTGTACTATCGTGACCTTGCCAGATGCGTTGAGGGTCCAAACTATACAATAAAAAGACTTGACAGACTGCTTACCTAGTGTTATATTTAATTATTTCCAACTTTTATAGAAAAAACCTTTAGGAGAGGCCTATGCCCAGCAGTGGACGTCAATGGGCTGATTGCCTATATGATTGGCCCTTGGAATTGACTGTCACATGTCTATTGTTATATTTCTGAACAGTATTAATCTCATAACTTGTATTATCAATTATAAACTATTATAATAAGGTTGAACATAGCTTAACCAGCCAGTCTCTACAGTATGTATCTAATGTTCATTTTAAAAACATCAGTTACTAAGCCACGGAGACAAAACACAGAGCCCTTACTACAATAACCTCAAATTATTCCTGAGATCGCGACAATATCTTTTCTGACCGAACTTATTAGAGCCACAAGACTGCCTTTTTCATTTGTCCTCCGCAAGCCAAAGGATATCTCTCGAATATCAATAAATTATTGCGAAGAAATATCTTCGTATATTAAGGGCACAATTTATTGAGTCCTTGTAAGGCTGAGTTATAGTGACGACAGCGGACCAAAGCCGCTTGTGTGTGTCGCACATAAGCGGCTTTGGACGACATCATACCATACAACAAAATAACTTTTTCAATAACATACCATCAGGCCTGTATTCCCCGAAGGGTTAGGCAGAGGTGTACCAATGTACACCCACAGCTCGCCGGTATGTTTAGGTCCCATGTAATAGGGGGGAGCCTATTACATATTATAATTTTTATTATATTTGTCTATTATTTATTTATATCTTTAAATAGAGGTTGTGGTATTAGTATGATCTAAGCACAGGCCCTAAAACTATGTTCCGCTACGCTTATGCTTGTCGCCCCGCGTCCGCTCAAGTAGCGACCTTATCTACGTGTTTTTCGCTCGCTCACATGGAAACCTATTTCTACAGATTTGCGACGAATGCTCACAGGAATGAATTTTGTGTCCATTTCGAGTCCAGGCCATACTACCCGATTTGTGTAGTTACTTGTGTACACATGAACAAGTTTGATTAAATTATTTAGATCAATGACTTTAAATCTATTGTGTTGTTACTGGGTGGACATTTTTCGGGACAGCATTTTGACGCGTGTATTTTTAATTTAAATAAGAGGAATTCTTTTTGATGAGATCTAACATGTTTGGTGATAAATAATACTTTTATTACTTTGTATAAAAATTGCGGATAATTTTAGTCGTCACGGCCAATATATCTGAACATAACTCTATAATCTATACAAACAAATAAAATTGAAGGGTCTATTTGTAATTTCAAATTACAAGCTTTTCACTAATTGCATATGAAAGTATATTATATTATTTATTATTATTATTGTATTATTATTGTTAGTGTACATAAAAAAACACCGCCCCGCGGATGAAGTAGTGGGCAGTTCGCTAGTGTTTTTATAAAAATGAAAATGATTCATTAGCACATTTATAAAATTATTAGCAGGGCAATTTTGTGAAAAATCTCACTCGGTGAAATTAGGTGAAGTGAGCTTGAGGTGAGTTCCTATTTATATTTATGTATTTGCATGAGTTTATTAGAATGAGTTGTCATCCCATCGGTATACACATTAACGAGATTTACAGAATAACCCTTCACCGACAGAGATTTTTACAGAATAAACCACTAAAACAAATTACAATCTTTTACTCATGTAACCTTTACCACAAAATAACTAAAAGCAATAAGTTTATTTCAAACTAGATTCTGCCCGCGACTTCGTCGCATGGATATTTTCGCCCGCGTTTAGTAACGTCTTTGGTTACTGCTCCGCTCTCGTGTGTCGTAGCGTGATATTATATAGCCTATGTTACTCAGGAATAATGTAGCTATCTATTGGTAAAAAAATGTTAAAATCGGTCCAGTAGTTTCGAAGCTTATTGGTTACAAACAAACAAACAAAAAAAATTTCCTCTTTATAATATTATTATTATAGTTTAGATAATAAAGTAACAAACGATGTATACGTGGTTATATGCACATTCAATATAATGTTTTAAATAAATGAAAAATATAAAACACGTATGAGGAATAAATTGTTGAGGAAAAAGGTTTGAAACATATCCATTGTCTGCTTTGTCTATTGTCCAAGGACTAAAGAGGAAGTCGACCTGCTTACTGAAACTACGTAGGTGTATTAAAAGTATACTCCATTCAATATACATTAGTAAAATAACAAGTGCAAGATAATAAATGATGCACGGAATTTTCAACTCTATTTTCGGTGAGTTTTAGTTTATTATTAATTAAAACTGCTAGCGCATATCGCTGTTCTTTTTACCCGAGTGCGGCGAAAAACAAAGTAGGGTTTTTTTTTCGACCACGGTTATTCTTTGAACACCAGTAACAAGAACAATTTCAGATGAAACAATTATTTTATTGCTTCATACTTTTTAGCTCTTGGTCTTCAGTACTTGATTTTTATTTAAAAGAGTTTGGGGTAGGGACTATGTACATTTTCAAAATGTGCTTAAAATTATTTTAATTGTATTCAGATTCAGGCAGTCTTTTGTCAGTCAATATTTAACTAGTGTGTCTAAGCTCAAGAATATTTTACACTAGAGACCCGCCCGCGACTTTGACCTCGTAGCTTATTCCACCCGCATTAAGTTACGCCTTCGGTTACTGCGCCGCTCCCGTGTGTCGTAGCGTGATATGATATGGCCTATGTTACTTAAGAAAAATGTAGCTATCTATTGGAAAAAAAATTGTTTATATCGGTCCAGAAGTTTCAGAGCCTATTCGGTATAGACATACCATAACATACCAACACGCCTGTATTCCCCGAAGGGTTAGGCAGAGGTGTAACAATGTACACCCACAGTTCGCCGGTATGTTTTGGTCCCATGATATAGGGGGCGAGCCTATTGCCATTAACCGGGCACAAATCCTAACTCCGAGCTGCTACTGAAAATTGCGTAGAAAATCCCAATAACACTTTTTGCTTGACCTGGAAATCGAACCCACGGCCTCTAGCGTAGCAGTCGCACTTAGGACCACTAGGCTAATGAGGCAGTTAAAAACAAACAAACAAAAAAGTCTTTGTTCTGAAGAATAGTAGAATAGACTAAAATATCTCCTAAGTCCTACTTCTAAAAGTAGTCCACACTGCTATATATACTTATATTTACACAATTAAACTCATAATGTTACGTCGTAGAGTCGTCTAGACAAGGGGTCGTGGCTTGTAAATTACAAGTAATTAGAGACTCTGGTTCATTACAAACGATGCTGGCTCCCCCTGTCGTCTGAAAACTGTAAGGTTTCCAAGGATATCTGCGGTATACTGGTGGAATATTACGGGTGAAGACACCACTAATGAACTGACATAATTTTTATGCGCTGTAAAAAAGAAGATTCTCCTACAGATTTTGCATGGCATTAGCAAAACTGTGACGTCATTTATTTGCCTACTCAATTGACTATTTATTGATTTCAAAGCAATTCATTATCTACTTAGCCTTTTCCCAACTAAGTTGGGGTCAGGTTCCAGTCTAACCGGATGCAGCTGAATACCAGTGTTTTACATGGAGCGACTGCCTATCTGACCTCCACAACCTAGTAAGTGGGCAACAGGATAGGCCTCTTGGTTAGACTTGTTGTCAGACTTCCTGGCTTCTGACTATCCGTAACGACTGTCAAAGTTCTACAAATGACAGCTGGGACCAATGGCTTTACGTGGTTTCCGAGCCACGGGTTGTAACTCCACCAACTTCCAAACTCCGGGACGCTACTAAGAAAATCCTAATAGAAAAACCCAATAACACTTTTTGCCCGACCTGAGAGTCGACCCCACACTCATCAGTCGTTCTTGCGACCACGAGACCAACGGGGCAGATTTCAAAGCAATTATATAGTCAAATTATCCAAACGGTTGGTTGACATTCTCCATGACAAAAGGGCTCACTTGTACATATGCCAGAGGCTTACTGCTGCTGACATTGCCATCCAACGTAGCAACGCCACTCGTCTATCGAGCACATTTCCAGTTGACGGTGATACGGAGGATATTTTTGATGCCAGTTTTAGTTTCTTTTTTTTATATACAGGGTGTTAGGGTAAACCAGAGACTTACTTTAAGGGAGTGTAGTACTCATGAAAATGAACAACTTTTACCGAACCGTAAAATCGAGAAAAGAAATCAACTGCTCCATATTTGCGAAGTATGTATGCATGTATGGAACGGTTGATTCCTTTTCTCGAATTGTCGAGTAATGCGAACATATCGACACAATATATATCCTCGACAACATGTAAGGAGCAGGTGGTTTGTTTACGCAATTTTAAATTTAATTTCATAGTGAAAGTGGTTCATTTTCGTAAGCACTACACTCCCATAAAGTAGTCCCTTGTTTAAACTAACACCTTGTAGTTAGTTATTTTTATATTATCTTATTTCTTGTTTGTTAATTAAAAATTAATCAGGATTTACTCAAAGATGCTTAATTCGATGGACAGTGAAAGTAGTTAACGGGTATGACACCCCGTATCATGAAAACAGCTTGAAGTATTTCCACGAACGCAATTGGAGTGGAAAACTAGGACTACTCTTGTAATAACGATGATGCATGCATCTCCTGGGACAATGGTCGAGAATAGCGCGCCAGTGACCACCATAATTATACCGCTAAAAGGGTTCACTCCATAAATATGATCACACTAGCAAGATTTACTGAAAGTATCAAATTATACATGTAATACAAGCTTTATTATATACTAGCTATATACCCTGCGGAGTCACCCGCATGCACTTACGTATTTGGCTACTACTACACTCCCGTTGATCGTAGCGTGATGTTCTATAAACCTGCCCCTTGGATCACTCTATCTATTGATGAAAACCGCAATAAAATCCGTTGCGCATTTTTAAAGATCTATACGGCGGGAAGCGTCATTGTTTTATACTATGTAGGTACCAGCCTATTATTATCCCACTACAAGGCAAAGGCCTCTTCTCATACAGAGAAGGCACGAGCATTAATCACCACGCTTGCTCAAGGCAAACTGGCGCTATCAATCTTATACCTAATAATTAACCGTGGCGGTGTGCCCCTCTTGGGCGGAGCATCGCCGTATGCTCGTGGCGGCTATCAGTGGCGGCAAACTCTCGCGTCCGGCCTTGGTGCAAGCCATGGTCCAGAGCGAGGGGAAATAGGAAGCAGTCGCCTACTTCTGCGAAGCGGTTATGCTAGAGAAGGAGGCGGCGGGACGGTTGGGGCAGTCTCCCGTCCCAGCCGCTGCGGTAGACACTTCGGGCGTCGGGAGCCGCGAGCCGACTCCCGTCGACCGTAGACGCGGGCCTTTGGACGGTGAGCAATGGGTAGGTCACCGTCCGTACGTTGCATAACGATAGGCTGTGTCGACGGCGCTTTCGTATTCCACGCGCGGCTTAAAGAGATGTCAGCAATTTTTGAAGGGGCCACTCAGGGCTTATTGCTGCCAGGGCTGCGGGTTGTTCGTAAGAGATACCGCGCCCCCGGAACGCCAAGGGCACTAGAAGGAACATGGATGGGTTTTTGTCAGTAAAAGTTTGACACTTTCTCCCGCCCCGCCAAGGGTGGGGGAAGTCAGTTAATGATTTCCAACCGGTAAAAAAAAACCTATTAATGTTTGGTCCAAATATTCTCACATTAATTAAGTTACATCAGAATTTGCTATCTCTCACACAAAATCTCACACCATTTTGTCATTTCCACCGGTACATTATGTAACTTGCTGTTGAACCTCATGAAGCCAAGTTCTGTGTATGACGCCAAAACTAGTCCTGTCGCTAACCGTACATTAATCACCTAGGTGCTTTAGTTTAAAACTAGTGGTATCAAACTAACAAGCGTTACATTTACTTCAAGTTATTATTGTGTCTACAAAGTTGGGTGTTGCAACTAACTGATATAAGCGACTGCTTCTGATGCTTTGACAAAACCATATTTGCTTGATGCACAGCTGTGACATACATACCATTACGCCTGTATTCCCCGAAGGGTTAGGCAGAGGTGTACCAATGTACACCGTCAGGTCGCCGGTATATTTAGGTCCCATGTAATAGGGGGCGAGCCTATTGCCATTAACCGGGCACAAATCCAAACTCCGAGCTGGTACTGAGAATTTCATAGAAAAACCCAATAGTAATTTTGCTCGACCTGGGAATCGAACCCAAGACCTGTAGTGTAGCAGTCGCGCTTAAGACCACTAGGCTAACGAGGCAAGGTAAGTCAAGGTAGTGTCGTCAGATTATAATTCATTCATCCTAATTATAACGTGGCATTCTATGTTTAACAAAAAGGTAACATCCTTTTTTGTAAGTGACATTTGTCTATGAATATATCCAGAGAAAAGTTTGCTTAGTAAACCCAAAGAAGTACAACCTTCGACCTTTCAATCTCACCCAACATCATCCATTACCGTTCCTAACAAGCCATGTTCGCTGTAAACTTAGATAGCTTGTAACCCAACTTAGTACAAGTTTGTCAACAATTTAAAATGACGTGTCCCACACTCACACCAACTCACGCTGCTCAAAGTGAGTTTGTGACTTAGTTTAATCTCACACGCGTCACTTTGAAACTCTGGGTCTTGTGTTAATCTTCGGATTGTGAGCGATTTAATGGTAGTTTATAGTTGAGTAATGGATACCTTTGTAGTTGAGGATCTAATTGTTTTAATGCATTTGTATACTTAATATAATATCAGCAAAGGCCTCTTCTCATACAAAAAACGCACGAGCATTGATCACCACGCTTTATCCAGGCGAATTGGCCTTTTCAGAATCTATGTATATTAATGTAATAAAGCTGAATATGTCGTTTTTATGTTTGTTTATTTAAACGCACTAATCGCTAGAATTACCGATCGATAAAAAAAAAATTGTATATGACAGCCAGATTCATAAAGAATATTACAGGCGATATAACATCACGCTATAACACACGGCAGCGGAGCAGTAGCCAAAGACGTAACGCGAGTGAAAAAGAACACGCAGACGAAGTTGAGGGCAGAAGTTAGTTTTATATAAAACGTCTCTCAACTAAACGCTAAACCTACACATATTTGAGCTTCAAACCAACTGAATAGTTTTTTTAAATCCGACAGCTCAAATGATTTCATATTCAGTCTACCCTTCACAATTTAATTGAATTCATGTCAGTTCCAAAACTGTCAGTTCGGCTTGAGGGCGACATTTCCGTTTTTCAATGCATCATGACGTCACGCGACATTCAGTCGGTGTGTATTCTGTTTTTAAATTGCGTAATATTCGTGCATTTACGTCAGAACCGTGTCACAGGCTGTTATCATTAAAAATACCTGCACTTCAATAGAGTTGTATATTTGTGTGCTACTTGTACTACATTGTTATTTTTTATAGGATTTCATGGCCGGTGTAATTTGAAAAAATGGCTAACCTCGTTTTTGTATAATATTTGTATTTTTCTTAAATACCTTTTATATTATTATTGTTGTGGGCACATGGTATGTGTCAATAAATATTTTTTATTTATAAATTATAATCTTATTTTTAACTATCTTCACCATGAGATGTGGCAAGGCAAAGTATTTCATTTCTGCTATTAATAATTTATGAGGAAAACGAGAGGAATTAAAATAACATTCCAATAATGGGTGTAGTTCTACCAAAATGAATGAACAAACATTAAAAATTTCTCATTGACAAAAATAAAAACTATCAATACGTCATCATTATAGTCATCATGTCAGCTGTAGGACTTCCACTGCTGAACATAGGCCTCCCTCCTACATTTCCAAAAAGACCGATTGGAAACGGCCTGCGTAATTCGAAATAATTATACATAATGATTTTACGAAATTATAAAAAAAAATCTTGTATTTTAAAGCAATCTTGCATTATTGTTTCAGATCTGAAGTGAAAGGGCGTCGCCGCCCACCATGCCATCCCCGGACAATCGGAAACAAGGTTAGTGCACACTCACGTACTGCAAACTTTCAACGTTCTATTGACACAATATGGAATATAAAACGTCTGTTTGTCAAGCGTTGGGTATCTGAAAAGCATTATTTGAACGACTTTCACGTGTTCTGTAAAGGCTCGGTCATACTGGAGCGAGTGACTTTCGCTCGCGAATACGATCGCGGGCACGGTCAGATAGTGCAGCAACGTCGGGCAGAATACTACTGCACCCGCTAGTAATTCGCTCCAGTGTGCTTGGGCCTTTAATCAGTGACATTTGTAGTTAGAAAAATGTGAGCATAGTACTATAACATGCCGTGTCGACGGCGCGTTCGTGTTCCACGCGCGCCTCAGGATTGTCAGCAATTGGAGGGGCCACTCAGGGCCGATGCCTGCCGGGGCTCCGGGTTATTCAAAAGAGATACCGCTTCACCGGAACGCAAAGGACACGAGAACGAATATGGATGGGATAAGTCAGTAAAAGTCTGACACTAGGGGCGAGAGAAGTCATCTGATGATTTACCATCCGAAAAAAAGTAGTACAATATGATCCTACTATCTAACAGTGGTGAAAGGTCAACATCCTTAAATGGAAAACCGAAAGAAAAATTACATAATTTTAATAGGTATAATTAATTAGTAAGTACCATTATTCAAAGGAGGAATTGTCAAAGGAGTAGCTGTTGTTCCGATCTTCAGAATGGAAGCCGGTAGAAATCGAGTTGTATGGAGTCCTTATCACAGTTTCCTACTTCTTAAGACGGAATACGGGGAAGCCGTGGTGTTATGTTGTAAGACAGTTTGCTTCACGATCGATTCCCTGGACGAGCTAAGTTTTATTTCAGTTTAGAAGCAGTCCAACGTTGGCAAAGGTCTTCGTATTTAGTTCATTCTCTTGGGGAAATTTTAAAATGGTCTTTCTTTTCGCTATGACATAACACAATTTGAATTGAAAGTATTTACTAATTCCATTAAATAGAGCTGATTTTTCAATCGTAAGATAACTGTTAACGAAAAAATAAATAAGGCAGTTTGTAATTTCTTGTAGGTACAGAAAACAATAATGGCAAACTGACATATTTATTTTTAACACAAAAATTATCTAAGTACCTACTTATTGAAAAATTAGCGCCTATCGTAACATTTCGATTTTTATAAACCAAAGTAAGTTATTCTTTCATAGAATAAAATGGACGTCTGAAAGGTTTTGCAAGAAAATCTGTCAAACATTTAAAATGTATTTTCAAAGTTCGGTTTAAATTGTCCTAATTCACCTTAAATGGTATACATTTCCAGCATTTATCCCATATTATTATACAACAATGGTTCCAAAATCAATCGAGTTTCGTTCCGCCTTTTCATTCAATACGTTAGGAATCCAACATGGCGGCAACATAGACAAAAGACGCGCGCTAATTGCTATTTGTACAGACAACAAATGGACGATAGTTATCTGTGAAAGGTGGTAATGTGTTTAATGATCAGACCTTTTATTACTATAATAGGTTTTTTATTACCTTGCAATGTTTGTAGACGCTTATTTGATTGTGATAAAAGGGAGTTCCCTCAAAAACGCGCCGAAAATGTCAGGCAATTAAAATTTAAGTGCCAATCGATTTGTTTATATTGCGTACATAATATAATGTTATCATTTTTATCTTTAACAGCAGTTATGACTTAAAATCTCTTTTATACATTACTTTATCTTTTACTAGCGATCTGCCTGTGACTTCGTCCGCTTGGCTCATTTCACCCACGTTAAGTTACGTCTTTCATTACTGCTCCGCCCCCGTGTGTCGTAGCGTGATGTTATATAACCTATGTTACTCAAGAATAATGTAGCTATCTATTGCTAAAAAAATGGTTAAAATCGGTCCAGTAATTTCGGAGCTTATTCGGTACAAACAAAGATAGTAAGATATAAGTATAGATAATACACAGATGAAATGAGTACGTATTAACATTTACTACATTTTTAATAATTTTATATTACAACTTGCATAGTGTTCTGTAAAACTTTAGTGTGCAAACATTTTATTCCCAAGCCGGAATTGCGAACATACGTAACGTTACGTAGCTAGAACGTAGACGATCAGTGTATGTCCTAGTTTCGTAACCAGCGTCTATTTAAAGCTTAATCCTGGAAACGTGTTTTTTTAATGGTAGAATTATAATAGTAGGTTTGGTAGAAAAAAATGGTAGTTTTTAATAATCTATTAAATTTGTGTCTTATCATAATTTTATAATAGTCTACGATATAGACATTGAGAGAATTAATATAAAGATATATATTGTGTTCTGCGATTCTTTTTTAATGTATATCTTTTTTTTGAATGGCAACCATAGACCTCTGCAATACCAGAAGCCTTGCAAATACGTTGCCATCCCAGAGACAAAGTTGAAAAGTTCATATGCTGTAATTTTACCGGCACCCTTCAAACTGGAACACAAATGCTGCTTTGCGGCAGAAATAGGTATGGTGGTAGTACTTCCCCGGACGAGGGTGCTATCATGAGTACAATCATGTAAACAAGTATCGGTCACTAACTACCAGTCACCATATATAAGGATACTGACACCTACTCGTCAAATTAAGGATAAATATACCGTTAGCAACAACACGAATTCTTCCTGGAACGATACGTGATCAACAATTCAGTTTAATGACCTCACATAGTGGTAAGAACCTACTATTATTAGTCAATTAATGGTTAATTAACCGCTTGGTGATGTACAATTAATTGTTAATAGTATTATTTTATTACAGTTAGGGTAAAATATTATTTCATCACTATACATACTTGTATCTTTACTTACAAATGGACTTAGTCATACCAAAATGAGTCAAGCCACAATAATTTAATCAAATTATTTCTAATCTCGTGTCAGCAATCAGTTTAAATCTGAGAATAAAATTTATGTAAGAAGAATATTCTTTTTTATATTTGTTTTTATTTTATCCTTTCTTTTATTTGGCAATAGGCTCGCCCCCTATTACATGAGACCTAAACATACCGGCGAACTGCAGGTGTACATTGTTACACCTCTGCCTAACCCTTCGGGGAATACAGGTGTGATGGTGTGTGAATATTCTTTAAAAAGAAACAAAGATTAAAAGATCAGATATACGATCACCTTCTTTTGTCGTGGGTTAATCCTGATGGACTGCCTCCCCCTAGGGGAAGGCGGGGGGTGTGTCGGACTCCTACCAACTAAAACCCCACGGTGTTTCTCCAACTACCATTGGCAGTGACACAGGTTTCGCACTTAGCGGTGACCAGTTAATATCAGGTGAGCCATCGGCTCATTTGCTATCCAACGACATAAAAAAATATCCCCGGACGAGCTCCTTCACAAAGAGCTCTGCTACTACGAAAAACACACAATACAAAATACAATTAATAATACCATATCATTACCAAGATAAAAGTTTATTAGACGATAATAATTCTTTAAGACTTTCCTGCCGCTGCGTGGTAGTTGCGTACCGGCGCGTTTTATTGGGTAAACAGACAAACAACATAAATATCACAGTCACTGTGCCAATATTATTCTCGTACCGGTAGACCGATTTATGGTCGAGTGATGTTAAGGGCTTGTTCAGACTAGGCCCAAGCTACCACTTCTAATACACATTGTAGTATTCGCCACGACTCGTGAGCACTAATGTCAAGTTAATTTTCGGGTTTTCGGGTTCCTTTCTGGGTATTTTGGGCCACAGACGATGCACGCAAATAGTGAAGCGTCGGCACCCCAAAGAAACCCCGAAAGGAACCCAAAAATAGAAAAAAATACTTAACATTTATGCTCACGATTCGTGGCGACTAATCTACATTAATATGTGACAGGTAATTGGAATTTTGTATGAAAATGTATCACTGTTATTTGTAACTGCCTCGTTGGCCTAGTGTTCCTAAGCGCGACTGCTATGCTAGAGGTCTTGGGTTCGATTCCCAGGTCGAGTAAAAAGTGTTATTGGGTTTTCTATGAAATTCTCAGTAACAGCTCGGAGTTAGGATTTGTGCCCGGTTAATGGCAATAGGCTCGCCCCCTATTACATGGGACCTAAACATACCGGCGAACTGTGGGTGTACATTGTTACACCTCTGCCTAACCCTTCAGGGAATACAGGCGTGATGGTATGTTATGTTATGTTATTTTAAACTACGAGAGACCCGCCCGCGTTAAGTTTCGTTTTCGGTTACTGGTTTCGCTCCCGTGTGTGGTAGCGTGATGTTATATAGCCTATATTATTTCCTGATAATTTAGCTTTCTATTGGTGAAAAGATCGTTAAAATCGGTCCAGTAGTTTTAAAGCTTATTTGGTACAAACAAAAACATCTTTCCTCTTCATAATAACATACCATCACGCCTATATTCCCCGAAGGGTTAGGCAGAGGTGTAACAAAGTACACCCACAGTACGACGGTATTTTCAGGTCCCATGTAGTAGGGGGCGAGCCTATTGCCATTAACCACGCACAAATCCTAACTCTGAGCTGCTATTGAGAATTTCATAGAAAAACCCAATAACACTTTTTGCTCGACCTGGGAATCGAACCCAAGACCTCTAGCGTACTAATCACGCTTAGAACCAACGAGGCAGTTATCTCTTTAGATTTTTAGTATAAATTAAAAGTTTAAATAGCAAAATACTTAAAGGGTGTGAAAATACCCTTAACGAAAGATGCAAATGTATTGCCCCATTGTTACGAATACTGGTTTGTTCTGGAACGTCAGAACGTTACCAACCAGAGTTACGTAGATATTAAAGGTCAAATAATCAATATTTTTTACGACGTAAACTTTTTTTTAATTAAAATACTTTAAATATCTTCTCGACTCCTGTACTGTTGCATGCTCCCGTAAGCTGCATATTTTGTGTGCGTTACATTTCGCACTACCACACGCAGATATAATTCTCACCAAAAATTAAAGAAGCCTAAGCGGAGCGAGGCTGCGGAGCGGAGAAACGGAGAAATATAAACCAATAAGATTGCATTACTGGAGCGGAGCGGAGATTTTATGCAATCCTATTGGTTAATATTTCTCCGTTTCTCTGCTCGGCAGCCTCGCTCAACTTCAATGTACAGGCAGTCTTAACAACTGGGTCATCACATAACCATAGGTAACTATCATCAGTGAAAAAATGCGAATGAAAGCCCAAATTAAGCCCAAGCTTAAATATAACAGAACAATATACCAGTCCTATGACGTCACACATAAAACAGAAACATAATCACCTTTCCGGCACCTTAAAACGCGAAACACCACAGCATAAAAAAGTACAAAAACCATTGTACTACACACAATAAATACTGCCAGTCAGCACTCTGCCTTCTTCCTACACTGTGTCCAACATTAATAGGAGTGGACGATCGCTTCGATAACAAAGTTAGTAGGAGTACTGAGGACGCTTGTTTAATGGCCACACACTGCTCGGAACTTGCTGACGTGTCACGCTGGGTTACTAAGTAATAGAAGCAGATAGTGCTCGGAGCTCGTTAATTAATTGTGTGTATGTATGTAGGTATTCTCCAGACCGATTTCGGTCACGGCGGCTAATCCTAATGCAGACTATCCAAGTACGCAGGAGATATTATTGTGCACAAATGTGTGCGCACATTTATGTGGACTCCCTCTTACGTAACTCTCACAATCCGATAGGCCGGCAATCCGACACTAACGGGGAGTGATCAGGCGCAGGACTTTACGTACTTTTCGATGCACGGGGGTGTCACACCACCGACTACCAAACTCCGGGCTGTTACTGAGAAATTTGTAATGTCCAAACACAATAACACTTTTTGCTCGACCCTGGTATCGAACCCAGAACACTACGCTCAAAAGTCGCGCTTTCCACTACGGGACTAACGGGGCAGTCGGTAATTAATTACGTAAGCACGCGTGAGACGACAAAAATATTGTAGACTGGCATTTTTTTTTGCCCACGGCTTTTGCCCGTCTGGAAATTACCGTACGGGCAAGATACTATCGAGTAAAAGTATATAAGGCTTGTGGTTAGTATCCGTGAAATAACTTAATTACAAAATGTTACGTAATTCAAAATGTCGTACGAGATTTGAAAGGCATTTTCATTTTGAAATTAATTCATTTTAACTGCCTCGGTAGCTTAGTGGTCCTAAGCGCGACTGCTACGCTAGGTCTTGGGTTCGATTCCCAGGTCGAGCCAAGTGTATTCCTCGAATGGTTAGGCAGAGGTGTAACAATGTACACCCACAGTTTACCGGTATGTTTAGGTCCCATGTAATAGGGGGCGAGCCTATTGCCATTAACCGGGCACAAATCCTAACTCCGAGCTGCTACTGAGAATTTCACAGAAAAACCCAATAACACTTTTTGCTCGACCTGGAAATCGAACCCAATACCTCTAGCGTAGCTGTCGCGCTTAGAAACACTTAATAATAGTTAGTTTAGTTACTTATTAACCAAAATATACTAGACTATTTTTGTATGGAGTACACTGACGGGAAAGTCTTCTTGAAGGTTCCATACAACACAAAATGAGACCACAGTACATCTTGACAAGAGACGAAATACGGTGCTAAAATTTAATTAATAAAACGAAATTAAACATTTACCTTTGACGGCAGCACGACCTTCACAACGATAATTATTACCTACACCAAGATAAACTTGACACTATGCTATTTTCCTTACGACTGATAATTATTCAAAGGGAATATTTATGAACTGCCTCGTTAGCCTAGTGGTCCTAACCGCGACTGCTACGCTAGAGGTCTTGGGTTCGATTCCCAGGTCGAGCAAAAAGTGTTATTGGGTTTTTCTATGAAATTCTCAGTAGCTCGGAGTTAGGATTTATGGTCGGTTAATGGCAATAAGCTTACCCCCTATTACATGGGACCTAAACATACCGGCGAACTGTGGGTGTACATCGTTACATCTCTGCCTAACCCTTCGGGGAATAAAGGCGTGGTGGTATGTTATGTTATTTATGAAACTACGTGTAGAGTGAAATTAATTCATCAAAAAAAAATGCCAGCCCATTAATGTCCTGCGTTCCTTGCGAAGTATGTGTGGTGTAACTTTGAACGACAGAGTGAGGAATGAGGTTATACGAGAACGTTGCGGATTAAAAGAGGATGTAGTGACAAAGGTAGAAAAGAGTATGCTTAAATGGTTCGGTCATGTCGAGAGGATGAGAGAAAGGCGACTAACATTTTTTTTTCGTAACACAAAAAATTATAAAATTTTAAGTAACCCCTGACAGAAAAATAAAAATCCCTCCCGCAGTTAACAAAAGAGCTGATAACTTTGAAACCGCTGAACCAATTTCCATCAAACATAACAAACACTTCCGACTAATATACCTCTCAAACACAAAAAACAAAATCAAAATCGGTTCATGCGTTCGGGAGCTACGATGCCACAGACACACACACAGACACGTCAAACTTATAACACCCCGTCGTTTTAGCGTCGGGGGTAAATAAAAAGGACAGCCGCCTTCAAAAACTAAAAAGTGAAAAATAACTTTAGCTTTGGAAGTCGGCCGCTTTGGTTGGCTTTTGACTTTTGGTTCTGTTTGTTGTTTTGTATTGCCACCAGCGGCCAACCTGGGTCCGCAATCGGTTAAGAGATTTTCAGAATGGCCACTGCAATTTACATTACAAGCTATAACAATATAGTTATTATTCAAAGGAAAAACTTGCAAAGAAACTTGAACGCTCATAAATAAAGATAAGTTTTAAAACTTTTTAACGATTAATTGTTTTCTATTGTTCTGAAAGAAAATTTTATCGAAACAATATTAGGATGTTTTTGTACAAAAAAGTGGAATATTAAATGGTTTTCAAGCCTTTAAAGGTTCAATATTCGTAATATGTTAATATTCTTGTACTTCTGGGAATGCCAAATGATATCTCTATTAAAAAAAATATAAATTACTAACCTTAGCCCGCGACTTCGTCCGCGTAGATATTTTCACCTCTATTAAGTTACGTCTTTTATTACTGCTCCACTTCCGTGTATCGTAGCGTGACGTTATATAGCCTATTACTTCCTGATAATTAAGCTATTTATTAGTGGAAAAATGGTTAAAATCGGCCCACTAGTTTTGGAGCTTATTCGGTAAAAACAATAAACAAAGCAATCTTCCCTTTATTGTCATATTAGTATGAATATGGTAATGTTTTCCTAATTACCTATTTAGAATACACTTTCTGAACCTATCTTAAATGAGATTTTAAACAAAAATAACATGTACAGCTCTGTGTAACAAAATTAATTACCAAATTAAGAAAACTAATTACTTAGCTAAATAATTTTCTACGCGAATGTATGTGCGTAATATTTTATTATTAAGCATGTAAGTACCTAAGTCAGACTCCAGCCCTTTCATTGTTTGTCTTACAAACTCGAAGCTGAATAAGTAATTAAAGAAATTAGGTTACACAGGATTTACTAATTGCAAAGTGGGATTGCAAACATTTATGACATTTACACAATGGTTAAATATCTTTTGAAAATAGTAGGTACATGTTCCACAGACTCGTAATTGCCATTCTAAAAAAACTTAATGGCAATATTATAATACCTCATCTGTCATAATATTTGGCGGCAATTTTGACAGCTTCAAAAAACACACACACAAAGCGAATTATGATTAATATTGTACCTATTAAGGGTGGATTTCGCCAAACCTTTTATCTTCGGATAAAATATTGTCTGTGTCGTAAAATATTGTGTGTGTGATCACCACCTACTCGTGTATTCCCATCATAAATTCCAACGCGTACATATTTTTTTAGTTAAAATATAGGGCACATATCGAAGGTCAGTCAGTCGAATACGATAAAACAACAGTATCTGCGAGCTCCTTATTTATTCTACGTCAACGGATTATAAATAACAAGTGAATATATTTGCTTATACATTTTGTTCAGCGTGGACTACATAAATCTTATCTGTTTAATCTTGATGCATATCTCCATGGCTCCTCTGAAACATCGATAATAGTGTTGGGATAGCTATTTGTATTTCCAATATTTTATAGAACTGTTCACAGTTTGAAACTAGCGCCAGTGACAGACAAGTTGAAAGGGAAGCGTTTGTCTTGGTATGGGCATGTGAAGAGACGGGATGAGACGCATGTGACCAAAATAGTTATTAATATAAAATTATGGATGGATTGTAAGAAAGAGGCTAAAGAAAAGATGGATGGATTGTGTGAAGAATGATATGAAAGAGAAGGGATTCAGTGATATCATAACTATTGACAGGACGGAATGGAAGAAGAAAATGTGTTGCGCCGACGATGTGTTGTTGTTGAAATATGATGATATGGAATTATTCACTGTTGGTCTTTGTAATTATGATATGACTTAGAAAATAAATACATGTAATTTACATGGTTACCCTTGCAATCAAAAATAAGATAATATTGTTTCAACTATTTTAACCTTACTGGTGAGGTTCTTCATAAAGGTCGGGTCCGCAGTACTCGTAGCCGGCGTGCATGTATAATCGTGGACGAGGTGAAAGAAGTCTTACATACTTCTTTACGTTCTGTGGTTTCTGCCTACCCCGTGTTCCCCCGTGGGAACAAAGCGCGAGTTTATGTATGTATGTATTTTTGAATTTATCTATACTAACGTTGGAGATAAAATTGATTTTTGTTTAAACTAGTCCGATTACAAAAATTATTTCACTGATAGAGAGCTAATCTATTCCCGAGTGTCAGAAGATAGTTTTCATCGTAATACTTGACATCCACGCAGACAAACTCGCGAGCAGAAACTAGTATATAATGGATTAATTCCACCTTAGAATGATGACTTGTGTAGACTTAGGCTAGAGGAAAACACAAGCCTTATTACTAAGAGGTCCTAAGTCCTACGTCTTTGCAACGTACCTAGGTACCTACGTGTAAGTGGTTCTGAAATCCCGCATTAAAGGGACTTCTCGCTTCAAAGGCATTGTAAAGCGGAATGTCCCGGGAATTGAACCTTTTGCACAACACTAGCTCCGTTTAACCGTATAAAATATTCTGTCTTCGTATTTACAGCATTGCAGTTACTTTTAAGGACACTCTTGAGGCGAATGAAAGATATTTTGTTTATATTTTCAATGCAATCTTTAAGGTGAAATTGAATAAATATGTCGTGGCGATCTTAAAATTGATCATTTCATGAAGTGTTCGATCATCTTTTTAGATAAATGGTTGTGTTTCATGAAATATTGGGTCATAGTTTTAACATAACCTAGCTATTTTTTTCTAAAGAGTTAACCTTATGTAACTAGTTGGGTTCCTGGTAGCCTACTAAATATAATCTCTTTTTTCTACAACCATTTTATGAAATGGTTGAACACTTTATGAAATGATCAGTTCTAAGATCTGGCCACGCAACATACTTACATACGTTTTAATAAAAACCCACTTGTTCATCAATTGTTTAACATAAAAACAATGTCATCGGTCAAATGTGAGCTGAGAGACTTTTATTGTTACTAATAACAAAAACAAAATAAAGTCAAAAATCAAAAATTTAGCTTCAGAGTTAGAAAATAGAAATTGGGGAGATCGACAAGCTATTTTACAGAGATCCAAAAAAAAACCTTTATTTTTTTTAAATTCATTAAAGACAAATTATAAAAGTGACCTCTCTCACGTCATCGAAAAAAGTCAAAACAATTGCTTTTGATAACATGGTTGGCGCAGTGGCTGAGCTAGAGGCAGTTGCGTTGCGTATCCCGGCTTCTATTCGCGCACGGAACAAACATTTATACGACTTACAGATAGTGGTTCTGAATCTGGCTGTAAATTTGTATGTTTGTAAACGCACCACGACATGGAAGAAATTCCTAGTACTGTAGAAAGAAAAAATAAACAATTGATCATCGCGAACCGGGAACTACATAAAGTACTTTCCCCTCACTACTAACGTTCAAGTGTGAATGGGGCTACACAGCTAACAAGAATAGCTGTCCGACCCACGCCTCGTCGCCGGTTTGCATATGTATGAGCGATCAGAGTGCCAGAATCAGGGCACCTGATTGCTGATGAACCTTGTTGATATTGGGCCAGATTCCGCTTAATTTGTTGTTTTAGGTGAGAAACTATACTATGACTTTGATGGGGAAAATTAACTTGATTCTGATAGGTACTAATAGGGTAGGTGTGCTCTATAGCATAAAAAGCTTTCACGATTTGTTCAAAAGTCTGAATAAAACTATCGGTCAGTCGACTTAGTTACAGAGTATTTTATTATTATTATTTGTTTGTTAATTTTTACTTACATATCATATAAAACGCCAATAATAATTGTAGTTAAGTGTATTAATTGGTTGGCGCAGTGGCTAAGCGATTTACTGCTGAACTGCGTGTTCGAGGTTTAAATAAGGTGAAATACGGTTTATATTTCAACTCCACGCATTCCCGAAATAAGAGGTTCTTAACAGACAGACAGACGTCTACGTCTACGACGTCTTATAAGGGTTCCGTATTTTCCTTTTGAGGTACGGAACCCTAAAAATGAAACGAAACCCTCGTTATATCAAAATATTGACGTTTTTTTCCATTTTGCAGGTCACAACTGGTTGGAGACAATGGTGGAGCTTCCCTCGGGCGTCGGCGAGGAGGAGGAACACCAACACACTTGGACTACCGGCAATGTAAGTAATCCTATCCTAGTTACTTCAAATGCGACAGTTCATGACGATGGATGGATGGATGTTTGTTACTCTTTCACGCTTATACGGCTGAACAGATCTGGATAAAATTTGGCACTGAGATAGACTGTAGTGTGTAATAATATAGGATACTTGTTATTCCGGAAAAATGTACGGTTCCCGTGGGATGTAAGTCGCGGACAGAATCTAGTCTCTTATACGTAACAAATCTCCATTAATTTAGTCTGAATTACAATATTTTTCAAAGTGACCGTGTGTCTTCTATTTTGCATAAATCCTGACGGTAAACTAGGTTGAGTCTTTGTCTTAAAAGTTGGCATTTCCCATGATAGTCAAACAGAGGTATAATTAAGTAAGGAAGTAAGCACCATGCATAACATCACGCATGTATTCCCCAGAGGGTTAGGCAGAGGTGTACCATTGCACACCCACAGTTAGCCGGTATGTTTTTAGGTCCCATGTAATAGGGGGCGAGCCTATTGCCGTTAACCGGGCACAAATCCTAACTCCGAGCTGCTACTGAGAAATTCATATAAATAACCCTATAACACTAAATCTGTTTATAAAAATTTGACATTCCTTACGGATAGTCAGAAGCCAGGAAGTCTGAAAACCACTCTAACCAAGAGGCATCGTGTTGCCCAGTAACTGGGTTGTGGAGGTCAGATAGGCAGTCGCTCTAGCCGGTTAGAGTGGAAGCCGACCCCAACATAGTAGTAAGGCTAAGCAGTTAGTTAAGTTTATTTTGTTTAATTAGAGTAATAAGGATGTCAATAAAAAAAAAAAAATACTAAATGTTCACTCCTCGATGCAGTAAAATACTCTCTTGGTTATTTCCTTCTATGTCTTTTACCTCAGTTTCGGTATATCTAAATATTTCAAGCTTACATTATGTTCACGACTTGTTCAGATATCCTGTTCAAGCAATCTTCACATACATTGTAGTAATATTACTGAGACCTTCATAAACTCAGATGGCAAAGACGTAAATATGAAACGAGTCGAGGTAGGTAACATATTGTCACATCTTAAAATGAAGTAACAGAGACTACATACCATAACGCCTGTATTCCCCGAAAGGGGAGAAGAGGGGAAGAGGTGTACCAATGTACATCCATAGTTCGCCGGTATGTTTAAGTCCCATGTAACGTGGGCGAGCCTATTGCCATTAACCGGGCACAAATCCTAACTCCGAGCTGCTACTGAGAATTTCATAGAAATACCCAATAACACTTTTTGCTCGACCTGAGAATCGAACCCAAGACCTCTAGCGTAGCTGTCGCGCTTAGGACCACTAGGCTAACGAGGCAGTTAACAGAGACTTCTGATGTGATAATTAAGATAATAATTATACTATAAAATAAATAATAATATTAGCCTATCATTGCCTCAATGTTGGCCTCTTCTCATACAGAGAAGGTACGAGTATTGATCACCACGCTTGTTCAAGGCCGATGGACAATTTCAGACTTATATTGATTACAAGTCCAAAAAAAAATAAAAGAACAAGGGTTTCCTCACGATGTTTTCTTTCGCAAAAATGTCAGTTGTTTTAATACCACTAGCGTTGTTAAAGTAAATTTAACACAAATATCATTAAAATTAATTATAAATTAATATTATTTGAAATTCAATCGACCATAGTTGTGTTCCACGCCCACCTCAATAAGGTGCAAGTGCCTGCAGTTGAGGAATTTGTTTGGAAGAGTCACCGCGGCCCTAAACTCAAAGGACATTAGGAGGAAGACGGATTGGGTTTTAGCCAGCAAGAGTCTGACATTCCCTTCCGCTAAAACTAAAACAAAAAATTTGAGGTGTGGATTGTTAATATAAAGCCAGGCCTTTACAAAAAGTATAGCACTACGAGCCTACAAAGTCAAAAACACAGTAAGCAAGTGTGAAGATCAATGCTCATTCTCTCTGTATTGGACATACAGTTACTTACGAGTGAAATGCTCATAACTTAGGATTTACAGCCCCAGTTACAAAGTGGCCGGTTGGCAGTTAAATAGAGATGGGACACGATTTTAGTCTGATAGCCGAGGCGGTGTCGCACACATTTCATTCTGTGTAAGAATGCCAAATGCGTTTTCTGTACCTTTTATAAGAGCTTAGCAAATTTTTCGCCGGCTATGTGCGATTTTCATTACACATGTGCGTAATTTTTCCATAATGTTGCTACTTTTTAAGCAAAATAAATCTTAAAGATAAAAATACTTTAAAGTGAAGTGAAGTGAAGTTCTTCCCGCCATTGCAATTACTTTTTTATTTTGGAGCATATCTGGAAATCTTTTGGATACGAAGATATTGAAAGTCAAAGTCAAAGATCTTTCTTTAACCTAAGGAGTTTTAAATGTTAATACTAAACTTAACCCTAAAAAACTAACTTTCTGATATACCCCATTAAAACTAACTATCCGTCGAACCGACGGGTATTTAAAAAACTATTTTTTTACCATGAAATGTAAACTCATTCATCCTGTTGTTTTTAATGACAGTTGTACAGTGGCGACCAAAAGTCCTAGGTATAGCAATAATAATACGTTTTCCAAATTGACCTTATTTACTTATTTTCACAGTAAGTATATAAGGTTATATAAGGTGTAAGGTTAGGTATAGTAACTTTTCTGAGAGCTTAAAAAAAAGATACAGCGATATTTATTTACGCTACCCGTCGATTCGACGGAGGTTAGCTTTGTAGGGTTAAAGTACTTACGATCCATGTACCTTTGAATGCATCAATGTTTTTTTTTTTTGGGGCTTGGGAAATCGTCAAATAACTTCTCCCGCCCTTTAGTGCCAGACTTTTACTGACTAAAACCCACCCATGTTCCTTCTTGTGCCCTTTGCGTTCCGAGGGCGCGGGATCTCTTACGAACAATCCGCAGCCCCGGCAGGCATCGGCCCTGAGTGGCCCCTTCAAAATTGCTGACATCTCTTTGAGGCGCGTGTGAAACACGAACGCGCCGTCGACACGGCCTGTCGTTGTGTTAAACGTAAGGACGGTGAGCTACCCATTGCTCACCGTCCACAGGCCCGTATCTACGGTGGTCGGGAGTCGTCTCGCGGCTCCCGACGTCCGGAGCGTCTACCGCGGCGGCTGGGACGGGAGAACCGCTGTCTCAACCGTCCCGCCGCCTCCTTCTCTAGCATTACTGCCTCACAGAAGGGTCGACACGGCCTGTCGTTATGCAACGTACGGACGGTGAGCTACCCATTGCTTACCGTCCACAGGCCTGTCGCTATGCAACGTACGGACGATAGCTACTCATTAACTATGTACAACTTAAATGTATTTAATATTACAATTAATTTAGCTTTCATTTCTAATTTGTGGCACTGAGTACGGCAACTTATAATAGCAAAACATTTGGCCATTTTGGGTAGAAGAGAGAAAAATAGTAACAGATTTGTAATTTTATCTTCCAGAAATGTAAAATTTATTTGTTTACGCACATTTTCAGAGAACGCACCAAGGGCAGGGCTGCCTAACAACTTAGTTTCCTTTTACTCCAGACGTTCGCACACACATCCTTGTCACTTTATTTGTAGATACATATTCAGAAGCGACACTTCGCCTAGGGCTGACAACATTCTTCATTTGTTTTGTTAGGTAACTACCTTTGCCTCCGACTTCGTCCGCATAAATGACGGTTATATTTAAAATTAATTGTTGTTTTCCTTGGAAACAGTTTTTTTTCGGCATGCAAGGTACCCTAGGTCCATTTCTGTTCACCTGATAAACGTTTCTGTTCACCTGTTCACGTATATGCAAATTTTTTTGATGGTTAGTTCAGTGGTTTAGTCTTGAATGCTACGGATTGATCGAAAGAGATACCGCGCCCCCGGAACGCAAAGGGCACAAGAAGGAGCATGGGTGGGTTTCAGTCAGTAAAAGACTGACACTCCCTCCCACCCCGCCTAGGGCGGGAAAGTCATTTGATGACTTCCCATCTAGAAAAAAGGCGTGAAAAGGTAGCAAGCAAACTTACTTTCGCATTTATAATATTAGTTAGGATACATATTCAGAAACGACACTTTGCCTGAGGTTGACAATATTATTCATTTGTTTTACGAGGTAATTCTATAACTTTTCTTGTTACATTTGTTAAAGGGATCTTGTAAGATGTTATTATAGATAAGGCATTGTTTTTCTTACTGAATTAAGCGAAGAGTTCTGTACTACTTAGGATTATTATATGGTCGAGTACTTTTTATTTGTTTATTGATAATGAACTTAAAACTGCCAAAAATAGAGTTGAAAATTCAGTTATAATGTGTACGATGATACATTCAAGGGGAATAATAATTTTTAGCTTCTCCTTTTACATATAGAAATGAAAGTGTAAACAGCATTTCAATTTAACTTTATCTATTTGTACTAGAATATCAATAGGCAGTTTGTTTATAATATCTAGACAATGTAACATGATCCTGAACAAACATACGTATACGTAGGTACATGATGTTTCACAATCTTGCATCATCTACCTATCTTCCATCTTCTTTTACTATACAAATAAATATCAGGAGCCGCATTTATGTAAGATCATCACTAGAGAACGGCTCGACTGATCTGGCTGTTTTTAAACCCTACGCAAAAACGATGGGGTGTTATAAGAATGACGTGTCTCTGTCTGTGACATCGTAGCATGTACCGATTTTGACTTAGTTTTTTTGTTTGTAAGGTGAATTACTCGGGAGTGTTTGATGGAAACCGGTTCAGCGGTTTCAAAGATATCACCTCTTTTGTTAGCTGCGGCAGGGATTTTTATTGTTCTGTCGAGGGTTACGTACAATTTTTATGTTGTGTTTTTTTTTTATACTAGCCTATATTATAATGTATGTGTGTGTTTTTTTTTCTTGATTTGTATTCGTATATACCACAAGGTTTATAAATTTTTTTTTTTTGAAAATTGCACCATAAAATTGGTAATTTCGATGCTATTTTTGTACGACATAGCAAAGCCGTTGAAAAAAAAAACATTGTTTACCGAAACAAAACACCAATTTGATAAAGTTTCCCCCGCCACCAGCCCGATCATATTGACCAGCACTAAAACTATTAACAGAACTACACTATCCGCTTATAAATATCGCACGAAACTATCGCAAAGTCATGCTTTTAAAAGTATTTAAACAAAACTTTGTTTGCAATCCACATGAGACAGATGAACGTCGGGACCCGCCGGCGCCGGAACTATTTATTTTCTGTCTACAAACATCCGGAGATACGGTTATAGTTTTAATCTATAAATTTATCTTGTAATGCATTGTGCATTTTGTATAATATAATATGTATTCCCCGAAGGGTTAGGCAGAGGTGTACCAATATACACCCACAGTTCACCAGTATATTTAGGTCCGATGTAATTGGGGGCGAACCTATTGCCATTAACCGGGCACAAATCCTAACACCGAGCTGCTACTGAGAATTTAATAGAAAAACCCAATAACACTTTTTGCTCGACCTGAGAATCGAACCTAAGACCTCTAGCGTAGCAGTCAGTTCAACGAGTCAGTTCATAAGTAAACCCTGCACAAATATCAAACTTTCCTGCCTATACTCGTATCTACATATTGCATAGTATTGCCGATAAATTGCCAGCCCTATTGTCGGCGGTCTGGCCTGGTTTGTTAAAGTAAAGGGTCAACAGACCGAGGGGCGTTCTATTTGCCGTTCGACTTAATAAGGGATCGTCCATACAGATGATCGACATTTTTTATACAAGTTGTTTGCTTACTAGAGTTTTACTTCGACATATTAAGTATGTATTATGTGTCTTCGAGATATTGTGTTGGTCGAGGAAGGTCGGATCATAGGACCATTTTAGAGAATCACTGGTCCTATTGGACATTTGGTAGCGCTAAAGTATTATTCAATGGAATACAGGCTGTAGATGGGCATCGACTAGGTGTTTTACAATGCTTTCTGCCCCAGAGAAAGTATTGATATACAAAAACCTAGTCTCAATCTCAAATCAGCGGCAGACAATGTCAAAAATTAGTGAAAAATCTAAGTAAATTAGACGTGTGTTTGACTGGTTGAGACAGAGATGCCCGCGGCTTGGTCTATGTACATTTTAGAATTAAGTCAAGGTTAATTATACCACAGAATCACAAAAAAGAATTGGCATATGTTTTAATCTATAAATGTGTATCAAAATTACAGCTTATTTTGTTCAGCCGTTTAAGTGTGAAAAATTAACAAACAAACATCCATCCTCACAATTGTTCACATTAATTTATTATTTTAAAACTATTAAGAAAAGATCCTGATAATTATATTCATAAAAGGCGAACAGAAATTGTTGTAAAATATGATAAGGACCAAAAATGATTTTGTTAAAATCTTCTTCACTTAATAAAGGAAAATTGGATGAGACCACTCGAAGTTTAACAAGTGGCTTTTAAAGACGTGTCTATTGTAGCGAAGATACTTAACTTTATATTAGCCGTTGACTTTAAGGATAAAGTAATAAATATTAATGATAGAATATTATCAGAGAGAGAATTACCTGAACCAAACCCATCAAAAATAAGTTCAGTTCAGTGAATTGTAGCAAAACTTCTAAATAATAAACTAAGTTTAATCACATTACCAAATTGCCGAAGACGAGGGATCAGTTAAAGGATTCACGCTAACAAATCTCTTTTCTTTAGCAGACAACAGAGGATTACTGACGTAATCAAGCCACGTCAGAGCTTCTGACTTATCAGAGCTTCACTGGGCATCAGTTATAATTGGTCTGTTTTTCGAAAACAACTAGGGATTAAGCATTCTAATTCTGATTGGAAGGTTGTTGACAGAATTACGTGGGATTCGAAATAGGTCAAGTGTATTGGGACCGGTAAATAGCGTGTATGGGCAAAGATTATAGGTGTGTCGGGTTTGGTCCTGAGGTACGCAATCGATTTCTTGCCAGAAAATTATCAATTATGACGTAATAGGCTCGTACCAAGGGTTTATAAGCCCGCTTCTATAGGGGTAGGTTTATCTTTTAAAAAGCACTAGAGCGGTTGAGAATATCGTAATAAAAGCTAAACTTAATCTTCAAAAAGTGCCATCAATCAGTGAGCAGACGTGATCAATGTTCATTCCAGTGAAACCTTGTTCTAGACTACGTAAGTACGTAGAGTTCAAGAACTGTACGAAGAAAAAAGAACTGTCTCGTTAGTTTATTGATTCATTTTTAAAACCCTTGACGCAGAAACGACGGGGTCTTATAAGTTTGACGTGTCTGTGTGTGTGTGTGTGTCTGTCTGTGGCATCGTAGCTCCCGAATGCAGGAACCGATTTTGATTTTGTTTTTTGTGTTTGAAAGATTTGAAGTCGGGAGTGTTTGATGGAAATCGGTTCAGCGGTTTCAAAGTTGTGAGCTCTTTTGTTAACTCCGGTAGTGATTTTTTTCTTCTGTCGGGGGTTACTTAAAATTTTTATTTTGTGTTTTTCATACTTGTTGGTATAAGCATAATTATGATAAATGTACCTAATAATGTAAATCGATTTTAATTTAAGACTGCTTACTTATTACCTACTAATTTTATATTACTACTAACTTTGCCGACGACTTCGTCCGCGTGGATATTTCAACCCGCGCTAAATTGCGTCCCCTGTTACTGCTCCGCTCCCGTGTGTCCAAGCGTGTTGTTATATAGCCTATGTTACTTACTAATAATTTAGTTATCTATTGATGAAAAAATTTTTTAAATAGGCTCGATAGTTTTGGAGCTTACTTTTCGAATAGCGCAGAGAATTCTATACTATTTTGGTTTCGCACTTACCTTCTTAATTTAGGCAAAATTGAATGCCTCGTTAGCCTAGTGGTCCTATGTGCGACTGTTACGCTAGAGGTCTTGGGTTCGATTCCCATGTCGCGCAAAAAGTGTTATTGGGTTTTTCTATTAAATTCTCAGTAACAGTTCGGAGTTAGGATTTGTGTCCTGAATAGAATAGAATAGAATAGAATAGAATAGAATATTTATTTGCGTAAAACATGGTATACAAGGATGTTAAATATACAAATTGAGGCACAAGCATGTTTAGCTAGGATAAAACATAGCATGCAAAATTTTAAAGTCAAGTTGAAGTTAAGGCAACAATAGTCGGTTTTTTTAAAAAACATCATTATTTTTTATCTATTAATTCTTTTAAACTATAAAAACTACACTCGAGTAACCACTTATGAAATGTTTTTTTAAATAGTTTTGTATTTAAAGCTTTGAAATGCCTTGGTATCTTATTATAAATGCGCACACACATTGCCAAGCAGTTACTATTGTATTTCGACAGTCTAGGCAAATCATTTAACACCAGTTTAAATGGATCTCGTCGGTTCCGAGGATTGACATCATTTGCAGTCTTAAATAGTTGCTTATTTTTCATAACAAACACACATATTTCGTAAATGTAAAGCGACGGTAACGGTAACAAACCAAGTTTTTTAAATATTGGTCGACATGAGTCGTCGGGCTTAAGTCCACAAATTGCTCTCATGCACTTTTTTTGAGCAATGAATGCTCTTTGGAAGTCAGTGCTGTTACCCCACATTATTAGTCCATAACGTAACAACGAAAAGAAGTCTGTCTCTTTGGAAGTCTGTTAATGGCAATAGGCTCGCCCCCTATTACATGGGACCTAAACATACTGGCGAACTGTGGTTGTACATTTTTTTATTTTGATTTTATTTTATTTTATTTTATTTGGGAAACAAAAAATCATACACTGTATGTTATATCAAGGTACACAGTATGCTATAGGTAAATGTACAATCCACTACATTTCCACATCTTACTAACTTATATAAGATACAGTTTTGGTAAACTTAAGTAATAAAAATACATATTATAAAACAACAATACAATTTTTCGTTGTCTAATAGTTAAATACATAATAATTAAAGGAAAGAAAATAGAAAATAATTAAATTAAAAGTTTTGAGCAAGGCGCATAACAATTTGTTTTTTAAATTTATGTTTAGATAGGGCAAATACATCGATATCATTAAAGTTATTATTGTAAGTTTGGACCAATCTCTGGAGCGGCGCTCTTTCCCCTGCATTTGTACGACAGGGAGTTGTAGCAAACAGTGGATAAGAGCGCGCCTCTCGGCTCATAACTGTTCTAGGTACAATATAGTATATTTTACGTATCAAATCAGAGCAGTCAAATTCATTGTGTACTAGTCCATGAAGCATCACTCCTTGGAGCAACAAGCGTCTAGAGCGAAGTGTTAACAGTTGAAACTCACTCAATGCGTCCTCATAGGATAAGCGTTCCATGCGACATTTGTACTGCATTGTACTAAGGAACTTACGCTGAACTCGCTCTATTGCAGTCTCATATTTTATATAATAGGGATCCCAGATCATACATGCATATTCAACTTGTGGGCGAACTAAAGAATTAAATAAATACAGATATGTGGTCGATCGTTTAAAATCTGACGTAGCTCTCATCACAAAATTATACATTTGAAATGCTTTAGAAGTAATTTTAGCAATATGTAGGTTTAAGTGAAGTTTGCAATCAAGAAGAACGCCCAGGTCACAGATATAGGTTTCTTTATCTAGAGTCTTATTACAAAGTGAATAATCGTACGTTATTACATTCTTATTTTTAGTAAAATTTATGTATTTGCACTTAGGGATACTTAGTATTAATTTATTATCTTTACAATAATCAGATAATCTATTCAGGTCTTCCTGCAGTAGGCCGTTATCAACAGTGTTTTTTATTGTTCTAAATACCTTAAGATCATCAGCGTATAGTAGGAAGTTACTATTCTGAAAACAGTTACAAATATCGTTTATGTATATAATAAACATCAATGGGCCAAGAATAGATCCCTGGGGAACGCCTGAAGTCGCCAGAAATGAGTTTGATTTGTAACCATTGCTCACTACAGTTTGATTACGATTGCTGATATATGAACAGAACCAACGCAGTAAGTTGCCTCTGATGCCATTAAAGGCTATTTTGTTTAATAAAATTGAATGGTACACCTACATTGGTACACCTCTGCCTAACTCTCCGGGGAAAACAGGCGTGATGGTATGTTTGAATAGTGGACCTGTCTATGTCTCCATGCCTTTCGGCAGTACAAATGTGGTGCTAATATTGTACCTACATTAGCATTACTTTCGCATCGTTTTCACAAATAATGTATTTAGTCTATTTTAGTTCATATTAGAGACACTAGTACCTAGTCAGCGTCTAAAAAATAAAATAGACGTCAAATAAAAATAGTCCTTACATATCTCAATGTTAGACGCACAATCCTGTGCGTGACTTTTGTAAGAGTTATTGCTATGAGTAAATATTATACAGATACTTGGGAACAGATTCTGTTTACGTCTTGTTTTTCTGTGATGGATTTAAGTATTTGTCGTATTTATTTCTGTTTCGGCTTCAAGGGCCTTGCAAAGAATAATAACTATCACATTAAGTTAGGCAGCTTAGTGTATAGCTAAATGTTTTATAGTGAACTAACTTTTGCCTGCGACTTCGTTCGCAGTTGGTTATCGCGGATGCAGATAAAGTCGTGGAATAGACAGTAGCCTATGTCCTCTCTTGGGGTTTAAACTTACCCCGTACCGAATTTCATCAAAATCGGTTGAGTGGGTTTAGCCGTGTAACAGACAGACGGAGTTTTTTTCGAATTTATAATATTAGTACGGACTAGCATTTGCCGGCGACTTTATCTGCATATATTATAAAGAACAAAGTTCTAAATTATCCCACGGGAACACAAAAATTGGGTTAATAATGTGCTGTGTTAAGATATATGAATATCTACAATATAATATGTGTCATCATCATCATAATATACTTAGCCTTTTCCCAACTATGTTAGGGTCGGCTTCCAGTCTAACCGGATGCAGCTGAATACTAATTTTACATGGAGTGACTGCCTATCTGACCTCCACAACCGAGTAACTGGGCAACACGATACCTCTTGGTAAGACTGGTTGTCAGACTTTCTGGCTTCTGACTATCCGTAACGACTGTCAAAGGTCTACCAATGACAGCCAGGACCAACGGCTTTACGTGCTTTCCGAGACACGGGGGTGTCACACCGCCAACTTCCAAACTCTGGGTTGCTACTGAGAAAATCCTAATGGAAAAACCCACTAACACTTTTTGCCCGACCCGGGAACCGAACCCAGGAGTCCGTGCACATTAGTCGCGCTTACGACCACGAAGCCAACGGGGCAGTTCAATATAATAACACAATACAACACAAACTGAGCACGCCTTAATAGAGGCTGTAAGTCCCCTCTTTGAGGAGTGGCTGGAGAGGCGCCACGGCGCCCTCACCTACCGCCTGACGCAGGTCCTCACCGGACACGGGTGTTTCGGGAGGTTCCTGCACCTCATCGGGCGGGAGGAAACGTCCGGGTGTCACCATTGTATGTATCGCCCCGAGGACACGGTGGAGCACACCGTGGCGGTATGCCCCGCTTGGGCGGAGCATCGCCGAGTCCTCGTGGCGGCCATCGGCGGCGGCGAACTCTCGCGTCCGGCCCTGGTGCAAGCCATGGTCCGGAGCGAGAGGGAATGGGATGCAGTCGCCTCCTTCTGCGAGGCAGTAATGCTTGAGAAGGAGGCGGCGGGACGGTTGAGACAGCGGTTCTCCCGTCCCAGCCGCCGCGGTAGACGCTCCGGACGTCGGGAGCCGCGAGACGACTCCCGGCCACCGTAGATACTGGCCTGTGGACGGTGAGCAATGGGTAGCTCACCGTCCTTACGTTGCATAACGACAGGCCGTGTCGACGGCGCGTTCGTGTTCCACACGCGCCTCAAAGAGATGTCAGCAAAAGGAAGGGGCCACTGAGGGCCGATGCCTGCCGGGGCTGCGGGTTGTTCGCAAGAGATACCGCGCCCCCGGAACGCAAAGGGCACAAGAAGGAACATGGGTGGGTTTTAGTCAGTAAAAGTCTGACACTCCCTCCCGCCCCGCCCAGGGCGGGAGAAGTTATTTGATGATTTCCCACCCACCAAAAAAAAAAAAAAAAAAAATACAACACAAACACACAACACAATACAATATAATATGTGTGCCAATTTTAATTGCGTTAAGTCGTTTTTTTTTGATCTTTTCAATTCTGAAACCATGTCTGTGTAGACACAGACAAAGTCGAGGACAGAAGCTAAGAATATATGATCTGCTTTTCCTATGATCGAGGAAACGATTTTAATAAAACTGACTGAATTTTGATGATCAGAACGATAGCAATCTGACCATCGAAATCTAAATATCAAAGACCTTCTTCAATAATAAATGATGTTTTAATCTTTGACCGACATTTTACGCTACGTCAAGTGAATTCCGCATTATAATCACAACCTTCCAACTTCGATTTGAATACACAACTTCTAAAGAAGCGAATTATCATAAAAAATAACGATGTTTATTTTGTTTGGAGGGCACATAACATAAATAGTTAGAAATAAAATAATATGGCGTGTTACGGAAGGAGTATATCCATACAAACGGGGTGAAGAGTGTATCCGATACTGAATCTCTATACAAAACAGCTCTAACTTTTAACATGAAGCAACAAGAATATTGTAACCAACATTTGGTAAAAACCAAATTGGAAGAACAGAGTGTCCATGGAGTTTCTTGCCCGTTCTTCGCCATAGAGACCTACGCATTGGAACGAGCAATTAGCTTCCACTTTTTACTGTAACTTCTTGACAATTCAAAAGTGCCTGTAAATTGTCGGTGGTTTATTAAGTTTAAATCATAACAAACGTGGCAGGAGAAAGAAATATTTGAGTATAGGTATAAAAAAAATATTGCTATGTGGTTTGTTAACACCAAAATGTTCCGCGCCTTTGATATATATACATTCTGCATAAAGCTGCATGTTTGTAGTGTATCCTAGTGGTTAAGGTGCCCGCCTCTCATGCTTGAGGTAGCTGGTTCGATACCGGGCAAATACCAACGTGACTTCTTCAATTCACATGCACTTTCTAAGTTTATCTTGGACATCACTGACATCGGCGTAGGAAAACATCGTGAGTAAACATGGACTTATAATCTTACTACTACATATTATACGTCCGAAAATTTGGACAGATGGATGTTTATTACTTAATTACGAATAAATGGCTGAACGGATTTGGCACAGAGATAGATTATAGTCTGGAATAGCACAAAGGCTTTTTATCCCGGAAAAAATTTACGGTTCCCGCGGGATGATAATATCAACTTTAACGCGGACGAACTCACCTGCGGAAGATAGTAATTAAAAGAAGTGTGAAGTCGCCAATCCGCCACAAGCAAGCATAGTGATCAAAGCTCGTACCTTCTCTGTATGAGAAGAGGCCATTGCCCTGCAGTGGGACAATAATAGGCTGGTATAGTAGTCGCCACGAGCCGTGAGCACTAATGCCAAGTTAATTCTTGGGTTTCTTTCTAGGTTTTTTGGGCCGCGAGCGCTGTACGTCATTGATCCGTCGGTTGGAGAGATCGCGTGCAGCGTCCGCACCGCAAATAACTCCGAAAGGAACCCAAAATTTACTTCATATTTGTGCTCACGACTCGTGGCGACTAATATACTATAAATATGATGGATGTCGATACATTCACACCAGTGTTAGCAAATCCCACGTCATCTGCTTTTTTTTTTGGGGGGGGGGTGGGAAATCATCAAATAACTTCCTCGCCCTAAGTGTCAAACTTTTACTGACTAAAACCCACCCATGTTCCTTCTTGTGCCCTTTGCGTTCCGGGGGCGCGGTATCTCTTACTAACAACCCGCAGCCCCGGCAGGCATCGGCCCTCAGTGGCCCCTTCCTTTTGCTGACAACTCTTTGAGGCGCGCGTGGAACACGAACGCGCCGTCGACACGGCCACGTCATCAGTCATAGATATGACTTAACGGGGTTGACATGTTCTACAAGAATAAAAGCCCCTAAAATAAAAGATAATAAAAAAAAAAAACTAATATACTATTAATATTTGGGCGTCGTGTATGCATGTTTGTGACATTCTGCATGTCATGAACGTAGGTACCTCCTCGTATCTTAACTAATAACACATAACTTCGTTCCGAATACGTTTTGTTTGCACGAAAGGGGACGTTTATGGGGATTAAACCTTGACTTGAGCTATATTTTTTATTGTTATTGATTTTACAATAAAAATATGTGAGACTTCGTACGTTTGTTATTGATTGAGTTATGGAAGAATATGAACCCGTTGGTCTCGTGGTCGCAAGCGCGACTGATAAGCACGGGGTCCTGGGTTCTATTCCCTGGTCGGGCAAAAATTGTTATTGGGTTTTTCCATTACGATTTTTTCAGTAGCAGCCCGGAGTTTGGAAGTTGGTGGTGTGACACCCCCGTGCCTCGGAAAGCACGTAAGATCTTTGACAGTCGTTACGGATAGTCTGAAGCCAGAAAGTCTGACAAACAGTCTTACCAAGAGGTATCGTGTTGCCCAGTAACTGGGTTGTGGAGGTCAGATAGGCAGTCGCTCCACGTAAAACACTGATACTCAGCTGCATCCGGTTAGACTAGAAGCCGACCCCAACATAGTTGGGAAAAGGCTAAGCAGATGATGATGATGATATGGAAGAATATGAAGTATTATTACCCGGCTCCTGATTGCCTGGTCGTTATGATAAATTTTTCAAACATTTTTATACGTTTATTTAGAATAAATAAATGTGTATAATAGAATACAATTCCAATTTGAATTTATTTATTTTGTGAACATAGGTGATTACAGGTGTTTTTCAATATAAATGTCACCATGTCCCGCCGATAAGCATATAAAATCAGATTACACTTTGCAGTGATGATAAAAGAAGTAACAATGTCAAATATATGCAAGCATGTCAAGTTATAAAATTGTGATAATAAAATAAAAGGTCATGAAAATAGGAAAAAATAAAAAACACATAATGTCAAAAGCTTGCACACACAAACAAAAATAATTAAAAAAACAATTAATTAATCAAAATTTGTTATCCAGATTCTCCTTGACTGAATAATATACCTTGTCATTACCAATGCCATATCTGTTTAGATGCTTACGATTTATTTTTTTTACTAATGTAAGTAGGTACTCCAGTAGGTACAGACAGCGTCAGCTATTGGTAACCCCTCTTGCATTAAAATTAGCCCGAAAAGAGGGTAACCAGTTGATGACGCTGACCGTATCAAAGATGTTTTTAAAATTCCGATACTTGAATAACCATTTCGTATTCCTTTTTTACAGATCTTTCCATTTAATTCAATGAATGAGCAGTTAAGAAAACATTGTATTAATGTAAACGTAGCAATATGAGTCTTATTGAGGTTAGGTATTTCAGAAAGGTCGGGTGCGTAGTACTAACCGGCGTGCTTGTATGACCAGACGTATGAACGTGAACGAGGCAATAGGAGTATGTATCTTAGCAGGTGGCATTGAGTGGTTACTGCCTACCCCCATGGAGCAAAGGCGTGAGTTTATCTATGTATGTATGAGCATAGAAACATACCGCAAACCATTCGGACGGAATACAAAATCCAGATAGCGAACTACGGCAGTGCAATCCATCAAACTGTTGGTCGATATTTTTTTTATTTTTTTTTGTAGTTATATCTCAGATTATGGATTGGCCGAGCGGGGTACATAAGATGTAATATTAAATGTCTTGACGTTACAATACTTATAGACATGGGTATCATCATTGTTACCGATTAATAACACCAGCTTATTAGTGTCCCATGGCAAGGCTAGGAGCTTTTCTCTTCTTATACGGAGAAGACACGTTGAAGGCAATAAAAACCTAATTTACCTTTATTTTATGATTATGATCACGGAGCTCAACAAAATGTATCAATCTGCTGGTTTTTTTTTTTTCAGGGTTTGTCTCATAGTAAAAGTAGTTGGTATAATTAGTTTAAAAACCGTTTTTCAGGAATTTAGTTATTTGAATTACACCGTGTAACTTTCTTTTATCTACGTACACATATTTGTAAATGAAAAATTGAAGCAGAAAACGTTATGGCTATTGTAAGTGAAACGGTATATTTAAATAAAAATAAAACCTTTTCTAAAGAACATTTAGGTACATTTTAGCATCATCAGTATAATTAAGTAAAATTTCCTACAAAGCATTTAAGACTCTAAGGACCAAGAAAAAAGCTATTTCTCTTTTTCCATTTAAACTACACTGGTCTGTTACATTTCCGTCAAAGTATCTGACGTCATCCGGGTGGGAAGACCCTTACTAACCTCGGTTAAATTGTCCAGTAAACTAAATTTATGTGCGGAGTACACAATCCCTTAAGGGTTCCCCACAAATTGAGGCTTTTGGTCACGTTAAACATGGAGCAATAGGTACTACAAATTAAAACTAGGAATATATTTTAGTGATATTTTTTTTTGGTCCTTGCGTCACTTGTCTGTGCTGACGTCAGAAGCCAAAGTCTAAATTAGTACCAAGGTAACATGAAAGTGGGAAAAAATTATCCTATAATTATGTATATTTAGCTTGATCAATATAGCATACCAAATTTTTGCTACTCACGTTCAGCCGTTTAATTGCGAATGAGTAACAAACATCATAGTAGGAAGTATTATAGCATACTATAGGTTGGCTTTAGCTGCCCCATTGATAAGAAAAGAAAAATACCGAAGAAAAAGAAAGCCGGCCAAGTGCGACTCGGACTCGCGCGAAGGATTCCGTACCATTATCTATAAAAACGGCAGAAAAAATCATGTCTTTGAATAGGAGCCCCCTTAAATATTTATTTCATTCTGTTTTTTACTAGTTATCAGAAATACATCATCTGTGAAAATTTCAACTGCCCAATTATTACGGTTCATGAGAGCCTGGTAACAGACGGACAGACGGACAGCGGAGTCTTAGTAATACGGTCCCGTTTTACTCTTTGTGTACGACCCTAAAAACGAGTACGAAGTGTCAATATTTGTTTTTTAGCGTAAATCCTGTCCGTCTGTCTGTCTGTCAGCGAGCTATATCTCATAAATATAGGCAGAAACAAAACGTGTTTTTTGTATGCACTGTCAAATATTAGACAGTGGTACAGAACCCTTCGTTTGCGAGTCCAACCCGCCTTTGGCCTTCTAAAAAGTAAGTTCGACTATCCCAATGCAAGCCATGTTCTTGGCAATTGTCCAAACACTTCTCCAATTTCCTAGTGAACTAGGTAATTCAAAACGAATAAAAGCGAAAGGGAAAAGGGGCAGAAATATCAACTTTTCCTGTTGGCAAAGTCAACCACTGCAAATGTATGTCAACTAGATAACAGCAGTGGCGTGATGCCCTGCCTTCCTCTAACTGAATCATAAATGGAAAACTCCGCCGTTTTGAATCATTTTTACTGACCAGATGTGAATGTTAACACAGAGTCATATGCCTGTGACCTTGATTCTGGTCATAGGTATCTACATAGAGACATTTTTTAAATCTCTTTATTCCTTGGTTATGGATGGGAAATCATCATATGACTTCTTCCGCTTTGGGCTTAGCAGAAGAGAGTGCCAGACTGTTACTGGCTAAAACCCATCCGTGTTCCTCTTAAAGCCCTTGACGTTCCAGGGCCACGGTAACTCTTTCGAACAAATTCCGTAACTGCAGGCACTGGCCCTAGCAGGTCCCATTTACTATGCTGACATCACTTTTTGTAACTTCGAAGGCGTTTTGTTAGTTCTTAAGTTGAAAAAAACAGACAGAAAGACAAAATTTTTGCTTCGAATTAGTTTTACTATATAAGTACCGCAATGCTGCCAGCCTTTTGGGCACTTGTCCCATTAATGCGGATGAGTTTTTTGATGCCCTATAAGCTTCCTTTTTTTGTTTTTTATATTAACTGTACAAACTCGTAGTTTGTAATCTAAATATTATTTAAGTAAGTTTTTTGATTGAAATAAATAAATATTACCTGAATAGCGTGTAAAAATTCATATTTATTTTATAAAAAGCTGTTTTTGATATTACAAACACACAGTTCAATTTTATTTGTTTGTAGTCTATTCTAACTTCTGCAGCAGATTCCAAATACCTACTTATTTAATCCATCTAATGAGCACTAGTAGCGTCATGGTAGAAATTAACTCTAACTATATGGCAACACTTTTATAAAATATTTCCAAAGAAAACTGCAATTAAAAGTACCAACAAAGTTGCATAATAAAATATCTATGTAAAGGAAAAACCTCTAACGACGACCAAACTTTATAAGGCGTAAGTTTTCCTGCTGTAACTAAGTTTTGCAGAAAAAAAAGAAGTTCTCAAACCGGATTGCTTCTAAATGAACGCTTGCACATAATTATGGGGCAGCCAGGGTAGAAACAACCATATTTGGGCCCCTAGGCAATTCACGTCTCGATTTCTTTTCCTTTTTTTTAAATTCATTACGAAGTTACGCCACCATATTTAACAAAAAAATAATCAAATGAAAGGAACATTATACTTCTAGCTTCTGCTCGCTCTTTTCCCCCGCATTAGGTTACGTCTTTGGTTACTGCTCCGCACCTATTGGTCGCAACGTGACCTTATAGCCTATAGCCTTCCTCTAAAAATTGACTATCCAACACAAATAGATTTTTAAATTCGAACCAGTAGTTCCTGAGATTAGCGCGTTCAACCAAACAAACAAACTCTTCAGATTTATAATATTAGGATAGATTTGTCTGTTTTTGAGGTTTGTTGAAATTTTTCTTTCTCGGACTTCGGGTCCCTACCTCATATGGGGCCCCTAGGCCTACACTGCGTTATAGATAATTCGGCCCTGAGCACAGGCATAGTTTTGTAGATACCGAATCTACCCTACTTGGCTTGGCTTGGCTGCCAAGTGGAGCATAAACTGCGAGCTCTCTCCCCAAGGTTAAGTTATTTTAACTAACGGTTTCCAATGACTTCGTTCGATAACTCTCCCAAATTGTTACCTTGAGAGTTGAGTTTTTAAAAACCTATTCTTGGTGCATATTGTTGCTGCAAGGGCTTAGTGGTTATCTTAGCCTGTCATACATGAGATTGTGAGCTCGCTGAATGAGCTGGGCACGGGTAAGTACCAAAGTGACTTTTCTCTTTCATATTATGTACTTTCCAAGTTTATCTTGGACTGACAGCGGTGACGGAAAACATCGTTACGAAATCTGGAATTATAATGCATGTAAACGTCTGAAATCCGATCCGCTTAGACCAAGCATACCTTTATGTATAAAAAAGGCCTTTGTTATAAACGTTTCTTAGAAGGGACGTTTTGCGCAAATAATCGTTTAATATCGCGTCTTTAGCGACGTGTTTAGGATAGAAGATAAGAGCTTAGATTTCTATGTTCTGTGCAAATCAATTTAAGTTGGTTTAAATTAGTTTTTAACCCCCGACGCAAAAACGACGGCGTTTTATAAGTTTGACGTGTCTGTGTGTGTGTGTGTGTATCTGCCTTTGGCATCGTGGCTCCCGAACGCGTGAACCGATTTTGATTTATTTATTTTTGTTTGTAAGGTATATTAGTCGGGAGTGTTGTTAGTTATGTTTGATGGAAATCGGTTCAGCGGTTTCAAAGTTATCACCTCTTTTGTTAGCTGCGGTAGGAATATTTATTCTTCTGTCGAGGGTTACTTAAAATTTTTAATTTTGTGTTTTTTAACTATCTCGTTAGCCTAGTAGTCTAAGCGTGACTGCTACGCTAGAGGTCCTGGGTTTGTTTCCCAGGTTCGGGCAAAGCGTTATTGGAATTTTCTATTAAGCATTGCTCCACGTATTATTAATCACTTACTGATTAACATGCTATTATACTGCACTTTGTATAACCGTTTGGCATTCTTAATAGAAACCTGCAGAAATCGCACATTGACATTCTAACATTTATATTGTAATTAAATTTGACATTAATTTTATTTTAAACTAGCTTCTGCTCGCGACTTTGTACGCGTAGTTTTTTCACCCTCATTAGGTTACCTACGTCTTTGGTGACTGCTCCACTACCGTATGTCGTATCGTGATGTTATATAGCCTATAACCTTCGTCGATAAATGTACTATCCAACACAAATATATTTTTTTAATTCAAACCAGTAGTTAGCAAACAAACAAACTCTTCAGCTTTATAATATTAGAATAGATTATTCATTTTTATTAAATTTTCTCGTTTAAAATTCTATACATTTTAAATTTGACAATAGAACATGAAGATCTGAATTTTTTTTAAAGAAAACATCTATCTACCTAAACTTACTCGGCTTACCCATGTTTGCAAATAAAATAAATATTTTGATTTTTTTTTTTTGTATTCGTTTGGTCCAACATTCTCCCTTATTCGACCTAAACGTTAATGTCAGGGGCGTAGCTACCGCCATATCAGCCGTATCAATGATACGGGGCCACCAACGTGGGTGGACAAAAATTAGTAATATGTTATCCACAATGTCACTTATTAATCTCTTACTTCCCGGGTAAAAAACATATAAAAAGCTGTCATACGTGCTAGATATTTCATTTTAGAAATGACATAAGTTAACAAAAGTCTTCAGATATAGGCGATTTAATAAATCAATTTGCCGAAAAAAAAAACAAGAAGAATGTACATTTATTTTGAATTGTTTGGCCAGCTCAATTTATAGGACGAAACGATAACTTATTATCGATAAATACCAACATACCATTACGCCTGTATTCCCCGAAGGGTTGGGCAGAGGTGTACCAATTTACACGTACAGTTCGCCGGTATGTTTAGGTCCCATGTAATAGGGAGCGAGCCTATTGCCATTAACCGGGCACAAATCCTAACTCCGAGCTGCTACTGAGAAATTCCAAATGGAAAAACCCAATAATACTTTTTGCTCGACCTGGGAATCGAACCCAGGACCCCATGCTCATAAGTCGCGCTTGCGACCACGAGACCAACGGAGCAGTCAATAAATGTTTATTTTAATTGAATGCATTTTTGTTTCTTTTGTGAGAAATCTTTACCCTTCATTTGAGACCCCCAACTAATTCTGATACTTCTCCAAAACACGCTAAGCCACTGGTTTAATTAACAAGAGGTTAAAGCTTAGTTCAAGTCTAACGTTAACCAGTTACAGTTCTATAAATAAACAAGTAACCGCATTCGTTTGAAACCAATTGTAAGTTCCATCAGAAGTAATAACAGATTCCATTATTGTTTTTCATTTTTGTTTTCCCAAACAGTTTCGCAAATGTCGTATGCTATAAGTTTTATATACAGAGGGAATAGCTATATATATAGCTTCGTGTCGACGGCGCGTTCGTGTTCCACGCGCTCCTCAAAGAGATGTCAGCAAATGGAAGGGGCCACTGAGGGCCGATGCCTGCCGGGGCTGCGGGTTGTTCGTAAGAGATATCGCGCCCCCGTAACGCAAAGGGCACAAGAAGGAACATGGGTGGGTTTTAGTCAGTAAAAGTCTGACACTCCCTCTCGCCCCGCCCAGGGCGGGAGATGTTACTTGATAATTTCCCACCGCCCAAAAAAAAAGCAGTTGTAGCTTGTGTTTGTTATTTATGACTTCCTTCTTCTCAGGTCTGTTCTGTGAAAATTACCGTAGGCGAGCTTAATTATTTATTTAAATCAGGCATCCATAGACATTTAGGACTGCCTCGTTAGCCTAGTGATCCTAAGCGCGACTGCAACGCTAGATGTCTTGGGTTCGATTACCCGAGCAAAGTGTAATAGGGTTTTTCTACGAAATTCTCAGTAGCAGCTTGGATTTAGGATTTGTGCCCGGGTAATGTCATAGGCTTGCCCCCTGTTACATGGGGCTTAAAACATTCCGTCGAACTGTAGGTGTATATTAGTACACCTCTGCCTAACAGGCGTAGTGGTATGTATGTGTACTACCTACTCCGAAATATGAAAGAAAAATAGACCGAAACACAACAATGGATCCAGTACATTATTCTCAACCACGCACAGATAAATTTTCGTCACTATAAAGATAAATCTACTGTATCATATATTTGACCTAGCAGGCATTACACCTAGCATTTTTTTTAAATAAGTGTCGAAATAATGTTGACGCTAACGTGTCTAGAATTCTAGAATAAAGAGACTCTAAAATCAAGTATAGAATCAACGGTAAAGGCTTGCAAAGAAAGTGAGAACAAAAGGTAGGTACAATTTAGAGAACCTTCCCCAACCGTAGGCCCCAATCCATTCAGTCCCGAAAACTCAATATCAAAACCTCCAATCATATTCTTTATCAAAACAATTTGTAAAAAAAAATCTTCGAGATAAACAAAATCATACGAAGAATTCCAAATATATAAAAATGAATTGCTGTTCGTTAGTCTCGCTAAAGCTCGAGTGCGGCTGAATCGATTTGCCTAATATTGGTTTTGAAATATTTATAGAAGTCCAAGGAAGGTTTATACATATAGAACATAACGCTACGAGGAACGGGAGCGCAGCAGTAACCAAAGACGTAAATGCGCGCTGGTGACACCGCGGGGTACGTAACTAGTTTCAAATAAATACATTGTATTTCAGTTTTGTTGTCACACGAAATGAAATAGAATTTGTTTGTATAACTTTTCATTTACAGTTACATAAAAGTTTACTTTAGTTGATCATATTGCTAAGCTTAAAAGGGTTTTACTAACTTTGAATCTAGGCTATTAGCTATTAGCAAAATCTACTATTGACTTTAATAAGTAAGTACTTTCAAACCAAGTTTTAAAGTAAGTAGTCGACTCGCTATACCCAGCTATTACTGCTCCGCTCCCGTTGGTCGTAGCATAATGTCAGAATATAGCATAATGCATACCATCACGCCTGCATTCCCAGAAGGGTTAGGCAGAGGTGTAACAATGTACACCCACAGTTCGCCGGTATGTTTAGGTCCCATGTAATAGGGGGCAGAATATAGCCTTTCTTGATAAACGAGCTTTATAATAAAAAAATATGTTTTTTAAACTGTTCAGTAGTTCCTGAGATTAGCGCGTTCAAACAAACAAACTTCTGCCAGCAACTTCGTTCGCGCGTTTTTTTACACCAGATTTAAGTTACTGCTCCGCTCCTATGGGTCGAAGCGTAATGTTATACAGCCTAAAGCCTTCCTCGATAATGAACTATCCAACACAAAAATATTTGTTCAATTCAAACCAATAGTTCTTGAGTTTAGCGCGTTCAACCAAACAAACTCTTCAGCTTTAAAACGTACTGCGATCCTAGAATCGCCAGATCAACGCATTTTACCATTTTAACATTACTGAAATTTTGAGAATAGGTAGAAGAATATGTAGTGAAGAAGGTATACACATACACACCAGCAAGTTATATTCCTGATACTTTTCAGGCACAAACGGTACCTAACTCACGCACGTTCAAGTGGGACGCCTGGTATTTTATTATATTTTACAGGATATTGCTAAAATGTAACAATTTACTGCAATTATGTAATTGAACTACATGACGTAAGTCTTGCTAGCTTCAATCCTTGGCTATTTTTCAAGTATCAGACACAGAAGGTACCTAACTCACTTACGTGTAAATGTAAGGGTTGGTTTTTATTATGTTTTATAGAAGAATACCTTATTGTTAGTCAAACATACAGTAGCCAGGCGCCATTATTGCCGTTGTTAAACTGCATGACATCGGTTTGGCGATTCTAAGATCTTGTATCATAACTTTGAAACAAAATACAGTAACACTTATATTACCTACTCCATCATACCTTTACGTCATAATATAACTTTATTATTTCTTCTGCAACTGAAATCAAAACGTCTCGAAGGACCAGAATAAGTATTACGTAATTTTATTTACATTCCTTTTAAAGGTGAAAGTAAAAAGACTTTCTTTTGCTCTTAGGTACTCGTCGCCACTCGATCTTCGTGAAGTTGTAGTTATGTTTTTACAGGCTCTAGGAACATCGGTTATTTTACAATCTTTTATTTACTATTTTGTTTACCTGTCCCGGTGCATGTGGGTAATCAAATGTTACCAGTTAAATTTGACCCACTTCCCGGTGCTCGATTGAGCAATTTTTTTTAACTTTTCGCAACATTAGGAATTTCTCCTGTGTCGTTGGTACGTTTATCAATTATCTGTAGTTATAGAAATATTTGTTCTTTGTGGGGATCGAACACGTAACCATCAGCAGAGCAGTCAATCTAGAAGTGAAAAGAGGAATTTGCCCTACAAGAGGACAAAAATAGGCTGGAGTTATTATTAAAAGAAATTGTTATACATCGTCCAACACTCAACATATCTCGCAATTAGGAGAAATAAATATAATATCTCCCTACTTATGTATATTTTGGTCGTCATCATTGATCACGAGGGGCGTGCTTCCTCCAATATTGGAAGGATCAGTACTTCCTCAGATCATGCCTATTGGTCCGATGCCATCTTCTGCAAATTAAGCCATCTGTATGAGATTGGTTCACTCCAATTAACATAGAATGTTTGGTAAATAAGACTGTTAGTTTTGTACAATAATAACGAACAAATAATTAAAACCTCTCAACAATTGGAAAGTAGTTTTGTTCTGTCTCCTGCTTGTTGTGGGAGGAAAGTGGATATTATCGTTTTTCTTACTCTTCCGCTAATATTTTCTGATTAATTTCGTTGCGGGATCTAAGACAGTTGAATCGTTTCTTCGGGACTCGTAAAGCTTCATTGCCTCGGCGCTTTTCTGGCGATCTTTACTGTTGATTCTGGCTTTCAGGAGTTGCATTGGTTGGGAACAGTGTAAAATTGAAAAGTATACACCACCTATCAATTAATTGACATAGTTTTTGTATACAATAGTTGAAATCATAAAGAATAATTTAAACTAGATAATAATATCACGCTACGAACCACGGAAACCAGTGGAGTAACCAAAGACATATCTGAAAGCGGGTAAAACCGCGTGGCATAGCTAGTAATATATACGGGTACAAATAGAGGTGAATTGTCATCCATCCAAGCTCACTTCACATAAATTTACCAAGGGAAATTTTCACAGAATAAACACGCTGGTACAGATATATAAAGGGATTCCCTAATAGCCTAAACCCGACTGAGTCGTCTAGTGTCTCTTAAGGCTAATAAAAGGCTTTGTTGGGACTTAGGACCGAATTATTCACTTACGCGCCCCCGCGCCCCCTCGAAGGGTGACCGAAAAAGTCATTCAACCTTGAACTGGTATAGACAGTATGTTCGGTCAAGTTTGTGAGCTAATTAAGTTTGTTTTTTATACAAATCGGATACGACGTGATACTCGCTGACTTAGTCAAGTTTTGAGTAGAAAAGTTGTAATAGGAAAAATATTTACTTGTTATATTTATTTATTTACCTCCTAAACTACAAAAAATCTTAAAATAGTTCTTTTTGGAAGGGGCCAAGCTGTACATAAAATCATTACAATGGCTAAAGGACAGAAATTTGGATGTGGGTTGGGTCATTTTGATAGAACCAACACCAATTAGGCGGACCCGGGAGCGCCACAATTCCAATTATTTATCTAAGATCTATAATTCAGAGCACGTGCAGTAATGTTGTTTATAACATTTATTTAGTAAGCCAACAGTATTTTGTTTATTGTTATTTTCTCAATTTTTTGTTATCTGTACGATTATCTCTGTACTACAAGTTATGAAGCTAATTATCTGGAGCGTAAAGGTATTCTCTTACAGAAGCGATATTATCGCCGACGCGATAAACACAGTGGGATGACATAGTGGCACAAACTTTTAACTAGGATTCAGTACATCATTCTAGAATCCAAAGCTATGAACTTTTCGTCAATTATTAAAAACAAACAACAATTTCATTCATTTTGATTGTGTAGGTATTGCAATTTTGTGTGTCACAGCAGTTTTTTTTACATAAAATTATTTTGACACTGCATTGTCTTAAGTTATGTACTGAATTGTGAATACTTCCATTTTATATATCTACTTGTAAAATGATAGTTATTTCTCATACGGTATTATCGCCTCGGCGATAATATTGCTCATGTGTAGAGATACCTTTATTTACTGTACATATACCACCTATTTATAGTAATTGTTTTTCTTCTATTTCTATTCTGATAAAATGATAAATGACCATAGTTTGTTATTTATGTAACTAACATGTCTTAACCTTGGCGTGGAGATAATCATGAGAATAATATAATGAATAAGTTATTATAAGACAAGCTTCCGGAAAGATATGTTGGCGTAAACAATGATACATCAAAAGCATTGTCTTTCGGTACAATGAGAGATCAGGGACAGCTTATACTGGACTTTTTCTTGTTTCTGTTAATCTTGGACATCAGAGTTAACGAAGGAAAACTTCGTGTGGAAACCTGGACTTGTCTATACTAATAGGGAAATGCTGATGAGTTTTGTTTTATTGAAAACACTCTAATTTCTGAAACTAGAAATTGGATTTAAACAAATAGTTTTGTATATGATCGCCAGATTCATGATTAATAGTATATAATTTCACGCTACGACACATGGGAGGTGAGAAGTAACTAAAAACACACATACCATCACGCCTGTATTCCCCGAAGGGTTGGGCAGAAGTGTACCAATGTACACCCACAGTTCGCCGGTATGTTTAGGTCTCATGTAATAGGGGGCGAGCCTATTACCATTAACCGGGCACAAATCCTAACTCCGAGCTGCTACTGAATATTTCGTAGAAAATCCCAATAACACTTTTTGCTCGACCTGGGAATCGAACCCAAAAACTCTAGCGTAGCAGTCGCGCTTAGGACCACTAGGCTAATGAGGCAGTTAACTGGGGCACTGGGGCATAAAGTAACTAAAAAATATATATAATATAATGTATATATATAATAATAAAGTAAATAAAAAATGAATCAAAATAAACGTACCATAATAATATGTAAATTCGATCTATAATTAAATTAAAAATAGGCGTTCACCACATAACATATTTTATTTTTGAAGTTTTTCATATTACAGATTGAATTTGTAAATTCATTTTGGAATTATTTTAAGTGTAAGTAGCTATATTTAGTATTAGGTATTTGAATAAATTTCAAATTACTTTGAAACAAAATTCTAAGCAAAAACTAATTCACAAATGTTGCTGATTTATTATGAAATGCGCAGTTGAGCTCACGTACGGTCACCAACAAAAATCGAATAACGCGGTTACTTTCATATTTTTACCAAAATAGATACTAAATAATGCAATGCACTGCTTTTCAGCAAAATAAGCAGTAGCTTTTTTTTTAGCTATGGGAAATTATGAAATGGCTTCCACCGCCCTGGGCGGGACGGGAGGGAGTGTCAGACTTTTACTGACTAAAACCCATCCATGTTCCTTCTTGTGCCCTTTGTGTTCCGGAGGCGCGGTATCTCTTATGAACAACCCACAGCCCCGGCAGGCATCGGCCCTAATAAGCAGTAGCTAATCTTAGAATTTATTTATCTTGATTTTCCATTCATTCTTAATCATCATTATCATCCAATCTTTAATTTTGGCCACAAAAAATAATTATGCATTTTTTATTCTGTAATGACACTGATTATATAATATTATGTAACATTTTGTAGCTATCGCAGATAAAAACATAAAAAAAAACTGAAGTGTTAAAAGACTCTTATCACTGACTGTACTTTACATATTTGATTGGCAAATTCAGATTATAATTGCGACACGAGACCGACGATTTGGTCCTTAGGGACGAATGGAGAAGTGGGAAAATTCGTCATCGTGATTTGAATTCATGTTTACAGAAGTTTGTGAATCAATGAGTCTGTTTATTTTCAATACGAACGTTTGTGTATTTTATGTTAAAGAAATCCAGGTAGGAGGAAATTGTACCCGGTGGCGCTGACTCTCAACAAATATGAACGAAGCGACTCTTGGAAGATTGGAAATAATCTATTCAGTTCACGTTATGCAGGCTAGCCGGCTGCTGAGTTAAGGAGCCTGCTCATTACACCGTACCGTATCATGACCGTCCTATGAACGTATAAGGAACGAAATAAAGATGTCACGGAATTCTATGCCTACTAGAACGTATCAACCGACAATTGTCGACAGTGGGTTTTCTTCTATATTATTAAAGTCTTATACTTTTCAATATAAATAATATTTTATTACCTGACACGGTCATGGTATGGTACGGTATAGTGAGCAGACTCCTTTAAGGTCTGAGTTCGCTGATTACCTTTGGGAAAGAAAGTAGGTGCATATGTGGCCTGTGAGTTGTTTTATTTTAAGTGGTGGTCCAAATATGGTTGATAATTTGTATTGATAATTTGAAATTCTTCTGTATTTGTAGATGCGTTTACAAATGTACAAACTCACACAGACAAGCAGACCCGGAATAACTATCAATTCTATAGGGCATAACAATATTTGTTGTCGAACACGCAACACGCAGCCAATCACTCAGCCGCTGCGCCAACCGTGACGTCATGATATAAACTACCTACTACATATTTCAAAAATTCAATAACACCTTCAGACCAATTTACAAAATATCTCTTCAAGGAAATGGATAGAATCGGAAAAGGCTTGCCCACTTGCTTTTTCAAGTAACAAAAGGTACCTAACTCATGTTCACCTATGACGGCTGGTCTTTATTAGGTTTTACATATGCGACTGCATGACGTGGTTAAGAATGAAATTAAGCCTTAAACCAAAAAGAACAATTTAGTGGACATCATAAAAATATATACGAGAATTATACGCGATAAAATAGGAAAGCCAAAAAAATACAACAAAAAACAAAACTAGAATGTCAAAATAAAAAATATTTCATTAATTTATTTATATTTTTTTTTAATAATTCTGTTTTTTTTAGATATAACATAAAAATTATTAAAGATTTCGCAACACAATAATCTATTGTTAACATCTAAAATATTTTATCACTAGACTCCATAATTGAATTGCATGTCGTAAGTCTAACGACTGGGACCATAAATTTGAAATAAAATACAGTAATACTTACATTATCTACTCTATCACAACTCGCTTCAATGCTGTTCCCTTTTTCATTCTATTCCAAAATAACTCCCTTCCCAACAACACGGAACTGAGGAATTATTTTCACATATTACATACCATGTCATCTTAGCGAGCGTCTTACCTCGAAAAAAAATATGGCTCATAAAAATTCCGCAGCACATTTCATTTGGGACGAAAAGCTATAAAAATCGCAATACGCATGGAGCGTGGATAACAGCGTATCAGTCGGGAGATAAGCCTTCGACAACGCTAATGCGTTTATATATCGGAGCCATTAGCGCGAACCTTTGAGGCCGTTGCGACATTGTTGGCTGGACACTCGCTCTGAACATGGTGTAGGTTTATCTAAAATGATTTTTCATTTACGCAGTACATTTTTACTGAACATGCTCATATTGTTTGTAATTTTCCACTAGTGATTCTGAGTCGCCTTATAAGATTTTTTTTTCCGTATTTTTTTTTTCTAAATTTTTTTTACATATTTTTCAATTATTGTATTTCTAACTTTGTTCTAACCAACATCAAACAAGTTCTTAATACAAAAGTGACGTTAAAAACTAAGTCCATTGTCTATTTTATAAAAATTCTGTCTACATCGGAATAAAGTTGAAAATACAATATCTAGGTCAAACATTCAAGCTTTGGCTAAAATTTTCTAATAGGACGTTTAGTCTTTCTGAAAAACAATTAAACTTAATACTAAACTGCTTTTTGTGAAAACACAGACCGAAACAGTCAGTTTAATAACAGCTGTTACCCGATTCCCCCAATTTAGCTTTTCTTCGGTGCCAGCTGAGTCTGCGGATTGAAGGACCAGATTTTTCGTAAATTTATTTTCCTTGTGCCAAGTCAAACGAAACAGTTATTCAATATCTTGTAATTTATGTACCGAACATATTAGCTATAAGACGCACTATATTAATTTGTTAATCAACTTACTATGTTTACCTAATTCATTGATTGTATTATGAATTTTTGGTCCGAAGTGAATAGACTGCAATTTAATAATCATCTTTGCTGAATTGTTTTTATCATGACACATTTATAAAACTTATCAGTAATTATCAACAGGGCCAAATACTCCTTTTTTTATAGGGAAATACTTATGTATACCCGTCTAGGGAGCACGGAGGGATATGTTGGACTCCTACCGGCTAAAACCTCACGGTTCCTTCTGCTTCCCGGAGTCCAGTATTGTCTTGGCGCATGATACGCACCCCCGATTAGCCAAGATGTACCGCGTAAAATAAATAAATAATAACGATATTATTCTATTGTTGCAGTGCCTCAGTTGCGTGGACCATGTGAGACCAGGCGACGTGGCTCAAACTCAAGCCCCTGAAGGGGAGAGGGTGCCGGGGGATGGCGCCAGCTGCTCTGCACCTGATGACCAGGTATACACTTCTCCTTCTTATTCCATCTCTTATCAAACGCACCTATAATCCTACAAGCGTACAATAGACAAACTTATAATTTTATTGTTAATTAGATATAAGCTTCAATTAAGCTGGGTTATTTTAGTTTGTTTCTATTAAGTTTATTTGATAAGTTATTTGTAAATAAGTTATTTGTAAATAAGTTATTTGTAAATGTCGACTTTGTATTACTTGTCCAAAAAAAAGTGTATTATAAAAATGTTTCTTTGTGAGAGGTAATCTTTGAAAGCACTAATCCGATTACAAACATCTTTCACTGATACAAGGCTATAGTAATCCCAATTGCTATAGGATATGTTTTATTACTACGACTACGACTTTGCCCGCGTGTAAGTCAAATAATACTTTATTTGACTTACACGCGGGCAAAGTCGCGGGCATAAATAAGCATTACAATAATAGATATTCGTGTGGCAGCAAATTTAGGTATCCGTATAGCAATAAACTGTGCTTAACATTTTGTATCCGACAGATACAATAGCAATTCTGACAAGGAATTCAATAGACTATCATGTAGTCCATATCTTATTCATATTCATTGACGTACTAGTTGCTTTCAAATACCTACTAATGCTCTTTGTTTAATAATATGAATGTCAAAGAAGAGACATTTAAATTATATTAATATATTAAGTTCATCACATTAACCATCAGGAGCCTATTATTCACGGTCGTCACTCAATCAGATACCAACGTAGGTACATATATGGTAAATCTGACGTATATGAGTTCGGGAGATGCCTGATTATGTACAAAGTTTGGTTACGTTAATGAATGTGATACACTTAGAACTTCAACAAAGTCTTATACCTAGTATAAATCTTAATGTGCGAGATTTTGATCGATAAGCCGCATATCTAAACTAATATTATTAAGAGAAAAGATTTGTATTTTTGTTTGTAATGTATGTATAAACATAAAAAAACCATACTCAATTTTAAAAAAATTGTTGTACCTATAATAAGCTACATTATCGGCGATTAACGTAGGGTATACTGTATTTAACCCATATCATCCCAGTGTTCCATTTTTGAAACGGTTACTTTTTTATTTTTTTATTATAATTTTTGAACGCATTTTTAAATTAGTGTTTTTCAAAAATGGAACACTGGGATGATATGGGTTAAATAAATAGAAATCGTAAGTGGGTTAAGTTTTAGGCAAAAGCTCAGTATCCATGCAAACATTTAAGTCCAAAATCTTGGAAAATAATTATCTCTAAGAAGACAAATCGTACTAGTTTAATACGTACCATTACGTGCAACCCCTACTAGTGTTGTATTGTATATGCTAAGTACTAATGTAATCAATACTTGACAGCGCCGTATCAGCGATGACGGAGAATCCCAACAAAGTATTAATCCATTCCAAGAAGATCCAGGTGAGTTTAATTTATATACCGTAAATATTCCATAAACTTCATCATCTGACTAGCCTTCTCCCAACTATATTGGGGTCGGCTTCTAGTCAAACTGGATGCAGCTGAATACCAGTGTTTTACATGGGGGGACTGCCTACCTGATCTCTACAACCCAGATACTAGATAACACGATACCGTTTGATTAGACTGGTTGACAAACTTTCGGGCTTCTAAGTACCCGTAACAACTGTTAAAAATCTACGTATGACAGCCAGGACTGACGGCTTTTCTGAGCCACGGAATAATCAGTTTTTAAGGAAATAAATTCTTGAATTTATAATCAATCAAAAATTTAATTAATTTAAAAGCCACGAGTGTCCTTTTCTAATAAAAAATATCAAATTTTCAATAATACTAATAAGACTAATACTACTTACAATAATACTTTAGTTTCACCGTGAATTGGATTCAAGTTTTGACTAGAGAATGAAAATTATGTATAATAGGATACACCCATAACAACGACAGGAGCTAACTCCGGTAGTTCCAAGTTCATAATAATTGTGTTATGAAACTTTACTGGACCCACCCCACAATTGTTTGAGACTAATCGAATTTGAACTGTGGACAAAACTAATAATAATTATCCCTCCACAAACATTGTTGTCTGCAGCAATCTACGCTATGCGTCTACGAGACCGCTACGGCGTAGCCCTGCTACGAAAATTGAAGACTAGTTTGGCTATTTGTGATTTTTTTTAAGAAGACTTTCTCGACAGCCCGCTTTGTACAAAAGTAATCTAGACATATTTTGGTTAATAAATACTTAGACTTGAAATTTAGAGAAGGGCGCTAATATTTAGGCTTGTGATAAGTCAGTTTCACATTAAATTAATTAATTTCAAAATTATATGTCACTCAAAATTACACAAACCTAAATTAGTGTCCTATCTACAAAGTTCGTGTGTTTTATTACTTATTAACTACAATATGACTGGACTCTTTTGTATTAAGAGCGCTGTCGGGACAATCCTCTTAATGTTAATTATTTAGATCAGTAGGCCTAATCAAATGAAGCATGTATTTTGTTGTCTCGAATTAATTGTTTTTTTTTTAAAGGCGGGGTTAAGTTCGTTATCTGATATGTGATGACGTGTGACGGACAGACAGATGACTTTTGAACCACAATAGGCAAACACAAAAATTTTCTCAGAGTGTGTAGGTATAATTAAGGCCCGTATAATAAAGAAGCCTGGATTTTTCTGTTTCTTCCTCAATTTTAGACGCAACATGACATTTTTCTCACCTTTACAGTGGAAACGGAAGGCATGCTGAGGGCACCTCGATACTACAGAGGCATATACTGTCCATCTATCACAAATAGTTTTAAGGTGAGTCCACTAATATTTACCTACACTACTCCAAATAAAATATCAATTTCAAATTGTCACTGAAGTACAGACAGGTGAAACCTTCCGGGGACCTGATGTAGGTCACCTAGTTGTTATTTACCAATAACTTAGAAGATATTTCCTTGAGAAGATATTTTGTAAATGATAGCAAATATCTTCGAAATATGTAATACATGTAGTTTATAATATAGATGGCATGCTTAGTGCAGTAGCTGAGCGATTGACTACTGTGACGCGTGTCTCAAGTTCGATTTCCGCACGGGCCTAATATTTGAATGCCAAGTAGGTAGTTGTTCCAAGTTTCATGAAAAAATAGGGGTACATAGCTTTATTAAAAAAAAACGCTATGGACGAGTTAGCACTCACTGTTCGCGAAGCAGACAAAAATGTTAAACAATCACCCTAAACCATATAATTTGGTTCATGGAGCAGAAAAATTGTTACTTCTACAAGATGTGTTTTATATTTTCCTGTTGTCTACCTGACCGCCTGAGTTATATTAAAGTCAAAGTCAAAACATTTCAAAGTCAAAACATTTATTTCAATTAGACCATTTACAAGCACTTTTGAATTGTCAAGAAGTTACTCACACAAAAAGTTGAAGCTAGTTGCTCGTTCCAAAACGTAGGTCACTATGGAGAAGAACGAGCAAGAAACTCCATGGACACTCTTTTCAAATTGGTTTTTACAAAATCTTGGTTACAATATTCTTGTTGCTTCTATATAATATAATTTTTGCATATTTGTTCTTGTTACAGAATAAAGCAGTAGAGTTATCATACCAAAGATATTCGCGGAGGCAGCGACAGAAGTCACTCATAATGGTCAACGTTGTTGATTTAGCACTTAAGGTATGTCGTACTTTACTTTCAGTTTGGTTGCATATCCTAAAATATTTGTTTAAATGTCGGTATTATGTCGTACTTTGATAACTTACCTATTTTATTTTTTCTAAAGCGTTTTGTCTTATCCAAATTTCAGATATGTCTAGCAATAATTTATACAGTCACAAACATAGGCGGTAAGTAAATAGATTACTTTTGGTATCTTAATGTTGTTTACTAAAATATATTAATTCCAATATGACTATGTTGCATTTACATCTATTACATTAATCATAGTCAAAAGTTCGTAATAACTGTTAGAGTAAAGAACAAAGGACTGAATAAGACTAACTCACTACCACCAACACCTTGTACAAAACGATATTTGCCAACCTCAATAAAAATAACACATGTAAAACACACTTAAATTCTTGGGCTTATTCAATTTTTTGGGCAGTACTCGTATGCATAATGGCTATATGATGTGTGTTTTTACACCGCGTCTAAGTAACACTCATGTCAATATATATTTTCCAGTAGCATCACCAGGTCCATATCAGATCGCATGGACAGTAGCCTTCTCCTGGTTGAACGTAGGAGTATGCCTGCTGGGCTGGTGGCGATGCTTTGCTAACAACTACCTTCACTGGGCTGCAGCTGCAACGTGGATACTGCTCATCGCTCAAGGTATGAAACTTATAACCTCTAGGGGTCTGGTCTTTTGATAGGCTCAAAGGACCAAAAACTAGATGATGTTATAGCTAATTCTAATCAAAAAAATCTGATCTGCGCATTTTAAATAAATATCAAGATTTGAATAACGGCAAGCCTCAATCTGCAAAAGCATTTTATATTTTATCTTAATTAAGCACTCTTTAATTTAATAATCATTTATAATTTGAGTACTTAACTTAGTACTCGTGGAAAAAGTATTTTGGACATTTTTTGGAACAATATAATTAATTTAATAAAGAAAAAATCCATGAATAACTTTATTTTTCAAACATAAAACTTACTTAACTAAAATTTTAATTACAAACTATGTACAGTTTATAAAAAAGGGAAAAATTATATTATTATTTAGGAAGCAACTTCATCATATTTAATCCCTATACATCAAGTTTTGTAGAGAAAGAACTAAAAAACTGAAATCCATTTTCATTCCTAAGTTCTCCATCTCCCCAGGTCTAAGCGGGCAAGGAATCGGCTTCCAAGACTCTGAGAACCAAGTATGGTACATGCTGTTCATAGTATTTGTGCCATACGCGATGTTGCCTCTGTCTCTAATATGGTGCATTGTCATTGGTCTCCTCTCTTTCCTGGCGCATATTCTGGCTACAGCTGTGGTCATAAAGGAACGCATGGAGGAAGCCAAGAAGGCTGTCAACTGTAATATTAATGTAAGTTTACTTGTTTCATTTTATTTTTACTTAACATTAATTTTGTAACTGAGATAGACCTTTGTAACTGGATTCGCATTATTTCGTAATCTCTTTCTGAATCTCAGAAACATCTTTTACTAGAGTGAGAGAGTTGCTGCCTGGAACAGGCCGTCCGATTGACGGATCCAGCTTATCCCTCAAAAGGCCCTTGAAATTGTTACCTGGATTGGAGTGTTTATTTTAGTGTTTTCAATAAGTATTAGATAGATACTAATCCCTGGTCGTATTTCAACGTAAAAGCGAAATCTAAAGATATCTTAGAGGTACAGGTGTGGCAATTGTTAACCTATTAAAAGGAAATATTTACATCGTTATTAATGATTATTTCGTTATTGCAGTTTTCTGATATGTGTGTGAGTTGTTCAGCTTTCTAAATGTTTATTAAATCTTAGGCTCTTTTTTTTGTTTACTGCTTTACGATGTTTACAATTTTAATGTAGCTTATTTTGCCTGAATAGGCAATTTTTATGAAATAGCTATCCATAAATATGTTTTGCTATTTATTTCACCTTTTCATCTCAGCACACATTAAAGACAAATTAGGACTACTTGCACCACAAATCACTAAGTAGTTTACTCTAGTCATTTCATCTCTGTTAAATTGTATGAAGTTGACAGAGACAGAATAATGAAATAATTTCGTGGTGCAACTGGGCCTTAGTTTTTTCCTTAGATTTTCATTAAACACATTTTTTCTTACTTGATAAGCTAATAAATACTTTTTTACAGTCATATACGTGCAGCCTTCGTCTACTTATCGGTAACGCGTTACTGTATATAGCGGTTAACTTCGCGGGAATGTACGCCAAGTCTTTGGCAGACTGGGGGCAGAGGAAAGCCTTTCTGGAGACTAGAAGGTCGATGGTCACTCGTGAGAAGACCAAGAGGGAGAGTGATAGGCAATGGAAGCTGTTTCAGAGTGGTGAGATTTTGTAATGTTTTACGCATAATTTTTGTTCTTTGGTTGGAATTTTCTACATAAACAATTTATGTACATTTTTGACTGTTTCGACCACTTTGATTCTCGCTAAGATTGAGTTACTATTTAAACGTTTTAAATTATGAAAATTGGCCTCCTAATGTTACTTAGTCAATAATATCTGTTTGTGACACAGTGATACCAGACTTTCTGGCGAAAGAGATCTATGGTCATGTGAATAAAGTAAAAGGGGAGTTTCAAGAACAGCAGTTCAACAACCTTTACATCCAACAGCATCATGACGTCTCCATACTGTATGCTGACATCAAGGGGTTTACTGGTAAGCGAAAAAGGTTTAATTTTCACCGAAACTTATTTTAAAAAATTAGATTTAACCAAAATTTATGTCTTTTTAGAACTATCAAGCAAATGCAGTGCGCAGGAGTTGGTGAAGCTGCTCAATGAGTTATTCGCTCGTTTCGACAGGTTGGCGTCGGTGAGGCGTTTTTCTAATCAATTAATTTTTCATTGTTAGTAGTAAACAAGTCTTACCAGTCTACTGGGGAAGGTCAAAATCAGTATTACCTTTCATCTCTTGATTAAAAATCTCGTAATCTGCTTCTCTTTTCTGATATAATTTTTGTCTTTAGGAGAACCACTGTCTACGCATCAAGTTGCTAGGTGACTGCTACTTTTGCGTAAGTGGTTTACCAGAAAGGCGAGAGGACCATGCCCACTGCTGTGTCAATATGGGACTGCATATGATCCGAGCCATCCGCGACGTACGGTATAATGCGCAGGTCTGTCGTATGCTTATATTTTTGAGTAAAATAAAATAATGTACTTCACTTAGGACCAAATATTTCCGTAGATTTTGTAGCCGGGAAAAGTGAAACAAAAACTAGCATTATATTATAATAAAAAAAATTGCTTGTTACGGATTTTTTAGCAAAACATGTATGCACACTATTCATATTTATTATAACAAAGAAATAGGTGTTATATAGGTACCATGTTTACAGCAAAATAAAATATTTTCTATTATAAACGAACTCGAACAAATTTGGTCCTTTGAGTCTTACAATAATGATATCCTAGAAACTTACCCTTGCTGTTTTATGTTCAGGTGGACCTGGATATGCGCATCGGTATCCACAGCGGCAAGGTGCTGTGTGGTGTGCTGGGACTGCTCAAATGGCAGTTCGACTTGTGGTCACACGATGTTACCCTCGCTAACCGCATGGAGAGCGGTGGCCTACCTGGGTAAATATAAAAAAAATCATACTATTAATATCAGCACAAACTGTTTTCAAATAAAAAAGTCATTTCTTTTCACTAATTGGTGCTAGCTTGTAAAAGTACCTCTAATTTGTACGGTCGACAATCACAAGTCAAGCAGCATATTAACCGAAAACAGATAACACAAAAAAATGCAGAACCTCTACTTCTAGACAGTAAAAAATAACAGACGTAATATTTCTTAAACTAAAATTATTCAAGATTTTAATTAAATCTACTTGTACAAAGAAACAGTATTTCCATTTCCTAATACAGCTGAAGAGCACTTACAGAAAATAGGTATTTGTAATACTCAAGAAAGTAGCTTTTTGTTTTATCTTTCCTTTTCCTAGGTACGAGTATCGTCAAAGCTTTCAATCAGGAATCTATACTAATATTATAAAACTTGAAAAAGATTTTGTTTGTTTGTTTAAACGCGCTAATCTCTGAAACTATCAGTCGGATTAGAAAAATATGTTTGTATATGATAGCCGGATTCATAAAGAATAGTATAGACTATATAACATAACGCTGCGACACGAACGCGGACGAAGCCGCGAGCAGAAGCTAGTCTTGTTAATCGTGATTACTTTTCCAGGCGCGTGCACATATCTTCTTCCACACTGGAGTGTCTGAACGGCGCGTTTGAGGTGGAGCCTGGGGATGGTGGCACCCGGGACCCTTACCTTCGGGAACACAACCCTATCACGTATCTCATTAAGAGCACTGAGCAGCCGCGGCGGACGAGGCACAGATCCAGGACCAGGTGAGCTAGACAACATTAAAACAGAATGAATTATAAATATTATTTACATTGACTTAATTTTTAAGTGTATAAAAATAGTGGTCCACTCGCAGTGATAAACTGGTAATCAGCTGCATCCGGTTAGACTGGAAGCCGACCCCAACATAGCTGGGAAAAGGCTAAGCAGATGATGATGACATTGACTAAATTTTTATGTGTATAAAAATAGTGATCCACCCGCAGCGGGGTAGTGAAACACAAGCAGACGATGGTGAAATGGTTAGGGGTCTCCTCATAATGCGGGCCATGCCCAACAACACCGCATCTGACTTTTGGCCCAATTGTTATGCTATAGTTTCCCATTTTTTTTTTTAAATGTACCGGATTTGTCAGATTTTTTGATCGGTCGAGCCTTCAAGTGATCTTTCATAAAATGCGGCAATTGACTTTCATTTATATATATATATAATGTAACTACTACCTTTGTATGCCAACAGTGTACCGCAAGCACCCCAAACTAACTGGGAGGCCACACCACGCCGGCCGAGCAGCACCATTGAGGATGAGATGACCGCTGACTGGACGCCGGAGATGCCCTTCCAAAATGTAAGACAAGTATGTAAGACCATGGCAACTAAGTATAAAATATGGTGGCGGTGCAAAAAGGAATAATCGCTCTATTGTACTACAAATAAAGCTCCTTATACATTAAAAACAAAGTTATATTTTGATTTTGCTAGATATTCTTTTGTTTATTACGAATACGGTACATTAAGATGTCGCCAGCAATACTGCAATAAGTTTCGCAACTTTGTTTCATAACATAATATTACTTTAAAAATCAATATTTATTAGAAATCCATACTATACAAATACAAATACAAACAAACTATACAAATGTGAGTGTGAGTTTGTTTATTACGCTTTCACAGCTAAACTACTGAACCGATTTTGATAAAATTTAGTACAGATTAACCTTAGACTTAAAAAAAGGACATAGGCTAGTTTTCAATCTACGACTTCGTCTTCATCGCGGGGTCGAAGTCTCAAACAAAAGCTTCAAGATTCATAAACGTCTAACCAAAATAGTGAAAAAGTTAAATTAATTAATTTTTTTATTACAGTACTACTCAAGCGGTGCTGCCAGCGTAGCGCGCGCGTTTCGCGTCAACTGTGACGATCCTAAACAAGATCCGGAAATTGACGACGTGCCGCCATTATCTGATGTCGAGGTGAGATATAAGAGGAATATAAACTAAGCAACAACCAATAGCAATAATAAAGATGATTGCTTTCGATTTACGAAAGGAAATTAATAATTGAATAAGCTTTGAGATTTTCTGTTGCGCAAATGACCTTATAATCTACGCTTGTAGAAACGACTTCGTTAAGAAGATTTAATAATTACTATGGATTCAGTAAATTGAATAATTTATTCGTCTAGAATTAGACGATTATGGTAAATAAAAAAACCTCTGTCATACATTTTGACCGTGTAGGTAGGCGTTGTACTTTTCAGTTGATTTTTCATGGTGCTAAAATCATAATCGGAATCCATGGTTTGAAAAATCCAAGTTTTTGTTACTACCAGTAATACTAAAGTAACTTTGTCTGTCTGTTACCTTATCAAAGAAAAACCACTGAACCGATAACTTCTAGATAATAAAATAGTATTTAAACCGAGGCTTACTCTGTCCGCGATAACCGACATTCACGCGAACAAAGTCAAGAGCAAAAGCTAGTAATATTTATGTTAATTGTAACCTACAGCTCAATCCAAAAACAGAAATATCGAAGAATTTTTTCCTAGGCTTCAAAAACATCTTTAATTTATTCATTTTAGGATTACGACATAATAAACCATTCAATCGAGGTCAAGTCTAACCGGCGCATGCGAGTCAGCAACATGCACGGCTGGTCGCTGCGGTTCCGTCGGCCCTCGCTGGAGGAGAGGTTCGGCGAGCTGGATGAAAGGACCTTCAAGTCTAACGTCATGTCTTGCTTGGTGCTATGGCTGTTCATCGTAGCTGTGCAGTCTTTGGTGCATTACAAGTAAGATTTACTGGCTCGTTAGCCTTGTGGTGCTAAGCGCGACTGCTATGCTAGACGTCTTGGGTTCGATTCCCAGGTCGAGCAAAGTGTTATTGGGTTTTTCTATGAAATTCTCAGTAGCAGCTCGGAGTTAGGATTTGTGCCCGGTTAATGGCAATAGACTCGTCCACTATCACATGAGACCTAAACATATCGGAGAACTGTGGGTGTACATTAGTACAGTTCTGCCTAACCCTTTGGGGAATACAGGCGTGATGGTATGTATGTATTTACTGGCTCATTTTTAATTGGGAAGGTGATGATTCTTTAATTAATCGTGATTTAGTCTATCTAAAGTTTAGGAGAGCTTCGGTTTTATACTTGTTGTATAATCGCCGGGTTATCAATCATTTGGGAGCTTCAGAATCAAAAGAGATCGGAATGCCTCAATCTGATTGGCAGCTGCGCTGCGTGTTGTGGGTTCGATTTCTGCTTTGAACAAAAATTTGTATGGCCTGAGGTCTGGTTCTTAATGTATGTGTTAAGATTACAATGTTTGTAATCGCACCCGCGATACAGGAGAAACTTCTAGTGCGACGTTTGAAAAACGCTTTCAATTGTTTCTAATCTATCTTTTTTTAATAATAATATTAAATCTAGCTTCGTATGTTCTGTCCCGCTACAGCTGTCCCCACCTGGTGGTGATCCTGATGGTGCTGACGGTGCCCTTCACCCTCTCCTTCATTCTGGTGATGCTGGAGGAGTTCAACGGGATCCTGCCGCGCCTCACCAAGATCTCTGCCTACCTCAGCTCGACGCGCACCATAAGGAACGTGCACATCTGCTGCTTTATCACTGCCATGTCATTATCCAGGTACAGTAAACATACTATCATCATCATCATTTCAGGCCAACGTCATCCGCGGACAAAGGCCTCTCCCAAAGATAGCCACAATGGCTGGTCCTGCGCGGCTCGCATCCAGAGGTTTCGCGAGACTTCCACGAAGTCGTCAAAAATATAGATAATTTTAGTGTACAAAAAAATAAAATTCCAGTGTCTAGTAGTAATGTCACAATATCTTTTTACTAAATGCATACGAATGTTAAAACGGCACATATACCAAAAAGCCCTTGTTTGTTTGTTTCGGCTAATCTCCTAAAGAGCCTTAAAACATTTTAAGATTTATTTCACAGTATTATATTTTTCTTTACAGCACGATAAAACTCTACGTCTGCCCGCCATCGTTCATTCCTAAGTCTCTGCAAGTGATGAACACTTCAAATATAACCTGTAACGACACTGAAGTCATAAACACCGAGTTGACAGATCCAGGTTAGTTCTGTAATTAATTTTATTACAAACAAATTCCACCATAGAATCTAATACTCCCAAAGGCATAGCTTTACGGACCAAATAATAAAAGTACAACAGCGGTCACTCATTCATCGTTCATTCTTTTGTCATCTAATTAATGATCTAATTAAAAATGGCGATGACTCATTTATCGTTCATTCTTCTGTCATCCAATAATTTTAAAAAATGGCGGGTATGCATTCCTTTGCCATGAAATAATTTAAAAAAAATCCAATGTCTAATTCACCATTCATTCTTTTGCCAATAAATAACAATAAAGTAGCAATAACTCTAAAAAATCCCACGATTTTTTTTTGTGGATTCTGTCAACTTCATACATCTGGTTCAAAAATACCCTCTGTTTTTTTCATTTTTGTTCGCTATATTTTTACATTTTCAATGCAGTACTTTCTTCCAGACGAATGCTACCGCCCAGAATACGTGGTGTTCACCTGGGTGCTATGCCTAGTGGCGCTCACCTCAGTACTCAAGCTGTACTACCTGGTCAAGACGCTGCTGGCGACCCTCAACGTCATGATGTACTGCACCCTGCTGTTTGTGTACTATAACTATAAGAACTTTAATACAAGTACGAACACGTGAGTATTATGCATATTGTTATCTCACTGTTTATTCTAGATCGATACCAGCATAAGAAGTCATTGTAGGTTACGATACTAACTACCCGCGACTTCGTCCGCGTGGCTTATTTCACCCGCGTTAAGTTACGTCTTTGGTTACTGCTCCTATCCCGTATGTCGTAGCGTGTTATATAGCCTATGACACTCACAAATAACGTGGATTTCTATGGGTAAAAGAATTTTCAAAATTGGTTTAGTAGATCCAGAGATTACCTTACAAACTTACAAACTTTACCTCTTTGTAATATTAATATAGTGGTGACAATACACAATTAACATGCATGTAGCTATGTTTGCTACAGATAGTGGTTTTATTCCAGGGTAGACAGCAAACATTTAAATATTTAGATAATGCTATCCAGCAAGAGTCATAAGCAAGCTACAGTTTATATAAAGCGAACATTTTTAACCCCCGACGCAAAAGTGAAGGGTTGTTATAAGTTTGACGTGTCTGTGTGTATGTGCGTGTGTGTGTGTGTGTCTGTCTATGGCATCGTAGCTCCCGGAAGCATGAACCGAGTTTGATTTTGTTTTCTGTGTTTGAAAGGTTAATTAGTCGGGAGTGTTCTTAGCTTTGTTTGATGGAAATCGGTTAAGCGTTTTCAAAGTTATCAGCTCTTTTGTAAGCTGTGGTAGTGATTTTTTCTACTGTCGGGGGGTTACTTAAAATTTTTAATTTTGTGTTTTGTCATCCTGTGTCATTTTTTCTTTCCTGCCGAAGCTAATGATGTGCAGGAATCCAAAACTGAAGTGCTGGTCACTTGTTTTTGTAGCAATTTTCATCCCACTCGCTCCAATGATAAATATTTTTTAAATAAAATATCATACGGCTTCCAGTACCCTGCCAGCCTACGTGCAAATGCTGATCCTGATGGCTGTGTTCCTCGTAGTGGTGATATACCACGGCCGACTGGTAGAAGTAACGTCACGCCTCGACTTCATCTGGAAGCTGCAGGCGGAGACAGATCTCGACGAGATGGAGGACACACAGAAAACGAACAGACATCTCCTCAAACATATACTGCCTGATCATGTCGTCGTTCACTTTCTGAGTAAAGATTGGTGTCCTGATGTAAGATTGATTTCTAGTGATGTCTTATATATTCATTATTTTGTGTAATATTGGTCAAATTAGAGAGATTGAATGCTTACTTACCTTTTTTATCTGAAAACAATCTTTACGATACTATTAACGTTCGTTTGGAGATTGGTCTTTCACGATCATGATAGCTGACAATTTAAACAGTATTATTCTGTAAAAATCTGCTACGATGAATTAAGATGAAGTGAGCTTGAGGTGAATTGTCTATCACTAGCATCAGGAAGGGTGAAAGCTCAAGCTTACTTCACCTAAATTCAGCGAGGGAGATCTTTACACAATAGGAAAGCGACAAGCTTGTTGATTCACCAACAAAATTAAAGCCGAAGCCAAATTATTTATTTCAAGTAGACCATTGAATGACTTTTGAATGTCATTTACAAGAGAAAATTATAATTGAATCTAGTTGCCCCTTCTAAAAGATAGGTTTGTATTGAGATCACGTGATTAAGCACGTGTAAAGTAAGTCTTGCACGTGACTAAATTTCTACTAACACAAATATTTCCAGGAGCTGTACTCCCAGTGGCGCGATGAGGTGGGCGTGATGTTCGCTGGCATCCCGAACTTCGATGAGTTCTACTCGGAGGAGAAGGCGGTCGAGTGCATGCGCGTGCTCAACGAGATCATTTGTAATGTACCAATCGAACACATCTATGTTCCTGCTTTTCCCTTCTTAATTTTACTAATTAGAATGGCTATGCTGGCCTTGCGCTTTCTAGCTGTAAGGGACATCGTAATGAAGACATCATGGATAAAATTTTTGTCCGTTGTGAAATGTAAAAATCAGCTGTTGCATACATGATGCAACAACATGATGCTGGTTTAGACTGTCGTTATCATTGTCTCCTTGTATTTGTAGTCTTTTACATTTACTCCTTCTAGTAAACGTGTGTAATGTGTACCTTTTTCTAAGATAGCATTTGTTCCTTATAAAAGGTTTTTTAATTGGCTCTAATTATTATTTGCAGTTGACTTTGACAAGTTGCTGATGCAGCAGCGGTTTAAAAGCATTGAGAAGATCAAGACGATAGCTGCGACATACATGGCAGCCTCAGGGCTCAATCCAAACCACAATAAGGTAAAACAACACCCCACAACTCATCTCTCACGATAATCTAAAGATTAGGAAGAATTAGCCCCTCCACTTCTATCATCACGCAAAAAATACACTCACGTGCAAAAAAATAGGACTCTCGGCAAAATTTAAAAGCGTTTTCCTCGTAGGCTTTGAATTACATTTATTTCAAGTGTGCGTATAAAGATAAATGATTGTACATGTACACATCTTCATACTTTTTTACTTCATGTAGACTGGAGAGGACAACTGTGAACACCTGTGCGCGCTGGTCGACTATGCTTTCGCTTTGAGGGAAGCGCTAGAAGACATCAGCAAGCATAGCTTCTACAAGTTCCGGTTAAGAGTAGGTGAGACACGTCTTTATTATATTTTCTATGTGTTTGTGTATTCACTGATTAATTACAACGCCCTCGCGCCCCTCCCTCCCCTAGTAATAAACGTTTCTAAGAGTAAGTATATGCTTTAATGTCAAAAATTAAGGTTAAGTTGAAGCCAATCGTTACTTAACCATATGCACATACGGTCTGCCTGTTGTCATTTTCACGCTAGATGACGCTATAGTTAACATTTTTAGTAGGCATACCATCATCACGCCGGCATTCCCCGAAGTGTTAGGCAGAGGTGTACCAATGTACAGCCACAGTTCGCCGGTATGTTTAGGACCTACGTAATAGGGGGCGAGGCTATTGCCATCAGCCGGGTACAAATCCTAACTCTGAGCTGCTACTAAGAATTTCATAGAAAAACCTAATAACACTTTGCTCGACCTGGGAATCGTACCCAAGACCTCTAGCGTAGCATTCACGCTTAGGACCACTAGGGTAGTCCTTCGAGTTTTATTATCAATTTTATTATCTAAGTCCAATTCACAGATGATTCCGCCGTAATAATCAATCTTAGGTGTTAAATAGTAATTTTTTACGTATGTTGTGTTTTTCAGGTATAAGTTGCGGTCCTCTGGTTGGCGGCGTGATCGGCGCCCGCAAGCCCGTGTACGACATCTGGGGCAACACAGTCAACGAAGCTTCTCGTATGGAAACCACCGGTGCCATGGATAAGATACAAGTCACCAAGTACACTAAGCAGGTTAGCTCTCATTAATACGTTAGGTACTTGTAATGCTTTTGATGTGGTGTAAATATAAGGCAGTCCATAATGTGGTCACAGGTAACAATATAGTAAACTGACTCAATTCTGACACACACACACATACCACCACGCCTGTATTCCCGGAAGGGTTAGGCAGAGGTGTAACAATGTACACTCACAGTTCGCCGGTATGTTTAGGTCCCATGTAATAGGGGGCGAGCCTATTGCCATTAACCGGGCACAAATCCTAACTCCGAGCTGCTACTGAGAATTTCATAGAAAAACCCAATAACACTTTTTGCTCGACCTGGGAATGGAACCCAAGACCTCTAGCGTAGCAGTCGCGCTTAGAACCACTAGGCTACCGAGGCAGTTATTAATTAAATTAGTTAATTCTGACCTTAAGAATAATAACGGATTTTTTTACCACACAGCTACTAGAACTCCGCGGCTATGCGTTAGAGCGTCGCGGCAACGTAGAAGTTAAAGGCAAAGGTCGCATGGAGACGTGGTGGGTGATACGAGCCCGGGGAGCCGCCCCGCCCACGCCTGCGCGGCCTTCCGTGCCGGCGCCGCCGCGATCTCTGGCAGCTCTCGTGTACACCATGCTGCAAGCGCGCAAACGCATTTACACACATCCACTCGATACAGCAGCTGTGCGTAAGTACAAACATCGATTGGATTACTAAGACGCTGTTATTGTAATCCGACTCGAAGGACCAATATGTACACTTTCTGGTCCTTTGAGGCGCATTTGTGTCAGTTACAATACTGCAGTTTAACAAGTGTGGTCATATTATAGCTAAACGTGGCGGCAGCGTGCGCACAAGTCGAGCGGAGACTGCACCGAGTGGCTCGCAACGACATCGGCCAGAGTTGCGCCGAGCACGGACGCGACATGTTAGGACGTAAGTAACGGCGCAATATTTCGAATCGATTTGTCTAATTGTCGACAGACGTTTCTTTGGATTTTCTTTTAACATTAATACCAATATCTGATCTACCACAGGACTGGCAACGAGCTGGAACTGGGCGCAATCCGCCCCCACTCAAGCAGTCTAGTGGTGCGTCGTGCAGACATAACGTCTGCGCCGCCCGCCTCGCTGTCGGCGCCGCACACGCCCACCGGCGCCGGCCACCCGCACCTCACGCCGCACGACGCTCTCCCACCCCGGGATAAGCAGCCCAAGTTGGGACTAGGTATAAGATACTAAATTGCTTCGCTACGCTTACTGCCATATAAATTATATGGGGAATCGTGTTTTTGTGAATTGTGTTTTGATCGGTTGTGTCGACCTACCTAAAATAACAAAACGTGTATATTTTTCTGTTTACCGATATTAAGTCTGGCACAATTCCTCACAATATCCATATTCTTCCAGGAGCTCGACTAAAAGCAGCAAGTTTCTCATCAAGAACGCGACCTAGGGACCGGTCGCCGAACATCCGGCATCAGCAACACGAGGGGTCTGGTACTTCCATAGGCAACGGCACACCCGGCTCCTTCCGCATCCGGTCTATAACCAACGCTTCCATATTTAAAAGCAGGAACAAAGAGAAACGCAGCAAAGAACAGCTAGATGGAGAAAGTAAAGAGAATGGAGATGCAGTCTCTACTAGGATGTGAATTGGTGTGTGATGTTTTTTATCATAATTTTGGGGCATTAGTAGCCAATACATGACTTCCCCCGGTTTGTCAAGAGAAAATAACGTAAAATTTCATTAATTCACACAACCAATCACAGCCACGTTAGTCTGTAATTTTGAGAATTATGAGACGCATAATTTATTTTACATTCCTTCTCATACAAAAGTCCTGTTTGTACCACACAGCGACGCAAAATGAGTTGTCAGTTACTCACTCACTTTGCGTCGCGTCAGTTGTGACTCGCAAAATGACGGTTGTTTAGTGCTTGATGTGTTACACTTATTTTTCATTCGAGAAGCCGGAAGTCAAGGTTAGCCAGGAAAGGCAAATCAGAGAGAGGTGTAAACGAAATGCTGACTTACCCAAATGCAAGTAAATTCAACCTTTTGTGATTAGTAGTAGTTTTGTGGTTGTAATTAGATCTTGAGTTAGTTCGTCTGTTTTTTTGCCGTTCCTACAGTCCTTGTTTCCAAAGCAGATTGTTTCGTATTTTTATTGTTGCCATACCTACTTGTCTTCCCGTTCTATATTAAGCGATTATGCTATGTGAGATTATGTATTATTAATTGCACCTTTACATGACTGTGATGTGCAGCTAATTAAGTTTATTATTGTATTTTTAAAGCTAGGTAGAGGCTGTCCTATTACGCGCAAATTGTGTAAAAAACTCTTTTGATTTCTAGTGGAGTTGCGTCTATTTCTGTTATGAACAGGGATCGGATAATCGAAAGGATGTTTTTGTAAACTTCAGGTGTTGGTATAGGAAAGAATAGACTTTTGTATATTAAAAAAAACTTTAATTCTAATTCTATGGCGGATTGATCAAATTAGTGTACTGTAAAAAATGAATGTGTCTAATGTTAACGTGTTAACTATTTTAGAATGGTCTTTAGTGTCGAAATTTACCCCACCAGGACCGAAAAATTTACGACAAGTAAAATCACGATAAATATGCATTTTATCCACTGTGTGATAATGGACTTTTTTCTTAAAATCAATTATTTCTTGAAGTCGTGTCCATTCTTTTTTACCTTTCAATTTTGGTAAATATGCATTCGATTATTCGATCCATAGTTTTGAATAGCACGATTTTGACCTAATCAATGTATTTTGTACATAAAGAATCTTTTAGAATGTATTAGTTTTTACTATGACATTATTTATTTTTAACTATGTACCTACTATAATTTACTCTATGACAATTTAAATTAAGTAATTACATCCGAATGTAGACTTTATTATTTATTGAGGAAAGCACAAAATGTACCGCTTACCTATTTTACTATTTATTTATGAGCGCTAAGCGTTTGAAGATGTAAATATTGTAAGATATTTTTGTATAATCAGTCAAAATTTTTGGACTCCGGGTGTGGGACCAAACAGGGCCTCGCGCCAAGGCAAGGCAAGAAGATTAAGGATACAGCCGCCTTACAGGAAAATACGAGTATTTAATTTAGGCTAACGTTCTTTTTGTAAACTAATTGAAGTGTTTTTTATTCCTGAACTGCATTTGTGAAGTCATTATCTTTGTCATAGGTTATATAAAAACATATATCACAGACTGTTCTCTCTGTAAGGCGCTAGAGTCCATCAGTTCTGACTGATTGCTATATTTTAGGTCTCTAAAAGTAGTTTTTAAGAGCAGCATTTTATTTTAATTCGAATAACAGTAGGGAATTGAATGTGCCACCTTTATAGTAGAACAGACAATGCCAAAGATTCTGCATGATCTCAAAAATCATTATTAGTAACACATATTAAGTAGTATATTGTATTTAATGTTTAAGATCTGACATTCTACATAATTAATATTGGTAGATAATTTTATTGTCTAGAAACTTCGGTGTTGCCAAAGCCAAATTAAATGTAAGTAATTTCGAACAAATATTTTAAAATTGAATCTATAAAATAAAACGTCGAATGAACTTGAATGATTTTATTTCAATGGCAATTTTGAATTGGTGTTTTCCTTTTTTTTACATAAAATTTTCACAAACATTAAAACGAATAAATTTTTTTTACATTATTTTCGAACATGATCTGTTGTATTTAAATTTCTAAATATTCCTCCATTTTATGTTCTTATTAAATAAATCTATAAATAAAAGCTTTGGGAATATTCACACATAATAGCACTCGAAATATGAATTCATGAATTTAACATCATATATATTATTTTGTTTTGATATACAATAAAGATAAACCTTTTGAAATTTTAAAATACATATTACAAAAAAAAATTGCGATGGAAAATGTGAAATTAAAAACCTTACGACTTCAATACAGATTTGTATCATCCGCGCTTCATTCATTTTCTTTGTCTTTAATTCGTTCAGTTGTACAATTCATTCATTTCCATAGTATCGTTTGTACCATTTCAACGTTTGATGAGCTATCAACCGCGCTTATTTATAAAGTTAGCTCATTATTCTAATATAAACTATATTATTTACCTGTGATGCTTTATTGCTTATAGTCAACCACTGACCGCATTCATGTGAATTTGTTAATATCTTATAAAAGTCTATACTACACAGCCGACAAATATTTTGGAAATGATTTTATTTTGTTTAAAGTACATCCGTCTCGACTAACGGCTGATATTACCGACGTCAGGTTTCTTTAATCTGTGGAATAAAGTTGACCTAGGGCAGTTTTTACACACAAAAACTGCATAAAACTCAACATTTACTCGCAGAATAAGACTTATACTAGGTATAAAAGTTTGGTCGAATTCGTCCTAAATATTTTAACAAGCAACATTATCTTATGGACCCACATCTTCTGATAACGAGTTTAACAAATGACCTCTACCAAATTCTTTTACAATTAAATGATAAAATAATGAATTTCTTATGATCACGGGAGCACATATAACGTTTACTTACTTATCACTACACTGTACTCTTATAATTCTTTACCACAACACAATTCGAAGACCGTAAGACCA